>OY743168.1:87307924-87946424 GCA_963555705.1 Ligustrum vulgare
TGGCTAATGTGAAATTAATCTCATCAGTATTATGAGATAAATATTATATGATTGAGATAAACAATTTTGATCAAAGTTCTTGCACAAACTGATAAGTGCTTTATTATCATGTATTTAATTCACTTATTATCTTATTTTGTTATTGGTTTGATCCTATTGAAGCTTCGTTTAATGCATTTCACTTATTGTGCTATGTAAGGTCAAAAAGAAGAAAAAGAAAGGAAATATAACCAAAGAAATAAAGAAAAATCAAGAAGTGAGGTTCAAGTGCATATTCAAAGAGCTCCAAATCAATAATGGCATGTGGGAAGAAGATTAGATGCAAAAATTATGGTCAAAGAAGGTTTGGAATGAAGTTGGAAATCAAAAACCCGCAAGGATTGTGATCATGAATTTTAGTCATAGATTGAAGCTCAATTTTGTCATAGAATAATTTCGAATTTGGGAAGATATATTTCACAAAATATTGTAGATATTTGAGTTTTCTTTCCAACGCAACTTGAATCACCACAATCGGACTTCGGGAGAGAAAGTTATGAACAAAACATCGAGCACAGGCGCTTCTCGGCAGAAATACACTTATGGCCGTAAATGATAAAGTTACGGCCGTAAATTCCAAATTCCGAAAATTTTCAGTAGCTAACTTACGGCCGTGATAAGTAAAGTTACGGCCGTAACTTGCTCTCCAAGGAATTTCCTTATCTGATTCAAGGTCTATCTTTGGTATATATTTGGGGGTAAAGTTAGGGCTCGATTTTGAGAGTATTAAAGGAGGAAAATCACCACAAAAAGGAGGCTAGACATTGAGGAAAATTGAGAGCAAAAAATATAGAGCATTCTTGGGAGATTTTCAAGCGCAAGAATATCAACAATAATGGAATTCATGAAGCAACTTGAAGAATCTACCACAACCATGCTAGACTAAATTCCATATCTTGTTCAAAGGGGAAGTTGTGTTAACTTGATTATGTTATTTTCTTTTCCTACAAATTAATAGCTTGAATTTATTCCTTTATTTCAATTGTTGGATTATTATGTTTTGAATGTTCAATTGAGTTTATTTGATTAATAGGTTAATTTGGCCAATTGGATTATTGATCTTTGGATTCATGAATATGCTATGTTTAGATTCTTGATCCGTAATTGTCATTGAATCTTTACTTTAGTAGCAAATAAATCTCGTGCAGGTTTAGTAATAATTCAACTTGGATTGATTAATTCGAGCTTGTGAAATTAACGACCCAATTCAATCTATTCTTCTAGATTTTCATACTAATCGTGTATTAAATCCTAAGAGTTTGTTTAGGATTGTCCGTGACTAGAATTGGTTCGAAGAGCTTGTTTTGAATCAATACACATAGGGAAGAATTTAGATAATCAGAGCTTGTTGATTATTTATGATTGATAATTGAATAGGGATATAAACACGTTACAAGGAAAGGTCTAACATTAATTAAGGGTACAACCGAACCCGAGAACAAGATTTCTTCTCATATTATTTCTCTAGTCATATTTAATTGTTTATTTTTATGCATATTTTTTATTCAAGCAATTTCAAACAACAAACTCCCCCATTCCATTCTAATTGATCGAACAACTAAAATTAGTTTCCGTTCCTCGTGGGATCGACCCTTACTCTCACTACTACATTATTAATTAATATTTAGCGAGTAAGGAATTATTTATTATTTTGGTGTATCGCGACACGCATCCCAAGCACTTATGTACTCCAGAAAAAGTATATATTTACTCAAGAAGAAGTAAATATTATCATCTAAACATACTGAAATGATATTATTATTATTGCTCCTGAAGAAGTATAAACGAGTCATACTGAAAAGAGATACATGCAAAATACAAAAGGGGGGAAACGTTTATGATTCTCAAAAGTAGAGGTGTGTATCAAGAGTAATAATACTCCGTACTCTACCACCCCTAATCTTTTTTGTGTGAATCAAGAATAAGAATACTCCGTACTCCACTACTCCTAATCTTTTTGAGGTTCACAAGATTAAGTTCAAATGCTCATCAATATTAGAGGTGTGTCTCAAGAGTAAGAATACTCTGTACTCTACCACCCACAATATTTTGGAGATTCACAAGGATAAATTTACATAAATCGGACTCCATTTTCGCTGGTACCCCTTCCTTGCGACCAATCTGTCTTAACTCCTGCTGGATCTTGTATTGGAACATATGATTGTAACTTTTCCAGCAGTTCATCGATAGTGGGAGCAGAAATAAGGATCCTCCTAGAAAATGGAGATATGAATCCCTATTCCACACCATAATCAAGAAATGTTAGTAAACAATCGAACAAGTTGTTAACATTTAAAAGCCCAATAGGCTTAGTATGGAGACCCAGCTGAGCCCATGAGGTAATATTAAAGATTTCCTCTAAAGTACTAAAATCTCCAGGCATGGCAATGAAGGCATCAAAACTATATAACATGCAAGTTATGTGTTCATGGATAGATAACGTCTATACTTCATGCCCTCGTGTTTTGTTTGCGATATCAGCTAAATGAACAGGTATAACACATATCACTCTCGCTTTCTCTGTTTGAGCGGATTGTAAAACACAACCCATCAATCCACTGTTGCCCCCTCCATATATTAGATTGATACCTCTCTCTCCCAACTTCTTCCCTAGAAGCACTGATGCTTCTAGATATTCAAAACCTCTCCTGATTTTTGATCCACAAAATACACAGATAGTTTTGATCTGTCGAAGTTTTGATCCTTCCATTTTTAAGAATAAAAGGAAGGAAAACTTATAAGAAATTGTTATTTTGGGATGCATTAAACCGCGAAATTATCTAACTTTTTAAACTTGAAAATATTCACTATTTACTGCTCGTCTTTTGAAAAAGTTGCTATTTACTTTTGACTAAATGACACCACTTTTGATCATATCTCTGACAGCATATATTTTGCTCCATAATTGATACTCTTTCGGTGATCTCTCAGTAACAATCTGTTAATACGTGAAAAATGAAAATACAAAATATTTCGTTAATATATATGTATGTATGTATGTATGTATGTATGTATGTATGTATGTATGTATGTATGTATGTATACATATGTAAATTATACTGATTTAACTTGTATCAATTCTGAATAGCCAAAACATCATTGTTCATAACAGCCTGGCAAACAGGATCTTTTACTATTATATTTTTGAGACTATACCGGTTTTTATCGTTATTGAATTGAGCCCATAAAGATAGTAGTTCACGCTGCACATACCCACAAGGGTGCGTCTCAAGAGTCAATCAGATATCATCCAAAGGCTCCTTACTCAGTCCACCCTTAATGAAGTCTATCTTATCATCTCGATTTATGGATGAATATCCTATTGATTTACAACGGGTATCACATGTTCATCGAGCACATTTGTAACAACATTTCAATCTTTTTGCTCTCGCTTCTTTGCAAAAGTACTCTTACCTAAGCCAGGCATGTACTTAGAAAATGAATATGGTAATTCACCAGTTAATCGAACTTTTGCTTCGATCAACCAACGAACATCTCTGGGATACCTTGATCCATCAGCAGCCTCAATCTTTCGAGTCGAACTTGGTAAATCTTTTTCAAAACATTTATCGGAAGATTTGAGTAGTATTTGCGAATATTTGATAGTATAACATCCATTTTGATGGATTTGATCTTATTCCCAAACGATCTATTTAAATGCATTATTTAACGCGTAAAAAAGCGGTAGCTCCGCATGTCATTGATTCCACCAAGAAAAGGGAAATGATTTATAATCAAAAGATGGGAACAAGGATCATTTTATTGAGATTTCAGTCTAATCATCTTTTTAGATATAATAAATCAAGGTATACTGATTTATAAACTAGAACAAGTAAATATTGTATTGAACCAGAAGTTCATACGTAAAAGTAAAATATGTATATAGTATGAACCAAAAGTTCATAAGTGAAATATACATTGTATTGAACCAGAAGTTCAGCGATATTGTATTGAACCAAATATTCATACATAGAAATGAAATAAAACATGTATTGAACCAGAAGTTCTATAATCGGTTAGATTATCAAAGGTCTCAAATTATTTTCTTGGGAATAACTTATTCAGAAATTGTTTATCATAGAACAATATTCTATGTCAAACAGGGATTAGCTCAAGAAGTTTTATGATTTATAAAAGGTGCGATGTGTATACACTCCACCGAAGTGCACTTAGATATATGATTGAGATTATATCCCTAAAAGGATGACGTGTGTTGTGACATTTTAGCCGATTGATATAATATAAGATTTGTGAATATTATGGGGAAAATACTCCTGAAACGTAATTATGCCTGAAGTATAATGACAATCGATTCCAAAAACAAATATCTCTTGAATAATTGAGATGATCCCTTTTGAGGCTAAATACTCATGGTGAGTAAAAAGGGACATAGTTAAATGATAAGAGATTTATGTACTTGGTCTCTATATGTTATATTGAGATGAAATAGTATCGATAAATAAATCCAAATTTTTAAATGTTTAAAGTCAGTAATTATTTATACAAATGAAAAATATTACACAGTTGTAAAAGAAGACTAGTTGCGCGCGAAATTTTTCATAGAACTGACATGACATATGGTAGATATACTATAGTCTAAATCACTAGCTTGAGCTCTTTGATATACCAATGAGTGAGATCAAAATGTATGATTCTCATTTCGGTACTTTGAGAGTATTATTTGATGTACCAGTTGATTGCGGTACGTTAGGATTTCAAGTAAAATGATTGTAGATTATATGTCGAAATTGATGTATATTTCAATGATTGATTATACTTATACAATTCAAAAATTTTGGTTTATGAGATGTAAGAACATACATGTATAATCACTGAAAGATTCAATATACCCAGATTAGTATCACTATAGAATGATAAAATTGATTCCATGATATAATATGTTGAAATTGAAATTGGAGTGTACTATTTATGACGTATAGGAAATTGATTATTCACTAGAAGTGAATTTGAAAATGAATATTTTATTATTCACCAGAAGTGAATATGAAAATTAATATATTTAATTATTCACCAGAAGTGAATTCTAGATTTGATTATTCACCCGAAGTGAATTCTAAATTTGATTATTCACCAGAAGTGAATTCTAGATTTGATTATTCACCAGAAGTGAAAGATGCAATCGATAAATTAGTACAACATTGCTTAATATAGCATGTTATGACATTATAAATGAGCTATGAACGATTTATATAAAGCTCATCATAAATGATATGTTTGATGAAAAGATTCGTGATTGCATTAATATTCCATGAAAGGAATAAATATGCGTTGCACTCTTTTTCCGTTAGCTGAGATTTTGTCCCACAGGGTTTTCCTAGCAAGATTTTTAATGAGGCAGCAGTTGAGGCGTATTAATGAGAATAATGTACTCTTTTTCCCTTCACTAAGGTTTTGTCCCACAAGGTTTTCCTAACAAGGTTTTTGAGGCATTATCATAGCTATCGACGAGCTATAATTTAGCAACACATTGTTATACTGGAATGATATCAACAAATGAAGAAAATCATAGATATCTTATGAAGAATATTATGATATCAGCTATACAAGGAGATATATATATATATTCCAAACGAAAGATGATATTAATGTTCGAGAAGTTCATGAATCCTCGATTGCACACTTCAGGGGGAGAATCATACTGTACTCTTTTTCCTTCGTCCAGGTTTTACCCTACTAGGTTTTCCTAACAAGGTTTTAACGAGGCAGCACTTCAGAACTTCAAGCTTCAGTACATGATTTGTTTTGCTTATCATTGGATGTCATTTCGAATATTAGACTCAATGATGCACAATGGCCAACATCAGGGGAAACTTCTGTACTCTTTTTCCTTCGCTCAAGTTTTATCCCACTGAGTTTTCTTAGTAAGGTTTTAATGAGGCAAACAATTGTGGAATAGGTTATTCAAAGAGGAGTGTTATAAATAATATAAAATATGTGAATGATCAAATTACCATTATACCCCTGTAAACTTTACATATTACGATTGTGCTATTGTTCATTCCTATAAATAGGAGTCATTTCATTTCATTATATACATATCAAATGAGAAGAATTTCTCTCTTATCTCTCTCTATATTCTCTCTAATTTTTAGATAGTTTTACAACAAGTATGAACTAATTGGCTTTTTTAGGACTGACTTGGTGATTATATATATTTATATATACAAAAACATAGGAGGTCATCCGTGGTTGAATTGAGAGGCAAAAAGTGGTGATATTTATCTTTGATACACATATACATACACGGCTGGAAATAAAGGCAGCTTTTGGGGAGAGACAAATTAGATTGTGGTCGGGTGTGCAAGAACAAGGAGGCAGGTCGGTTGGTGGTTTGTGCAAAAGGTAGGTTGCTGGGGGGAAATATATACATATACTTACACATAGAGCAACATAAAAAACAGGGGCAGTTGGAGGAATTAATTGGAAACAAGGCAGCAACAATATTTGTGAGTTAAAGGTTGGTGCAGATGTGGATCAAAGAAGAAAAGGATACTTGGTGGCTGGCTTGGAGAATTTTTGTGGAAAAGTTGGCAGGTTGTTCAACAATAAAGAAGAAGGCACGGTTGGTTTGGAACAAAGAAAGGAAGGACTTGGCTGTGCATTGGTGGTGATGTTAATTCTTCAATTATTCAAACTCCAAATTTTATTTTTGTTATTTATTGCTTTTTATGCATCAAACATGAGTAGTTAAATTTTAAATCGGGATTAACGATATAGATTTAATATTTCTAGTTTAATTTTGATTCTCAAGTTGGTGCTTTAATTTCTTGTATTGATTTTATTATTGTGTTTAATACTTGAGTTGCATGATCACCAATTCATGATTTAATGGTTGTTTTCATAATTCGAGAGGTGAGTTAGCAATTAGACCACGTAATAAAATTCGACAATTTCAACAAAAAATAGAGATATGAATTTGTGGTTGCTTGTGGTCACTTATGAATTTCTAGGTAATTTAATGCATTTAGCTAAGAAGAACTCTGACTCGCTGTAGAGATACAAGGTTGACTTAGTTAAATAGGCTTAATTTGAACTTAAGAGAGGTAAATTAGATATAAGCGTGAACTCGACCAAATACAATTTGAGAAAACAATTTGAGATGAGAAATTGAGTTAGAATATTATTTCGAAATCGTTAATCCCGATATTCATTTAATTGTTAGAAAATTCAAAACTTTATTTTGCTTTCGTTAGTCGCTTTTAGTTTTAGTTTTAGATTTCTATTTTTATTTTAATTGCATTGTTCATTTCATTTAATTTTCAAGTATTTGTCATTTTTTGATTGTTTGGCATTTTATTTTCTTAGTTAGTTTTTGTTTTAATCTAGGAATTCTATTGAATCAAAGTAAATCAATAGTAAATAAATAGTCCTCATGAGATCAATAATTCGGACTCAAAAGTCCACTTTTATTACTTGGTAACGATATTGTGTACATGCGATTAATCAAACCAACAATCAGCAGATTGATTTTTAGAAGACAGGAGCTAAGGATGAACAAATTCCTCAATAAACTTGTTTCTCACAAAGTGGTAGTTGATTTTTAAGTACTTGGTCCGCTCATAAAACTCAGGGTTTGCTGTGATTATGTTTGGGTTCACCAAAATGATGCAAAACTCTCACCATTTTCTGAACCCATCTCCAACCACATGTACAAAATTTAAATTTCATTATTTCATTATTCGTTTTCAACTAATTTAAATTGTAATTCATTATTTTATTATTTATTTGAATTAGTATATTATCTACTTTTATTTTTGTGTTCAATTCTTTATTCGTACCAAAAAATAGTTTCATAATCACTTCTCTTATTTTTGGAAAAAAAATTGGAAAAAAAAATAAAGAAAAAATGATTAGAAAGATAAAGAAAAACTTACATTTCAAAAAAAAATAAAAAAAAATAACTAATATAAAATTAAACGTTAATTTTGTAAATAATGGTAATGCCAAAATTGTAATTAAAGGAATGACATTTCTGTAAGTAATGGTAGCACACCATTTGAACAGTGACACGTCAAATTTGTTTAAAACGCCAAATTACTCCATCGAAATAGTACTGGGTTGGAGCTCATTTTTGGAGCAAAATGGTGATTTGATCATTGGGTTGGAGATGGTCTAAGACCCTATTCTTGTTACTATTTTCATACCATTTTTTGTTTTCAAATTTTTCAAAATATTGAAAATGTGTTTACTTTCATATTTTCAAAAACACGTTTTCAAAAAAAAAAAAAAAAGGAAACAATATGTAAGAAATTCAAAATGATGTTTTGCTCATTTTGAGTGTTTTCGATATTTTTGGGAAAAAAAACTGAAAATGCTGAAAAATATGGAAAAACAAGTTTTTGAAAAATTGTTTTTCAAAATTACAAACCAAATACATTTTCAAAAAACTAAAAAATAGACGCTCAAAACCCAAAAAAAATAAATAAAGAAAAAGAAAATCAAAATTGGAAATTGAAACACAAAAGAAAACGACCTCTAAGTAATTGGAGTTAATTGTTCTAATGATCACTGAAGTTATGCCAATGTCTTCGATCGATTACTGAACTTTAAAGTGTCGAGTTTTGATCATTGAACTTGAGTAAACGTCTTCAACTAATCACTGAAACTTAAAATATCAAGCTTTGGTCACTAAACTATGGGTTCATTGTCTCAATAATCTTTGAACTTATGTATATCAACTGACCACTGAAGTTTAAAATGTCGAGTTTTGATCACTAAACTTATCAAAATGATGAAAATTAGTCATTGACTGCTTTGGTAGCAGAATTGACGACTTGACTGACGGAATGTCCACGTGGTGTCTGTCACATTCAACCGACCAATCACGGCAAAATTTTTAAGAACGTCTTCGATTGTTCATTAATTTTTTAAAAACATTTTTGACTAATGATTTGTTGTATACAACTGATAATCTTAAAGATAAATTTTCAAGCCAATCATGTTATCTTTACAAGTTCATTTACCAAAACTCAATCAACTTAAAGTTTGGTAAATAATCGAAAACGTTTTAAAAGTTCAATGAATAATAGATGACATTTTTAAAACTTTCTTATGTTGTTAAGTGTAGTATCATGATTGATCGGTTGAAGATGACGTGATGTCACGTGTATATTTCGTCTGTCATGTCGTCAATTATGTTACGAAAGTTAAGTCAATGATTAATGTCTACCATTTTGATAAGTTTAGTGATCAAAACTCAATATTTTAAGACTTCGGTGATTAGTCAAAGACATAAACATATGTTAAGTGATTATTGAGACAATCAACTCATAAGTTTAGTGTCCAAAACTCGACATTTTAACTTCAGTGATCAGTCGAAACATAGTTCAGTGATTATTGAGATAATTAAATAAAAAACTTAGTGATCAAAACTCGATACTTTAAAAATCAATGATTGATTAAAGACATGAATATAAGTTAAATGATCGTTGGGATAATTAACTCAAGTAATTGAGTTTTCTTGGTCAATCATTCAAGGACCCTTCTAAAATTCTTTGCCACAAAGCCAAAATTACGGGAAATAATTTTCTTATCCTATTTTTGGCAGGAGAATAATTTTTTTTCTTTCTTCAAATAAATAAAGCCTATTTCTCAATGAAGGAGCATGATTTACTCTCTCTCTCTCTCTCTCTCTCTCTCTCTCTCTCTCTCTCTCTCTCTCTCTCTGTGTGTGTGTGAGAGAGAGAGAGAGAGAGAGTAAGATTTTTTCAAGAAAGTTATTGAAGTGGACAATTTATGTACGATCTGACCACTTACAACCTTGAACACTCTTCTTAGGCCAAGATATTCTCGAGCTCCAGGTCATAATAATCTCGAGCACTTTTTTTGAGTCAGAACATTCTCAGATAATTTTGTCAGGCTCGACCTTGGGTTACCCTCTAGTGCCCCGAACTTGACGACTCACACAACTTATCATAGTCTCACCTTCATCTTCTAGATATGAGTGCTCGGGATACCTTTAGCCTACATCCGAGATTGATGATCACGTGCCTCATCCTCACCTTTATCTCACTAGTCTAGTAGGACTCTATCTTCACAATCATAACCCTATCCCACTAATTCAGTATACTATAGAGTTCAACCCCAAGGGATTCCCACATCCTTCAGTACTCTTATGAGAAAACGCATTCATGCAACACAATCCTATCTTTATCTATAATTACAAGTCCTACCTATGTTATTTAGGTATACAATTATTATTTCAGTTTATAGTCTCACACTACATAATTCTCTCTCCGCTAACATGAGCATCAAGTGAGTGACAAGAACACACATTGAGGCCTTTGTTTCAGATATCAGAGATCCGCTCCATACTTGTTCGTTAATCAACTTCAAGAAATCACATGAGTAGATTTTTTGTAACATCAATTACCATAATTTTTGTTTCTATTTCAAAGTATTTTAGAGGAAGTTACATTATACCAACTTCCTTTAAAACACATTTATAAAATTAGTCAAACGAATCAAAAAATAAGTTGTGGTCTCCAAAACTCACATTTAAAACGGAGATAAATGAATGATTGGTTATGATAGTAAATTGCGTCTTAATATTTTTATTCTTTTGTATGTTCGTTCATCATTAACCTTTTCTATTCAACATCTGTATGTTTTTGTAACATTTGATAAAGGCGGACTATATTGCTATCACGAAAAGTATTTTCTACACCACAATTTTAAATATTTTTGTTATAAACAAAAATAGATATATTAAAATTACACAAATAAGCTTCTAATTTTCTTCAACTAATAATGTACACCACAATCTCTACATCTCCTTCTCTTCTCTCAAACAACCCCTCAACTTCACTGCATTCAGATGATTTACCCTCCGCGGCCACCATGACGGTATCGCAGCGTTGTCAACAACAAATTCAAAGTTAGCAGCAGTTGAACTCCTTCCAGGAGTACCTCCAGCAAAGCATCCAATTCGCAGAAGGCCAAGGTGGTTGGCGTGAAGAATTTCCTGTTGGGTATTTGACCCAAAATTCAACAAAGACATGATTATGGCAACTACTTTTGTTTTGCTCTTTCGGTGGTACAGAGGAGTAATCAGAATTTGTCTCTTGGTGAAAGGAAAGAGACATGTTCTTTTATGATTAAAGGTAAAAAGAAAATGGGCTACTTTTTTCTAATTGTGAAAGTTGATATGATTACCCTATTCATGAATAGTTGAAACCACGTGGTTGGAGTATTATAAAAGGGAGTGCATATTGCTTTGTTGAATTGTGCTGCAAGAGATGCAGTGCCGGGTGCTGCAAGAGGCAGTGCCGGGTGCCTTGAGAGAAATTCTTGATGGCCATACTGTGACCAAAGAGAGAAAATTGTGAGCCTAGCATATTGTACTTTTTTCTAATTGTGAAAGTTGATATGATTACCCAATTCATGAATAGTTGAAACCACGTGGTTGGAGTATTATAAAAGGGAGTGCATATTGCTTTGTTGAATTGTGCTGCAAGAGATGCAGTGCCGGGTGCTGCAAGAGGCAGTACCGGGTGCCTTGAGAGAAATTCTTGATGGCCATACTATGACTAAAGAGAGAAAATTGTGAGTCTAGCATATTGTGAAGTTTCTTGTAACTCTTTGTGGTGTAAATCAAAGGGTAGAAATTATATGTGGTAAAGCTCGTTTGTTGTATTTTTTCTATGGTCTGTGGGATTGGGTTGGTGAGTGAAATTCTATATATTTGTAACAATTTAATATATAGTGAAAAGCTTTGGCGATGGTCCGTGGACGTAGGCAAGTTGCCGAACCACGTAAATTTCTATGTTCGTATTTATTTTCTTGTTTGCTTATTTTACTTTGAACATCAAAAGATCCTGTGGGAATCGACGTGTTAAAATTCCCAACAAGTGGTATCAGAGCTACAGGTGGTTCAAATAATTTGAAGCAAAAGAAAATATGTCAAGTACGATGTGGAGAAATTTTTTTTCGCAAAGTTTTTGGAAGGAAATTCCAGCCCTGGAATCCGGTCAAGTAGAATAAGGAGGAATTGTCAAAAAGGTGGAGCAGACTCGGCAAACTGCTCGAAGGACAATGCGACTCTCCTGGTGGAGGGTGGTGGTGATGTACTTTTGTAAGATGGGACTTCCTTATGGCATGAAACCAATTGCCATGATAGAGGATGTGTTCTTACTGGTGGGTACATGTGTTTGCACACGGGCATTGGTTTGGCGTTAATGCAAGGTGTGTGGTGATTTGATGTCGATGGCTGATGAGCTCCCAAGAAAAGCCAAACATGGGAGTTGCACCATAAAATTTCAGCAAATTTTGTTTCGACATGCGCCGATGAAATTCTCGGAATTCGTTGATAATTCTGAGTGGTTATACTCATATGGTGGAGTATGGGACCGTCAAAGTGGAAAAATGCTTGCCTGTTACCTTTTTTTTTTTTGGCTTGGAGGAATTTTGTGTCAAGGTGGAGATTGTTGGGTATTTGACCCAAAATTCAACAAAGGCATGATTATGGCAACTACTTTTGTTTTGCTCTTTCGGTGGTACAGAGGAGTAATCAGAATTTGTCTCTTGGTGAAAGGAAAGAGACATGTTCTTTCATGATTAAAGGTAAAAAGAAAATGGGCTACTTTTTTCTAATTGTGAAAGTTGATATGATTACCCTATTCATGAATAGTTGAAACCACGTGGTTGGAGTATTATAAAAGGGAGTGCATATTGCTTTGTTGAATTGTGCTGCAAGAGATGCAGTGCCGGGTGCTGCAAGAGGCAGTACCGGGTGCCTTGAGAGAAATTCTTGATGGCCATACTATGACTAAAGAGAGAAAATTGTGAATCTAGCATATTGTGAAGTTTCTTGTAGCTCTTTGTGGTGTAAATCAAAGGGTAGAAATTATATGTGGTAAAGCTCGTTTGTTGTATTTTCTCTATGGTCTGTGGGATTGGGTTGGTGAGTGAAATTCTATATATTTGTAACAATTTAATATATAGTGAAAAGCTTTGGCGATGGTCCGTGGACGTAGGCAAGTTGCCGAACCACGTAAATTTCTGTGTTCGTATTTATTTTCTTGTTTGCTTATTTTACTTTGAACATCAAAAGATCCTGTGGGAAAATTAAAGTGGGAATCGACGTGTTAAAATTCCCAACATTTCCTCGATGTTGATACCTGCTGGAGCAGATGGATGAGCAGTGCAGTTGCGAGGGTATGAAGCAGGTTGTGTAGCAACAATCACAGAAAGGAGAATTGCAGGGTAGAGAGATGAAAGATATGCTGGAAACTGCACAGAGTTTGCCTATTTTATGCCGTTTCAGTCCGCGCCAGCGCTGTGAAATTCAAACCTCATATTAGGGGTGGTAGAACTGTGTTTCTTTACATTACAGTACCAATAAGACCACCAATCTGGCTTACTTCCAGAGATTATGAATAAGCACATCATCTTGTTTATTAGGTGGCGTTGGTGTCTGGGTTAATGAATTATGTTGAACTTACTGACTTCGCCGGAGGCGGTGGTGGGTAGAGAAACGGGTGATTGAAGTAATAATGGAGTGTGTGATGTATTTTGTTTTGTTTTTATTTTATTGACTTTAAATTTAATATGGGGTATATTTGTATATTGATTGTGGTGTATTTATAAAATTATATTTTTTGTTGTTGTGTATTTAAAATGCAGTGTATTAAATAATTAATGTGGTGGTAATATATTTACCTTTTAATAAATTGTCCGAGGTTGAATCTATTTAACTATAAAAATAAAAAAATAATAAGGTAAAATGGTTATTTCATTATTTTAATACATCTATTAAGAAAATAAAAGCTTATAAAACAGAAGAAAAGCATGTAAAACAATAATCTACTTCTTTCATCCCAAATCTCAATCCCAATCCCAATCCCAATCCCAATCCACGTCCATAACCTCCGGAACTGTCACCATGCCATTGCAACCACCGAGTACAAATTTGTTCACCCTCTTTAACGAGGGTGAATATAACCCTCACCTAATGCCGTTAACTTCATTCCAAGCACTTCTCTCAAACCCTAAAAAAACTTGTCCTGCTGGATTTAAAAACCCCTCCCCCCCTCCAAAAATACGTGGATCACCCCCATCCACCCATATTAATACTTTTTCCTCCTCTTCTTTATCCTGAAGTTTTTTAAATTCAATATTACAAATATTTTTTTGTTGATTTCATATCATACGATTTAACGAGAGATTCAAAAAGAGTATAGTATCAATATATAAATTTTCACTATTTCAAAAATTAATATTTATCATATACAAATTATCAGTTAAATTAAAGTATAAGTCTCTGTTTGGTAAAAAAATTATTTTAAACAAATAATATGGTATTTTTTGAGTTAAATATATGGTTAAAAATATTTTGAAAATATGTATCGTTAAAAAGTGGTTTGAAAAAATGATTTTTTTCATTGCACAATTGCTTTCTTCATGGTTTTTTTTTCATATTATATTGCTTTCAGTTTTTGTGTATTACTATTATTCTTTATTAAATTTTTTTATGAAACATTAGTTAAAAAAAAAGAGTGAACGGTAAAAAAAATTATAAGCAAAGAATATGATGTTTTCGAGATAAAATTATAATCAAGTTTATAAATAATATTTCTCCAAATCACTATATTTTACCTCGAAAATATTATATTCTTTGATTATAATTTTTTTTTTTACCATTCACTCGTTTTTTTTTTTTTAACTAATGTTTCGTAAAATTTTTATTAAAGAATAACAGTAACACAACAAAAATTGAAAGCAAAAAAAAAAAAAAAAAAAAAAAAAAAATTCATGAAGAAAGAAGCCGTGCAATGAAAAAAAATCATTTTTTCAATCCACTTTTTAACGATACACATTTTCAAAATCTTTTTTAACCATATATTTAACTGAAAAAATACGATATTATTTGTTAAAAATAATTTTTTTACCAAACAGAGACTTATACTTTAATTGAACTGATAATTTGTATGTAATAAATATTAATTTTTGAAATAGTGAAAATTTATATATTGATACTATTCTCTTTTTGAAGCTCTCGTTAAATCGTGTAAGGCTGCGTTTGATAGTGAGGGTGAAATTTTGGTGAAAAGAAAATGAATTTTAGGGAATTGAATTCCAGGAAATTGAAAGTTTAATGTGTTTGATTGGTTTAATTTTCTACGTAGAAAAAGTGAAGAATTTTTCAACTTTTGTTGTTTGATTGACATTATTTTCTATGAAAAATAAAGTAAAATTTAGCTATTATAATATTTTTTATTTTTATTTTCATTTTTTAACAAGTTTGTACTTAATAATAATAATGTTAATTTTTGGGAAAAAAAAATAAATCAATTAACAATAAAAAAAGATGATCAAACGTTATGAAAATGGTACGCGATTTTTCCTGAAAAATAAATCATCATATCCAGTTGGGAAAACGATTTCCTTGAAATCAAGGAACACTCACTCGTGCCCATAATGCAAGAAAATTCATTTCCATGAAAAAAAATCCAACCAAACAATGAAAGATGGAAAATAAAGTAGGAATTGTGCATTTTCCATGGAAAATCAACCAAATCAAACGCACCATAATATGAAATCAACAAAAAAATTATTTGTAATATCAATTTTAAAAAATTTAAAAATAAAGAAGAGGTGGAAAAATTATTAATAGGGGTGAGTACTTTTTTGGGGGTTTGAAAGAAGGGTTTGGAATGAAGTTAACGGCATTAAGTGAGGGTTATGTTCACTCTCGTTAAAGAGGGTAAACAAATTTACACTTGCAAACATCACGTTATCCTACTTACGCCACCATTTTTAGCAGCAAACTTGGCAATGTCCAATTGTCATTATTATGAAATTAAAGTCAAATCTTTGCTCTTATCTATATTATATATTAAAGCAGAACAGCCGTCAAAATTTTTCCCGCCCATTTTCAATTTTTATTTTTGGAATTTTTTTTTTTTTTTCAATTGAATTTCCGAAATTGGAAAATGAGTTGTTGACAATTAATGAGACATTTAATGTGGGAAAGTGTGTAATGCATTGTAAATAGGCACTTGACTACATGTATTGAATGCTAATAGTTTGTCTATATATATATATTATTTTAGGGAACTATATTCACACAACACATTTTTTAAAATTTACACCATAGTTTAATTGCGAGATAGATCTTCGTTATTTGTTTAGTTTTGCTTTTATATCCTTAACTTTTTTTAATCGCATTGTTATTTATAACATTCAATTAATTAATAAATTTTATTTCTAATCGCAATTTCTATTCAAATATTCTGCTAATTTGCATTGAAAGGATGTGTAAATATTTTTTTTAACTTTTGTATTAATTATTTATTTTGATTATTTAAAAATATGAGAGATAAATAAGTGTTTTTTTTTTTCAATTGAATTTCCGGAATTGGGAAATGAGTTGTTGACAATTAATGAGACATTTAATGTGGGAAAGTGTGTAATGCATTGTAAATAGGCACTTGATTACATGTATTGAATGCTAATAGGTTGTCTATATATATATATAAAATATAATATATTATTTTAGGGAACTATATTCATACAACACATTTTTTAAAATTTACACCATAGTTTAATTGCAAGATAGATATTCGGTGTTTGTTTAATTTTGCTTTTATATCCTTAACTTTTTTTAATCGCATTGTTATTTATAACATTCAATTAATTAATAAATTTTATTTCTAATCGCAATTTCTATTCAAATATTCTGCTAATTTGCATTGAAAGGATGTGCAAATATTTTTTTTAACTTTTGTATTAATTATTTATTTTGATTATTTAAAAATATGAGAAATAAATAAGTGTTTTTCGCCAACAAAACAAATATATTGAACAAAAATCGTCTCAAAAGACAAGATGTAGAAATTAATAAAGATTTGATGATAAAAAAATTATAAAAATTTTTAATATAACTATTATAATTTGAAGTAGTTTTATTGTTTGTAAAATTTTAATGATTATTTTAATATAATATTATTTTTTATGCATTTTGTATACTGGATAAATTATGTATAAGTATTAAAAATTAACAAGCACTTATCAAAATTCATATTGTTAAATTGCAACTTCCGTTGTTTTCCAGTCTAAAATACTTTCCAAAAATTGAAATGCATTAATATTCATCATTAATTGTTTTATAAAAAATAAATTTTATAAAGAAATTAATACATTTGGAAAACTACACATTAACTTTGAAAAACAAAAATAGCTTTACTTTTTCTTACATTATTTGTGCATTAATTAGATTAATATTTTATTAAACTTTAATATTTGTTCTTTTTTATTTAGTTAAAAATATTAGTGACAAATAAGTTTGTTTACACTTCTTAATAGATTTTTTTTTCCAGAAAGCAGTAATTTTTTTTTAGAAAACGGTGACTATTCATTTTTTTAATTATTTGAATTAAACTTGCTTGCATCAACGTAAGATGTACTGATGATAATTAATAATTTATTGAAACTAAAACTAATTATTATGTCATCACATTGATATACATTTAAATGGTATTATGGAAATCATTTTACATAGTGAAATTAATTACTATGTTATGGATAACGCGTTGACTGCATTTGGTCCCTGTTTGAGACCCATTATTTGGAATAATGTGATTTTGAATAGTAAATTTTTTAGAGAATGTGTAGTTAAAAATTGGAGAATATTTTTGGATTTATGTGTAGATTATTTTATTGGTATAATGTGTGGTTGAAAATGAGATTTAAAAATAATAGGTACCAAACAGGGGCTTGATAATGCGTTTAGTGCAATGGGAAATGAAATTGAAATTATTAAGGATGTTCATTTTAATACTTAAAAACGCAACTCCAAACAATGTGCAAATATCTGTTATTTTCGATAAAAAATAATATCAATTTTTTATCGAACAACAACTTCATTTTTTTATTTTTTTTTTGTGAAAAAATGTGGAAAACTTAATAACCATTTACTACTTAAATATATAAATTGATTTTTATTACTCAAAGAAACTATTATAATTTGAAGTAGTTTTATTGTTTGTAAAATTTTATTAATTATTTTAATATATTATTTTTTATGCATTTTGTGTACGGGAGAAATCTTAATATATTATTATTATTATTATTATTATTATTATTATTTTATTATATATATCTATATTATATATTAAACCACAACAGTCGTAAAAAAAATTTCCCACCCATTGTCACTTTTTTTTTTTTTTTTTTTAAACCTTCTGTTTTTTTGTGTTTTTTTTTCCTGATTTTCGATACAATTGTTGAACATTAATTATCAACTTGAATATGTATTGGAATAGGTGGAAGACGTGTCATGCCAGTGACTTTTCATTTGTTGATGTTGAATTGATTAATGAGGTGTGGATGGGAAATGACTTTTCATTTTCCCATTTCATATTAAATGCTCGATGCAATTTTTATTTGGCCGAACTTAAGTATTAATTAGTATTAATACATTTTTTTGAATAAAACAAATATAAGATTAATTTTAATAATTGTCTAAAAATTATATGATCTAAAATTCTCGGTATAATTTTTTGACCTTCAGTGTTATCCGGTTGCAATGTCATGATAATTGCAAGATTTGCGTAAGTATTATTTTAACTACTTGATTTTATATGTAAAACTATAATGTTATTGGTTAAGAATGAATAATATTTTTTTAATAATTCTTAATTTTAATAGTTTTGTAAAGGTTATATGGTAAGATTTTTGCTATAATTTTTTTACTCCAACATTGTCGATTGTTATATCATGATAATTGCTAGATTTATGAAATTGTTATTTTGACCACTTGATTTTATAGGTGAAAATATAATTTTATTGGTCAAATGCAAATATTTGTGGGTTAAGATTCAGCACGCTTTTATAATTATTATGATTCTTATTTTTGAGTGAAAAATTTAAAGCTTAAATACGAGAGGAGAATGCATAAACCATTAGAAATATATTAATACATTCCACACAATCAATATTGTATCCATAATATTAAATAAAAAACATGATACACCATTAAATAAACTACTAAATTTGGATTTTCTTTGAAGTTGACAATAACTCATAAAAATTATTGAAATTAACAATCATTTTTATTGGTCAAATACAAATATTTGCTTTTAAGATTAAACAAAAGCTTATAATTACTATGATTGATGTTTCTGAAAGAAATTTAGATAAAATGTTAAATACGTGAGGAAATTGCAAAAATTGTGGTTAAAAGCGAATAATATTCTTTTAATCATTCTTAATTTTAATAGTTGTGTGAAGATTATATGGTATACCATTTTCGTTATAATTTTTTTGTCACCAACGTAGCATTTTGTCATATCATGATAATTGCTAAATTTATGTAATTATTATTTTGACTACTTGATTTTATAATTAAAAATATATTTTTATTGGTTAAATACAAATATTTGTGGGTTTAAGATTAAGCACACATTTATAATTATTGTGATTTATATTTTTGAATCAAAATTGGAAAAACATAAATACGAGAGGCATAAATTATGAGAAATAATTGATACATTCCACAATATATTTATATTTGGCGAATACTTTAGTGTTATTTACCAATGTATTAAGTAAAATACTAAAGTATCCGACAAACATAGCATCCTCAATATCTCACTTATTTTTATTTATGGATTAAAATGGTGTAGTATTGAATTTATAATGCTTATACTAAACTTAAAAGAAAAGTATTGACATATTTTATTACAAATCAAATTTGTATTTTCAATTGGAAAATTGCATTCGTACAGGGCATGTACCTGTAGGATTACTCTTTTCAATATACCAAAATTATTCACTAATTTTACAATATATTTTGTACGATACAATATCCGTGCATCGCACTGGTGATGCACTAGTTCCAATTGTAAAGATTAAAAAGAAGAAACACAAAATAGTCAAAGATAAATAACACTTTATCGATGATTTATCGATATCACAACATTAACCCAATATCGAGTTTGCATTTATTCTCGTAAAATACTCAAATAAATAATATAATTACTAAAAATTAGGTAAACAAACACTATAATTATTTACTACTTAAATAACTTTTTATACATAAACTAATCTAATAAATACATGACACCTAACCTAGCTAACCCTGCCTGTCATAAAAATTTTCTAAACTTTATTTCTTACCTAATATTCTCCTAATATTTTTCCGGTCATTACAATGGAGAGCTGAATGACGGTGTAAACGATACGATTTTTTTTCCTTTCCCATATCCGAATTGTTAACCAAATTGCAATTGAAACAAATATATGATTATAGTGAATTTTGGGTGATTTTTCACATTTTTAATTAGATGAACAGTTAAATGAACAATAAATCTAGCCTGGTTTTTAACCTCGCATTAAATTTTAGCTTCTGTTCGACAACTAATTTTTAAAAAAAATGTTTTTTTTTTGTCGTTTTTTAGATAGATGAATGGTTAAAAATTTGAAAGTGAAAATATATAGGGTTAGAGATTGATTTGAGGAATTATATAGTTTAAAAATTAGTTTTAAAAACCATAATGATTGCTGTTACCGAATAGAGGCTTAGTTACATTACAAAAAGGAAGAAGGGGTTACGTATAGGTACATAAGTTTGTTCTGTATAAAATGATAATCTCTTTATAATTTAAAATTAGAGCTTGTTTGATATTGTGAAATTTTTTTATTTTTGTGATTTTTTTTTTAAAGGATGTGTGGTTTAAAAATATTTGAAAAATTAAAATTTGTGAGCTTGATTAAGAGTGAATTGTTGAGATTGATTTTGAAAAATTTTGATGAAACTTTTGACTTTACTAAACACAAGCTCTTAAAGTCAAATTCATATTAGCAATTACCACTAATCATCTACATTATAATCTCGTCTCCGTTTGGTAAATGATTTATAAACAAGTTTATAAATAACATATTTTTTTAAATCACTTTTAAATCACATATTTCTCCTAAATTACTTTTTAACCACATATATTTTACCTCAAAACATAACATCCTCTGTTTAAAAAAAAAAAAATTACCAAATGGATATTTTATCCAAATAAAGAACAATAAGTCCTTGTTTCAGACTCATTATTTGAATAATATAAATTTTGTAATGATAATTTGTAGGAGAATGTGTGGTTAAAAGTGTGGAAACAATTTTCGATTATGTGAAATTATTTTTATGTAAGAATGTATGGTTGAAAATGTTTGGTCATAACGAGTCTACAATCTTAAAGGCTTAAGAGCATGTTTGGTAAAAAAAAAAAAAAAAATTGTCTCCTCAATTTTTAAATTCAATTTTAATCATTCATTCTTAGTTAAGCCCATAATTTTTGACTTTTTGAACATTTTAAACCGCATATTCATCAAAAGATAAAAAAATAGTGAAAATTACAAAATTTTTAAAATCACATTATCAAACAAGTTCTAAGGAGAGTAAAATACTTTGGGATCATGTTTCTCGTTGAAACTACAATACAAACTATAAGGTCATAATTTCAAAACCCAATTTCACACCCACCAAATATTTTTTCAATAAAATATTGATATATTGGGATAATAATAACACTGCTAAACTACATGTTTTTAAAATATACTATCGCAACGACGTTGAGCATAAAAGGTTGGCATTAGGTTGTATACATACAGAAATGAAGAATAGGGTTGGGTGTGGGTTGGGTTGTGTCGGTTTTTTGCTCAATCCGAACCCAACCCACTATGGTCGGGTTGAAAAAAAATCAATACAACCCAACCCAAATATGAATTCAAACCCAACCCAATCAAGTTTCGGTCGGGTTGGGTTGGGTTGGGCTTTGGTCCAATTAAATAAAATTCTTAAAAAATTATGCACATAAATCAATTATTAACTCAAATAAATTATGTACAATACAATAAGTTCAAATATAATAAATTAAATATTTGCTAATAAAACTAAAATATGTTCAAATTATATTTGAGTTTCATCCAAATTAAAAATGGATTTAAGATTCTTGAAATTTAAATGGTCTTATATTTTTAAAATTTTGATTGAGTTGGGTTGGGTCGGATTGGATTGGGTTTGTCATTCAACCCACAACCCAACCCAACTCAAACAAATTTTTTTTTTATAACCCAACTCAACTCAATTTTCATCAAAACCCAACCCAACCCGATCGGGTTGGGTTGGGTTGGGCGGTTTTGACGAGTTGGGCAGGTTGATGCCCACCCCTAATGAAGAATAACCTTGCTATTGTGTGTGTGTGTGTGTGTAGGAATTAACATTATTCTTAGCAAAGAATAATGCAAAAAGACCAAACATAAATGTTAAATGAATAAAAATTTATGTTTGTAGAAGTAATATGGTAATTTAAAGTCTTGAATTGCTGAAATGAAACACGCACAATTTTAAGTATCATTTGATGAGCCAAACTGTTGAAGAAATAATGTCTACATTAAAAATATTTACAAAATAGGGACCACAGTAACCTGTATTTTGTGAGAATGAACAATTTAGGAAGTTTAATTAGATAGGCATCTGGTTGCTAAAAAGAAATTTATTTAAGAGAACAATTATTTTCACATTAATCATGGTAGAACCAGTAATTCATAAGAGTGAATAACTGCCAAAAGATTCTATCTTTCAAGAATAAAACACAATCAGGCATTCTTAAATATTACATCCCCAAATCCATTATAACTTCAAAAAATACAGTAATGTTGTATGAACAAAAATTCACATGTCCAGAAGTCGGTAATACGATAAATTAAAGGACTGAAACGTCGAATTTAAAACAAGATCGATTTCAACTATCATCTGATGTGTTTGAAGTTTGTAAGACACAGTATTTACATGGGGCATACAAGTCAGGGATCAAAATTTTAGCTGAGAGAATGAATTTCATAGAATCAATTATCGGGAATCATGTTACCTTGTTCTTCTTTTCCAGACCCCCATAACCCGATCTAGATTCTATAGCTGCCTCAAAATGCGGCATTGTAATTATTGTACTCTCAGTTCTTGCAGTGAAGCTTCGTTGTGTTATGAAAATGTTGCTCAAATATATATATAAAGTTGAAAAAGTGCAAGAATCGGTCTAAAATATAGAGAATCGATCCAAGAAGTGCGAAAACCGGACCAAATACAAACTTGACGGACCAATTGGTCCGGACCGGACCTGGAGGTCCGGCCAAAGTGAAGAACCGCGAGATCGCGTGATTGGTGATCCAGCGATCGCGTGGTTGCGTGATTTTTGTCATTGTACAAATTTTCGGTGCATCGCGCGAGCCTCGTACCGCGCGTTCGCGCGATGTTAAAATTCGACCGTTGGAGAATTTTTTCAGATTTTCTCATGCACCTTTTCAACAATTTTTGACACTCTTTCGTGAAGAGTTGCATGAACAACGAATTGGGATGATAGAATTCTACAAATATGTATAGAATTCATGGTTTTAAACAACATTTTGATCTATATACACTCATTGTGATTTTCATCCCAAAATTTTGATATTTTATACTTAGAATCTTCCAAATTTACTCTTCTTGTTCTTATTCTCCAAGTTTATAAATTGTACTATTTAATACTTGGTTTGAGACTTGAAATCCGCTAAAGCAATTTACTTGGAGGCCCTTTAGCATTCTCATTACGAGAGGGCGCAAATTTCGCTTTTACGACAGCATTCTTTGCGATTCAAGTCATTTTGCAATTTTTGATTTCTTCTTGATTCTTTGTTTCAAGTTTTGTTTTAACTTCGTTATAGTATATATTTAAGTTGAGAAAGGAAATTTCTCAACACGTTGCAATCATTTGCTATGTCTGCTCCAGCACATCCAGTGGTTAAAGCAGCAAGCCTATGAGAGTAATATGAAGGTTCTTACTTCTTATCAAGTTTCAACTTATTCAGATATATCCGAAAGATTTGATCACGGCCTTTAATATCAGGCTTGTCAGTGGTAATTTGACGATCAAAGCGACCAGGCCTTAACAGAGCATTGTATATATCAGGCTTATTTGTACCAGCAAGTACAACCACCCGAGGTAGTTCCAAATCCATCCATTTTCACGAGCAATTGATTTAAGGTGCTTTCCCGCTCATCAGTACCACCATAAAATCCCCCACGCATGGGCGGAACTAGCCCTTGGCGAGGACATTCGGCTATTCGGACCGGATCCATCAAAAATCTTTTTTTACCTTATAATTTTAGTGTCGAAATTTTTTTCCCTAGTATCCGATCGTGTTGGATTGACTTCCTGAATTCACCCCAACGTTCTCATGCTCGACCAATTGCATCGATTTCGTCAATAAAGACTATACTCGGTGCACATTGTCTTGCCTCTTGAAATAAGACCCAAACTCTGGCCGGGGCCAACTTCGACAAACATTTCCATGAAATCTGATCCAAAAATGGAAAGGATAGGCACCACAGGCTCCAGTGGTTGCCTTGGCTAATAATGTCTTTCCGGTTCCCGGAGGACATACAAGAAAATCACCTTTTGGAATTATGGCTCCCAGCTTCCCATATTTTTTGGGGTTCTAAAAAGTATACAAACTCCATGATTCCAGTTTTGCCACATCTTTGAAGAATACCTGGATCAACATGTCAACTGTCAAGATCAAACAAACCGCTAGAATTGATGAACATATTAATAGCTTAAAATTACTAAAAAGCTAACAATGCTTTCTAAGTAGCACAAAAAATAGAGAACTACTCATCCACCAAAAATTGGAAAAATGGGTCATGGAAAAATATAAAGAGCTGGTTCTACTTCATTTATCAACTATAGCAATTTTTCTCTTCTATAAATTTAAATAATAATTTAAGGAGACATTGAAAATTCATAATTATTTACAAAAAATTATAAAGCTTCTCAACCTTATAACTTAAATTTTAAAGCTATGAATTAATTCATCTAAAGTTCAATAAAAAAAAAAATGCTCTAATTGTGAAGCAAAATGCTACCCAAAGTATAAGGAACTAAACCCATTATTTCACATGTCACTTTAAAAATGCTCGAATCATAAAAGAATATATATATATATATATATATATATATATATATATATATATATATAATAAAGGAATAAAAAAAATACCGATCATCTCGAAAAGTAAAATATAAATGACTTGCAATTTAATCAGAAAATTTCTATCCATTGTATGAGATATGCATTCCACCGTTCACCTCATTGCCAGCACTAAATTCCTTACCTAAACTAACTCAATCCATTTATACTATACTTGTAACAGGTATCAGCAACTCCAAAATCCAATGGATTAATGAAAAACTATCTAGAGCATTTTCAAGAAATTCGGTTGAGGCCCTCCTCATAGTGAGGCAAATAATAGACATGATCAAGATGCTAACCAACTTTAAATGGTTCTTTTATAAATTTTAATAATGCACTACAGACCCATTCTACATTTTTTTGGTTTTTCGTGAGGCTCCTCGTTTCACACGGAAAAAACGTAGTTGTACTTAATTAGAGCATCCACTGTGGACAAGTTAAATATAGCTAACCATATAAGCAAAAAGTGAAATATTAAATGTCATATCAACATGTTAAAGTTACACATATGCATGTTAAAGTTAGCTATTAATTTTTGCTACAATGGACATGTTAAGTTTTAACTAAATTCAAGAATATGATAAATATTTATTTTTAAAATAACAAAATTTATATCTTAATATGGTAATTATTTTGAAAATCTCATTAAATTATATAATATGAAATCAACAAAAAAAATTATTTTATTTATCGATATTAAAAAATTTAAAGGAGAAAGAAGGAAAGAAGTTAAAATGTCATGTTATAAATTAAATCACTAGCCAAATTTAACATTGAAGTTAACTTGTAAACAAAAGATTCATTTAACGCTTATTTTAAACTTATCCATTGTAGGCACTAAATATAACATCTTACAAACTAATATTACTAACTTATGCTTCAACCTATTTATAGTGGATGGTCTTTTACCTTTTTAACCATCAATATGGAGTTTGAAATTAAGATTAAGAAATTTTCAAATCAAATTGAAGGATTATGAAATTTGTTCATCCAACTCTGAACTTCCATACCACTGACGCAAACACAAACACTTGAGAGGCAAAACTGAGGCAAAAAGTAATTATAAATAACTCCACTAAATCCAGCAACGGAAAGCTGAAACCCAACAACAACTAATATTCCACTGTCGAAGCAAAAATACCAAAAATTTAAATAGCAAAACAGCAACGGTGCAAGGTTGTCGAAGGAATCTGTACGATGCATCCGGCAACAATCAAACACCGAGGTCAAACTCCCAAAACCACAAGGTTATCGAAGGACTCTACAGGTACTACAAGAATTTTAAGTTCTTATTGTATGGAAAAGTTCTTATTTGCGGCAAAAGTTTTTTTAAACAAAAAAAATTTGTAGAGACGTTAAAAGTAGTTGGGAAAAGTATTAGAAGATAAAATTTAAAAATTTGTGGGCTAAAGTTTTTCCCTACAAACTCAGACAAATACAATTCGTTGTCTAAGTTCTTTTCGGATAAAATTATTTATCTTCTAAAGTCAATTTAGCCCACGATACACATTTTGTGAGCACATAGTACAAAAGGTTAAGTACACAATTACACATTTTTAAAGGTCTGTTATTTAAAAAATGTGTATTATAAAAGATATTTTAAATCAGGTAAAATCCAAAAACATATAGAAGCTACTAGCTAGAGCACACGGAAGCTGATTTCTTGTCAGTATCGGCAGATATAGAGTATAGAAGCATCAATTTGTTTTTGCACGCAACTTGGATCAGCCGCAGCAAGCTGAAAAGAAGTCTCATGCTTGAGATGGAAACTCGTTTCTGAGGAGTTGCACATGGACAGAGAGATTGGATGCCTAATGTTTTGGAACTACGTCACTACTAATAGTAAGAAATGCCTTATCACCCTGGTGGATAGATTTTTTGCTGATCACCACAGATTTAGAAAACTTCTTGAACTTCATGATGATTGATTTCTAGACATCATGATTATCCTCGTTCACCATGTAAACAAGCTCGTAATTTCTTTTCTCCATGGGCGAAACGAGCTTGTTTTTCTCCAATTGTTGAACCGTCCTTTTCTTTCTTGATTATTTTATGCATTTATATAATCATTTATATTTTCAATGGGGGTTAATATACCGGTGGCCACTAAACTTTATTAGAAGTGTCACTTTGATCATCGAGTTTGATTTTGTGTCACTTTGGTCACCAAATTTGATTTTTCATTATACCAATGGCCACTTTATTTTGTAATTTACAACAAGTTGAGTGTCTAAAGTAACAAAATCAAATTCGGTGGCCAAAATGACACTACTAATAAAGTTCGATGGTCACGGGTGAATTTATTTCAATGTGAATATTCATTTGCCGAGTTCGGGAGATAGTGTGCAATAATTCTTGCAGTATCAAAAAAGTCTATCAACATAAAATTACAAAACGCAAAAGGTCATTATTTAATTAATTAATATTGTAATTTAATTTTAATTTCAAAAATATTTCTGTAATTGCATATCTGTTGTGTTGAATTAGAGTCGTACTAAAGACAAGTCTAATTTTCTAAACATTCTATAATGAATTACAATTTGTAATTAATTACAATAGCAACTTAATTACATTCTACAACGAATTAAAATTTGTAATTAATAACAATTGTAACTTAATTTTAATTTTGTAACTAATTACAATTATAACTAATTAATTACTATTGTAACTTCATTGTATATTACAAATAAATTTCATTTTTCTTTTAAAATTAATTGAATTACTTACAAGTTGTAATTAATTGAATTACTTACAATTGCAACTTAATTATATTCTGTAATTAATTATAATTTGTAATTAATTACAATTATAACTAAATTACAATTTCACAATCAATTACAATTGAAACTAAAGAATTTGCAAAACATATTGGGTTTAATTTTCTAAAACTAAATGAATTAGTTAAAATTTGAAATTAATTACAATTGTAACTTAATTTTTAATTCTATAATCAGTTACAAAAATAACTAATTAAATAATATGGTAGTTTAATTTTACATTACAAGTCACTCGAAATCTCATTTTTTTCTTTTAAAATTAATTGATTTTGTTATAAATTGTAATGAATTATAGTTTATAATTAATTACTATTGCAACTTAATTACTCTTGTAATGAATTACATTTTGTAATTAATTACAATTATAACTAATGAATTTGTAACACATGAGAGATTTTTTGCTAAAAAATTAATTATTTACAATTGTAACTGTTACGACCATGACTAATTTTACATGACACGTCATCCATATGGGCCCAACAGGGGATCCATAAAACATTCATTCACCTAATCATGACCCACATGCCAAACTGTGGATACCAAACTTCCTGAACTCATACATGTCGAGGTACCCTTATGCCGGGGTGATGCTATGCCTAAGTACCCCTATGCCGAGGTAATCCTATGCCGAGGTACCCCTATGACGGGGTGATGTTATGTCGAGGTACTCTTATGTCGAGGTACTCCTAAGGCGAAGTGAGTATCCTGGAAAGGCGACAAGATAACTTGATGTGACAACATCTTTAAAGGGATTTGATGGTTGCTTTATCTTTATGACATGTAGTAATGATTATAACCAAGAAATGGTTTACCTCTTGAATAGTTAGGATCTTGCCATATGTAAAGCATAACATGTGTCACAATCTAAGAGAATTACTCATTCTATAAATAGAGCACACTTGCCTCCAAGGAAAATGTTGGTAATTCAATACACTAACAAAATATTTCGAATCTCACTCCCTTCTCTATTTTACAGATTTACATTTCCCGCACCCAATATATATTCACTTGAAATAAGTACTGACTTTGGTATCGGAGTGCAAACGGGAACCACATCGGCCCCCATTGCAAACTAATTGTTTGTCATAGTGCGCAGGAAGTCCACGTGTTTAAGAGGGAGGAGCTGAGACGTGTTGGTCCAAGGTCCAGCAGGATTTTGTGGTCAACATTTTGGAGCCGTCTGTGGGAAACCACACTTCTAATCACGAAATCACGTGGTAAAAAGTGATGAAAAATCTTGAAATAAGGCAGAGAACATCTTGAAAGAGGGTGGAAAAGGACTATACCAACCTGGAAAAAAGCATTTCCTTTAGGCTGCTCACTTCGGATATGATGGATTAGGCCACAATAATTTATTTTTCTTCGGTCCATTAACATTTGGACTTCTTGGTTAGTATTTTTCTTTGGGTTGCTTATTTACTTATCCTGATAGTTGAGCTCTAACAATGATTGGAGTTGCTCCAAATCTTGGATCAATAATTTAACTAGCACATTAAAAAGCATTTGTGGGATAAATTATGCTGATCACCTATAATGCATGTGCTTTGAAACAATTAAAAGAAAAAGCATGCCTTTAATACTAGAATCGTTCACTAGTCAATGTATTCGTGGGACCCTGGTTCCATAAAATGAAGAATATTTGGTTGTTTATTTCACTTGTGCATAGTTAATATAAATGGGCACATAGAAACATGAATTGCTTACATGCGTGGGACAATATACACCACCAGGAGCAATCATATTAAATTTTCAATGCAATAGCTCATTATAAAGTGGCTTGCTTGGGCAATGGAACTCACATGCCACACGTACGATCAATTTAAAGCCCGACTAAACTCATTAGCCCAGTCAAAGTTTCCAAATAAAAAGAAGCTCGTACATGTGAAAGTCATGTTTTTTTTGAACTAACAATATATTATCTACTTCTATGGGATATTGTTGCCTTGCTTTTGAAATTTCTTGCAAATTATAAGTATTTCATCATTCAGTATTATTTGAGGCGAGCACTAAGCCCTCTCACATCGAGGTAGGCCTATAAGACCTCCAATAAGCTCAAAACGAGCCATTATCTCTATTATCGAGGCCAGCAAGTAAGTCATTCAACGTTAAGAAGCCCAGCTTGTAGTCCCTGAAAGACGGATGGGCTCCCTTAAAAGGGACCCTTGAATAAAGGCCCCTTGAAGAAGGGACTCCTGAAGAAGGACCCCCCCTGAAAGAGGGAACTCTTGGAGAATGACTCCCTGAAAGAACAGACCCTTGAATAAAGGCCCCCTGAAGAAGGACCTCCCCCTGAGAGATGGGATCCCTGAAGAAGGACCCCCCCCCTGAAAGAAGGGACTCCTGAAGAATGAACCCCCCCCCCCCTGAAGGAGGGGATTCCTGAAGAAGAACCCCCCTGAAAGAAGGAACTCCTGAAGAAGGACCCCTCTGAAAGAGGGGATCCCTGAAGAAGGATCCCCCCTGAAAGAAGGGACTCCTGGAGAAGAACTTCCTGAAAGAAGGGACCCTTGAATAAAATCCCCCTGAACAAGGGCCTCCTGAAGAAGAACACTCAGAAAATGTTTCTAGGAAACCCCCTAAACAAGGGACTCCTGAAGAAGAACATTCAGAAAAGGTTTCGGGGAAACCCCCTGAACAAGGAACTCTTGAAGGACACCCTGAAAGGGAAAACCTTGAACAAGGGACTTATGAAGAAGAGAACCTTAAAAAAGGGAGCTCCTGAAAATGAACACCTATGGAAAATTCCCTCCTAAAAGAGGAGCGAACATCTCATAAATGTCACAACAATGCAAAAGCTCATGAAACAATAAAAGTTTTGCTTATTGCCGAAGCGGAACGGTTTGGAGCAACCCACCTTTATTGTGCCAACATGGCAGGACTCAAACAACAATATTTTATAAGCCTCGGCTTAAGTGTCTCCAGAACACACGGTCTCAGAGACCCTATATTATTAAGCCTCGGTTTAAGTGTTTCCACGACACACGGTCTCAGAGACCCTATATTGTTACTCTCGGCTTAAAGGTCTCCACTACACATGGTCTCAAAGACCTTATATTATTAAGCTCGGCTTAAGTGCCTCCAGGACACACGGTCTCAAAGACCTTATATTCATAAGCCTCGGCTTAAGTGTCTCCTAAATGATACATAGTCTTAGAATCCCAAAATTATGGTTTCAAAAATGCTAAAAAAATTTATATGTCGAGATGACACGGCTATAGGAGCCCTTCCTACTCGTCTCCAGAATGGCATGACCTCAGAAGCTTTTTCTAAAATTCACACCGGATTAAACATGGAAGAAGTAATATGTCGACGTGATTTAGCCCGAACCTGATGTGCCGAAGTGACACATTACAAGTTAACAAAAGAATAAGATCATTAATCTAAGCTCTCACTAGGGACTGCTAATAAGCATAATTACAAGTAAACATGTATAGCTTAGCAAACCCCCCCCCCCCACAAACAAGGGATTTCGCCACTCAATGGAATCCACCCCGGACTAACAAGATGAATACGTACAAACGAGGCTATAAGGCATGAATACATGGGATTCCCAAGTGGATGTCCTCCATTAACTCCGGAGCGAATATTCTGTTAGATGAGGGCGAAGCATACTTGGTTAGTAAATCTATAAAACAGCCTGAAGAAGAAACTTGGGTAAATGAACTTCCATGAGCCCTATGGGGAATCAGAATTACCTTGCACACTGCCACGGGAGAAACTCCATTCTCACTAGCTCATGGGTCAGAGGCAGTATGTCCAGTACAAATTGGAGTGTTTTCACCCAGAGCTTCTTTCCTCCTCAAAAGAAGGGGTGATTCACAGGTCGTTGACTCAATATCGAGAAAAGATGGTCTAATACTTCTAAAACTAAAGGTCCAATTTTAAGGAAACCCCTCGTCCTAACTCAAATGGCCGGAATAAAGACCACAAGGCATAGTTGGGGGGGGACCTCATCAAGTCACCGATGAAGCTGCACCAGGGACTTACGGAGTAGAGAATCTCTCTGGAAAATCCTTACTCAATCCATAAATTGTGGATCACCTCCACCACTAGTATCGATAAACAAATTGTCTTCTGCGTGTTTCGCGTAAATTGGATTTCTTAAACTCATGAGGTGAAATGATTCCTTCATGTACGCTTTTCATTGAACAAATTGCGAAGTTGTGTTGAAAAAGGCAAAACTATGCAAACAAATAGAACATAAAAAAGGATTGGTCCCAAGTTATGATTATTAAGGATTGGCTCAACTTGAACCGAAATGAAAGTGGTCGAAGTTGTCCATGATTATCGCAATGCCTTGATCCGATGAACCACTTGATAGAATGACAAAACATAGCTTGGAGCACAAGATACGTTCATGGAAGGGACTCCGTCACTTGATGATTAGTACCCCGGCGAAGTGGTACCTATGAAATACGTTAATCAATCTTGAGAATAAATCTTATGATTTGTTCAAAAGAAATATTTACCATTTAAAGGCATATAGCCTCATGTTAGATTTTTTAACCAAAAATGACCCCAATGTAATCACCCCAAACGTAAACAAGGGACTCACGGGGAAGTACGATTTGAGACCCATTCAGTCAAATCTAAGCGATGGACATAAATGTATTAAGCGCTTCGATTTGAGGGACTATCGCATCCACAAGTGACTCCAAGGACTTGCACATGTTTCGGACTATCCTATATTAAACTATGTTCATCCTATGATGGATCATCTCATTTTAAATGATGATCATCTTATGATACGAACTACTTGTCTATAGCAGAGCAATATGCAAAATTCACATATAAAGATCAAAAGTAGAGTAGATAAAGATTCACAAAAGACAATGACAAAACCAGGCATCCTAAGCAGGAGCGCAGGAAGGGTCGGCATCTTTAGAAGAAGGGTCACCAGTGACGTCTTCAAGGAGACTTTCCTCGCTAACATCTTGGGACTTTGGATAGAAGGCCTCAATCTTCGAAAGATTCAGATCTGGGAAGTCATCCTTCACGTCTTTCAAAGCCATTCGTGCCCCGGCGTTGGCAAAGAATGGCTGCATAGCTTCATATTCTGGGATCTCTTCAAATGTATCTTTGAAATGATGGATGCCATTAATCACCCTAGTCTTAATATCAAGTGACTCCAAGGACTTGCACATGTTTCGGACTATCCTATATTAAACTATGTTCATCCTATGATGGACCATCTCATTTTAAATGATGATCATCTTATGATACGAACTACTTGTCTATAGCAGAGCAATATGCAAAATTCACATATAAAGATCAAAAGTAGAGTAGATAAAGATTCACAAAAGACAATGACAAAACCAGACATCCTAAGCAGGAGCGCAGGAAGGGTCGGCATCTTTAGAAGAAGGGTCACCAGTGACGTCTTCAAGGGGACTTTCCTCGCTAACATCTTGGGACTTTGGATAGAAGGCCTCAATCTTCGAAAGATTCAGATCTGGGAAGTCATCCTTCACGTCTTTCAAAGCCATTCGTGCCCCGGCGTTGGCAAAGAATGGCTGCATAGCTTCATATTCTGGGATCTCTTCAAATGTATCTTTGAAATGATGGATGCCATTAATCACCCTAGTCTCAATATCCTGCTCTAAGTAAGAAAGTCTTTCTTATGCCCTCCACAAGGCCTCTTCTCTTGTCAATTTGGCCTCCTTTTCCTTCTCCAGCTCATGGGTTAGTCCATCCGCCTTATCCACCAGGCTCCTCTACTCCGTGGTTGTCTTTTATAGGGCCTCAACAGTTATGGCCTGGGACTGAACCACATCATCGAATCTCTTGGAAAAACTGGTCACTTCGGCATCAGCAGAGTCTAGGGTGTGGATGATGTAAGGTGAGATGGAGAAGTCTGGGGCTGACTTCCTTCCATACCAGCCAGGTTCCCACAACCTGGGTCCAGAAGTTCGGAGCCACCTGATATGGACAAAGGTTGTAACTCCGGAGGAGAGCCCTAATAAAAGGGTGAAGAGGCAAGCGCATCCCGCATCAAGGAGTACCGCAACTTGACCTTTAGGAGGCGATAAGGTCTGCATGATGGGCTCAGATGTGTAACCCTAATCTCCCTCGGCATCTGGTAAGTTGAAGAAACTTCTGCCATGCCATTGGCTCGGATTTCAGTCGCTACCTCATTTGACGTCCAGGATTCTGGATTAGGTTGTGGATCCACATGATATCCGGAGGGACCACTTCCAAAGGACTCCTTCTCTTGGCCTTTCACGAGGGACTTTTGCAATTGACTCCGCCCAAGAGGGGACTTCTTCAACTAACACCTTTTATAAAGGACTCTGTCATTGATCGATTCCACTCTAGACAAAACATCCAAAAGCTATAAATTCGAACCTTAGCCGTGAATGTCCGGGACTTCCAAATTTAAGGGACTAGAGCATATACATGCATGTCGACACAAGACACAACGTATATATACGTTGTTTCATATTATTCAAAGATGCACATCTCAAAATGAGGCATACTTGTAAGTCCTCCAGCTACTTGAATTGAGCATATTCTCTATGATATCCAGACAGACTATTAGCCCTCGTACATCTAGGCGTAAGATCTTCAACATTATCGAAGGAAATCTTGTAATTCCCCTCCTATTTGAGGCATGCTCAGGATATTGCTATGAGCCTATATGTCTTCGTAAGTTCGAAGCATTCTCGAGTATTCTTTTTTGTTGGGAGAAGAGATACACTTTCAAAAATTTGAATAAAGCAGTCCAATACTCTTTTAATATAACTAAGAAAAGTCTACGTGAAGGGGTTGTCAAGTGTTCAAATAAGGACCCAAGTGTTCAAACTATATTAAAGCATGGGCCCAAGTGCCTATATTACTCCTCTTCGGCGACACTTTACCATGCAAAATATATTCTATTTTTTCCATTCTGATGGTGTCTTGCAAGAATGATTTTTCAAATATTTCCTATTTTGGTTATTTCTTAGAGTATATACACATTCCATCATCTTCGATCCCTTATATTTTCAAGTCCGGTTCGCACATAAATGAATCAACCAGACTTGAGGGACAAGTGTTACGACCATGACTAATTTTACATGACACGTCATCCATATGGGCCCAACAAGGGATCCACAAAACATCAATTCACCTAATCATGACCCACAGGCCAAACTGTGGATATCAAACTTGCTTTGCTCTTACATGTCGAGGTACCATTATGCCGGGGTGATGCTATGCCTAGGTACCCCTATGCCGAGGTGATCCTATGCCGAGGTACCCCTATGCCGGGGTGATGTTATGTCGAGGTACTCTTATGCCGAGGTACTCCTAAACCGAAGTGAGCACCCTGGAAAGGTGACAAGATAGCTTGATGTGACAACATCTTTAAAGGGATTTGATGGTTGCTATATTCCTATGACATGTAGTAATGATTATAACCAAAGAAATGGTTTACCTCATGAATAGTTAGGATCTTGCCATGTGTCAAGCATAAAATGTGTCACAATCTAAGAGAATTACTCATTCTATAAATAGAGCACACTTGCCTCCAAGGAAAAGGTTGGTAATTCAATACACTAACAAAATATTTCGAATCTCACTCCTTTTTCTCTCTTTTACACATTTACATTTCCCGCACCCAATATATATTCACTTGAAATGAGTACTGACTTTGGCATCGGAGTGCAAACGGGAGCCACCTCGGCCCCCTTTGCAAACTGATTGTTTGTCATAGTGCGCAGGAGATCCACGTGTTCAAGAGGGAGGAGATGAAACGTGTTGGTCCAAGATCCAGCCTGATTTTGTGGTCAACAGTAACTTTACTCCAGATTTTGTAATTAATTAAAATTGCAACTTTATTTTAGGTTTATAATTAATTACAATTGTAACTAATGCTTATCTTTCACTTACATTGATTCAATATGAGACATAAAGTGCTTATTTTCCACTAAGAGGTATGAAGCGCTTATTTTCCACTTAAATTGGTTCAGTTTAGCATTTTCCTTTAGTTTTTCTTCTTTTTCACTTTATTTTAGAATGTAATTAGTTGAATCTTGAGAAGAAAATATGTGTTAAAGATCTGCAGCTCTTCAAGAAAATGAGAAAACTCCCATAATTAGACTAATTTGCTTGGAAAATTCCTTAAGAACACTTACTGATGTTACAAAATACAAATTCTACACAAATTTATATATCCAATGAAATGGCCTAACTTTAGTCTCGGTTCGACGAGAAACATCAATATCTCCAAATAACTTTCCTTGGAAGGAAAGTGAGGCCACATGCCCTTGGAAGGAAATTCCAATCAGTTGCTCCCACCGCCACCAACACACACACAAAGTGAAAGAAAAGTACCAGAGTCAAATTCAATCCAGAAAATTGGTGTAAATAAGATGTGCACACATAGAATTCAACCAGAACTCTTCTAGCTTCTTTCTCCTCAAAGCTTTCTCTCTCTCTCTCTCTCTAATTTGTAATCTTCTCTCTCTTCAAATCTTCGCCCATTTGAGTGAACAATCATTCTTGATTTGGTTTAATCGAATCCAAGCTCTGTCGAGAATCGCAGTCACCGATCTGGAGAAGTGGTGTCTTCATAGGGAGTGGATGCCACGATCGCCATAGACAAATGGGTTGAGTGAAGGGGTAGATGAGAGATAGAGATGAAAGACGAAGAGATCAGTTAGATTCAATTTGGATTTAGTAAATTAATAATTGATTTAATAAAATAGTTTGTAATTACTTGATTTTAAAAATTAAAAAACTGAAGGTATGATTGGGCCTAATTAGCCCTAGTACAAATCAAATCTTGTTTTTCCCTACAAATACTTTTGTGGCAAAAATATTTTGTTGAGTACGTCCTACTTTTCTGTACAAATATTTTTGTCCCAACAATGTAATTTATAGGGAGAAATAAAATTATTTTTATTTAATTTTTTATTTATATTATATATATATTTTTTACCTTATTCAAAATAAGATGCAAAAAGATAATAAATAAAATTAAGACTTTAGTATCGAACAATATATCATTGAACTCAAAATATAGTAAATAAGAACCCAATCAGTTTGAAATAAATAACATCTAGGGATTGGTGCACATCCAAAAGAAGGAAATATAATTGGGACTAAATGGATCTTCAAAAATAAGTCACATGAAAAAGGGAATGTGGTCAGAAATAAAACAAGACTTGTTGCTCAGGGTTACACCCATATTGAAGGGATAGATTTTGACGAAACACTTGCTCCTGTAGCCAAACTGGAATCCATCAGATTGTTGCTAGCTGTGTCCTGCTACATCAACTTTAGATTATATCAGATGGATATCAAAAGTACCTTCTTGAACGGTGTACTTAATGAGGAAGCTTATGTGGAGCAGCCACAAGGATTCACATATCCATCTCACCCAGACTATGTCTTTAGACTTAAAAAGGATTTATATGGGTTGAAACAATCCCCCAGTACTTGGTATGAAAGACTTATTGCTAAGCAAATGAAACAAAAGGGGAGGAACTGATAAAACTCTTTTCATTAAGCATCTAAATCGTGGACTAACTATATCTCAAATATATGTTGATGACATTGTATTTGGTTCTACCTCTAAGTCCAAAATTGATGAATTTAAAAATACCATGAAAAGAGAATTTGATATGAGTATGGTCGGTGAACTAACCTTTTTTCTTGGTTTGCAGGTACAACAGGATGAATCCGACATATTCATTTCTCAAGCAAAGTATGCTAAAAATATGGTGAAGAAGTTTGGGCTTGAAGATGTTAAGGCTATGAGAACTCTCATGGAAATAACACTGCAACTTTCAAGGGATGACAATTGCAATGACGTGGATCCATCTCTCTACAGAAGTTTGATTGGAAGTCTTCTGTATCTTACTGTTAGTAGACCAGACATATCCTCTGTGTTGGAGTGTGTGCAAGATATCAATCTAAACCCAAAGAGTCTCATGTAGCTGCTATAAAAAGAATCATCAGATAGGTAAGTGGTACATTATGTTATGGAATTTGGTTTACAAGAGATACACTGCCCATCTTGCAGGATATGCAGACGCAGATTGGGCTGGGAATGTTGATGATCGGAAGAGTACATCCGGTAGTTTTTTTTACATTGGAAACAAATTGGTGGCTTGGCTAAGCAGAAAACAAAACTCAGCATCCCTCTCCACAGTTGAAGCGGAGTATATTGCAGCCGGTAGTTGTTGTACACAACTCCTTTAGATGAAACAAGTGTTGGAAGATTATGGGATCTCTGCAGAACAAGCCACTATGTATTGTGATAACACCAGTCCTATCAACATCTCAAAAAACCCTGTCTAACACTCTAGAACAAAGCACATTGATATCAGACACTACTTCATCAGAGAATTAATGGAACAAAAGATTATTAATCTTGAGCACATACAGACCGAGGGACCAAATTACAAGATTCCAAAAGTTGATGGACCTAAAGTGAAATTTTAGAAGAACTTATTTGAAAGAAATTTGAAAATTTTGGGACTAAATTAATCGATCATGAAAGATGGAGGTCTGGAATGCAATGAAAATGGACATGTGATGCAAATGGGTACTACTAAGCTAACCATGCGTTTGCATGGTCCAAACCATGGTGCGAACGAATGACACCAATTAAACTAGACAGGGCCTGAAATTCTTCACACCTAGAAAGCAGTGCAATCGCACGGCACTAATTGTCGAAAAAACCTGGGCCGGTCCGGGTTGACCCGCTCCGTCCCAGATTGCTGTTCTCACGGATTTTATCCGATTTTTGGAGTTTTTGATGTATGTTGGAACACATATAAATAGATAACATCCTCATTTTGCTAGGATTAGGTTAGTTTGTGTCCCTTTTCTATTTTTCTTGTATTCTTTCTCTTCAGACTTCATCTCTTTAATGCAATTTTAAGTTAGTGTTTTTATGTTTTTGGTCGTATTTCTCTACATTCAAGCTTATTGTTGTTGTTTAAACTTTTGGTTATTGTTATTCTCTCACATTTTCACCAAGAACTTTATATATCTTTAATGCATTTAATGTATTATGCTTGAGTTGTTGAAGAAATCTTGGAGTTTTAACTCCAAGAACTTAAATAAAAGGGGAGTTTTCTTTATTATATTGTTTTTAATCTTTTATTTAGCTTATTATTAAAATGATTATATTAGTTGTTAAATGTTGTTGTTATTTTATTATGGGTTAATTTTATTTTGTTGGAATATTTTTTTAGTTAAATTTCATTTAATAGTTTTTAGTTGTTTATGGATTATGGATCATTTATGTTTATATTTTTATGATTAAGAATGTTGTTTTATGTTTATTTAGCTTCCAAATGTTTCTTAATATTTTATGTCGTTGTTGCAAGTTATTACATGCTAGGTTAAGCTTAAAATTTCCCATGTAATTTGGTTAATTGATTAACTATTACTAATTGATTTTTGAAAGATGAAATTAATGTAGTTAAGTTAATTAAATTTACCTTGTCTTATATTACGCAACTCATTTTAATTCCCAAGTTCATGTCGTCATTATTTTACTTAGTTAATTAGTTTTTATTTGAATTATTATATTGTTGTTTATTTGCGTTGGTTAATTAGTAGTTTCATATTATCATGTCTTTAATTATGTCACTTAGTTAGGAACTCACCATCAAACCAAACTTTTGTATTACTTGACTTTTCTTTTAAAATGAAATCAATAAGTTTAGTTGCAAATCAAACAATCCTCGTGGGTACGACAATCTCTCATCACTTTACTACTTGAATGCGAACAGTGCACTTGCGGTATACGATTTTAGCGAACACGTTGCACGTCTTATGTGTAGGATAAATAATATGCATAACATTTTTGAAATATTAATACTATTTTTTAAAGTAGTTGATGCAATTGATATTATTAAATGAAGAATTAATATTGTTATAAAGAATACATATTACTAAATTTTATTTTTATGAAATTATGTATAGTGAAAATGTTAAATAAATTGAAATGTAAAGTCTTTATTACAATAACACTATTTTCATACAATATTTTTGTCAATGATTCAAAGCTTCTCTTATTTTCTGCTTTTATCAATATTCTTATTGTTTGTATTAAAAAATCGTGAGAAAGTGCTACATATAGTTTCTCATGTGATAATACATATTCAGGTAGTTATATTCCAAGTAGGTAATATTTATCTTTAGGCTTTGTTAATGGTAATTGCAGAGTACAAACTTACTGAAAATTGTTCATCTATCATTTGAATGAATGTAATTCATCATTTGTTGAGGTTAATGGAATACACGGTAGGAAAAGTTATTTTTCATCATGTTGTCCAACGATTATTTTGTCATGAATAACATGTCTTTTTAAATCACGATAAATCACTTTTGCTTCATTGCAAAGATCATTGTCCATATTCTTTAAGAGCATAAGATAATTTCTTTTGAGATTAACTTATATGGTATAGTAATGATCTCATCTTGATAAAATTGATTTGTATCATCAAAATCTTCACTTTCTTTAGGAAGTAATTCAATTAGTTTGTCATTGCGATAGTCAACGTGTTCATTTTTTGTTTAAATAATTTCATTTTGTGTCATAAAATCAGAAGAAGTTACATGCAATAATATGAAATTATATAACATTGCTAATGGACCCCGATCCGCCCCGCCCCGAATTTTTTTTGCCCGATCCGGATCCGCCTCGCGATCCGTCAAATTTCGGGTCGGGTCGGGGCGGATCGGGTTCGGGTCAGGGCGAATCGGTCCACTGATCCGTGGACCGATCCGCCAGAATTATTTTTTTATTTTTTCTTATTTTTTTAATTTTTTTAAATATATTTTAAATTAAGTCTTTTATAAAAAATTTAGAAATTTTATTTTTTTTATTTTATTGAAACGAGACGTATAGAGGCCGATTCGCCGATTCAACGGATCGAGTTTTTTTGCCATCACTTATTGGAATTCTTTCTTCAAATGAAGAACATGAAAAATGTGTTTTCTTTAAAATGCAAAGATTGCAGCTTATTCCCAGAAATTAAAGTTTGCTACAAAATTTACATATTAAATTTTTATACATGATAAAAAAATTATATTAAAAAAAATGTCGGATCGCGGATCGGGGCGGATCGGATCAGCCCCGATCCAAATCCGCTCCGTGAATTTTCGGATCGGGGCGGATCACATAAATTTCGATCCGTCGATCCACGGATCGGAATTTTTTCGGATCGGATCGGGTCGACGGATCGACGGGGCGGATCGAATTTTTTTGCCATCTCTAAACATTGCATAGTATTAGACAAAAAATTAATGTAATGACTTACGTTATCAATGTTATTAATTAATAATGATGGTATTGGTAAGATTTTAATGCATTAATTCTAATTGTCATGTAATTATTGAATATGAAAATCAATGAAATAGTACGTGTAAAATGTCATAAACACATTAATTCAGAAATTAATCTACATTAATGTAGTGTAATGTAATGTAATGTAACTTAATTGTGTTGTACGTAAATGTCAATTAAAATTTGTAAAATATTTTTTTCATATGACCTATGAAATAAGTCACGAATTAATGAAATTGTAACATTTTGGAATGAAGACCATGTAGTTATTACATTCAAAATATACACATTCTAAACTATAGAATTTGAATAAAACAATCCAATTTTAGAAATTCTGAATGTAATATTTTGTAGTCATAATAATATTTATTAAATGATGAAGTAAAATTATAACATGATTTTCTTTAAAATCTAAAACAAAAATTGTAATAATAAATTAGCACAAAACTTGAAAAATTATTGAGAAGAGCACCCCAAATAATAAAAATATAAAGAGGTAAATTTGAATTAAAAATATTAAAATATTTTTCTCATGTAACCAATGAAAATAAAAATCATGAATTAATGAAATTGTAACCTTATGAATTGAAGTCCATGTGACGCGATCCTTGTCGAGAATCTCGATGAAAGAATGCGGAATAAACGCAAACAATAACTTAGGAAAGATCAAAATCAAATTAAACAAGAAAATAATAAAAATTAGATGATAGGATTCCAACCCAAAACTCACGACGCAAAAATTGACGATGCGGAGGAAATAATTGGAATTGGTGAACGCCACAAGGATTGTTTAATTCCTTGATAAGTTGATGGGTGAACGCCACAAAGATTCAATTTTTGACAAGTTAAAAAAAAAAAGGACTCCTCAACCTTTTAGTAGAGAAAACTCTCTCGATTCAATTAAATTCAATAATCATCAAAACTGTCTTTACAATGAATAAAATTGATAATATAAAGTAAAATTGACTTAAAACTAGGTTTAACCGCTAATGGACCCTAAAATATGGAAATAATAAAGCAAAAGGGAAAAATAAATTTAAATTCGCGAAATTCTGGAAAATGTAGAGTTATGGCCGTAATTTATTCACTTACGGTTGTAAAAGCCCTTCTGATTGCTAGTTACGGCCGTAACCATCAAACTTACGTCTATAAGTATGAATATCTTGGAATTCTTTGTTCAAACCCAAGGGCTCGTTACAGCCATGACGTCTGGGAATTACTGCCGTGAATTTGCCTCTGGACCTCGAAGTTCGACCCTTCGACTCTGCTTGCTTCGTCCGTCTTCTCGACTCGACTCGAACATGAAACTTGTTATGTTTCCTACGTAGATCACTATCGCATTGCCGATAGCTCGACTTCTCCTTTGGTTTCATACTTTGGATCACATCATCCCCCTTCTCTTGAAAAAGAATCGACATCGAATCTAGAATTGGCCCAATCGTCCTGCTACTTCTGGTTTTGTTGGCTTTTAATTCATGCTTATACTTGCTTTTGCGGGACTGATGTTCATGTTTATGCTTGGTGCTATCCTTCAAACTTTTGGACTGCCCTTACTCTCCTTCAAATTTCTCGACCTTTTGGGCTGCTCATTTGTACCAATGAATTTCTTCCCTGTTTTAAGTTCATAGTTTGACTTAGACACCTGCAAAAAAAAATTAATAGAAATGGGGAGGGACATGTTAGGACGGTCAAGTGCAAATATACTCATTTTTATGGTGGACTCTCTTCTCTTTTTCACCTTGCACTCATTTTCTTCATTTTCTGCGGTCGTGGCCTCAACTCTCTTTATTTCAATTTTCTCTCCCTCTCCTTTTTCTAAGGTCATGGCCTAAACTATCTTATTTTTCTCCTCAAACTCACTTTTCACTTTCAATTGATCTTTCAGGGCCTGAGTTGAAGATAATGACATTAGAGTAAACTTCTTCCCCCCTTTCACCAGGCTATATCTATTCGTATACCCATTATATAGCACAACCCTATCATGTTGCCAAAGCCTCTCCAACAATATGTGACTAATTTGCATAGGCACTACATCACAAACTACCTCATCAGAATATCCACCAAAAGAAAAAGTCACCAAAACATGTTTATTTACCTTAATTTCCCCTGACTCAGTCAACCACTGTAATTTATATGGCTTTAGATGTTTCATTAAAGGTAATCCCAATTTTTTCACCAACACTGTACTAACTACATTAGTACAACTTCCCCCATCAATCACCATACTACAAACCTTATCATTCACTGAGCATCTAGTGTGAAAAATATTATCCATCTGCTCATCCACATTACCCACAACATCCACATTACGTCTAATGCTAAGAGCACGCCTATTAACAAGTGACTCGTCTACTGCAATATTTTTCAATTTATCACTATCACAAGCATTTTTCAACTTAGGCATCCTTTCAACTTTATCTCCAGAAACAACTTTCACATCATGCCTATCCTTTTTATGTGGACATTGAAGTGCAATATGACCCAAATCCAAACATTTAAAACACTTAGGTGGCGTTCTGTTTGTATTTTATTTTTTATTTTCATTTTTCGAAAATGTTTCGTGTTTCCTGTTTTCATTTTTGTTTTCAAATTTGCTGAAAACGCGTTTTGTTTGTCATTTCTGAAAACTGTTTTTGAAAATGAAAAGCTGGAAAACACGTTATGTTTGAGATTTTGCAGAATACTACTTAAACTATTTTTAATTAATTTGCTTGCAGAATACTACTAATTCAAACTCAGATTTCCTTTCACAATACACTGAAAATATGGTTACATGCAACATACTAATGTGAGCATTAAGAGTCTATATTAACACAGTTTGGTCAGGTTCGGGATTTGAAAAAGCTCTACTTCTATTAAAATTCAGAAAATGCACGTTCTTTCAAAACCATCAGAGTCCATTTATCAGTACATTTTTTGAAATATAATAACAAGAATTCTCACTTAATTTTTTTTTGTAATGTTGATATTGAATTCAATAAAAGTTTATTTAAACTTAGTTCCAAGTTAGGATAATTCTCAAAAAAAAATAAAAAAATAAAAATTATTTAGGCTTAGTTCCAAGTTAGGATAATTCTAAAAAAAAGTAATAAATAAATAAAAACTTTATATTAAGCTTAGTTCTAAGTTAAGATAAATAAAAAAAATAAAAAAAATCCCAAAACGCGTTTTCCGCGTTTTGGACATTTTTTTGTCGAAATACACACAAAACGCCCAAAACGAGGTTTTGAGCGTTTTGCGTTTTGTGTAAAAAAAATTTTTTTTTTTGTTTTCCAAAATGCGTTTTCGAAAATGGTAAAGAGAACGCGTTTTTAGCGTTTTCGAAAATAAAAACAGAAAACGACCTCAAAACGGCAAAAAGAACAGGGGCTTAACATTTCTATCCTTAAGAGGCTTGGACTCAGAAGTATAGTTACCTTTGGATGACGGTTCCTCCCTTCTTTTTGGAACGTGATTCCCACTCTCCCGTTTTGATCAAGATGTAGGATAAGAGCGCAAAGATCACCTTGCTTCTTCCTTTAGCCTCAATGACCTTTCATCCACCCCATCTCCAAACCTAGCATGGCATTCACGCCTTTTATCCCTCCTAACTCTAGAATCAGCATGAGCTCATTCCCTGACTCGTTGCTCTTCCATTGCATCCTCCCTATCCATCCTAGGCATTATCTTCTCAATTTTTTTTCGCATGGTTTCCAACAGTTTTAAATTCTTGTTATCACCTGATGATGAGGATGATGAAGATTTTTTCCTACGAGACATGGTTAATAACAAGAAGAAAAAATAAAATTCCTCACAAAATTCCTCACTCGTGTATCACTTTTTATTCCTTTCAAATTCACCCAGAACTAATCAAGGATCAACAAATAAGGAATTTATGATGATGATGATATTATAAAATTGTAAATTGTTAGATAATAAATGAATTTATAGTAAATAAATGAGAAAGTATACAAATATGAAGTTATAATATAACATTGTAATTGTTAGATAATAAATTAATGTTTAATTTTATTAAATAAGAAGGAAATGGTATATTGGATATATAGCTAAATATATAAATGTAAAATAAGAAATCACAAGGTTTTTCACTCATCCCAAATGGGTAATATATTTTAAGTATTATATCAAGATATTATAGTAGTGATAATATTTTTTAAATGATGAAGTAATTTTTTTTTCTTAATACTAAATAAATGAAAAATATAATAAAAATATGTAATTACATTACAAAATTATAAATTATTAGATAATAAATTAACTTAATACTAAATAAATATTATGAAATTATTATATAATAATATTATAAATGATAAATTCATATTTAATGTTATTAATTAAGGAATAAGGATATATTAGGTATATAACTAAATATATAAAGGTAAAATAGGAAATCAAAAGTTTCTCCATAATCCACACTTTTAATATACTAGTTGACCCCCACGTGCTTAGCACGTCTTATTTAAACGATAAAATAATTTATATACTTTTATTTTCTATCTTAAAATGAGAATAATTAAGATAGATATTATTAAGGTAGATTAGTGATAATATTACTAAATCATGTTGGTAGAATCTGGTTTAACTCTCACGTTTGTGTCAAATAAAGTAATTTTAGTAATTTTAATTTTAATAGTGAAATAATTATTTATATGAAAAACATTCATTTACTCATTTATTTATTAATCTTCGAGTAGATTTATAATCGACAATTTTCAATTTTCCCAATTAACCAACTTTATCTATTATTTTGATTATTTAAAAAGTTATTGATTAAGTCAACACATAGTTTACCAATTATCAAAATCTCATATTTGATAAAAAAGCATACGTCTATGTCTAAATGAGTTACTAAGGCAATAACATAAAAATGAAGTTATATAAATTAAGGATATAAATTTTCAATGCCAATTTATCATTAGAAAAGTTATAGTTTGTTCTTAAGTATTAAATATAACGAATCATACAAATTTTGATTGATTTAACGTCGTAATGATACAATTTGATGAACCGTATAAACTTACGTATTAAATTAGAATTTGATAGAAGTTTGAAACCAATTATTGATCATGTTGATTATTTTAGTACAGTCTATATTATTTCTTTAATATCATATTTGATAAAAATTATACATTTATATTTAAATGAGTTATTGAGTCAATAAATAAAATGAAGTTATATAAACCAAGAATAAACTTCCAATGTCAATTTATCATTAGAAAAGTGATAATTTGTTCTTAAACTTTAAATATTATTAATCGTACAAATTTGAGTTGATTTAACGTCCTAATGATTGAATTTGAAAAACTTTATAAACATATTTGCTGAATTACCATGTGGTAGAATATTAAAAAAAAAATAATTTATCAATAAACATATTTTACAAGTTATATCAATGAAGAATCTCATGTTAGAAGTTAATTTATTGTTTAATTAAATCAAAGTAACTTGAAAGGTCACTCAAAATTTATTTATATGGATTATCATATTAATTATGGGTATTATAAACAAAAGTAAAATAGATATAAGGACATTATTGTCAATTAAAAGTTTCCTCCACATCCATGCTTTTATATATTAGTAATTAGTGAAGTGATAGTGATAGTGATAATGACACCACTAAATTTATTAACCACACCACACTTTTCATATTTACTAAATTAGTCACAATTAAATAACCTATTATTATATTAATTCCTTTTTTATTATTGTGTACACCACAAATTTTATAAACCCTAACTTATAGATGTATTATTTATTTGGAAAAAACCATTCTCGGACACCACACAGGGGCGGATCCACATAGGGGCTCGTCGGGGCACGTGCCCCAGTAAAAATTTAACCTCTTTTTTTTCTTTTAAAAATTTCAGTTGATTTTTAAACATAACCATTACCTAAGTCCCTAAAATTATATTGGATTATTGTTAATTTATTTGCTCTATATCTATTAGGAATGGAGATTTAGATTTTGGTGAATTGAGATTGAGATTTTGGAGTTTGGAGTATTGAGAATTTGATATTGAGAAATTATTATTATATTTGAATTTTTGTTTATTTGAGAATTTGAGATTTTAGGGCTAATATGTGTTTCCAATTATTTATTTGTTTGTTTATATCAGTTATGGAAAAATATTTTAAGCATAAATTCACGTTTTCTTTTGATGAGCAAAGTAATGAAAATGAAGTTAGAGATGAAATGGTTGAGGTACTTGGTGAAGAAACTGATGTTGAAATTGAAGATGTGTTTCAAAGTCGAGATAATGTTGGGGATGTTAGGAGTGACACCCTTAAATATTATGTAGCAAATATTGAGAAGGATGTATTTAATATTGACAATGATTTGATTATGGAACGTTACCAAAGTATGAAAACGTGTATGGAAAATTGTAATAAAATTTCAAGTACTTTTTCATTTTTTAGTCTGCTTCCTAAAAAAAAAATTCGGGAGGCACCGAACCCCCGTATAAGCTGTCGACAAAAATACAAGTCTATTTGTGCTCCAGTACTACAAAAAGTCTGCGTCGCCACTGACACCACAAATTGGTTCTCGAATGAATTAGAATCCTTGTTTCAATTCTAGTAGACTCCTAAATTGGTTAAACTTGGACGGCTTCTTCCCTGAGGGGGGAAAGAGTTTATATGCGTTTGTGTGTGTAAATATACACACATATATTCATGAATCAATATGATATTGGATTGGAATTTGCATCCCACATGTTCCAGCTATATAGGTTTGATTTGGTGGGGGGGGGGGGGGGGGGGGGAAGTGTGATTATAAAATTCATGTTTTAATAAATGTGTATATATAATTTAGTATGATTAATAAAAGTTGTGGTGTCAATATTATTATCCTTAATATATTGTAGATAGGGATGTCAACGAGCTGAGTCGAGCCGAAGATCAAGGCTCAAGCTCGGGTCGAGTTTTTTTTTGCCCGAGTCGAGTCGAGTCCCGTCCCCAAAAATAAGGCTCCACTCGAGCTTTAAACTCGAGCTTTTTCGAGTCGAGCCAAGTTCCGAGCTTTTATTTTTTTTTTTATATAACAAAAATCCATCAATTTTTTATTAAAAATGTATATATATAGCAAGTTTAGCTGAACTCGTAGTCGAAATTCAAGGCTCAAGCTCCTATCGAGTTTTTTGAGCAGGCTTTTTTTTTTTTTTTATTTGCTCGAGCCGAGCCCAAACAATTCGAGTCGACGAACCACTTTGTCATCCCTAATTGTAGATATAAATATGGATTGTAGATGTAGATAAATAGATAGATAAATGTAGATAAGGATAAGGAAAGGATATATCTTGATTCTTCAAACCTACCCCATATTATGCAAACTTTTCGTAGAAAACTTCCGAAAACAACATAGAGAAATATCGAAAAGAATATAAAAAAAATACTATTAAAAAAAAAAGAGAGAGAGAGAGAGAAATATCGAAAAGAACGTCCACTATGAATCAAGCCAAAATAAAGAAAGAAATTGGGGCATGCCCGTGACGTACATTGTAATTTAAATTCAAAAATGACTAGTGAACTATCCATTTTTGTCCCTATTAGCACACTTATTATTATTATTATCATTAATACACAGAGACAGCAAGTTGGAACTTGGGATCGATGGATAGAAAATTAACTATGTTCTGAGACACTGAGTACTTTAGCGGTAACATGTTTGAGCACCTCCGACAATGAATTGTATGATGATCCATCTTCGCTTAGAGCATTTTCCGCACTGATTTTCAGTTTTTTTACATTCTCTCTCATTTTCTGGCCTTCTTCGTCATCCACCAACGTCCTCACCATTTTCTCTATTTCTCCACGCGCTACCACTTTTTTGGTGGGCAACACCTGAGGCCGGAGAGCGATCCCGAGCTCCTCCACAAGATATGTGGCATTGAGCCTTTGCTCCGAATAGAGCGGCCATGCAATCATTGGTACCCCACTGCGAATACTCTCTAGAATCGAGTTCCACCCACAGTGGGACATAAATCCCCCCACCGAAGGGTGGTCGAGGATCTCCACCTGCTGGGCCCACATTGGGACCACTAGTCCTAAATTGCATGTCCGAGTCGAAAACCCTTTTGGTAAGTAGTACAGAGTACCATCAGAATCGACGATTTTTGAGGTGAAAAATGCATCGTCGGAGGCACCTTCGGTTGGTGGACGCACCACCCAAATAAATCTTTGTGTACTCGATTCTAAGCCAACTGCTAGCTCGGTAGTTTGCTGAGCCGAAAGCGTCCCACCACTTCCGAATGAAATAAATATTACCGATTCATTAGGTTGCTTGTCTAACCATGCTACTACCGTCCTCTTTGAACCGTCCGGTTGGACCGGCCTCCTCAGTGGGCCAATAGGATAAACCGGCATTTTCACGATTGACCTCCAGATTTCATTTACCTTGAATGCTTTCAATGTAGTCGATTCCAAATCTTCCCATGTATTCAGTAGTATTCCATCAAACTGTGGAATCCGATTCCCCATGCCCACATACTCATAATATTGTTGATCTTTCCGGTCCAGCATGGGATCCACCACGTCCTCCGGTCGAACTGGTTTGCAACCCGGAATTTTCAAAAAATCTTCTTCATCAACGTACTGTCCCTCAATTTCTTTATCAAGAACCGGACAGTATATAGTGAGGGCAGTAAACCATGCTGTGCTGGGCACATACACATACTTCGCCAGGTTGAACTCAGCCGCAATAGAAAGAGCTTCAGTGCTGAAAAGGTCCACGATAAGGGCGTCGGGGCGGTGGTTCATGGCGGAGATGGTGGACCGGACTCCCGGCAACGCCTCACGTAGCATCATGCACAGTTGTGCCACTACTTTTGTGTCGGGTTTTATAAGGTGTGAAATATCAACGAGGGGAAGTTCAATTCTATCAACAAGGTTTTTCTCCACAGGTAGTTGGAGCAACTGGGATTCCGGCGGAGAAAAAGCAGTTGAGACTTCAAGAATTGTGACTTTAACGCCGTGGTGGGTGGCAAGGCGGTTGGCCAGAAGCAGGACAGGGATGAGGTGTCCCATTCCTGGGCTTACAAGAATAGCTACGTGGAGTTTTGAGCCGTCCATGAATTCACGTACGACTACCCACAGCGCTAGAGAGAGTGGGAAGCGGGTTCGGGAGGAGACGACAGAGAGAAATGAAGTAGGAGTAATCAACTTTCACGGCTATCCTTATGAAGATCAAACTTGGTGCTGACGCATTAAACGTGATTGAATTTAAGCGATTTGATTGAGACGTGTTTGAATTTAAGCGATTTGATTGAGATGAAAATTAGATTTTTAGTCGATTGGTTAATTAAGAATTATTCAACTATATAGTGATCGTTTTTTATACAGATATCTCATGATCATCACTAAACATTAAAAATCTTATCTTACACCTCTCGATGACATATTTTTAATTTTAGTATAATTAATTCTTCTATAATAAAAAAAAAAAAATGAGGAGTCGCCATAATCCATAATCCATTGCTGGCAATGGAACAGGTGGATTGGTGCTTATCAAACCCATACGTTAAGGTCCTTTATAATTTGTTCATTAACCTAGGGTTTTCGTGTCCGAAGTTATTAAGTTGTCGATGCTATATGGCATTTAAAACAGAAACCAAATATTGTAAGATTATAATTTCTCATATAATAGCAACGCTATGTGATTTGAGGCACGGCTGCTTGAAAACCATAACCACGTTCAATTTTGAAAATACAAATTAAAGCAAAGTAGAATGTCCCATAAGAAAAGGTCCTTTATAATTTGTTTATTAATCTAGAGGTTTTATGACTAATTTAAGAGTGAGATCACGAATTTTGTTGGTCAACAATAATTTTCTACAATATCATGACCCTTTTTTTTATTATTATTATAATAAGTTTGTATCTCGGGCGAAATAACTGGTCAATCCAAGCAAAAAAAAAAAAATGTGTATAATTGAACAATTTCATAAATCAAAAACAGATATTGATGTTGTGAAACTATCAAAATTCTAACAAGAATTAGAGAGAGAGAAAGATTGAAAACTAGAGAGAAGGAGGAGAATTCTCTTCATTATCAAGAATTGGTGTACAAATTCAAGCAATTCCTACCTCTATTTATAGGGAAGGAAAAGTCATTCATTACATTAATTTACAATATAACTTGGGTGGAAATTAGGTATAAAATTAGTGGTGGATTTCTTAATAATTTCCATAATTATTTATAACACTCCCCCTTGAATGACTTATTGCTCAATAGCTCAATTGTCTGCCTCATTAAAACCTTGCTAAGAAAACCCAGTGGGATAAAACTTGAGCGAAGGAAAAAGAGTACAGCTGCTCCCCCTGATATTGGTCATCATTAATCATTGATTCTAATATCCAAAATGACATCAATGATAAGTAGTACAAATCATGTACTGGAAACTTGAAGTTATGAAGTGTTGCCTTCGAATTATGAAGTGCTTCATTGCTTCATTGCTTTATTGCTTTAGTTCTTTAGTGCTGAAGTGCTGTATTGCTTTAGGTCTTTAGTGCTGCCTTGCTTTAGGTCTTTAATGCTGCCTTGCTTTAGGTCTGCCTCGTTAAAACCTTGTCAGTAAAACCCAATGGGACAAAATCTGAACGAAGGAAAAAGAGTACAGCCGCTGCCTCGTTAAAACCTTGTCAGGAAAACCCTGTGGGACAAAAACCTGGACGAAGGAAAAAGAGTACAGCATGACAGCATGATTCTCCCCCTGAAGTGTGCAATCAAGTATTTCATGAACCTTTTGAATAATGATATCATCTTTCATCTGGAATATGTATATATGAAAATCTTCTTGTGTGTAGCCAATATCATAACATTCTTCATAAGATGTGTATGATTTTCTTCATTTGTTGATATCATTCCAGCACAATTTAAAGAGAGAGCTTGTTGTTGAATTATTACTTGCAGATAGCTGTGACAATGTCTCAAAAACCTTGCTAGGAAAACCCTGTGGGACAAAACCTTAGCGAAGGGAAAAAGAGTACATTATTCTCATTGATACGCCATAATTGTTCCATAATTGCTGCCTCATTAAAAACCTTACTAGGAAAACCCTGTGGGACAAAACCTCAGTTAAGGGAAAAAGAGTGCAGTGCGTATTTGTTCCCTTCATAGGAATATCATAAGTATATTAATGCAATCTTAAATTATTTCATCAAACATATAGTTTGTGATGAACTTTTATAAATAGTTTATAACTAATTTATGAAGTCATAGCTCATTTACTGAACATGCTATACCAAGCAATGTTTAGTTATTTAACTGATTGCATTACTCAAATCTAGAATTGATTCACTTCTATCAAAATCTAGAATTCACTTCTGATGAATAATTAAATATTCATTTTCAAATTCACTTCGGGTGAATATTCATTTTCCCGAAATTCATTTTCCCGGTGGATAATATAATTTTGCATATTGAAAATCAATTGCATGCCCAAATATTCAAATATAATAATAGTACACTCCAATTTCATTTTCAACATATTATATTATGGGGTTATATGTATCATATCATTCTTCATGTGATTTTATTTTAAGAATCACATTTCATTCTATAATGATATTATTTTGGGCAAATTGAATCTTTCAATGATTTATACATGTACGTTCTTGCACTTTATAAACTGCAATTTCTAATTTGCAGGAGCATAATCAATCATTGAAATAGATATCAATTTCGACATATAATCTAGAATCATTTCGCTTGAAATCCCAACGTACCGCGATCAACTGGTACATCAAAGAAAACTCCCAAAGTACCGAGATGAGAATCACACTTTTTGATCTCACTCATTGGTATATCAAAGAGCTCAAACTAGTGAATTTAGACTATAGTCTATCCACCATATTTCATGCCAGTTTTATGAAAAATTTTGCGCGCAACGAGTCGTCTTTTACGACTGTGAAATATTTTTCATTTGTACATATAATTACTGGCTTTACACATTTAAGTGTTTTGGACTTCAGGTCCTATAACAATAATCCCTACATTGAGATTTTATACTTGGCCAAAGTATTATAATTTCACCAACCTCATTTTCATAAGAGGATTGTTTATGTATGTAGTCGACTTATTTATCGATTCCATTTCATGTCAATATAACATAGAGAGATCTCTGTATATGTTCTATCATCAGGCCTGAATCTCTTATCATTTAATTATATCTCTTTTACTCACTATGAGTATTTAGCCTCAAATGGATCATTTCCATTATTCAAGAGATATTTGTTTTTGGAATCGATTGTCATTATGCTTCAGGCATAATTACGCTTTAAGCTTGATCACGCTTCATGCGTGTTATTGTTTAATTTCCCCATAATATTCAAGAATCTTGTATTATATCAGTCGGCTAACAATGCCGCAACACATGTCATTCATAATTATGGATATAATCATAATATTATATCTAAGTGCGTTTTGTTGGAGTGTATATAGATATCGCACTTTTTAGAAATCATAAAGCTTTACAAGCAAATCTTTATTTCATAGTATTGACATGTTTGTATGTAGAATATTGCTGCATAAGGAATATTTATATTCAAGTTGTTCTCATAGCAAATAACTTGAGGCTATTAATCTGCTAAATCATTAGCAATATAATATTCTATTATCTCAACTAATTCGTAAAATCATTAATGACTTTAAGATATATTCATGCTAGCATTTATTACTTTGCTCGTAATATCATTACTTGAGCAAATAATCAATCATTCATTTTCTTAGTGAGATAATTAATTTGTTTTTCAGAACAAGCAGCAATGATAACTTGTTAACCTGAACAATCTTCTGGTTCTTTAATGAATGTCATTTTGCATTCTCAATAAATCTCATTATTGAATTGGAATCTAACCAATCATTATAGAACTTCTGGTTCAGCAAGATATTTCATTTGTACATATGTATGAACTTCTAGTTCAATACAGTATTCATTTAATCAGTAAGTATTTCTGTATAGTTCAAATCAGTATACTTTTATTACTTTTAGTATACCGAAAAAATCAGGTACAATATTCAAGGAAATATCTCATGATCTCAATCTTGTCGCCAAATCTTCCCTTATTTCGAAAAAGTTAATGACGCATTATCTCATTGATCCCACATTTTCAATAATTTATTTCATTATTTCTTGATGGAATCGATATGATGCGGAGTACTCCTTTACGCGTTTTAATAATGCATTTAAATAGATCATTTGGGAAGAGATTAGATCCATAAAAAATGGATGTTATATTATCAAATATTCGCAAATATTATTCTAATCTTCCGGTAAATGTTTTGAAAAAGATTTACCGAGTTCGACTTGAAAGATTGAGGCTGCTGATGGATCAAGGCTTTCCAGAAGATGTTCGTTGGTTGATCGAAGTAAAAGTTCGATTAGCTGGTGAATTACCAGATTCATTTCCTAAACACATGCCTGGTTTAGGTAAAAGTACTTTTGCAAAGAAACGAAGAGCAAAAAGGCTTAACGGTTGTTACAAATGTGCTCGTTGGACATGTGATACTCGTTGCAAATCAGTAGGATATTCTTCTAGAAATCGGGATGATAAAATCAATTTCATTAAGGGTGGACTGAGTAAGGAGTCATTGGATGATATCCGATTAACTCTTGAGACGCACCCAAGTGGGTATGTGCAACGTGAGCTCCTTTCCTTATATGCTCAATTTAACGAGGATAAAAACCGTTATAGTCTCGAAAATATAGTAGCAAAAGATCCTGTTTGCCAGGCTGTTATAAACAATGATGTTTTGGCTATGCAGCATTAATATAAGGTAAATCATTTGATATATTGTGTGTATATATTTGTACATAAAATATTTTCATGTTTCATTTCTCGAGTATTAATAAAGTGTATTGAAAAATCACCGAAAGGTAAGCTTTATCAAAAGTAGTGTAATTTAGTCAGAATTAGGTTTTAACTTTTTCAAAAGATGAGCAGTAAATAGTGAAGTTTTTCAAGTTTAAAAATCCAATGATTTTCACAGTTTCATGCATCCCAAAATATCATTTTGACATAAGTTTTTCTTTCTTCCTTATTCTCTCAAAGATGGAAGGACCAAAACTTCGACAGATCAAAACTATCTGTGTATTTTGTGGATCAAAAGTAGGAAAAGGTTTTGGGTATCTAGAAGCAGCCGTGGATTTAGGAAAGAAGTTGGGAGAAAAATGTATCAATCTAGTATATGGAGGAGGTAGCAGTGGATTGATGGGTTGTGTTTCCCAATCTGCTCAAGCAGAAAAATCAAGAGTAATAGGTGTTATACCCGTTCCTTTAGTTGATATCGCAGGCAAAATACGAGGGCATGAAGTACAAACCTTATCTATCCATGAACGCATAACTTGCATGTTATATGGTTCTGATGCCTTCATTGTCATGCCTGGAGGTTTTGGTACTTTAGAGGAAATCTTTAATATTACCTCCTGGGCTCATTTAGATCTCCATACCAAGCCTATTGGGCTTTTAAATGTTAACAATTTCTTTGATGGTTTGCTAACATTTCTTGATTATGCTGTGGAACAGGGATTCATCTCTCCATTTTCTAGGAGAATCCTTATTTCTGCTCCTACTATCGAGGAACTGCTAGATAAGTTGCAATCATATGTCCCCATACAAGATCCAGCAAGAGTTAAGATAGATTGGTCGCAAGGAAGGGGAATCAAGCGAAAATGGAGTCCGGTTAATGTAAACTTAACCTTGTGAATCCTAGAATAGATGGTGGTAGAGTACGGAGTATTCTTACTCTTGAGACACACCTTAAATTTCTAGGATTTTATCAATGTTTAATCTTGTGTACCTCAAAGATAGGTGGTAGAGTACAGAGTATCCTTACTCTTGAAACACACATCTTTGAGTGTTTCTTTATATCCTCAAAATTTCAGAGGTGGTAGGATACGGCTACTCCCGAAACACATCTCTCACTTTGAGGATCATAAATGTTTCCTCCTTTTATGTATGACTTGTTTTATGCTTCTTTAGGAGCAATAATGATAATAACATTTTAGTATGTTTAGATGATAATTTTTACTTCTTCTAGAGTAAATATGTACTTCTTCTGGAATACATAATTGCTCGTGCAAGAACTTTTTCAAATACTTATCATCTAATATTCATCTCATAATACTGATGAGATTATTTTCACATTAGTTATGTCCATGCTATCATGTGATATTATCTTATCATACATCAACATTCTCTTGTTGGATAATCCATTTTTATCTATCTTTTCAATACAAATAATGGTAACTCCTGGTACCGTTTGATAAAATATTTTTATTAACATCTATCAACTTCTTATCAATATTTACCAACTTTTGGTAATGATAACTTCTGATATCATTTGATAAAATATTTTCTAATTTTAGTATTGATAACTTCTGGTATCATTAAATGAAATAAATAAAAATAATATTGTATATATATATTAACAATAATAATACTGGGGTTTTACCACCACGTATATATGTTGACAACAACCTCTAATATGTTAGAATTAACCAACAACTGAGGTGTTTCTGAAATAATATAAAACTTGAATATACGTAAAGTATTCCGTAAACCGACCATATAGGCGGTGTCTACATAATGAAATAATTACCTTTCATGAGTGAGCGAGTCATATCCTCCAGTCAAGGTATTCATAAGAGTGATCAAGTCATATTGTCAAATCCAGTCAAGGTACTCATAATAGTCCAATCCGTTGCGGTATAAATTCAGTCCATAATAACACAATCCGTCACGGTATGACAATGATTATTTTACTTATACCTTGTTTAAAATCTTTAATTTATCTTGTTGATCACATATTAATCGTTAATTAGTTGTGGATATTGTTAATGCTAATTATATAATTAATATGCATAATTATAATGAAACGATTTAAAATCTTATCACTATACCTACCAAGTTGGTGGACTTTTGTTAATTTTCACCAAGTTAGTGTTGGACATCATGATCACAACTGCAACCGTGCCTTTAATCTAAATTTTTCTATAGACTTGGAATTGATTTTATAATCTATGATGTATATATGATTTTCTAACACCAAAAACACTAGGTTTGGAATATGAAATGTTGATTAGTAATAATCTGGTTTCTAATACAGAGGTTCATCATTTAGATGCAACTGTAGAGCATACTCCCGTCATATTACTCAATAGGGTAGAGATTCGTGCTGATAACGTGTTGTGAAACTATCAAAATTCTAACAAGAATTAGAGAGAGAGAAAGATTGAAAACTAGAGAGAAGGAGGAGAATTCTCTTCATTATCAAGAATTGGTGTACAAATTCAAGCAATTCCTACCTCTATTTATAGGGAAGGAAAAGTCATTCATTACATTAATTTACAATATAACTTGGGTGGAAATTAGGTATAAAATTAGTGGTGGATTTCTTAATAATTTCCATAATTATTTATAACAATTGAGAACTTCTTCTCATTTTATTTCACAAAGTAACAGAACTAAAAAATGTAAAAATTGTCTGAATGCACATGCATATATCTTTACATCCTAACTTGTGTAAAGTAATAAGTGCTAAGGGAAACATAGATCAACTTATAATGGTTTGGATTACTCCTCTAAGGTTAGCTTTTTAAGATGAACTCGCAAATCTTAACAATAAAAAGAATCGAGGACTTGTAAGAGTCTTAGTAAAAAGATCGGCAAATTGGTGTTTAGAAGACAAGTGCTAAGGATGAACAAATCACTCCTTAAACTTGTTTCTCACCAAGTGTCGGTTGATTTTTAAGTGCTTCATAAAACTCGGGGTTTGCTGTGAGTATATTCGGGTTCACACGTAACTTTACACATTGCACTTAGCATTTGTTTAACCTCATTTTTCTTCAAACTTATTTTCAACTATATATATATATATATATATTGATCTCATGTGTTTGAAATAAATTACTCATTCATTTTTTTTTATGATTGCATTATCATGTTAATGCATATTCACTTTAAAATATTGTACATTTATTTTGACTCGAGTTTCATATGGAAAGAGTTCAAATTATAAGAAGGTTCGTTGGTCTGTGTAATTTGGAATGCTTCTATTGCGAGACATGATCGTGTATCCTGTAAGACGAATGCTGAAAATCCTTAGCACCCGTGCAAACATTATCGTCTTAAGGACAAATAATCGAACTCTTGTCTCAATCAAATTCATATTCATGCATTTTTTATTTCTATTTCATATATTCAATTTCGATAAATCGAGATTCTGTCAAGTTCTATGCACATAAAATATATGTATTAAAATATAATTATGTACTTTAATTTATACCAACACTTATTTTATATATATATATATATATATATATATATATATATATATATATAAAATAATAATAATAATAATAATAAAAAGAAAAGATAAAGATAAAGGTAAGAGTGTCATTGTGTTTATTTTTATAACATCAGAATAAGTTGGACACAAGAAAACCATGTTCTTATCTTGACCAGACGTCTAATCGGGTTCCTTGGCCTTAATTCTCGATATGATACCAAAGATCATTGGGGTAATTATGATTTTCTTGCCGAAGTCAAAATTAACGGCAATTAATTATTCATCCTTTCCATCCATAGCAGGAGAACCTAGTTAGATTTTCGTTATTTCAAAATAATGTTATTTTTAATAGTAATTTTTTAAAGAACACGATCAAAAGAAGGAATCTTTTACGTATAGATTATTTTATTTATATATTTATGAAATGTGTGATCGAAAATATTTTTTAAAAAAAATAAATAAATTTTGAAATACTAATAGATAAGCTGGGGGCTAAAATGAGAGTTAGGTTTTCTTCAAATGATTTCAGTCTATTTCTTAACGGAGAACAAACTATAGCTAATTGAATTAGTTAAAAATGAAAATAATGGTAAATTGAAGCAAAAATTCTTTTTATTCTTTTGTACATTCATCATCAATTTTTATTTTTCCAACATTTGTCTTCCTAACAATTGATAAATTGGTGACATTCATTCAAATGGATGGATTTCATCTATTTCTCAACATGTTTAGCTAGAAAACTCAAAAATCAAAAAAAGGTAAAATAGTCATTTCATTATTTTTAGAACATATAAAATATAAAAAAAATTATAATACAAAAAGTAAATAAATAAATAAGATAAATGGTCTTCTTCTTGCACTCCAACCTGGAGGTGTCAAGACGAGTGGATTGACCTGACCCGTAAAAATCGGCTCAAATCGATCGGGAACAACGAGTCGACCCATGACCAGAGGGGGCGGTTCATGAGTCAAGAAAATGTGAACCGCAGGTTTCGCGAGTCACACATTCACTAGCCGCGGTTAACCCGTTGACCCCTGAAAAAAAAAATATATTTAAAAAAATATATATATTTTTATTAAATATGGTAACAATGAAAATCTCTTTTTTTCTATAAACTCTAGTACAACTTCTAAATGTAAATCTTCTTTTTTTCTCCATAATAGCTAAGAAACATGATGTTCTTTGATATTAATCGTTAACGTCAAAAAATGACTTGAAGACGTGACATTCTTTTAGTCAACTTAAATGAAAAAAATAGGAAGTAAAAGTAAAGAAACTTGAATACATGGTAGGGCCGAACTCAAGGTCCAACCTTAATTGATTTTTCTCTTGTATATATGAGGAGACAAATTGAGAGAATACAAGTGGTTTGAAAGTGTTTTCCTTCTCCTTATGTGGGGGGAAAACCTCCCTCTTTCTTATTTACAATACATTGCTATTTATAGGCAAATTATACGACAAGTTGCTAATATTTTAATCAACTATAATGTTGGTTTTTATCAACTAGTTGCATTATTTCTCACATACGTACAGTTGTAAGTTTCAAGAATATGAATTGGAAATTGTGAAATAATATATTTAATCAAGTGAGCCAAGTTGATCCACTTTAATGCTTGATTGGATAAATATTCTATCTCTGAGATAGGTGGAGAGCCGGATCTCGTGTTCTGAGTTCAATATGATGGTCTTTACTTTAACACCTAATATTAGACTTTCTCAAGACCTTAATTTAGACTTTTAAGTCTTCCAAGACACTTCTAGGTCATCTTATTTTCAAGATCCACCTAGCTCGAAAGTCATCCGTGGAAGACCAGGCGATGTCTCAGGTGGGAGGTCGCCCGTGGAAGACCTGTTGAGGTCTCAGGTGGGAGGTCATCCCTGGAAGACCTGTCGAGATCTCAAGTGGGAGGTCATCCGTGGAAGACTTTCCGAGGTCTCGGGTGGGAGGTCATCCATGGAAGACCCATCGAGGTCTTAGCTTTGTTTGCATTCCTCATGATGACCTCAATATTTCTTTTGTTGACTTGAAACTTAAAGTGAGTCTTCATATAACATGGATTGAAGCAAGCACCTCAATTTTTAGGTGGTCAAGAGTAATAATTAGAAATGTATTTAGTTGTTATATGTTTATATTGTATTTAACTTTGCAAAATTAGAGTTATTCACGTAACATAAGATATAAACTTGAATTCTATTTAGTAAACATTTCTTTGTATATATATGAATTTATCATTTTATTCATTTCGTATTTAACAACTTAAAAAAAATATTTTGTTATGAATGTGAAAAATTCTATATTTTTATTCATACGGGCCAAATCAGAACGAACCGTGATCCGCATGGACTAGCAGCCCGGGCTTGAGTTGCAGTTCAAAATTTGTTGGCCGACCCATACCGACCTGTAAACTCGTAGCAAGCGGGCTTTTTCACTCAAATCATAATTGGGCTCATATATTGACGGGCAAATCTGACCCGACCGACCCGGATTGATACCTCTGCTCCAAACACACACCCATAATCACCAAATCCACAGCCATGCCCATGCATCGCAATTTAGCAATATATAACCAGGGATCTCCCTCCTAATTTGTGGTGGTGATAACAGCGATGTGGCGAGGACAGTGGTGGCAGTTGTCTGTAGGGGGTGGAAGAAGGCTGGAAATATAATTGTGGTGGTGGTTTAGTTGGGTAGATTGGTGGTGAGACTTGAGAATTGTGCAAGATGAACATTATTATTATTTTTATATTTTTTTTTTTTGTTTTAATTCTTTTATTATGTTATTCTGAAATTTTACTTTATTTCATGTTTTATTAATATTTTTAATTTAGAATAATGGAATGACCATTGTATACCTGTTGGTCCAATAGGTTGACTGACGGAGAATTGCATGAATGCCGCCTATTATCAAAAAGTTTCGAACACAAATGTTTGGGAGAAAATAAAAATGAGGATGAAAGTACAAAGCCCCTGATTGAGCCCCAATTTTTTAAAAATAACTATTACGAATGCTCAATCTCAAGAGTTTATTCTTAATTAAGTTCATAATTTTTTTATTTTTCAAATAATTTTAAACCACGCGTTCTTTAAAAAAATACAAAAACTCTACACCAAACAGAGACAAAATAAAAATGAGGACGTTTACCACAATTTATATACTATGAAATTGAGAGTAGAGATGACACAAATATTCAATCCGTTCCATTGATCCGTCGATACGACCCAATTCGATCGGATCCGATCCGAAAAAAACCTGATTCGTGGATGACATATCAGATTTGGATCAGGGGAGATCCGATCCGATCCGATCCGATCCGATCCACGATCTGATTTAATTTTTAAAAATATGTAAAAAAATTAATTATTAAATCTAAAATATATAATCTCTTATAGAATTTGGTACAAAATCTCTAATTCTCCATGTGTGTAATATTTTATTGCGTGAATTAGATATTATATTAGTTGTTTTATGAATTATGTATTGATTTGTTTGTCGTTAACAAAAATATATAATGAAAATTTCTTAATGTTTGTTCCATTCCGACCCGATCCGAACTGGACATGATCCGAGATTTTTAATGTTTGATCCGATCCAAAATTTCACGTGACGAATATGGATCGGCACCGATTCACCCATTGCCATCACTAGAGAGTCATTATATTCTAGAACATATTAATATCCATCACCAAACCAAAATTAAACAAATAATCCCAAACATATTTTAATCTTTGTTTGATAACACTGTTTGGTCTTTAACTTATAAACTTGTTTATTTATGATTTTGAGGTAAAAAGTAGTGATTAAAAATTGGAAAGAGAAAATGTGTGTGATTAAAGTAGTTTGGGAAATTTTGAAGTTATACATTGGTTTATAAACCAATTTATTTTGATTACTTAGACTTTGTTTGTTTAAGGTTATGTGTTTAATAATATGTTTTTATGTTTTTGAAGTAAAATATGTGGTTAAAAATTGGATAGAGAAATGTGTGTGATTAAAAAAAGATTTGAGAAATTGTATTATTTAAAAATATATTTTTAAATAATTTGCCAAAAGAGGTTTAAATGTATCAAACTAGCAAACTTGGTATCAATCTAAACCCAGCATATATGTTTCGTAAACAAAATAAACTGATTTATAAACTACATAATTTTTCAAATAATCTTTTAATCGTACACATTTTTTCTCTCAAATTTTAACAATTACTTTTTACCTTAAAATCATAAATAAATCAGTTTATAAATCAAATCACGTTACTAAAATAAAAATGTGGAGAAATGTGACCATGGAAGTCGTTTTTCTATCTATGTAGAGAAATGTAATAATGTAAGTCATTTTTCTCACCATGTACCAACCATTCACCACATAATACCTTCATAGGACTATAGGAAACAAATTCCCATTATTTTAAACTCATTTTCTACTGTAATCAATTCTAAACACATAATTTAACAAGGAGCTATAAAAATTGTCTACTCGGCACTTGACAGTGCACTTTTTCACCAAATAATGACAATAAAACAAAGACATTTTTTTTCCAAAAAATGAGCTGGAATTTTTTTACCCTTGAAGAAAATTTCGAGTTACAAGACTCAATATACACCCCCTGACACTGTACATGTCTTTTCAATTCTCCTATTTTTCATTTTGTTTCTTCCATTTGCTTCGAACCTTAAACTAGAGTTGTAGAAAAAAATCGTCAAATTGTAAATAGAATCGAAATTGTTGGATTTAAATTGTTGGTTCGATTCCACGCGAATCCGTCAATATTTTCAAACCAAACCGAACCAAAATGATTTGTTTTAAGTTTCAATTTTTAAAAACTGTTTAAACCAAACCAAACCACTAAATGTTTAATTAAAAATTAATTCTTATTCATTAAGAGTGTGTTTGGTGTTGTTTAAAAATAGTTTTTTGAAATGAATATTGATTTTTTGGAGAGTGGATGGTTGAAATTTGATTGAAAAGTCAAATATTGTGGGATTGACTTTTAATGTATTGTTGAGATTGAATACTGTAGAAAAAATGAAATTTTAATGTAAACCATACAAGGGCTGAAACTAGTTTTACACCCGCGCGATGCACGGACATATTCCATTGACAAAGTACATTACACTAACATGGAATAATGGGAAAAATCAATAAAAAGCTACAACAACGATTGCCAATTTCGACGACGACGACGATGATGATAGCAGGAGCATTACAAGTTTTGGAAAATCTCCATGTATACAGCATTAGTCATCACATCTGTTATTCCAAATTGAACTTGTACCATATTGAATCTAATTGAATTCATATAATGTTATAATGTATCTTAAACATTCCGAAAGGGAATAGTTTGAAAAGGAAAAAAATGTCTTGTTAAAGACTAAGAGCTTGTTTGGTAAAGGTAAAAATTTTTCACAACTTTTCAAACTCAATCTCAACCATTCATTCTTATTCAAACCCACTATTTTTTACTTTTCAAACATTTTTAAACCACATATCCATCAAAAAATCAAAAAAAAAAAAAAAAACTACAAAAATCAAAATTTTTCACATTACCAAACAGGCTCAAGAATACATTTATGGATTTACATTTATAGTGTTGTTTATAATGCATAGATAAATCCTATTCCTTTGGCAAATTGACGCATGTTTTTATTTATAAATTTCAATTTATTAAAGCATGCCAAATTAAGAGTATCTCAAGAAAATACAAATTATTTCTAATCACGTACTCGGATCCATAAAGGAAAATTTCTTTGTCAGATATATGATGAATGCAAGGAGGGAACATAAAGAATGACTCTTATGAAACATTGAGACCTAAGAATAATTTTGGATTGCTATATTGAAGCCACCATGATAGGCATGAACTACTTCGTTAACAATTTCCTTAATAATATCACACTCCTCCTTTAAGATTTACACATCTCATTCACGATTTTTTGATGTCAAAATATGGACAACATGAGGTACATCAAGATGACTCGCCCTATGGCCAGGTAATTTAGAACCATCACAATCATCTCAATCTAAGCAAAGGTTGCAATAATAGAAGATACTCAACTGCGCTCTGACTTAGCTAAGGTTTGTCTAAAGAATACATATATACTCTTTTTAAGTACATAACAGTGATGACCAAAATAAATAAATAAAAATATGTAACTTAAGACAATCAATTGAAAATGCAGTTAATAAATCGTTCTACCTACAAGCCTATCAGGAATGCATTGAAGGGTAGCCCATGCATTCGTGCATGCTTCCATCAGAGTATCCAACCACCCAGAACTTGTCAATAATTGTCAAAGTCAATGTCTCAAGGTTCGTACAACTCCATTTCCAGACTGTTTATTCAGGAATCATGTTTTCTTTGTCAGTGTTACACCCCATAAATTCGAGTCAAGGTTAAGAGTCTCATATTCAGTGGTCAACAAGTTTATTGGTCAAGTTCCATGTCAAACTATGGTTCAAGACTACTCAAGATAAACTCAAAGGGTCAATATGGTAATTATATGAAGATATGGGTGAAATTGCCTATAACTATTAGAGATTGCCTAATTGTGTAATTATTAGATGAAGGACCAAATATGTAAATATGTCCACCCCCATTTTGCTTATAAATAGGGGAATTTAATGTTCATTTGCGGGAGAGAAATTTATTGATTTAAAGAAAAACCTTTAACTTCAAATGACTTGCAAACATGACGTTGCTTGCTGGTATTTTAAGTTGCAGGAGATCAATGAATTGTTGGTTTTAACGGATGCATAAGATTTTGAATTAGTTGACAACAATCTAATGTAGCAAGTTCATGAACATAACATGTAAACAGAACATCTGATTAATAAACCTTCAAAACAACAAGGTCATTGAAATTACAAAACATATGATTAAGCTTGGTAAATTGGTGATTATATGGGTGCAACCGGTTCAGTTTGGGCAGTTTTTGATAAATTTTGAAACCAAACCATCTTTTGCGGTTTGGTGCTGGTTTAAACCACATTTTTCAAGCGAAATTAAACTAATATATTTAGAACGAGTTGAAATAAATATTTAGACGAGATTTAAACCATGCTTCTTCGCTACGCTATCGAAATTATATGGTTGAAATCTAATCTATAATAATTAACATGGACACATTAGCATGCTGTTAATTGTATTGAGGTCGGAAAATGTGTTGCCCGATGTCAAAAGACCATGTGTAGTCCTAGGAAGTTGCGCTAACGAGGTTGAGATCATGTGTGGACCATTCATTGAGACAGTATTTTCATCAGTCGAATGACCTGTTAATGTTTGAGTCAACCCATGTAATGCTCGAGTCACAGGAGCCGAGACAATGATTGAAAGGCTCTCTGAAGACATTTTCAGATTTGGGAGTAGTTCAAGAAGTTTGGGAGTAGTTCAAGAAGTTTGCTGGAATAATGATGAATAGTTTGTCACCTCTGTAAAAGTAGGGAATTGTTGAATAACCTTACGAGGGCATGTTAGAGGTTGAATGGTCGACTCTTGATCCATTGCTCCAGGGATTTGTTGGACAAATGACATACAGTTAACCACCTCTACTATAAATTAAAACCAAAATTCAATCACCCAACTAGAATAAAAACTAAAAATCAGTTAACGAAATTGTGGTTTCAATTCGATTTAGCGATTTGACAGTTTCGTTGTACAGCCCTAGGTGATTAGATTCTACAAAAAATGGGTACAATGTGTAATGTTCAAAGCATATCTTCTAGCCCTCTTGTAATTTTCACAACTCATGGTAACAACTGTCAAAATGGGCGATGACATTCTACAAAAAGCTTCTACTACCAGTTTCTTAATATCCAACATACAAAAACCAAAAAAGTGGACTGGACTACTGAGTTGTTGCACTTCTCCTACTAGTTTCTTCATGGTCCATCTCTTGTAAGTCTACCATCATGGTTTGAAGTGGTAAAATTGCAGGTGTAGGCATGCTAAGTGAAGGACCATCTCTCTCATCTTGTACATCAATAGTCAAACATATACCAGGTGTTGGCATGAACTGGAACTCAGGTAGTGGAATTGTTGGTGGTCGAATTTCATTGCTTGAACTTGTATTTTGTCTCCTAGGCACCAACTTTACCTATATGAAATGGGAAATATCATTTTTTAAACACACTAATATTATTTCTGAAATTAAAAAAGGATTGTTACGATTACCCTCGAGTTGCCTTTGTCTGTTTGGCAAGACATATGTCAAATTATGGGGTCCGCATCATAAGCTAGCCAATCCTAACATTAGCAAATTTGATAAATAATGATGATCATTCTATGAAATTGTAATGAATGAATATGAAACAAATAAATACCTCTTGTGGTGCATCAAGCCTATTGTGGTACTTCTTATTATGCCTCGTTGCTCCACAGGTACTACAAGTCATACCCACCATTCCCGCTTCTTCATTTTTGCCTTGAGCCTGCACGAGTGATGACATCTTCTTCTTGTTATCTTTGTCTCTTCTTCTGTTTTCTCTCTCTTTTGGATTGAAACCGACCCGGTGGTTTAATTTGGGCAGCATTGATCGATGGCCATAATTCCATCCCATTAATGGGATTGACAAAATTTTCATAGCAACTAAGGTACGTCTGCACTCTATAGCACTCGTGCAAATATCTCCAAGGCTCAATCCTTCTATCTAGCATAGTAGCAACAGGATGAGAAGATGGAATCCCTGTTAAATCCCATTTCCTGCAAGCACATGCCCTATTCTGCATGTCAACAACATTTTCTTCGTCAGAACACTTCACAAAAGACTATGGTCCCCCTGACCGATCCACCTCAAGTCCCTCAGCTATTTCGATAATTTGCTTCAATTTATGTTGCACTTTAGGACACAACGGGTCAGTGACTCTTCTCATCTTGTCCCTCCTTACTCATATCCTCGTCATGAAGCTTATGTGCATATGATATTGGGTAAATACAATCGTTTGCATCTAATGCCACGGTCACGAGCATCTGACCTCCAAAAGTACTTTTCAGAAAACACCCATCTAACCCTAGAAGCTGTCTACAACCAGCTATGAACCCCCTCTTGCTAGCTTCTAAACAAATATATATTCCTTGAAACTTTACATCATGCATGGCAACTATGCACGTAGAACCCGAATTAGTTCTAAGAATTTCAGCAGCAAAAGACTTAAGCAAACCAAACTGGTGCTCATCCAAACCCCTAATAATATCTTAGCATATCTTCTAGCCCTCCTAGCAGTAACGTCACTGATATTTAATTTCACATCATCATTCAGAGTTTTCTTCATCAAACTAGTCTTCCAATTGGGTTCAACTTTAAAAGTCTCCAAATACCTCTTCACTATATACCTTGCAGTGCAATGTCTATTTGTCCTATCCCTTGTGCAAGTATGCTTCGAATTCTCAGACTTTATTTGAATGCAGCCCTTCTTCTTGTTCAAGGACGCCCAAAATCTGAAGTTACAGTCTTCTTTCTTGCATCTAGCTTGTGCTCTCTCTTCGTCGTTCAGCCTAAACTTAAAATTGCACCTAGTTGCGACTCCATGATTCCTAACAACTTGCCTAAACTCCTCAATTGTTTTGAACTCCTTCCCAACCTCTAACTGCGGGTCGTACATTTCTTTCTCAACATCGTAAATAGGAAAACGGTAATTATTTTCCTTTGTGGAAGAATAATTAGTTTGTAATTCCTCCACTTGGAAAATAACCATCATCTAATCCTAATTCCTCTATACTTGTAGCCTCAAATTCGATTATAGGGTCTGCATTTAATATCACTTCAACACGTTCAGGTGCATTCTTGTCATATAGAAAACCATCGTCGTCAACCTCATTATTTGAATAACTCAAGTTGCAATCAAGAGGTATAATATCCTCTTCTTCAAAAGTCTTGTCTGCATTAGAAATTTAATAAGTTCATCAATATGGTCCCAGGCATTAAGTATGAACATCGAATTTCAAATTCACTTCCATAGTTTAAAAATGTGGTCACACGGATTGTTCAACAAACTTTGTGGTCCCAAACAAAGACAACAAGTAAAAGAAAAATAGAATAAAAGGAACATCAACTTTACCTCCAGTCGTCTGCCTTCAATAAGTCCACAATCACGTTATCTTCCATTTCAAGTGCTTCTAGGTCATCATTTTCTAAGCATCTTCACAGCATTTCTCCGCTAACATTCAGCTAAGATTTCGAAAATTTAATTGGGTGATTTGGGGCAAAGATTTTAGGGTTCTTCAAAATTTGGTTTCGGTTAAAAAAAGACTGAGGAATTCCAATTTGCATTAACATACAAGAAACGGTAAAATGAAAAATAATGCGCCATATTAGGTGGTGTTTTACATTTGGTCCATCTGCCCTAAGATCACAATCTCAACACCACCGCCCCCAGGGCACATCTCCAAGTGGCAAAGAGGATGGGTGGTAAGTGCTCAGCGCAGTTGTGTGCTTGGTTCGATTCCCCGCAAGGTGGAATTGACCTTGTGGCAAGCGGGAGTTATTGAGCGTTTCTCATACTTACCATAAGCCCTTCCACCCTGGCTCCTTGGAGGCATAACCTGGATTTACCTTCCCGAACCAATGGCCTTGGGCGTGGTCGGTTCGGGCCCTCAGGGTGTGGGCTACACCTTTTTTTTTTTTTACAATCTCAACACCACCAAATATCAATAAAATATTGATATTTTAGGAGGATGATAACACGCTAGCTACATTACATGTTTTTAAATAATAATATTCTTCAAGAAGACCCAGATTATGCAAACTTTCATAGAAAACTTCCCAACACTGAACAGATTTTATGCTAATTTCATCTTGATTACACCAATTCAACTAGTTCCGTCTCTAATCACAAGCAAGTAGAGATGGCAAAAAAACCCGACACGAACCCGCCCCTAATGGGGCGAAAAAAACCCGCCCGCGGGTCGGAGGGGCGGGTATGGGGCGACTTCCCCCGACCCGGGTGGGTCGCGGGCGCGGGTACAGATTTGGTTGTCCCGCCCCGAACCCGCCCCGATTAAATAAATTAATAAAAATTAATGAGGAAAAAAGTAAAAAAAAAATACCGAAAAAATTAAAAAAAAAATTAAACGGGACGGGTAGGTTGACCCGCCCCGAACCCGTCCCGACCCGAAATTCGTAGGTCGCGGGACGGGTTTGGAATTGAAAAATTCTCGCGGGGCGGGACACGAGTCGGGGGGACCCGACCCGAACCCGCCCCGTTGCCATCACTACAAGCAAGGGATACGAGTATTTTTTTCCTAAACTAAATACGTCTCAAGTTGCGACAGATCATGCCAAAATTTTCTATGTAGGACAAAGGAAAAAAAATCTGAAAAGATCATCCATCCACTATTGTTGAATCAGGACAAAATGAACAAAGAAATTGGGAGCACACACCGCACATTACTATTGAAGATTGAAGAATCACTAACCATCCAATATGCATGGCCTGTGGCCTTGTTTTTCCCCATTAATTAACACACTTATTACAAAGAAATTGAAGCATTAATTGTGTTTAACAGTAACATGTTTGAGCATCTCCGACAGTGAATTGTACGATGACCCTCCTTTGCTTAGAGCATTTTCCGCACTGATTTTCAGTTTTTTCACATTTTCTCTCATTTTCTTGCCTTCTGATTTGTCATCCATAACTGTCCTCACCATTTTCTCTATTTCTTCACGTGCTACCACTTTTTTGGTCGGCAACACCCGAGGTCGGACAGCGATCTCGAGCTCCTCCACGAGATAGGTGGCGTTGAGTCTTTGCTCCGCATAGAGTGGCCATGCAACCATTGGTATCCCACTGCAAATGCTCTCTAGAGTCGAGTTCCATCCGCAGTGAGTCATAAATCCTCCTACTGAAGGGTGGTTGAGGATCTCCACCTGCTGGGCCCACATTGGTACCACTAGTCCTAAATTGCCGGTCCGGGTCGAAAAACCTTCTGGTAAGTGGTACGGAGTACCATCTGAACCGACGGTTTTTGAGGTGAAAAATGCATCGTCGGAGGCACCTTCGGTTGGTGGACGCACCACCCAAATAAATTTCTGTTCACTCAATTCTAAACCAAATGCCAGCTCTGTAATTTGCTGAGCCGAAAGCATCCCACCACTGCCGAACGAAACAAGTATGACTGATTCAATAGGCTGATTGTCTAACCATTCTATTACTGCACACTTCGAACCGTCCGGTTGGACCGGTCTCCTCAGTGGGCCAATAGGATGAACCGGGATCTTCACGATTGACCTCCAGATTTCATTTTCCTTGAAAGCTTTCAATGTTGTCGATTCCAAATCTTCCCATGTATTCAGTAGTATTCCATCAAACTGTGGAATCCGATTCCCCATGCTCACATACTCATAATATTGTTGATCTTTCCGTTCCAGCATGGGATCCACCACGTCCTCCGGTCGAACCGGTTTGCAACCTGGAATTTTCAAAAAATCTTCTTCATCAACGTACTGTCCCTCAATTTCTTTATCCAGAACCGGACAGTATATAGTGAGGGCAGTAAACCATGCTGTGGTGGGCACATACACATACTTCGCCATCTTGAACTCAGCAGCAATAGTTAGAGCTTCAGTGCCAAAATGGTCCACGATAAGGGCATCGGGGCGGTGGTTCATGGCGGAGATGGTGGACCGGATTCCCGGCACCGCCTCGCGTAGCATCGCGCACAGTTGTGCCACTACTTTAGTGCCGGGTTCTATAAGATGTGAAATGTCAACAGGCGGCAGTTCAATTCTATCAACAAGGTTTTCCTCGGCGGGGAGTTTGAGCAAATGGGATTCCGGCGGAGAAAAGGCAGTTGTGACTACAAGAACTGTGACTTTAACGCCGTATTGGGTGGCTAGACGGTTGGCCAGAAGCATGACAGGGATGAGATGTCCCATGCCTGGGCTTGCGAGAATAGCCACGTGGAGTTTTGAGACGTCCATGAATTCACTTCACGCAGAGACACGAGCAGGGTTGGGGGTTCAAGACGAGGCGGTAGAGTAAAATGAAGCAGGTGTAATGTAGGCAGTAGGCTCCAGCCATTTATAAAGATTGTTTATAATAAAATTTCTATTATAAAAGTCGCGTTTACGCTTCCGCGTCCTAAACTTGAAATTTGATATTCATGTTTCGTTATACTTCACGCTTTAAATGCGTTCGCTCGCACATTGCTAGACTTTTTTGCGCTTAAACGCACTTATGCTTGAAGCTCGACATCGACGTTTCGTCACGCTTTACGCTTTTTAAAATACTAAATAAAATAGTTATAAGTTAAACATATTATTTGTCTATTTTTTAAAAAAAGGTAAAAGTACTGGACATAAATATTTACTAATCGAAATTATTGATTTTTCAAAAATTTATACTCTATTTATGTCATGGGGCTGATTTATCGAAATTTTGATCAATTTAATTAGCATATCGAGAATCCGTTAATAGATCAAAGTTAGAAGTGACCAAACTTTTGTAACCGTGGACTTCTAGAAACTAAAAAATCCGGGACGGTAGGATTCATCCTCTTCTTTTTCATTTTTTTTTTTTTTTTTTTTTTTGAAAATGTAGGATTCATCTTTATGATAAAATGAAGAATCAATTCAATTATAATCCATTGCAGCGATGGAACAGCTGTATTGCCGATAATTTTAGTGAGATTACCAAACCCATACTTTATAGCAACTAAAATAGGTTATCTAAACTTTAAATGCTATTTATTTAGAAAAGTTAACTCTTAAAATTTCAATTCAATAAACTTTTTAATTTAATATTTTAATTTAGAGAGTGAATTTAGTTCTCCAAATATCAATCTCTATTACTAAATGCATTCAAAATATTTCAATTTTCAATATTACTACATTAAGGCTATGTTTGATATGCATGATTTTCCATGAAAAATCACATTTTTCACCCAATGTTTCATATTTGTCATATTTGATTGCCAATGAATTCCATGAAAACAATTTCCATGTCTTACACTTCACGCTCCTGTTTTCCTCCAAATCAAGGAATTGGTTTTCCTAATTAGGTAGTAGAATTTATTTTCTAGGTAAAATCTTTAATCGTTTTCGTCACGTTTAATTATTTTTGTTGTTGTTAATTGATTTTTTTTCAAAAATTAACACTGTTATAAGTATAAATGTGTGAAAAATTTTTAAAAAAAATATATATTTTTTTATTAAAATAGCTAAACTTTACTTTATTTGCCATGGAAAATAATGTCAATCAAAAAAGTTGAAAAATTCATCACTTTTTTCACCTAGAAAATTAAATTAATCAAACACATAAAACATCTAATTCTCAAGAATTTATTTTTTTCCACCCAAATTTCATTCTGCTATCAAGCATAGCTTAACTTTCTTTATTATATATTTGATATAATTGGTCATTCACATTAAAAAATAGATATATTAACTGAAAATAAGGAAAGACAATAAATATTTTTATGAAAAGTAAAACAGAAAGCCAAAAATAAAGAATTTGTTGGGAGCTTGTAAAAAATTTTACTCTTTAAATTTTAAAGATATTCTCTATTATGTAGAATATATTTTTTAAATATAAAAAATCTATTGGAATTGCTCTTATAATATGTTTATTAATGTATAGCATGCGTGACCAAATTAATTACGCTAGTGATGTTAGTAAGCGACATTTAAAACAGAAACAAATTGTTGCAAGATTGTAATATGTGAATGTGAATTGACTTTTCAAATTAAGTATTGCACAGGGACACTGGGAAGCAGCTACAACCACCAAAGACATTCAATTCATAGTGGACCCAACCAAATAAATTAAGTTGAGCTACAAAATGCAATATCATTTACTGTGAAATACTTTCCAGCACTCACAAAGTGCCGACACTCGGTGCATCGGGCCAATGAAGAACTGTCCCCTTACAATAGGGGTCAAAAAAACCAATAAATGCCACCCCACCCCACCCCAACCCAACCCAAAATGTGGAGGCAGTTCTCCGTTAACCGGAGTACTAGAAATACTTTCCAAGCATGTGGATCCACTTTCAGGGATTGCGATGAGCCCTTCACGTTGTCAGAAGGCTCGTTGCAATGATGGTAATTTCACTTGGTTTATGCTGCAGTCGCCATATTGGAATTTTAAGCAGGACAAAAGGAAACAAATTTTATGATATAAAACTGTCAGAGCTTTTATGGTGCCCCAAAGCATAGGCGAATCTAGCTATGCGTGAGTCCGTTCGGCCGCTCGTACTGAATCCGATCGAATTTTCAGATTTATTAATTAATAAATTTTTTTAAAATGTAACAGACTAACAGACTTGCAGGCTTTAGTTGTTTTATTTGCATATGGGCTAGAAAATAAAAATTGATTTTGGCCCAAACTCAAACTCAAACCCAATTAATCAATTATATCCATTACAAAACTTGAAGGATAATGGTTGGAATAATTTGTTGAACGAGGTGACAGAATTTTGTGTTTGTAGACATATAATGGTGTCCAATATGGATGATATTTTTGTAATGAGAGGCCGGCCTAGGCGTGGAACTCAGTAGATGACTTAGTATCATCGCTTTTATGTTGATTTGTATTGTCACGTGATAAACTCAATCTTGCAAGAGTTGAATAATCGTTTTCCAGAGACAACTATTGAACTCCTAATTTGCATTTCATGTTTGAGTCCAAAAGTCTTATTTGTAACTTTTGATAGGACTAAATTACTTCGTTTGGCACGATTCTATCCTTCAGACTTCACCAGTGAAGACCTCAACTTGACAATTTTTTTGTGCTTGTGACAAGGGATAAAAATTTCTTTAACATAGACAATGTATCTCAATTAGCTCAGAAATTGGTTTAAACAATAAATTCTTGTTATTTTTCATTGGTTTATATGTTAATCACATTGACTTTGATATAACATGTGTCAACTGCAAGTATTGAAAAGACATTCTCTGCTATGAATCTAATTAAGAGTGACTTGCGCAAAAGTATTGGAGACAATTTTTTTTTATCAAAAATGTAAAAATTTATAGATCAAAGTGGGTTACAAAATCTCCGGGCATACTCGAGAAATGACAATGGCAATCATGCCAAAATTAGCCAATCCAGCAATACAAGACTTGGGCTTAACTAAGTGAGAAATACATACAAACACAGGCTAAGCCGGCAAGACAAAAACATCGATCATGTAGCTATCAATAAGTACAAATCTCAATGCCTACCTGGGCAAATGGTTAAGAACTACAACTCGATCAAAATAAAATAATACATCAACCAAAAGCGACTCATAAAGATTCAAAACATGAGGATACAAATCAAAAATTGCTTTGTATTCATGTGTTTTAATTCTTCGAACGATGCTTCTTCATTCGGCTTTAGGTCTTCAAACCGCAGTCTATTACGAGCAATCCATATATGATAGATGGTGGCCGCAAGAGCAATGTGCTTGGATTTAGAATGCCATGTTGTTCCCCTTGCTTCCTTCTTAATCCACTTGATAGCACTAGGAACCGAGCCCATAACACGTGTAATGCCCAAGATTTAATTCTTCTCCAGATTCGGCCAGATAAGGGGCATTGGAAGAATAAGTGAAGCTGACTCTCGGTGTGGTAGTCACAGAACTCGCATTTCCTGTCAATGTTGGGATAAAAAAGCTTATCCTTAGTGTGGATTCTGTCCAATGTAGACAGCCAAAGATTAAAGGCCATCTTTGGCGCTATGCAACTCCTCCAAACCGTGCCTGCCCAAGGCTTTTTCGTTCCCTGCTCCCTAAAATAATTATAGGCAGCTTTATTTTGGAAGCTACCCCCACAGTCCAGCTAGATAATTTTCGGGCAGCTTCTTCCTTGCTCCCTTCCTTGTCCCAAAGGGAGGCACCATAAAAACTTCCCACCAGCCATGTAGCGGGTGGAGAGTGACTGTTAGGTGGGGCCTGATCCCACCCCCTACCCCCTCAAAAATAAATAAATTAGGGGGCCATTTGCTCACAATGTGCACCTTAAAATTTCTTGTAAAACTGGAAGCAAATCTTAGACTAAGTTGATTCTTGTTTAATTTAACATGGTAAAACTAGCAAATCAACGCCAAGCGATAGCATACATTTTGCACGCTGATGTCCCAGCTATAATGAAATGGTCAAAAGATGACGCTGAAATTTTAAGTGAAATTTACTATGATCGCCTTAAAATGTTATGATATGATGACAATCAACAGTTACCGTCACTGCTTGATGAGCTACTACATACATCCCGCTGGAAGTCTGCCCCACATATCCACCCATCATAGCCTTTCGTACATTTAACTGAAACGTCTTTGGATTGTCTCTCAGCACTGCAGCCGCATCATGATTGAGGGGATCCTCGTAATTTGGTTCCTACATATAGATTTCAAAACGCAAGCATTATTGTACGATGCTTCAAAAACGTCCATCCCAATCCACATACCAGAATATTATTCGGTAAATCTACTTGTGGAAAAATCAAATTCATACGGTGAAAAGGTGATACAATCCATAGACAACAGTGTTAATGTTAAGGACGGGTTTCCAATCTTCACGGAGTAGATTGAGGCAGACATTCCCCTCGACGTCAATATTAGGATGATAGACCTGCATATTGCATGAAACATGAACAAGAAATAGTTACACCAAATGCCACACTTCGAAATAGAAAATATTTCTTTTCCTGATTCCTGTTATCATTTTCAACACAGACGAGTGAGAGAGCATGTCATTTAACTTGGTCTTGCACTTGACCTTTGGGGGTTCATGCGGATAGATAGGGGAAACTTGGAAAGAAAAAAGAAACTCGCCCCCTCTGTCACAATAGAAGACATGTGAAACTAACCAATACCAAGGTTAAACAAGATAATAAGCCAGATACAACTTTTCTCTACAGTCAAATGTTAAATACTGCTGACAATAACAAGATTTACATATAAGTGATTACTTACAAGTAATATCCTTCATCTGGTTGAACAGTGATTTCAAAGTTCATCAGGTCATCCTTGCCATTACGGAAAGAGATAGTACATGTCTTAGGTAGGTTCAGCTCACTAATGTCTGAAAGGTTGAATTTTGAAGATTAAACTCCAATAACATTAAAAGCACTCAATAGTAATCAGAAAAAGATTCCTGAACACCTGAAGTCCAAAACAATTAAGAAATATCTAGAGAGGATGGAAACTTCCGGATAAACCATTAAGAAATTCATTTACCCTTTATTTACACGCCTAGAACTTCAAAATATGCAGCCTTAAAATATACTTAAATAAAGGGCGTGTTTTGGAAGTGATTATGGTCTGTCATACTTTTAATCAACACATTTCGTAGGACCCACAACTTATAAACACTTAAATAGTAGCACCTCCATTTGGTAAATTTATAAATGGTTTATAAAGAGGAATCGTAGTGAGTCCCCTGAAATATGGATAATAATGAGTAGTAGTTATGAATGTGTGGTAGAATTAATGCTTTATATCCAAACAAAAGCTTAATTTTATCGATGTGTTGTCATCCTAATATAGTAACTTGATCTTATCCGAAAGTCTGAAAATAGTACCCTCTTAAGTCTTAAGGAGTTGATAATCCCAGAGGTGGCTATAGCAATGAATCAGAAGAAAATCTGAATTTCAACTAAATAAGCCATTCTCACAAATGGTTGCAGCAAACCTTTATGAAGACGTAGCTCCCCAGCACTTTGCTTTTTCTCATGACCCTTTCCATTGGCATTTTCACCGAGTTCCCTTTGCTTCTCCTTTACTTTGAACAACTTAGTCATGGGTCCTGAAATTACAAAGTAATAAATCATAAAAACGCGTTACCAGCTAATTTCTGCAAATCGAACGAGTGTAACATTAAGGATATGGCAGAATCCCTTTTCGAGAAAAAAGAAAAATGCATGCAGATATAACCAAAGGTTATTGGGAGAGAGAGAGAGAGAGAGAGACTCGAACTTTAGATAAGTTGTGGTGAGATGCTGCAACCATCAACTCTAAAGCAACTGCCACCCACGATTTACAGCTTGTTCGGCAACTTTTTTTAATCATAAAGAAGTGGGGAGACTGACATTTGTGATAGGGACCAGCCATGAGATAGCTTTCAACACACAGATCAGAAAGGCATTCAACTTTGCTACACTCAAAATGAGTGTAACAATGAGGTTAACAATTAGCTTACGTGGTACAATTTTGTTTTTTCACACATCACATAATCTTTTAAATCAACAAACACGACAATTCCACATCACCTAATTGTCTTCTTATTGTCAATATAATTGTGCAAGTAGCAAAATTCAAAAGGTATTAGGTTGGAATTTGATTACTTTTGTTTACTGTTTACCAATAAATTACCTACTTTAACTTGTTCATGTCATTTGCTGTTCGTGATTTGTTAAGTTCAAGGGTAGTACTGGAATTTTTGCTTTCTCTTGTAGGACAAGTTTATACAAATTTGACCGCTTTTTCAGACGTCGGAAGGGATTGTTGTCTAAAAAGTTATGTAATTTCATGTTTTGTTTATAATAAACTTTTAATGAACGGAAACTTAGCCTATATTTCGGCTGTTTAAATAAAAATTTAAACTACACAATTTCTCAATCCATTTTTTAACCATACACATTTTCTCTTTCCAATTTTTAATCACACATTTTCTCTAGAAAACTTAAATAATCAATTTAAACTCATTATAATAGCCGCCGAACAGAGCATAGTTTGTTTAAAAGATTTTTAAACCAATTTTTAACTATACAAATATTTAAACTACACAATTTCCAAAAGCACTTTTTAACTATACAAATATTTTCTCTCCAATTTTTAACCATACATTTTATCTCGAAAAAAAAATCTTTTGGTAGCAGAACACACTGAAAAAAAGTAAAAAGCATTACAGAAAAGTGAAGAGTTTGTCAACTTTCAAATGTCTGCACTCATCTCATCAGTTCTTTATTTTGTATTTTTTGCAAAATCTTGCACGGCTTCAAGATCAGTGACTCCACCCAATGGGTATAACCATTGGGTTGTCCGCTAACCATTAAGGACACCTATCTCTTTGCATTGATCACATCATCTAACTCTATTTCCTATACTAAACCAAACAGATAGAATACATTATCAAAGGACTTAGAACAACTAGAGATGGCAAAAAAACCCGACCCGACCCGAACCCGACGGGTACCCGCCCCTAATGGGTGGAAAAAAACCCGCCCCGCGGGTTGGCGGGGCGGGTTCGGGTTAAGCTTTAGCGACCCGAGCGGGTCGCGGGGCGGGTACGGGTTTTGACCGCCCCGACCCGAACCCGCCCCGATTATATTATTTTAAATAATATATTAAAGAAAAACAATAAAAAAATGTAGAAAAAATAAAAAATAAATAAATAAAATAGAAAAAAAATTAAACGGGTCGGTAAACGGGGCGGCAGAGCCGACCCGCCCCGCCCCGCCCCGAACCCGAACCCGCCCCGACCCGAAACTCGCGGGTCACGGGGCGGGTTTGGGTTTAATAAAATCTGACGGGGCGGGGCGCGGGTCGGGGAGACCCGACCCGAACCCGACCCGTTGCCATCACTAAGAACAACTAAGCTTCAAACTTCCTACTAATTATCCATGCAATCCACATGTTTAAAACTTTTAAACAACACAGAGACTTCATCTAACTATCTAAGTCTGTGGTTAGCAGAGCGCTCTTGGCAATCAGGATTCACAAATTGATTCGGAGAAATCAGTCTTTACAAGAATCACTAATTCATACAGACGGATTGAATCAGACTTCATAGACATTGACATCAAATACAATACTCTTCTAATGTCCCGTGGACCCATATATGTTGACATACAAAAATACTCAATTCGAAAGCCTTTTTAAAAGGCCAGAAATAAGGAACTCAAGTATGAGTATCAAGGCAAAGGAGTCTGGGCAATTAGACAAACACGGCAATGTTTGTGCGATTGGAGCGTTGACTATACATGGTTAAAAAGACAGTATTGAGTTTTCCCACTCAATGGAGCAGCTAGTGAAAAAAAAAAAAAAAAAGTGAGTAATGAGGATTGCTATTATGGAAGTTACTAAAAAGAGTTATTATCACAAAATTGTGAACGGTTACACAAGTGGAGACCATCAAAGTATATTGGGCAAGTTATAAATTGAATCTTTCTAAGTCAAACATCCCTTAAGAAACGGGTAGACTTGAACCTTGTTCTTACATGACCTGTTCGAACGTGTTATCCTTTTAAATTGTTAGCACGAGCGAACCCACGCGAAACAATATCATAATTCAGTCAATTTATTAAAAATGTAGAACGCAAACTCTACCAGAACAAGAAACCATAAATTATAAGAATCAAGAAAACCGTATTGTAAAAGCTAAAAAAAAAAAGTATTTCAACAAATTGCAATAGATGAATACCATGAAAAGGGAGAAAAAATAAAGAACTTATCCTTGCCCATATTGCAAAAGCTAAAAAATGTATTTCAACAAATTGCAATTGATGAATACCGTGAAAAATAAAACGTGGTTTCCAAAACAACAGTGATATGAATGAGGTAGAGAAGAATTGAAGAGATGCAGAAAAAGCTAACCTCTTGTGATGAGGAGAGACGAGAGAAGCAAAAGGAGACGTGAAATCAACAAAGGGAATCGAAGAGATCCAAAGGGAAAAGGCCTGAATGAGTTGGGTTTCTTAAAAAATCAATCAATTGCGACACGGGAACTAACTACGACTCTAGCCTATTTGGACACGTGGCGTACGAAGTTTAAATTAATAATAATACGTTGGGTCCCACTTTCGCGTTATTGAATATATAATAATATAATATAATATAATAAATCGTTGTAGTATGATTTGCCCATATATATAAACTCGTTTTACATTCGTGCGTTGCATGAACATTTTCTATTGACATAAATTAAAGGTCATTCTTTTTGTATTCCCATTTTTCAATTTTGATTTTTTGAATTCATTTTAAGTTTTAATCACTAACACAATAGTTAAACGTGACAACAATAACCTTAAGTATAATATAATACCAAACTACAAAGTGAAACGAAAAATATTTATTATCAATGATCAAACATCTGCATCCACTATAAGACATCGCAATAGATCTAAAAGGCAAGTCGAGGCCCATAGACAGAAAATGAACATCTACTCTCTAGAAGAGAAGTATGTGTCATCCTTTGAAAGCAGTAGATGAGAACAATAGCTCTCAAGAGACTCAACACAGCCAAAGATCATCTGTTAGAATGAACTAATGTCATTTTTGGAACACGGAAGGAACACGGAAATGCAAATTTAGCAAAGCAGAAATTTTACCTCAACCAGCTCTTCCACTCTTACTGATTTGTTCTTTTCAAGAAGCTCAATCTAAGAAAACTCGAGCAATGTTGATTCCGGAACAAATAACATAGTAAGTGGTTTACAATGTACAGACAAAAAATAGAATCCAAAACAGCTGCATTTCTACTTCAAATAACAGGATTAACATGCCAAATTAATCTGAGCTCTCTAAACAAAATTTGATATCTCTATATGGTTAAAGTTCTCAGCAACAGGAACTATGAAAGTATTTTTTGTGGTTAATGGAGGTCATAGCACCGTTCTGCATAAGAAAAAAAGGAACAATTTGAGAGTCCCAACGCTTATAGTGCTTGAAAAATGTAGAAGAAGACAGAAATCCAATACCTAGCAACCTATCCAATATGCCGCATTAGTTGTTCTAACAAAACCTGATCAGAAACCATCCGATTCTTCTTGCCATGAGGCTTCTGTGCAACTGCCAGCAATATTCTCTCTTGATCTTTCTTGAACTCTAGCAAAAATCATTTATGCAACTTCAGTCTCCCTAACTTATTTTCAAAATCTCTTCACTGCTTTTCAATTTCAACTTGCAAAATAATTCAACAGCAAATATCATTAGAGAGGGAGTTCTGGACAGCAATAGTAAATCATGGTTTTTTTTTCACCATTAAAAACTTCTCTAAAAATGTTCATATACAATTTAAGGTGATATCAAGCTATTCAAGTTATGATTTCTTACTTAATAGTTGATTGTTAATATTTAAAAACTTAATAAAGTACGGACACACGTGCATATGGAGTGGTTATGAGGATTTTATCAATTCCTATTGACTCACAATTTATTTGATTAGTGAGGTTTTAAAAGTCTTATTTACACATCTTTCCATGATAATTAAGATTTATGAAATTCTAATGTGATTTTTTTTTTACCATGATTAGTGAAAACTATAAATAAGAGAGAACAATTCTTGAATCAAGAATTGGATTATATTACATTATCGGATGGACTACTTCAGATTTAGATCCAACAAATTTCCGATGCTCTCCTTAATTGCCTCATGCGTCGTTGGATTTTGGGACTGTAGCTAAGAAAAGAGTCTCAAGTTCTAACATAAAATGCTGGTGCACTAAAATTAAAGAGCAAGATATCAGTAATTTAAGAGAATCAAGAAGTTGAGAGAGAGAGAGAGAGTTCCATTAATTCAATGCAAAAATATATGCACTTATAAGCAAGAAATGACATATTAATTTCCCTAGAGCCTATTTTTCTGCAAAAAGGCTGCAATATATCATGATAGGTAGCATGCAAAACTTATTTAACATTTTAACTATATTCACAGTACGATAATAAATTAAATGTGTGCGACATTTGAGGTTAGAGCTTGAAAAGCATTGCTAATATAAACAAATCTTGTATATACTCGTCACTATAATGTATTCAATCATCCTCCCCATGAGTGAGTATCAAAAACAATAATAACAATCAAACGAACCTAAACATTATGGTGGGGAATAAAGATATGATTTAGGAAATTTGTATCCAAAATAGAGTTTGATTTACATTACATTTCAGTAGTTTAGATTATGTGAGGAATTCTATACTTTGATTAGTCTTGATGTGTTAGAAGTTCAATGAGACTTAAAGCTTTAAACCATTAAAAGGGGCCCATGATTTCAATGTATTCAGATTATTAAATATTGATACTCCAAATTGTTCTTTTCTCTCAAATTTTCTAAAAATCCTCTATTTTTGCCTCGTCTCCTCTCCTTCTCTCTATTCTTCCATTATTATTCTCTTTTGTGTTAAGTCATATGATTATGTCACGGTGATTAATGATTATTAATCAAGAATAGTTACTCTTTAATGCTCAACAATCACCAAATTACACAAGTGCAGCAGCCTTAACTAAAAGTTTCCAACAACAAATGACAACTTTAATCCAGGTGCAAAGCTAAAAAATTCCTGTAAGAAGTCAATATTTGATATTGCTATAGAAGTAAAAACATACCTTCTTGAGCATCACGGATGAGGGTTTTGCTTAGGCTTTTCGAATACTGGTTTAAAAGTTATATTTGGATTCCAAGACATTTCAAATACTTGCTTTTGCTTGAAATACAAAAATCAATTTTCTCACAAACAAAAACAAAAACACAAGCACCTTAAGTGCACATAGAGATTGAGAAGATAGATGGAAACTTTACCTTAAAACGGGTAGGTCTCGATCCCTTAGCATTTATGTTCTTCGTCTCGAGTAATTTTTGCTCGATTTCACATGTATAGCCTACTCCTTGCCTGCAATTATAACTATAAATGTAAGAAACTATTTTGAAACTGCATGCTTCTTCACATTCATCCATACAATTAAAAATAAGCATTTTCTTTAAATAGAAAACAGATAACCTGGAAATGGTGCATGATGATGATTTCCATTGAGAGTGAATCAAATTAAATTCGGAATAGATTCAACAAAATTGAATATATATCGTTGTTAGAATAAGAAGGGCCGACAGTTAGCTTCAAGAGAGACCAAAAAAAAATTAAAGAAACCTTGTTCTGATTGCGCTTGTAAAACTTCTCCCAATTATTAACCGACTTTTTGCAGAAATAGTGCTAATTGATAGGCCAACACCAAAAACTGAAGCAGCTTAATCCCTACATCAGTCGACATAAATTCTACTGAGAAAATAGAAATAATAGCATAGAACACTAATAAAAATCAAAATAACCGAAGATGGTGATTTAGTACCCAGCTTCTTATCTCTAGAAAAAGCACAAAAAATCCTCAACCCTTTACGAAGGAGCAGCTATTCAGTATAATTAGTGCGGCTGTTCTTTGTGCACGGCTTGGATGGGAAACCACCACTGAAAAGCTTCACCAGTTATGAAGGAGAGATGGGTCCTCAGAAGGAAAAATGGGAGTGTTGCAGTTTGTAGAAGGAAATGTGTTGGATTCAATTCCCTTTCTCTCTCAAAATAACACAGTCAATTTTTCCAAGGCGGGCCGTGATTGATTTCTTGGGTTGGGAATTAGTTGAAGCAGCTTACTGGATCCATGCCGGAGCGAAAGGGTATTTTCAGTGAGAGAGAGAAGCAGGTAAAAATTACAAATGCAGGAGGAAAAAATTATAATGGAACATGTTATTGAACATGGTTGAAGATGTGTGGATACTGGATAATGGGAGGAATTAGTGGACAATAGCCGGATCCTCCGACCCATTTTTCAAAATACCTTTTGACCCATTTGTAAGTTAAAAAAAAAAAACGAAATAGATTTATTACTTACAAAGTCCAAAATATCCTTATAACTTATTCAAAAGAGTCCGGCACCTCACCATTTGTATTTTCGGGTCCGGCGAAATTTCTCTCCATAGAATAGTTCGATCGTTGCAAAGAAGAACTTCACTCCGGATTGTTCAAGATTCAAACATTAGACAAGGTTAGATTACATTTTTAGCTTTGATTCGTACATTTATAACTTGAATTTTGAAACTTTTCTTATGAAAATCGAGTTTTTTTGGGTTCATAGAAGAATTTTTCTTGATCCACCATTGTTGGAGCTTGTGATTTTATGAAGAAGATGAAGTTAGGTCCGGCCGCAAAAGGAAAAGATCCGGCCGGACCTTTGTGAAAAAGGTCCGGCCGGACCTTTTTTTAAAAAATTGTAAATAATTATTTTATTTTTAATATTATTTATCATTTATTACAAAAATAATTTTATTACTAAATATAATTAGAATTAACAAATGGCTAACTATGATTTCATAATTGTAATAAAAATTTAATAATTTCATAATAATTAGAAGTAAGATATGTAATTATAATTTCATAATAATGCAAATAAGAAATTAATTAATAATATCAAAATAAATGTAATTATAATAATTAAATAATGTTGATAAAAAAATTATTAATATTTTTCATAATAATTAGAAATAATAAATATGGACTATAATTTCATAAATGTAAAAATATATATAATAGTTTCATAACATTAATAATTATAATTACACAACTTTAATAAAAAAAATAATACAATAATAATTAATATTGTTTATATAAAGTTTTTGACGACATCTTTTTTTCATTATAAATAAATTATAAAATTCTATATAATTTTTTTATTCTTAATATTATTTATCATTTATTACAAAAATAATTTCATTACTAAATATAATTAGAATTAACAAATGGCTAACTATGATTTCATAATTTTAACAAAAATTTAATAATTTCACAATGTTGGAAAATGTAATTATAATGTCATAATTTGTTAATAATAATTACAAATAAGATATGTAATTACAATTTCCTAATTTCTTAATAAAAATGAATTAATAATTTCACAATAATTAGAAATAAGATATGTAATTATAATTTCATCATGCAAATAAGAAATTTATTAATAATTTCAAAATAAATATAATTATAATAATTAAATATTGTTGATAAAAATTTATTAATATTTTTCATAATAATTAGAAATAATAAATATGAACTATAATTTCATAAATGTAAAAATATATACAATAGTTTCATAACATTAATAATTATAATTATAATTACACAACTTTAATAAAAAAAATAATTAATGATGTTTATATATAAACCATAATAATAAAAAATAATAATAATAATAAAGTTTTTCCTGTAATATTTAATTTTCCTACTTGTTCATTTTTACGTGCGGTAGTTTACAATGTAGAATGGTTAAATATTGCGGCATACTTTTTTGAACTTTGATTTTAACATTTGAAATTATTGCAGAATGGAGTATGCTATTGGTCTTGAACTGCGAGGGCTTCCAGCTAAAGTTTCCCAGTACAGGGAATATGAATTAGACGAAGTTCTAAAGACTCTTGATGAGTATCATCAAGATATCTTGAAGCGATCATTCCTATGGCGATTCAAGGAATTGACCGAGATGCAATTTGCGGCTCAGATTATAGATTCTCTAGTACTTCGACTTCTGAAGCCAGTAGACGGTGATGCATATAGTTTTTGCTTCGAGGATGACAAGATAGTCACATTCTCGAGGTTTGAGTTTTCCCTCATCACGGGATTAAAGTGTGATCGTGAAACGGAAAAAACTCCACAATTACGTTCAAAATCGAGGCTTCATCTGAAATACTTTGAAGAACAAAGGGCCATTTACAGGGCGGAGCTCCGGAATACTATAAAGACTTGTCCCGATATGTTGGACAGATTGAAATTATGCATGGTCTATATTCTTGAGAGCTTCGTGAAGGGCAAGCAAGCAAAGAATAGTATCGACTTATATGGTTTGGAACTTGTTGATGATATTGAAGCCTTCAACAACTATCCATGGGGGTCTATAATTTATGTCGATATCGTTAACATATTTAAGAAAATTCATTCGATGCCCAAGGTGAATAAGGGCCCCCGGAAGTATGATGCGTACGGCTTCCCTTTTGCTCTGCAGGTAATAATTTTAAACTTTTCATTTCTCTTTAGGTTATTATGTTTTTCATCGTCATAATAATTGTAAGTTTCACAATATGGGCATATGAGGTAATTCCCGCCTTAGGTGACAGGTGGGCAGTTAAGACGGGGACGCGATTTCCTCGGATGTTAAATTGGACAGCAACGGAGACGCCAACTTCTAAGAAGCTTTCGGCTATCCTCGATGATCCTGAGGTGAGCGTTTAGAAATTATTATTAATGTAATATAATATTTGACACATGATTTATAAATTGTTTGAATGTTAATATATTAGCTCGAAGTCCTTCATGCGTTGACGGCTTCGACCGTAGAGGAGGAGCAGGACTACATGCGTGGACTGGTATGTAATGTAATTTTAGATTGTTATTTACCTTTTGGGTTAAATAATTAATCTTCACTTTTGTTATATCTAGGATCAACGCAGTCCAGTACGAGACATGTTCCCGCCGCTCATGAGATCTCATTCACCGGGGGCATCTCCCAGACCTTTACGCTCCTCCACTCCTCCGGTATGTTCTTGGATTCAATAAGCTATAATATTTTACTGGGGTTAGTTTATTTCCTATTATATTTTTTGGAATTTATAATTTGAATTTGATATGTTTTTGAGTTGAGAATTATTTTTGGAGTAGTCGGTGATATGGGAGTATTATTGAGTTGTGGTTGGTGTTTTGAATTGTCGTGGTTGAGTGGTTGAATTTTTTTGCTTTATTATGACATTTTGATGTCCCTTTATAGGGTGGCTAAGTCCAATTTTAAGGGGAGACTCTGTCGAAAATTTTGTAGAATCTTAAATAAACAATATTCGACATTTAATTTAAACTTTTGTTATATTTAGGATCAAAGCAGTCCAATACGAGACATGTCCCCTCCGCTCATGAGATCTCATTCACCAGGGGCATCTCGCGGACCTTTACGCTCCTCCACTCCTCCGGTATGTTCTTGGATTCAATAAGCTATAATATTTTACTGGGGGTTAGTTTATTTCATATTATATTATTTGGAATTTATAATTTGAATTTGATATGTTTTTGAGTTGAGAATTATTTATGGAGTAGTCGATGATATGGGAGTATTATTGAGTTGTGGTTGGTGTTTTGAATTGTCGTGGTTGAGTGGTTGAATGTTTTTGCTTTATTATGACATTTTGATGTCCCTTTATAGGGTGGCTAAGTCCAATTTTAAGGGGAGACTCTATCGAAAATTTTGTAGAATCTTAAATAAATAATATTCGACATTTAATTTAAACTTTTGTTATATTTAGGATCAAAGCAGTCCAATACGAGACATGTCCCCTCCGCTCATGAGATCTCATTCACCAGGGGAATCTCGCAGACCTTTACGCACCCCCACTCCCCCGGTATGTTAATGGATTCAGTTTTCAATAAACAATAGTATTTTAATGATCACATTTACATGTTATAATATTTGAGTTAAATAATCAATGGTCATTTTTGTTTTCAGCGCCCAGTACCTCACATTGATGATTTGTTTGAGCGTCTGGTGGGGGTCATTCGTGATGAGATGCATGCCCTTGGGGATGAGCTCAGAGGTAAGGTCGACGCCCTCGAAGTGAAGGTCGACGCCCTCGGAGGTAAGGTCGACGCCCTCGAAGTGAAGGTCGACGCCCTCGGAGGTAAGGTCGACGCCCTCGGGGATGAGCTCCGAGGTGGGCATGGAGCTTCATATATGATGCCAGAGCATGATGAGCTGGATGATATGATAGCTCGGATGACGGAGCAAGATTTTTACGGGGTGCCGACTGAGGGGGTGCCTCGGGTGGAGGAGGAGGTGCCTCGGGGGGCGACGGAGGAGGAGGTGCCTCGGGAGGCGGAGGAGGAGGGGCTTCGAGGGGAGGAGGAGGTGACTCGGGGGGCGGAGGAGGAGGGGCTTCGGGCGGAGGAGGAGGTGACCTGGGGGGCGGAGGAGGAGGGGCTTCGAGCGGAGGAGGAGGTGACCCGGGGGGCGGAGGAGGAGGTGACTCTGGGGGCGGAGGAGGAGGTGGTTCCTCGGGGGGCGGAGGAGGAGGTGACTCGGGGGGCGGAGGAGGAGGTGGTTCCTCGGGGGCCGGAGGAGGAGATGCCTCGGGTGGAGGAGGAGGAGGTGCCTCGGGGGGGAGAGGAGGTGCATCGGGAGGCGGAGGTGCATCGGGAGGCAGAGGAGGAGGAGGTGCCTCAGGTGTCGGAGGTGCTGGAGGATGAGTCGACTGAGCGGCTGACGGATATGGTCGAGAAGAGGGGACGAAAACGTACTGTCGAGGTGAAGGAGCATATTATAAGTAAGAGGAAAAGACAACCCTCAAAATAGAAAACTATACCCTAAACCCCAAACCCCAAACCCCAAAATAGAAAACTATACCCTAAACCCTAAAATATCTTTTTTTCCCCAAGAAACATTTATCATTTTTCATCGTACAGTAAGCAATTCACGAACTTTATTAACATAGACAAAATAAGATACTTTATTATCAACAACACTACAATTGCAGTAACAATTTTAATAGTGATAAAATTAATTATTCAAGGGAATCTGACTAGTACAAGTTTGGCGAGTATGACCGACTGCGCCGCACCTGCCGCACTTTCGCGGTCTGGGAAACTCTCCAGTAGATGGTATTCTAGACGTACGAACACGTCCAGGAGTACGTCTTCGGACATTCGGTGGCAGTAAATTATCAAGCGGGAGCAAGTGTTCGGGAAGTTCCCACTCACCCTCATTTGGTAGAGGAAATATAGTTTCAGCATATGCTTCTCTCCACAAAGCAGTGGTATAGTACTCAGTTGATAATGATTGTGGTGAAAAGCCCCTATGTCTAGCAACTGCAACTGCATGAGCGCATGGAAAGCGCTCAAGCTGAAACTGTCTACACGTGCACGTGTTCTCATTCAAGTCCACAACATAACCAACATTACGTCCGCATACAACGTTGAATCTAAACTGATCCAGTGGCTCCACGCCCAACCTTCTAGCCAGGTCTAATGTCTTGAAGAGTTTGGTTTCCATGGCAGGGGTGAGATAAGATGTGCATAATTGAGATTCCTCGCGTCTATCGTGAAACCAAACCTGTAACTTCTCCCTAATGTTCTCAATCATTGCCAGAATTGGTAACTCTCGATCCTTCTTAAATAATGCATTCAAAGACTCCACATTATTTGACGTCATCATATTGTATCGACGTCCTGAAAATTGACACCGTGCCCAATGTTGAATCCTCAATTTATCTATTAAGTACTCCGAGGCTTTCTTACTCTTGTTATCTATTTCAATCATGAACTTATTATAATCTTCAAAAGTGTAAGCCTCTGCCGCTCTCTTAAACAAGGCAACGATCCCAGTACCACGGTACGTCGTCTTCAAATTTCCTTGTATATGGTACATGCAATAACCGTGGTGTGCATCGGGAAAAACTTCAGCTATACCATTTATGATAGAATTTCCGCGATCAGTTATAAAAGCAAGCTCATGGACATCTCCAATTACTTCCCTCAACTTTGAGAAAAACCAATTCATCGCTAGATCATTTTCGCTATCCACTATGCCGAACGCAAGAGGGTATATTTGAATGTTTGCATCTTGACATGTAGCAATAATTAACTTCCCTTCATATCTAGCTTTCAATGTTGTACCATCTACTAGAATTAGAGGTCGCATCGATCTTCTAAATCCATTTATACATTGTCCAAGAGCCATGAAAAAATACTTGAAGCGATTGTCATCGTCAGCCTCAATAAAGAATGTCGAACCAGGATTAGTTCTCGACATGTTATGACAATACCTGGCTAATTTCACATAACTTTCCTCGGGTGAACCCATTAAATCCTCTAACGCACATTCTCTAGCCTTCTGGTAGCTCATGGTCACCCCAAAATCTCTCTGCACATCGTTAATGATGTCTCTGGGTCTGTAAATAGTCCTTGGGTCATCAAACTTATGCATTATCTGTCGTCCTATAAACCATGAACGAGCTTGTCTGTGATCATTTCGACAAATGCCCACTTGACAAGTATGCTCTCGTGCATACTTGCGAACTACGAAGAATTGATTTGTGTCCATCCTCGTTGCTCGCAGACGCCAACTACAATTATCATCTACACAAACAATTGTGTAGGTACTCCTGTCTGACTTCTTCACTTTAAACTCGAAATTGTGCTTAAGTGCAATATTGTGCACCGCTTCTTGGAGATCTTGCTTGGTATTAAATAATTGCTGGACTTCCAAATCTTCATCATCTGGAACCACACGTGAACAATTAGTCGATCGTGAACTTGGCCCAGCCTGTGAGTTCTCGAAGTGCTCATGTTGACGTCTGGATAAATTAATCAGATCATTGTTTGTAAATGGAATGTCCTCCTGATTGTCTCCGACTACATCGTGACCTCTATGGGTGATAAGAGGAACTGTATCAGGGATAACATCATCATCCTCACGAACTATTTCTAATGTGTCCCAAATATCATTCACATTCTGATCCCCACCATCGAATTCTTCATTCTGATTATCGAGGGTATCCTTTTGTACTAAAGTTACACAGAGAGGAATAGTTTCCTTTTTATTCGCCTCAATTAACCACGTAATTTGCACATCAGAAGTAATAAACAAGGGTGGCAATGCAACAGTAGAATTAGAGTTATATAGAAATCCAAATTTCATATCATATTCAGATGGATTAACTTCGAGTTGATCTTGTAGTTTGCTGTACATGTTGGTAAATGACATACCTGGAGTTAACAAAATTACAGAAATGTTTTGATCACTTGTATATTTCCATGACCATCGTAGATTTTCATCAACCACGAATTCACCAAAATAAGAAACTGGTATGAAAGCCATATCTGCATTAATTAAAAATAATAAAATTTCAAAACAACAAGTTAAGGAAAATCAGAGTAACTGATTGTAAAAAATATAGTTGTCGGGCCGGAGCCTCGGTCCAGCCGGACCATGCTTCCGCAATATTTAACCATTCTACATTGTAGACTACCGCACGTAAATGAACAAGTAGGAAAATTAAACATTATTTAATTATTATAATTATATTTATTTTGAAATTATAATTACATATCTTATTTCTAATTATTATGAAATTATTAATTCATTTTTATTATGAAATTATAATTACATATTTTATTTTGTAATTATTATTAACAAATTATGACATTATTTAGTAATAAAATTATTTTTGTAACATATGATAAAAAATATTAAAAATAAAAAAATTATTTAGAATTTTATTTATAATGTAAAAAATAAGTTATAATAATTATTTTTGAAATTGGTCCGGCCGGACCGTTGCAGGGTCCGGCTGGACCCTGCAGGCCGGACCAATTTGGTCCGACCGGACCCTGCAGGCCGGACCAAATAGCAGGGTCCGGCCGGACCAAATTGGTCGGACCCTGCAATGGTCCGACCGGACCCTGCAATGGTCCGGCCGGACCTTTTTTTCAGCTCATTCAATTTTTCCGATTTTGTTAATAAACTGATAAAAATCACACTTCACCATATTAATTTTCATTGTTTAGTCTACATAATTATAGATCTATAATTATTATTAACTAAAAAATTAACAATTTATGAAATTTTCGTTAATTTTTTGTTACTGAAATTATAGATCTGTTGAATAAGTTTAACACAACGAGAACAAAATTAAATACAGTATAATAAATATTGCTAAATCAACTTACCGATAAGAAGTAGCGAATGAAATTTTTTAGTTGAGATTTGTATATTTTTTGCGGATGTTTTTAGCACAAGCAGATAAAAAATGAGAGAATAATTTATCTGCGTATTGAGAACAAACAAATGAAAAAATTAGAGAATAATGAAAAGTGAGAATTGTATTATTTTCGTCTTAATATAAATATGAAATATGAGATAAATGAAGGGTATAAGAGAAATATGGTTATTAAGGGTATACACGTCATTTTCATAAAAAAGGGGTATTGTGGTTAGTTTTAAAAAGTTAGGGTATTTTGACTTAGCCAAGGTTTGACTTTGGTATTTTCAAAATTCTCCCTGGATAATGGCCACCATATTCCACCCACTGATTGAGTAACCGTTTTGAAGATGAAAAAAGGGAGGGGACAAAAACCAATCAAATGAAACACGGGAAATTGGCCAAAAAGATCCGTCCAGATTAGCAAATTATGTTTACATTACAGAATCTTCTTCACAAAACCTTGGATGGCGTTCTGTTTGTATTTTATTTTGTGTTTTCATTTTCGAAAATGTTTTGTATTTCCCGTTTTTATTTTTGTTTTCAAATTTGCTGAAAACGCGTTTGGTTTGTCATTTCTGAAAACTGTTTTTGAAAATGAAAAACTGAAAAATACGTTCTATTTGAAATTTTGCAAAATACTACTTAAACTATTTTTAATTAATTTGCTTGCAAAATACTACTGACTCAAAATTAAATTTTCTTTCACAATACACTGAAAACATGGTTACATGCAACACACTAATGTGAGCATTAAGAATCTATATTAATACAGCTTGATCAGGTTCGGGATTTGAGGAAGCTCTAGTTCTATTAAAGTTCAGAAAATGCAAGTTCTTTCAAAACCACCAAAGTCCATCTATCAAGACATTTTTTGAAATATAACAACAAGAATTTTCACATAATTTTTTTTTGTAACGTTGATATTGAATTCAATAAAACTTTATTTAAGCTTAGTTCTAAGTTAGGATAATTCTCAAAAAAAAAAAAAGGCTTAGTTCCAAGTTGGGAGAATTCTAAAAAATAAAAAAATTATATTAAGCTTAGTTCCAAATTAGGATAATTCTTTAAAAAAAAAAAAAATCTCAAAACGCGTTTTCCGCGTTTTGAACATTTTTTGCTGAAATACACGCAAAACGCCCAAAACGAGGTTTTGGGAGTTTTGCGTTTTGTGTACAATTTTTTTTTTCCAAAATGTGTTTTCAAAAATTGTAAAGAGAACGCATTTTTAGCGTTTCGAAAACAAAAACAGAAAACGACCTCAAAACAGCAAAGAGAACAGGCCCTTGGCTTCTTGAAGATCTCCATCTCTGACTGCAGAAACCAAACACTCCCCAGAAGCAGAACGTCCAAAAGAATTACCCACAAGACCTAACAATCTCATACTCACCATAAGGATAAGGACCTATTTTGTAACAAAAACTAAAAGAATCTTATTATAAAGTCTCCTTAAAAAAAAACACAGACAATGTTTAACCAAATCCTTGTAACCTAAGTCCCTAAAAATCAAGATTTTGCATCGCCCGTGAAGAAAAAAAAAAAAAACTCTAGACAATGTTCAAATCCCACCTGAAAATCTGTTGTATTCATATAATCAAATTCCAATAACAAAATAAATGAGACAATTAATTAAAATGAAGAATGAGAAAAAGAACATTCAACCATAAAAAGAGGAAAATGGATAATATACCGCAATTGATGTGTTCTTCCCAGTAAGATGGAGTTTGTATACAATGTCATACCGAAATATCAACGTTTGAATATGCATATGAAGAAGAGGGAGAAACAATAATGAGAGAGAAAACGGGGATGGTCCGATGAAAGCTGAAGTAAACTCTTAAATCTGTGGAAATAGCACAGCAGCATGAGTTCCTCACCTTAATCTTACTTGCATTTCGTGGGATCGAAAACGGGGATGGTCCGATGGAAGCTTTTAGAAGATCTCGCGATAGTAAGAAGAACCGGGTTATGGAGATCTATGTTGATGTCGTGCCCTCTTCAACATCAAAGGCCATTTCAAAATTCAAATTTGTGGTAAAAGTACTTAGGTATTGAGAATGAGCTATTGTTTTGTAGAGATTATTTGAGCCGCTACTGTCAGATAAATGAGCTGTCTATTCGTTACGGTCTTTCTAGTGAATATATATATATTTTTTCCAGATTGATTTTGCTTCTAGGAGAAGCTTTGGGACCATTGATCTTGCTATACACGAATCGAAGTTGGTTTTCATATTATCTATTTCGATAAGTATTCGTAAAATATTAATATTTTTACATAATCAAAACAAATATAAAATGTATAAAATAATAATATTCTATTACAATGATTATTAAATTTTAAAAAACAATGACCATGTTTGGTAGGGAATAAATCAGGTTTTTAGTAGATTTTGGTAAAAGATAATGAAATATCTGGTTGAAAGTTGTATGACATACGAAATGTGTTATTAAAATTAATTGTTGACTTTGAGTTGAATTTTAGTCAAAAGTTTTAGAGTTATCAAACATTGGAAATATAACTAATACAAATAATTTAAAACTTATTTGGACAGTAAATGCTAATTTGTATATTTAAATAATAAATTATTGTTGGTTTGAATGATTTTTATGGGCTATTGTTAACTTCATTGAAAATGCAAAATTTACAAGATTTCTACATTTGCCTCTTGTATTAAACATTTTGTTCAACTTTCATTAAAAAATTATCAAGAAAATTATAAATTTGTGTTTATTCTCAACACAACAAATATTTATAAATATTTAACCAATAAAATTATACTTTTATTTACAAAATAAAAAAGTTAAATTAATAATTACGGAAAATCTTCAATTATTTGAATACAATAATTGGACAACTTGGAAGATCAAGAAATTACTAGGCCTGTAAATTTAAACCGCCAAACCGCTAAACCGAATTAAAACCGCAATTTTGAAACTGTTGGTTTAGGTCCATGCCGACCCGTCAACGTTTATGTTTTGACCCAAACCAAACCCCTTGCAAATGGTTTGGTTTATGTTTCACTTTTCGTAACCCGTTTCAAACCACCAACCCGCAAAATTCATTTTTGTCGTTTTGATTTTTGTATGATTTGTCATTTTGTTGAAAAAAATTTTTAGTACTGTCGTCATGCTATATTGCTGTGGACAATGGACATTTAAAACATTTTGATTCTATCTTTATTTTAAATGAAAGTGTATGAATGTGATTAAGTTGAAAACATTTTATTCTTTTTATTATTTTCTAGATTTAGTAAAAATAGTAAATTCAATTTCAATTTGACACACATTTCTACTAATCCAAACCAAGTTTCTTTTCGACAGTAATCTTCTTGATGTTTGATTTCTAATTAATGTGTAACTTATCTATGAACATCATCACAGTATGTTACTATGTTATACTAGTAAAAAGCCTCTCAAGATTTTATATGATTTCCATGACTAGCTGTGGTTTAAATTTTTTTTGATTAATTTCATTTGTAAACCGTAGTTTGAACCCGCACCAAACCGCCAAAAAAAAAAAAAAAAATGGTTTGCTTTGCTTTGGTTTAGAAAATTAAATGGTTTGGTTTGGTTTGGAAAAATGTCAAACCGTTTTAAATGGTTTGGTTTGAAAATTTATCAAAAATCCCCCAAACCGAACCATTTACACCCCTAGAAATTACATCGAAAATCTTATACCATGTAATCTTTATACAATTATTAAAATTAAAAACGATTAAAAATATCAGTATCCATTCGATAACTTTGTCTATAAATTTATTTACAGATAACACATTTTTCACCCACTTTTTAACTATACACATTTTTTGAAACATTTTTCAATCACGTATTTTATCTCGAAAATAACAATATTTTTATTTATAAACTGAAACAAAGCATTTGAACGAAGGTTTTAATTTATTAAATAGTTAATAATAATATATATTTTATAAAATGTGATTTATTATTTAAAGGATAATAAATATTATTTACATGGATTTTTATTGTTATTCTAGTTTTTTTTTTTTTTTTTCAAAAACTGTAAGTGCATTTTGGAAGAAAAATGACATTTAATGCTTCTCTCTACTGACTTCTACTTTTATATATGTATATAGATATAGATGAATTTAATCTAAGTTCAAGTCAACAATGAACTTAGTAGTGATCTTAATACGGATTTTAATCTAAGTTCAAGTCAACAATGAATTTAAATCATATATTTGACGGGATTCACAGTTTTTCGATTACATTTTATCATTTTTTTTTTAATCAAAATTTAACAAAAATCTGATTCTCATTTCTACAAATAGGGGCTTGGTAGAATGCCCATTTTTTTCATTTTTTCCCCCGCAAAACAACGATCCCAAATGAATAAAACGATGTATATTAAACAAGTTTCAAGGGATCTTTCGAAGCAAAAACGCAGTATTGAGACACGTTTTCACGGACCCTTTAAAAGAGAACTACGAATGTTGACATAAATATCATCAGGGAACTGTGCCATTGGTATTTTCAAATCTAACTGATGTTGTATCATATTTGTACAAGAAGTACGACCTTTTGCATGTTGCCTTGATTAAATATGCACATTTAACTGAACGGCCATTTAGAATTTTTAGCTTCAATCAAAGAATGGTAGTCATGTGCATGTTTATATCTTCTATTTGGTGTTGATTTTTATAGCATGGTAGCCTAAACTAAAAAATTCCAATTTCTAATTAATTGAGCCAATTATCTTATTGGTAAAAGTTGGAATGAAACAAGTTATATACTGATATATATATATATATATATATATATGTATTCATAGATTTTAAATAATATTTAACTTAAAATTAAGGAAAAATATTTCTCATGAATTAGTTACTTAAAACTAAATGTTGTAATTGTGAATTGTAAGCCGTTATGCAATTAGTTATGAATTAAGCGAATCCAAGTAGTTTGAACTAGGATCCACTTTTTCCCCGATTTCCTAGAATATTAAAGTCTAGATCTTTTATTTTTTGTGGTGCTCCGTTGAAATATATGTATTGATATGCGTCTATGTGTTCACTGTTAAAATATATATGATTTTTTTATTTTAATTAAATGTAGCAATACTTAAGCATGCATGGGTGTGTTTTGCTGCACGTGAATTGATGTTATTCCTATAATTTGTCTATTGAGGTATCTTGGTTGGTCTTTGTATTGAGAGATAGAGAAAATATATTGTACTTTTTTAGATTGTTTTTCAATAAAAGGAAGTGCTCGTCGTCGTCCCGTGAATGCAGGCACAATGTCAAACCACGTATATCTCGTGTCCCTTTAATTTCCTACACTTATATTTGTTCATTGTCAACACATAGCATATTTTTTAGTCATTCACACTCACCAACTAGGTCTTGGACTTGTGTTGGATTTTTCAGTGGTATCAGTATCAGTTAGAGAGTGAATCACACTTATTCATTTCTACTAGATTCAATTGATAGCTAAAAAATTATGTTGCACATTGAGCAAGTAAAAGTTTTTGTATAATGTGAGGAAAGAAAGAGAATGAATGTGTAGATAATCATCAATGTTAAATTTATCATTTGTTTAAACAATTGATATCACACATATAACTAGTGCAAACACGTGATAAAAAAAAGCTCAAAAACTCCAATAGATTGCTTGCGTGTACATACAGTTTAAGTTTGTCCTCACTACTTACACTTCACTGCACTGCATCCATTTTGTCTACCACGTCTCTTACGTTATCACGAGCTTCTTGTGCTAATTGTTTCATATCGTCCTTTATTTACTTTACTTCTTGCTTCTCTGTAGGCCTATCACTGCCAACCAGAACAAATACTTGCTACTTCATTGATTATCCTTTCAATGAAACGATGAAATGGAAATCATGGTGAGTTGTTAAAAGTTCTAAATATTTTTTACCACCTACACAGTTCCTCTTTAATCCATTTCACTCCACTTGCAACCCTTACTTCTGGTCGCACTTTAATATATGCGACAAAGGGCCACTGAAAATGCACACAAGTTAAATGAAATAACAAAAATGGATGAATATCTTGTGTTGACACCATCTAAAATTTCCATGCCGACATAAGATAAATTTACTACATCGAAGATATTCATGGCCTCTTACTTTTAGTAAGATCGTGTACTCTAAATTTCCCTATCCTATATACTTGACAGGATTATTTTCTTACATTTTGAGTTTAGTAACCTATGGAGCAGTAACTATCACCTTTGTAAATTCACTGCAGCAAAAGCACTGGAAATGCTGGTGGAAGAGCATTTTTTGGTAAGAAATATTTATTTATTTAATGATCTTGTTTAATTCTTATTTATGACTAACATCAGATAAGTCCATTTGAAAAGAAGCTTTATGCGAATTCAAATTTTTTTATGTTTTTGTTTGATAATATGAATTAGTTTTAAATTTGATTTGGGTTTGATACTCAAAGAGTGCCAAAGAAGAAAGCAACAACTTCTGCTATTTAATAGTTTATTGTCCTATTTAATTAGATGGAGTTTATTGTTGAATTTGTGATGTTGAGGAGTTGGGGATTGATGTTGGAAGTTGTTTGAGGTGTTGGTTTGATTTTTAAATTATTATGTTGGTTATGATGTCTCTTTACAGGTTGACTAAGTCCAATTTATAGGGGAGGTTCTGTCGAAATTTCTATATAATTTTTTGCAATAGAAGGGAAGGAAAGAGAAGTTAACACGTCTAAGTTTAGGTTCTACACTTGGGGTGAAAGCTCATTTTCCTTTATCGGTGCACTTCACGTCTCGGGTCTAGTAGATTGATTTAGGATAAGTCATATCAATTTCTATGAAATCACATTGGAAAGATATAAATGTATTTTACTTTTAACTTTATTTTTTATTTTTTCCATCATTTATTAAGTAAATCCTGACATTCACTTATAACTTTGCTCAAATTTGTTATAGGTGTAACTTTGAAGATATTCTTTTGGAGATGGACCGAATTTTGCTATCTAAAGGTGCGGTTATATTGCGGGATGAAGTTGATGTTCCCGTAGTAAAATATTTCTTTTGTCAAATGATGACATTCTTTTGCGAATTTGTTAAATATTATCAACACTTTCTTTCGTGGATTTGTTATTCTGTATTGTGGATTTTTTAAACATTATCAAGACTTTATTTTGTATGGATTTAAAAATTCATAATGTATTTACTTTTGTTTTTTGTATAAACCATTTTAATGAAGTAATTAGAAAAAATTGGGTTTTATAAATAATTTGTTCAATAATATTTTTAAAAAAAAATAACATATACCAACGTTCAAAAAACGTTGTAAAAGGGTCAGGGCAACACTCAATAAATGTTGCAAAAAGTTGGGTTAAAAGTTTTTACAATACTTAAAAAACGTTGCAAAATGGTCTACGGCAACACTCAATAAACGTTGCAAAATGTTGGGTTAAAAGTTTTCACAACACTTAAAAAGCGTTGCAAAAGGGTCTACGACAACACTTAAAAACGTTGCAAAAAGGTCCACGGCAACATTTAACAAATGTTGCAAAAGAGTCTACGACAACACTTAAAAAACATTGCAAAAGGGTCTACTACAACACTTAATAAACGTTGCAAAAGGTCTATTGCAACGTTCAAAAAATGCTGCAAAAAGTTTTTGCTCTACGGCAACACTGCGATTTGCAACACTTGCCAAACGTTGCAAAAACCTTTTGACAACATTTTTTGAACGTTTCAAAAGGCTATTTTTGTTGTAGTGAGCGTATCGACATTGAGTGATAAATAAGTAGACCATGTACTTCATCACATGACACTTCTTCATTATCCAAACAATAGGCGTTATGTCGATAATGTTCCATTTTCATTGTATAATTTAATACATATTTTCTCTCTTATTTGCAATCACATATATTCAAATACATTTTTTTCTTTCTTACTTCATCCGTCCCACAAAAATAGACTTATTTTCCTTTTTTATTTGTCCCAAATTATTAGTAATTTTCCTTGTTGAAAGTATGTTAATGTCTTAATTTTCTAATATACCCCTACTTAATATGAATTGTTATCAACAAATATGAAATACTCATTATTCAATGTACATGTATATTTGGTAAAATATAAGTAAATTTATAGTTTTAACATATTAATTATGTTTTCTTAATTTGTGTGAAAATAGAAATAAGTCTATTTTTATGGGACGAATGAAGTAATTTTTAACCACACATTTTTCAAAAAATCATTATTCCAAAATACATATTCTCAAAAAATCTAATTATAATGGATCTCAAAAAAGGATTATGTAATTCAAAATTTTTTATCAATTTTTCAATTTGGCAAACTATTTTTATAAACAAATTTATAACAATACATTTCCTCAAACCTACTTTCAACCACACACATTTCTTCTAATCACTTTTCAACAACATATTTTACCTCGAAAACATAATATTATAAACAAAAGATTTTACCAAATAGAACAACTTCATCATTATTTCATACTCATTTTTTCAAATTCATTTTCAACCATATTCTCTCATAAAATAATGTAAATGTAAACTCAAACCTTTTTTTTTTTAACTACTCACTATCTTAAAAGTGTGAATAAAGGAGAAACTTTGATTTGAAAATTTTGCATATGGTCTTTAATGCAATCATTACAATTCATAAACAAATTTATAAATAATACAATTTCTCAAATTGCTTTATAATAACCACACACATTTTATTTCTCCACTTTTCAACAACTCATTTTACTTCAAAAAACATAAATTGGAATAATTCTAGGATAACATTTTTAAAGGATATTGTGACATGTTGCAAATACATTTGGTGATGAAAAAGTAAGTGGTGCCCTAATTATTTACACCACCCAATATATGTGTGCTATGTCACAATGTCACTTAAAATTATCAATTAAAAGTGTTTCCCTATAATTACTCCATATATAAACCAATTTATAATTATTATAGTGTTACCGAACAGATCCTTAGCTTCATATATTTTACTCTAAACCAAATATATCCTTTCCTACTACTACCCACACTAAATCAAGAAACAAATCATCACAACCCCCCCCCCCCCCAACAAATGCATGCTTTCCATTGTCTTTGCCAAATCTTCCATTTCCCATCAGGGTTGATGTCATCCACGTTAGATCTACCGATGACCAGAAATACAGTAACTTCGTATATTGAATTTGTAGAGTATGTATGGGATTGTTATAGAAATGACTTTGGAACAGATTATTTTGGAATTTCCAAAGCACTTTCTCATGATTATAACATTCAAGTTGCCATTGCTATGGCATTAGCTGCTGCTCTAGATGAAAACCCTGATACGATATACACACCGTTTTTTTATCCAATGATTACAATTTATAAACAAATTTATAAACAACAAAATTTCCCAAACTACTTTTTAACCACACACATTTTCTCTTTCCAATTTTCAACCACGTATCTTACCTAGAAAATACTAAAAAAAAAAAAAAAAAATTCTGACCCTTCGACCGCCGAACAGTCCGTATGTTCATCTTTTCACTTTGTAGTAAATGGCTAATGTATATGGCCTTACAGTTGGTGAATGTCTTCAGGAATCACTATCAACTCTATTTTCTTAGTTTATCCGTGATGCTGGATTTGGTGAGGACAACATTGATGCTTATTGGCTAGGCATACAGAGGGATTGTAGAGTAAAAGAGTTGTTTGACAACAAGATTCTGATCAAACTGGATATGATCCTGCGCATTATTGAACCTTAAACTTGGCTTTTAAATAGCCTTTTACAAAGCAACAGAAAGCATGAAAATAGCTCATTTAGCTACTGGTATGCTACATGATTAACTAAAACTAGAATAAGTCAAAACATCTATCTTTCCTAGAGACTAGGACTTATTGAAAACAGAAAACAAATGCTCCTAACTTCAAGCAACTAACTTCAACAGAGAAAGACCCTTTCAATCCCTCCCTCAAACTAGCTGCAGAATGCAGTTAGTTTACATTAGTGAGATAACACATTCCCATCTTCTCTCTGAGTTTCTGAAAAGCTTCAAGCTTCAGGGCCTTGGTCATCACATCTGCCACTTGTTCTTGAGTTCCACAATGAACTAACTTAATTTCTCCATCCTTTGCAAGATCTTTCAAAAAATGAAAACGCACCCTGATGTGCTTGCTTCTCCCATGCATCACAGGGTTTTTTGAAAGTTTAATTGTAGAGCTATTGTCACACATGATGGTGGTGCTTCCTTCTTGAACATGACTCAAATTCCTCAATACCCTTCTCATCCATACATCCTGACATGCACTAGCAGCAGCTGCCACAAATTCTGCTTCGGTGGTTGAAGTGTAACAATTGGCTGTTTTTTTGACATCCAAGACACAGTGAACTTAATAAGAAAACATAACCTGATGTACTTTTGGAATCTTCTTCATCACCTACATAATTTGAGTCTTTGAAAGCAAGCAAATCTTCTTCCCCTCCCTTCTTGTAGAAAACACCAAGACTAGTAGTCCCCTTCAAATAATGCAAAATTCTCTTAGCAGCTTGCAAATGTAGTTCAGTGGGTTTTAACATGTACCTACTGATTAAGCTCACACTAAACATGATGGCTGGACATGTAGCTTTAAGATACATTAAGCTTCCAACAATTTTCTTGTAGTATGTGTCATCCACAGAAATTCCATTAACATCCCTACTTATTTTGAAACCCGAAACAATTAGATTACTTACAGGTTTGCTTTCTGACATTCCAAACCGCTTCAAAACATCACTAGCATACTTCCTTTGACTTATGAAAATCCCATCTGGTTTCTGCAATACTTCAATTCCAAGGAAGAACATCATCTTCCCTAAGTCAGTCATATCAAAAGCTTTCATCATGGAATTCTTGAAGTCAATCATCATACCTTCATCCTCACCGATATAAATCAAATCATCCACATATATGCTAACAATCAGCACTTTACCTTCATTGCTTCTCTTGGTGAACAGTGTTTGCTCATTTGGACACTTCTTGAAACCTTCTTCAATGAAATGAGACTCAATTCGACTAAACCAAGCTCTTGGATCCTGTTTTAAGCCGTAAAGAGCCTTGTACAACTTGTTAACTTTGTGCTCACTTCCCTTCTTTACATAGCCTTTCGGTTGCTCAACGTACACGTCCTCGTTGTGTTCACCATGGAGAAATCCAGATTTGACATCTAATTGGAGAATGTTCCATCCTCTGCATGCTGCAAGTGCCACAATCATTCTTACGGTGTCCATTCTAGCCACTAGAGCAAGGACTTCGAAAAAATCAATCCCTTACTGCTGTGAGTATCCCTTTGCCACCAGCCGAGCTTTATATTTATCAACTTCACCGTGCTCGTTCAGTTTCGTCTTGAAGATCCACTTAACACCAATGGTTTTAGTTCCAACTGGCAGGTCCATGAGCTTCCAAGTCTGATTCTTTTCTATGGAGTTTATTTCACTATCCATTGCCTCTCTCCACTTTTTTTGCCACACAGCATCTTCGAACACAATGGGGTCTTCAATTACAACATCTTGTATCATATAGGCTGCTTCCTCATCTTCAATTAGTCCTTCTCCACTGACATACTCCCCCATCCACACCGGTTGCCTTCTTTCTCTCCCTTGAGCTACAACACCTTGAGAATTATCCTCACCATTCCTAGCTTCACTATTTTGACCACCCTCATTATTTTCACCATTACTATCCAACTCCATATCACTATCTAACCCATCACCATCACCATTTTCCTCACCTCTGTTTTCTCCATTAATCTCTTCATCACTAAGGTCATCATCTCCCCATACTAACTCTGCCTCAATTTGCTCCTCATAGTTTTTCCCCCATTCCCAGATCCTTTCTTCCTCAAACACAACATCTTTGCTATCCACAATTCTTTTAGTCTTAGGATCAAATAACCTATATCCTTTCAACTCTTCACTAACACCCAAAAGAATGCAAGGAAAACTTTTATCATCTAATTTACCTCGCTTTGCTTCCAGAATGTGCACATGTGCCACACAACCCCATACTCGAAAGTGAGCAATTGACGGTTTCACTCCGCTCCATGCTTCCTGAGGAGTGATATTTTTCACCGCAAAAGTAGGACACCGATTCAACAAGTAGAATTTCCAGTTTACAGCCTCCGTCCAGAAGGATTTAGGAACCTTCTTGGCAGCTAGTATGCAATGCACTATGTTCATTACGGTCCTGTTCTTCCTTTCGGCAACGCCGTTTTAATGAGGTGTGTAGGCTGTAGTGAGTTGTTGTTTGATCCATTGTTCTTCACAAAAGGTTTTGAAATTGAATGAAGTGAACTCCCCTCCTCTATCTGTCCTTAAACATTTGATGGACTCTTCTGCTTCTTTTTCCACCATCTTCTTGAAGTTTTTGAAACATTCCAAGGCTCCTGATTTCTCAAGCAACAAGTAAACCCATGCTTTACGACTATAATCATCAATGAAACATAAAATGTACCTCTTCCCACTGTTGGATACGGGATCAATAAAACCGCAAATATCTGCATGAACAAGCTCCAACACCTTGCTTGCTCGCCATTCACTCTTTTTGGGGATTGCATTTCTATGTTGCTTTCCGGTGAAGCAATCAGTGCATATTATCTTTGAAGCTTCTAACTGTGGTAGTCCACGTACCATCTTCTTAGATTGCAAAGTTCTCAACCCCTTGTAATCATTTCTTCAATATCAAGAAATCCCTTTTTTTCTTAAGCCTGAAATAAAGGATTCTTCTGAAACACAAGGAATAGTTCATTCTAAATTAAGGGATAACAAACTTCCGAGTAAATGTCCATATTGTTGGTGCCAAAGATATGTGAGGTTTGGGGAGCTAGTAAGTAAGCACTCTTCTGATTTTGGTTTTGTGGTTGATAAGCTTTCATTTAGGAGCACAAACATTCGATTTGCACTCATCCTTGTGTGTGCAATAAGTCCTTTCTCTGGATGATACAGATTACACGCCCCATTGTTGATGAGAATTGCAAGACCCTTCTCATGTAGTTGTCCCACACTTAAGAAGTTGTTTCTAAGCTCATGGACATAGTAAACGTCTCTAATCACAAAGCTCATACCGTTAAACATTAGTCTCACACTACCCTTCCCAGCCACTGTCATTCTAGTATTGTTGCCACACTTCACTAAATGTGTAAGTTCTTCTACTAAACTTGAGAACATACCTTTATTTCCATACATATGATTCGAACAACCTGAGTCGATAAACCAGGTGTCACTCCTCTTTGCATCATGCTCTTCGACATATGCCATCAATAACAGCTCTTCTTCTTCATCTAGCTGAGCATAATTGGCTTTCTTATTCCTCTTGGGACACTCGTACTGAAAGTGTCCTAGATTATGACACTTGAAGCACTCTACCGTTGCTTTGGTGAAGGTTTGGCACCCTCTTCCACGACCTCTTCCTCGTAATGGTGCTCTTCCACGTCCTCTGTGTCCTGCTTGATCTTCCACCTTGAGAGCTCGATCACTTTCAGGGCTGACTCTCTTAAATTTTTGCTTGTGAATTACAAGAGAGCTTTGCAGCTCATCAACAGAGAGTGATTCAGTATCCTTAGACTCCTCAATTTACACTACCACATAGGTAAACATGTCCGTCAAAGTGCGAAGAATTTTTTGAACCACTTTAGAATCGGGCATTTCTTCTCCATTGCTTCTCATTTTATTTGCCACTGCCATGACCCTTGCAAAATACTCTGTAATTGCCTCTCTTTATTTCATCTTTAGCACCTCAAAATCTCTTCTCAAGGAGTTTAGAAGAGATCTTTTTACTCGATCATTCCCTCCAAACCTGCTTTTCAACAAATCCCAAATAATTTTGGATGTATGCCTATCCAAAACTTGCTCGAAGACTTCTTAATCAATAGCTCTGAAGAGGTAGTGTCTCACCTTGTAATCTTTCATCCTCGAATTCTCCAGCTACTCTTGTTGTACAGCTGTCAGCACTGTTGTCTGTCGAGGCTCCTCAAATCCATTTTCGACCAGGTTCCACAACCCTTTGGCTCTGAGCAAGTTTTCCATTAATTCACTCCAGTGATCGTAGTGGAGGCCATCAAACTGTGGAATCTTTGCAGAACCCTTCTCTTCACTCATCTTACTATGTTTCTCTCTCTATCTCTCTTTTCTAAGCTGCAGTTTTTTTCAATATAATAGCCCAGTAGGGCGGCTCTGATACCACTTTGTAGAGTAAAAGAGTTGTTTGACAACAAGATTCTGATCAAACTGGATATGATCCTGCGCATTATTGAATCTTAAACTTGGATTTTAAATAGCCTTTTACAAAGCAACAAAAAGCATGAAAATAGCTCATTTAGCTACTGGTATGCTACATGATTAACGAAAACTAGAATAAGTCAAAACATCTATCTTTCCTAGAGACTGACTAGGACTTATTGAAAACAGAAAACAAATGCTCCTAACTTCAAGCAACTAACTTCAACAGAGAAAGACCCTTTCAGGGATTACTTTGGCTTTACTTTATGTGACAAATGTACTTTGAACTAGAGACCTCCTTGTTGTGATGAGGCTCTTGATATCACGAGCGTTGGTAATCATTCTTGCTCATGTTTTTTGGTATTTAATTTATGGAGATAACCTGACCCGATTTCTTGAGCAATATATTGATGCCACGGTGATTCAGTTTTAATTATTATTAATGACTTTTGATAATTTTTCTGACTTAGGTGACTGTAGAAAAAAGGAAGTCATTATATAGTCTTTCTTCACTTTCCTGTTCTTTTACTTTATAGAGAAGCTATAACATTTTCTTCATTTTTTCTTTCTCCAAAAAAAAAGGTGTAACCCACACTTTGGGGCCGACCATGTCTTGGGCCATTAGTTCGAGAGGTAAATCGCAGATTTGCCTCCCAGAGCCAGAGTGGATGGCACTCAGTAATGCCTCGCAAAGCAAGATAACCCCCGCTTGCCACAGGGATCAAATCCATTATTCAGCCGTAAATTCAGCCATCAGGATTCGAACCTTACACACGACTGCGCTGAGCACGTTATTGGCCAATCCCTTTGTCGTTGGGAGATGTGCCATGTGGGCGTTCATTTTTTCTTTCTTGATATCACTTTGAGGAAGACTCTGCCCTTACTTTTAGCAACTAGTATTTAGTATTTTGACCATAATAATGTGAAATTCTAATTTTAATTATTAAATATTTGCAATTTTTTGTTAGGTTGAAGGAGACATTGTCTTTTCCATCTTTACTAAGCTTATTGCCGCTAACTTGATCCTTATTTCTTACTTTTGTCATTTTTGTTCTATTTTCCTTTTTGACTTGAAGTGACACGTGGTTTGATTCAATTGAACGGCAGGCTGATGGAAATGCATATGTTCGAGGAAGAATGAAGGAAAAACATTGTCGGAGGATGATTGAACTGTTTGATTCATTTAGTTCTAAATCTGCTTTGGATTTACCATTCATATAGTGGTGACCAATATGGTATCTTTGGTTGCTGAGTCGGAATTTTTTGGGTTTTCCCTTATCTGATACCTCACTTTTTACTATTTTTAAATGTTCTTAGTTAATACATTAATTCATATTTTATTTTTAGCTCGAACTTATAATTCGAATATTTATTAAGAGTAGATTATATTGATCGCACAAATTATTTAATGTGGAGAAATATTTTTAGATTATAAATAGTTCGTAATTTTTAATTTCTCCTAATTAATATTATTTGGATTATTATTTAATACTTAGAATTGTTTAAAGGTTAATTAGAAACAAACATATACTAAGGTGTAGGTTACAACATTTTTACTACTTAGAATATAAAATCTCGATTCGATAAAATTGTGTTCAAAGAAGTATTGCTATATTTGCAACGTTATATTGCAGTTTATTCAAAACTTTGTAACATTTTCATATTTTCAACTGAAGCCTTTTTTTTTTTTTTTTTCAATTTTAGTTTTGCCTTTAACATTCATAATTACCTCAATTGCCTTAAAATAGAGCATAACTTTAAATTTAATGCTCATATCACATATCATTCACGTAAAATGTGTAACACACGTGTTCACTGCTAGTTCTTTTAAAATCACAAACATAAAATGCATTTTCTCCAAATAATGGGGCCCAAACATAGGCTCTATCAACTTTTAAATAAATCTATTAAAATTCTTATTTTATTCCAAACCAAACAAAGACAAAGAAAATGAGGAAATAAGAAAAATCTTTCGCCATTAGTGAATGGGAGTCAATTGTCCCAAAAGTTACTAAATTTATGCTTATATTTTCGATTGATAACTGAAGTTTGAAGTGGTGAGATTTGGTCACTGAACTAAACAAAATTTTAAACATTAGCCATTCAGATAGCTTTCTTTAACATGATTGATGACATGACAGACACAATCACATTAAATCGACTGATCACGACACACTAATTATGTGTTTGATAAACATACTTTTTGGAAAAAAAAGTTTTGGGAAATCGTGTGGTTAAAAAATAGTTTGAAAAGTAAAAAATTTTGGGCTTGATTTTTTTGGATGATTGAGATTGATTACTGTTGAAAAAGTTGTATTTTTTATGAGAAAGTTGGTTTATCAAATAAGGGCTAAATTATCAAGTAAAAAAATTTTAAAAATCTTCTGGTGGTCACTGAATTTTTAAAAACATATTTGATTACTCACTAAATTTTTAAAGACATCTTCGATTATTCACTAAACTTTAAGATGATTGAGTTTTGATCACTAAAGTTTTAAAAATAACATTTTAGAAATACATTTCCTTATTAGTTGTATACAAAAAACCAATTACTTTAATATTTGATCTATAATCTACTTTAACAACAACAAAATAATGACAACAAACCAACACATATCACATTCATAACCACAAATCTACATTAACAACATATCAATATAATATTGGTTTTCTACTGTACACGGAAATATTTGGGTGCAAATTATAATGATTTTTGCTATGAATGTAAATTTATGATTTTTTTGGTGAATGCAATAAATGTTTGTTTTAGTAACAATCGAAGACGTTTTAAAAGTTTAGTGACCAACTAAAAATGTTTTTAAAAGTTTAGTGATTAACTGAAGACGTATTTACGAGTTTCTGATGTGGCAATTGTGACATGACGCCACCTGCGTATCCCGTTCGCGACGTCACCAAATTGTTGCAAACTTATATAAGTAACTAACATCTTACACTAAATTAGTGGCTAAAAATCAATATCTTAAACTTCAGTGATCAATTGAAGACACGTGCATAAGCTATGTGATTATTTTGACAATTAATTCAGTGAATTGCTAATTATATTCACTAATTTAAAGTGTGTATCCATGTCTTCAACTTATCACTGAAGTTTAAAGTGTCGAGTTTTAGTCACTACTTATTTCTATATTTTCGATTGATTACTGAAGTTTAAAGTATCGAATTTTGGTCATTAAACTTGTGAGTTAATTGTATTAATAGTCACTGAACTTATGTCTTGTGTTTCAACTGATCATTTAAATTTAAAGTGTCGAATTTTGATCACTAAATTTATCAAAATATTGGACTTTAATTATTGACTTAATTTTCATAACAGAATTGGTGATGTGGGCAAATAGAATGTGTACCTGGCGCTGAGTGACCTTTGATCAACCAATTACGACACACCAGATTATCACGTTAGATATTTTTAAAACGTCTTTGATTGATAATTAAAATTTTAAAATATCTTCAATTGTCGATTTATTGTATGCAACTGATAATTTGGAATTTGTAAGTTTTCAAGTCAGTTGGGTTATTTTTACAAGTTTAATGATCAAAATTCAACCACCTTAAAATCTTAGCGAACAATCGAAGACGTTTTTAAAAATTTAGTGATAAATCGGAACGTTTTTAAAAATCTCTTAACTTGCAATTAGGTGTGCCATGATCAGTCTGTTAAAGGTGACGTGACATTGCGTATACATTATGTCTGTCACTTCATCCATCATCAATTTCATTACGAAAATTAAGTTAATGACTGATGTCCAAAATAAATTTAGTGATAAAAAATCGATATTTTAAACTTCAGTCATCAATTGAGGACATAAACATAAGTTCACTGATTATTGGAACAATTAACTCATAAATTAATGTGATCAAAACTTGATATTTTAAACTACACTGATCATCTTCCCATTCACCCAGAGGCGGATCTACACTTGGGCACTGGGTTCATCCACCTCATTTGAATTTCTTGGGCTTCTTTTGTTTTTCACTACATTTTTTTTTCCATTCCAACCTCACATGTTTTTATTGTTGGCCTCTACACTATCAACTCTTCACTAATTGTCCCGCACGCTCTTCACTTGTTGTCTCCGCCCATGCGTTCACCTAAACTTTACTTGCATACTAGAATGCATGGTTAAGGTGCAATGACCATCACGTGACAATTGTTTGCATTCTAACAATCAAATCAATTGTCAAAACTAGTGAATAACTATAAGAGAGATGGATGAGGGGCGATTTTACTAGAGTATTTGTAACTTTTCTTTCGAGTGCAAGTATTTTTGTGTCTGTGTGTGTATAGATGAGGCATGCAAACTAAAATGGGACACTGAATCAAGTCCACGTTCAAGAAGATGTGATGGGATAATTGCACCATGTACCCTTTTCATCGGCCAATTTACAAAAATATTCGATCTTTTGTGGCTAGCTTTTGAAGGTGACTTATACTTTAAAAAGTTGTAACGATGATATGAGAGCAGACATCTAAGCTTCCATGGAGGTATTCCATTGACATGGTATGGGCTGAGTTCAATGTGGGCATCGTCGTCGAAAAATGTTGTAGTTTGTCATGGTTCCTTTGGAGTTATACATCAGAAATTCACGATCTTCAGTGTTAGTTTATAACATCTCGGGTACCCTCCCTTTAATAGCTAGCTTCTAAGGGAGAATTCTACCAAAGAGGTTGCAACATACATAAACATATACGTACGTTCATCTATGAAACAGTATGTATTTAATAATTTTTAAATTTTTAAAATCGAGATAGCTTACAACGATTTTAAGGAGCTCATCAGATTAAGAGCCATGCGGATGACAGGTACATGATGAGAACATAAAGGACCAATGGATCTGAGGCGTTGATTGAAGGACTGGTGATGGCAATCCTCCTTATTGTGTACGTTAAGATTGGTGGAAGATGAAAGCAAGCGATGGTGGTTGCCAGCTTTGGTTTTTGGCTAGGTTTTGGCGGCCCTCGTTGACAGGAACATACAGAAAGGGCCAGCAGAGAGAAGGGAATGATGACTACCGTGTTTCCAATTTTTCTTCTTGGGTTTGCTTAGGGTGGTTTACAGACTGGAGGCATCCAAAAAGAGGTTGTAGAGCAAATCTTTCTTCTTTCACGGATTGATTCATTCAATGTATTGGATTTAATTTCATAATAGTCAAACTATCATTAAAAAAATCACGAGCCCTGTGGAGAAAATATTTAGTGTAATGAACACTAAATGACAAATAGTTGGCTCAACAAAATTAATGCAAGGGTCCTCAGCTATAATTTCCAGCTCTTCTTTCCGTGTTACCAACTTGATTTTCGATGGTAATTTTTGAGGGGTTCCTAACAATAATGCCTACACTTAACTAAAGAAGGTTTGACATCACACCTTATCACAAAATCATCATTCCGTATCTATCTTTATACTTCTAACATATAACAACAAGAATTCTCATTGTAAGTTTTTTGTAATGTTGATATTAAATTCAATAAAACATTATTCTAGGTTTAGTTCCAAGCTATGATAAAATAAAATTGTGTTTTGGACGTTTTGCGTTTTGTGTACAATTTTTTTTTTTTTTTTATAAAATACGCTTTTAAAAATGGTAAAAAAAAAGTTTTTAGTGTTTTCGAAAATAAAAATAGAAAACGACTTTCCAAATAAAGCTGAAAGTTCAAAACTACTGTAATTTTACGGTTTCTCTTAGAGGTGGCAATGGGTCGAGGGCTCGCTATGCTCAGCTCGTTTAGGCAATGTCGAGCTCGGCCTGGCCCACGAGCTTGCTGCTCGTGGGCCGTTCCGAACTCGGCTTGTATGGCTCGTTAAATTTTTTATTTTTTATTTTTTACCCCCTCTCTTACGTTTATTAAGTCGATACTTGGTAGTTAAAATACTTGAAGTCTTGAATATTAATATTATTGATATAAGTTTGTGATTGATTATAAGTTATGTAATAAATAAATTATTAATAACTTAATAAGTAAAAAAATAATGTTATTTGTTACTTGTTAGTTGTTGTTAATGAATTAAATTGAAAGTCGAAATGATGAATTATAATTTATAAGTTTATAACGTAAGTAAAAACTTGTTCAAATAATCAAATATGAATATCCAATTATAATTTGAAAAGACGAAAAATAAAATTGAGTAAAAAAATTAAAATTTAAAAGTTTAAAAAAATAAAACACTCCTCCTTTTTTCCGGGCTTGGGACCGACTGCTAAATTGAATAATTGAATTTTCTAGTAGGCGGGGTTAAAATTGTACACGAACAATTTGTTACGTGTACAATTTTCGTTTTGAAATCAAAATTATATTTTATTTTATATATATAAAGAAATTAAAAGTTTAAAGTTAAATATCATTAACCTGACTGCATGCAATTTCAGCATACTTATGTTATATGCGTAAATTACCGTCTTGCCAATCTTTGACACACATTAACGCTTCCAAAATATCTTCTTTGAGTCGGCTCCTGACTTCTGATAAAACCTTTTTACCTGCACTAAATGCAGACTTCGAAGCTACCGTGCTAACCGAATGTGTTAGTAGATCTTTTGTTATGGCGGAAACAATCAGATATTATCGTTCATTTATTTGCCAATAATGAAGTAAATCAAATTCTAAAACATTAGTTGACTCCACATTTCTAAGTAAATCTTGTCCAAAATAAATTTTCTATTCTTTGGGTATTTGAAGTGAACCTGATTCATTGCAACTAGAAGACATATTGTAAGAAGAAGTTCCTTGTGTTTTGACTCATTTCTTCCATTAAATTGTATAATTCTACCTCGTCGTCTTCAAGTGTAGTGTCACGTGATGGTGCAGATTGTATATGACTAACATTAATTCCTAATCATGCTGCATATACGGTATACATGTTTACTAACGTGCTTTCTAAATTATTATAAGTCATAGGTTTATCCAAAATCAACAAGCTATTGATTTTTGAAACAAGAAGTTTTGTACCCTTTAAATTGTAACGCTGGTCCATTATGCATGCTAAGGGAAATAATATAAGTAAATCTTCCCAATATTTTCTAAATTTAATTTTCATAGCAATTATCATTTCAGTAAAAAAAAATGAGTCATGTCTATATCTGTAAAAAGTTCTTGCAATAATATAAAGGCGTTCAAGAACTCTTGAACTAGTTGGGTAATATACCTCAGATAATATATTGGTTAAATAGTAAAAACTTGTCAAAAAAATTCACTTTAAAAACAGCTTCCCAATCTGATTCTATTAATAGAGGATCATCGTCATTCTTAAGTGTTCTAATGTTATAATACTCCATTATTATGTGTTCATAACCTTCACATGATTTAAGTAACAAGTATGTAGAGTTCCACCTATGGCCTACGTCGGTGATAAATTTCTTAGAATCTAAACAGTATTGGGAACACATATCTTCAAAATATTATTTTCTACTCGGTGATATGGTTATGTGAACTATAGCATCTCTAATTTTATCTATTTCATCTTTAATATGTTTCAATCCATCTTGAACAATAACAATTAAATTTAAAATATGACATATACATCTAACATGAAATAAGAAATTACCAAAATCCAGATTAAGAATTCTACATAATTTATCTACTACAAGCTTATTTACACTAACATTATCGAAAGTAAATGATCGAATTTTACTTTCGAACCCGTATTCTCTAACAATCTGAAGTATAGCATTAAATATGTTGGTTGTGTTATGAGGAAATTCTAGAATTTTAAAAGCAATAATTTTTTTATGCATATCCCAAAGTGGATCAATGTAGTGTGCAATTGCAGCAATATACCATTTTTTGTTAATACCTTTCAAAAGATAGTAAGTAAAAAAAATAACACCACCATATTTATTTAAATCGATTATTAATTATTTCTTAATTTTAAGATAATATTCTATTGTTTCAAAACGCAGAGTGTTTCGACTAATACCGACATACAACGGTTGAAAATAACGCTTGATGTATATAACAAAGTGTTCGTTGTCCACTATGCTTAGTGGCAACTCTGTCCCTGCAACGAATTGAACCATCCCAGTTGAACGAACTCGTGCTTGGTCTGACACTTGCGATAGTGACGGTTGAGGTGTGCAGTACCAATGCCCTTTGCCCATACCAATTGTTGTGTACAATATTTGTACACAGCTTTGAACTCTTCAGCTCATTTAATTATTTTTCCTGTTGCGACCAATTTAAAGTGATCTCAACACTTTGAAGTCGGCTTTTTACCTTTTCTAACTTTTCGTTTTCCTTTTGCGTCGAAAATATCGGGATTATTTTGTAAAATTTGAACATTCGGATCTTCTTCAACATCATTTAAATCGATTTGTTGATTTAATGGATCTTCTTCAATATTGTCGGGAATCGGTATGTCGACCAGAAAATTGTAGAGATGAGAGTGAGACTGTGGTGTTGAGTCATCATGCCCCCAAATCCAGTGGACCATTGAACAATTCATTAATAAATCTTCGACTGCTGGGATCCATTCTTTTGTATGTGGTGTGGTGGAAAACTTGAACAAGAAAATAAAATGTGAGTATTTGTAATGATAAGAATATTGGAAATTGTATGCGTACAAAAATAATAAGTTGTTAGAATAATAGAATTGTAGAGTTGTGTAGAGAGAGCTTGAGATTTGCTTTGCTAAGAAAGAACTAAGAGAATTAGAGAGTGATAAGTAGTCGAGAAGAGATGGAGTGGAGTGTGGAGAGTTTGCCTTGTGTGTTTGTGTATTTATAGTATTTGAAAGGAAAAAAAAAATAAATAAATAAAATAAAGGAGCGTCTGTGACCGTTTGCTGCACAACGATCACTCTTCTTTTTTTTTTTTTACGAGTCGACGAGTCGCTCGTTAAGCTAGTGTGACACGAGCCGTTCGTTGAACCACGAATGTTTGGCTCGTGATTCGACGTGGGCAATCTACTTGCCCACTAACTCGTCTTTTAGATGAGTTAACGAGTCGAGCCAACGAGCCGCCTCGAATCATTTGCAACCTCCTTCAGCTGTCCAATCCCTAGAGTCCTCTTATACACTTCGACAATAGCGAGTGTGCATATTTCATCCCCTAAACCCCGGCAAAACACAATGGCAGGAAGAAAATCCCCCACCATTTCCTTGGTTATACTGAATCTGCTCTCATTTTTGCCGCTCCTTACCGTCTCCTTCTCCCCTGATCACCCAACAGATCGTCGCCTTCTTGTCCTGCTCGACGATCTAGCCCTCAAATCCTCGCATTCAATTTTCTTCACCTCACTACAGTCCCGTGGTTTCGACCTCGACTTCAAGCTAGCGGATGATCCTTCAATCGCTGTCAAGCGGTATGGACAATACTTGTATGATGGGCTCATTCTCTTCTCGCCTTCCACTGACCGTAAGTTAATTAATTTATGTATCAGTATACTTGGAATCTGGATCAAGTTATGTTTTTTATGGGGTTTGTTGTTTTGATTGTTCAAATATTTGTGCAGGGTTTGGAGGGTCGTTGGATTTGGAGGGGATTTTGGATTTCGTTGACTCGGGGCATGACTTAATATTGGCCGCAGATGTCAGTGCATCGGATTTGATCCGGAGTGTTGCAGCTGAATGTGGGATCGATTTCGATGAGGTGAATTTCCTTTATTTTTCCTGTTTTTTATGGTTTTTGAATGTGGAATTCTAAAAGAAAAATACGAATCTAATGGAGTGCTTGACTCAATTTCCAAATCCAATTATAAGGCCATGCCACAAAACATTGGGTATCTATGGTGTAAATATTAATTGTTCCAACATCATTTCTTGTGTGACAATTTTTCTTTCTTGTAAAATATTTGTATTATCTTTTGGCTTATTTAATAAAAGATTATCTGCTCTACTACTAATGAAAGATGATAGCTTGTGCTGTCAACAATAAATGGAGGGAGTACTTCAAATTGCAAGATTTTAGAAGTCTTTACAAATTTATATTTTTACTATGAGAATAAACAATTATCAGAAGCTATTCTAAGTTATTGAGTAATTTCTTTCAGTCATAAGAGTCAAGTTATGAATTGGCAACGTCTGGTCTTCTTTCATGTCATCATTGAACAATTAGTTAACCCAGCTATCAAACCTTGCCTATTTCTTCTTTATTGATTGCCGAATCTGTGAAGTTTCTTCATTAATGAATGTGTCGAGCTCTTTTTTAATATTTATTTATACTCTGGTTCTTATACATTTTATATTTTGGCATGGTCATTGTCTGTGGTGGTGTTTCATCTCACAGGATCCCTCTGCTATGGTTATCGATCACACTGGATATGCTGTTTCACAAATTGAGGGAGACCACACACTAATAGCCGCTGATGATTTTGTTCAATCTGATGTTATTTTGGGAAGTACAAAGATCGAGGTAATTTTTAAGACAACGTCACAACAATTGATCTTTTCTATTGTTTCCGTACTACATGGTGGCTCATTAGTGCACATTGCTTAGTCTTGTATTTGCTGAAGTTTGATGCGCTTATACTCCTATCACTCCACTCTGCTGCGCTCTGGCATCGGTCCACTTTCTAGCGTCCACGTGTTTCACTCGATATAAGCCACATATTACATCATCATTTAAACAATGTCAAAAAGCTGTGCATTCAATTGTTTAATTTCTGTCTATATTTATCATACAGGCCCCTGTGCTTTTCAAAGGGACCGGGCATTCACTGAATCCGGGCAATAGTTTGGTATGTTGAAGATAAAATCGTGACTATCTTTTTCATACTACCAACATTACTTCTAGAAGTATATGTAAATTGATATATTTGGATGGTGATGGCTTAACATTCACGAGTTTTTTTCTATGGTTTTCACTCTCCATCCATTTTGAAGGCTCTGAAGGTTCTTTCAGCGTCTTCTTCAGCATATTCAGCTAATCCAGCATCCAAGTTGTCAAACCCGCCCTCGCTAACTGGAACTGCTATCTCGTTCGTTTCAGCTGTCCAGGTTTGTTTATGTCCTTTTTTTATTGCTATTGAAATTTAAACAAATACACATTCCCCCAATATTTCAACATAGGATATAATGTAGGAACTAAAAATTTAAAATAGATTATATTAATATTCGATTCCAAGGCTCTGTTTGATTGAAAAGATGGAAAATGGATGGTAAAAAAATATTTTCCAGGAATTGATTTGCCTGAAAATTATTTTCGTGGAAAATGTCAATTGAAAGTGTTTGGCTGAAATAATTTTTTAGGTGAATAAAGTCGGAAATTTTCATAATTTTGTTATTTGACATTATTTTTCATGGCAAATAAAGCAAAATTTAGCTATTTTAATCAATTTTTTTAAATTTTTTTTGTACTTGATAATAGTAATATTAATTTTTGGAAAAAATTAAGTCAATTAATAATAAAAATGATCAAACGTGACAAAAAGACTTTTCCACCTAAGGTGGAGAATGTTTTCTCACCAAATAGGTAATAAAATATTTTCAAAGCAAATGGGCTAAGTGTGTTTTAATTGGTTGTAACATAAAAAATATTTTTCAAGACAAATTTTCCAATCAAACACCAAATTTATACAAAGATGGAATTTTTTTTCATGATTTGACATTTTTCTAGGAAAATTTAGGAACACAACCTAATAGTCCAAGGGTCCGTTTGATTGCGATAGTGAATTTTTGGTGGAAAGAAAATGAATTCCGGAGAATTGAATTCCTTGGAAATTATTTTCTTGGGAATTAGAAGTTTAATGTGTTTGATTGGATTAATTTTCCAATTTATTTTTGAATTTTATTGTTTGATTGACATTATCTTCCATGAAAATTTTGTAGAGTTGAGTTATTTTAGTCAATTTTTTTTTTAATATTCGAATGTACATATCATGTCTCAGTTAAGAAGGAAAAAAAGGACATAAATCAAAAAGGGGAAAAAAATAAGAAGAAAAAAAATCGAAGAACAAAATATTACAAAAACCAATCAACACACAAGAATTCATTTTCATCAAAAAGTAAGAAAAGGAGGTCACGTGTTAAGGTGGAAAAAGTTTTATAGGGAAATTTTTTACAATCAAACATGCTAAAAGTAGCAAAATGGCATGGAAAACTCATTTTCCGTGGAAAAAAAAGCCTATTAAACAGGCCCTAATAGTTCATTTTAAAATGAGCATCTGTTTAAATTAATAATTTGGATAAAAATTATTTGACTGACAACTAGAGTTTTTTGTTAAAAAAATAAACACTAGTATTAAATTATGTGTGTGTGTGTGTGTGTTAATACATGTAGAATTGTGTTAATAATTAACAATTATAATTTTATTATTGAAAATATATATTGGTTTAATACATGTAAGTTGCGTTAATAAATTATGCATTAAGAAAATTAATTCTCTATTTAAAAGGAGAATCGAAAATGTGGGGTATTGTCGGATACTCATTTGATGCTTTTGAAGGTATTGGGCAGTTTGAGGTTGTTAAATTGTTATTTTTAATGATAATAAAGAAGCTGATGTTAACAAAATGAAGTTGGGACGATTAAGTATTAATATAAAATGTTTTAATATTTTATTTTCATTATCACACTTCTATTTTTTTTTTTTTTTAACATTAAATGAAATTATGTTTTTATACACACACACAACCGTATCTAGGCATCCTTTTTTTAAAAGGTTTATCAACTTATCCGCATCGTATCGTATTCGAATTACACATCTGAATCCGTGCTTCGTAGTTGATTGCTCACTCTCCTTAGTTTAATGTTTTAACGAGCTTCGTAGTTGACTTGATTGCTCACTCTCCTTAGTTTAACATTTTAAGCTATAATACCGATCGAGATATATCAAAACCAATTTTGTCATTTGGATGGGTGAATTAAGTGTAACGCTCCAAACTTTAAGGACTTTAAAACTCAAAAGTGTTACCAAATTCATACTTCTGTTTATTTATTTATTTTTTAAATTTAAGCGGAACATAAAATGACCATATGAATATTGATTTTTGAGAAAATATACTTTGGCCTTTGTAACTTAAAGAAAATCAAAAATTCAACTCAACATTTTAAAGGAGTAGCATCACATAACATTTAAATAACATAATTCAAACATCAATTTAAATGAAATAAAAATAAATCAATTAGGCCAAACTACTAAGCAATGAAGAACAATAAATCTAGCATTTTTATTTGGACCATTTTACTTGCAACCCATGAGCATCCACTCGTCTAATCTTTCACATGTCCAACACAATCCATACTAATATGAAGTTTTTAAAGTAAGAGTGAGTATTGTGAAAACTCGGTAAGACACACACTTGCAAATTCTAATTCGACATAATAAAAATAGAGTACATTTCATATTAGACGTTTCTTAAAGTTAGAGCAACTGGTCGCGATAGCAAATAGCTCAAGGAATTTGTTTAGAATTCCAACATTCCAAAGGACTTACATAATTGCACCTGATGATTTATCTCGAAGGATTTTACATAGAATTGATCCAAAAACCTTAAAACCTTTGTAATTATAATATAAATATCATGTAGAATGAGAATTTAACCATTGCATTTTATGTATCTTACCTCAATAGTGAGAAAGGATTTTTTTTTTTTTAAAAGAAAGTCAGAGTGCATGTTCCAAATCTAAGCTTCTTGGATGCATTATTTGATGTGATCGTGTAGTGCTTTCCATTTTCTAAATTCTTTCAGCCGTGAATGTAAAAAATATATTGTTTGTAGATAAATCTCATGCCATCATGTACTATTCAGATATCCCTATTTGTTACCTAGTATCCCTAGAGTTTGTGGGTGATTAGAAGTGCAAATAGTGTGATACATGGAAACAGATAAGAATGAACTTCAAGGAATCATATAGATATTGATTAAGATAAAACAAGACTTATCTCATTTGCTGGGAACTTTCACCGGATGAAATAGCATTTAGGGAAAAAGATTCTGTAAGATTTAAAATACAAATGACGTGACTAGAGGCGGAAAACACTTCATTCATTCTAAAATAAATTAGTTTAAATTTAGATTAAGCCCTTTTCTAGTCCTGTGCATTTTTTTCAACTTTTTCCTCAAGTTTATTTTCAACCACACATTTTTATGGACCCACCACTTTTCACGCTTTTCAATCATGTATTTTCCTAAATACCCAAAATTCCCCAAATACTACCTACACCTAACAGGCATTAAGACATTATCGTAAATCAATTAATTATCTAAGACTATCTAGATAGAACTTTGCTAGTTTAAATTAATTATTATAGTCCTTGACTAATCTAATACTAAAGTTGATTAGAAAACTTGTCATAATTCAAATTCTTGTAGGTTTAAGGATTTTCATTACATTTTTATCCAAATTCAATTGAATAACAATAACTAGAGAATAAGATTACAATCAACCTTTTATCCAAATCAAAATAAAACTCATCTATTCTTATCCGTACACACATGTACATGTAGGGGTAACCTTAAATCAAATAACCACTAATAAATTCCTTAATTAAGAGCTTGTTTGGTAATGTCAAAAAATTCACCACAACTTTTCAAATTCAATTTCAACCATCCATTCTTAGTCAAGCTCACAATTTTTGACTTGTCAAACATTTTTAAATCTCACATCTATAATTAAAAAAAAAAAATCACAAAAACCAAAACTTTTCACATAACGAAACAGGCACTAAAGATTACTTCTTTTAACTACAATATCGTGGGCCTAATTTATCCGAGTTAACTTTTGATCGAGTTGAAGACTCCTATTAATCAAGATCTACAAAACGAGCCCAATATCGATATACTAATTATCATTTGCTCCAAATAAAATTTGTCGTCAAAAACTTAATTCGCTTTAGTCCCTCAACTTCTTGAAATTAATAAAAGGCATTTAGGTCGAAATCATTGCCACCAAAAACTTCTATTTTATAAAATTTCCAGCGTTACATTAAGCGTCCAGTTTCCTGCCGATTTAGCTATTCCAACTGGTATGATGCAAACGATATGATCTTTGATTTAAATATTTTTTAGAAAACGTGAAAATTTTGAATTTGGCGAATCCTTTCATGATCTGAAGTTAAATGAACCTTTGTTTCCTTTATTGTTTAAATGGCTGAGCTTCCTATATGCATTTCTCTGAAGTTCATGTGAGATTGAAATACTATGGGCAGGCATGTTTCAATATTATATTGGACCTACTCACCCACCTCAACTAATTTGTATGGATATATTTGCTATTATCAATTTTCTGTTCATAATCTTTGTGTCAATTCTATATCTCATTATGGTAGATTTGTCTGCTAATAAAGGCTAAAGATGCTTATCTTATCCTACTGATGGACACACTAGATGGAGATGAGACGTAATACTCTCTGATTGCTTGAGGATTTTGTTTTAATTTACTTATATTTCTCATTAATGGCAATATTCTAGTGACATTTCTAATCCTCACTTTCTGGCTTGATATTGATATGATATTCATAAATTACAGGCTAGAAACAATGCACGTATTATCATCTCTGGTTCTTTGGACTTGTTCAGCAACCGGTTTGTTGTTTCTTTGCCAATATGATTATTTTGTATATGTTGTATTTTTATTTCCTCTTTAAGGAAAAGTTCTTACCATTATCACCATAAAAGCCCATATTCTTACCATTCACCAATTGTTTCTTTGCATGTAATAGATTGTTCAGATCAGGAGTGCAGAAGGCTGGGAGTTCATACAAGTAAGTGAAGCTTGTTACTAATTTCTATATCAGTTCTTTACTTCCCTGCACTTAGGCTATGTAAACTTGTTCTTCAGTTTGAACTTACCTCTTGAGATTTGGACCGAAATCAATGGGTGAAATCTTATTCCTTTAGATGCCTTTTGTTAGGTCTTTTATATTAACCTTGCCAATGTCTGGAAGATAAAAATGAATTTCTATCATTCAAAATTGACCAAGTGAATTTGAAAGATCAGGGACCATTCAATCGTTGCCAGTGCCACTGGTTTTTGTAGTGAAATTTTATTGTTCTCAATGCACAAATGGGTGTTGAAACTGTGTAAATAAAATGCATGTTTTAGTGTTCAAAACACTATATCTGGATTTTGATATGCTACTAGTGGAAAGTATTTATGGATTTCAACTAATGGAATTATGATTCATGCCAACAGATATGAGAAATCTGGTAATGAGCAGTTTGTCACTGAACTCAGCAAATGGGTCTTCCATGAGAGGGGTCATCTGAAGGTATCTATATTAGTCCATAACATAAGTATTCCATCGTTTATATCCTATTTGCATGCGAGTTATGTTTCTATATTATATAGTTGATTAACTCCTGATTGATTGTCTCAGGCTGCCAATCTTAAGCACAACAAGGTTGAAGGAACAGAAGAACCTTCAATGTATAGGATTAATGACGACCTGGTAATTCCACATATTTGATTGTGTCCTGCTCTGAAAATGAACGTCATGGAGCCTGTCAGGTGGAAAAGCTTTGCCATTCAAACCTTCCACGTCCCAAAGAAAAAGTGTAATGCTATTTAGCACCACTAGTGTCGAAACAGGAGTCTAGGTGGCACTAATGTGGCATTAAATGATTAATTTAATTCTACATTTCATTGAGCCTACCAATTAGCTCCGCATAGACGTGTGTTGTAGCACGGTGGTGTTAGATAGTATTATTCAAAGAAAAAGAAAGACTGCAAACTAAAGATTAAGCCCTTGTTTAATAGAGATTAAAATCAGATTTTTAGCGGATTTTTATAAAAGTTGATGAGATGTGTAGTTAAAATGCTGTGGGAATATAGGATTGTGAATAATTGTTGACTTTGATAAAGATCTGATTTTTAATTAGAAACAAACAAGCACTAAAAAGGAATTACAAAAAAAGGAAATTCCATTTTCTTATGAGTTTGATACTCTTCTAGGAATTTTCTGTTGAAATCTTTGAGTGGACTGGTTCTAGCTGGGTACCATATGTTGCGGATGACGTCCAAGTGCAGTTCTACATGATGAGCCCATATGTGTTGAAAACCTTGTCTACTAATCAGAAGGTTTCTTTTTCGTCGACACACGAACTTGTATTTTTGTTCACATAGATCCCCTGTTTGTCATTCACACATTTTTGCTTCAGGGGCTCTATCACACTTCTTTCAAGGTACCAGATGTATATGGAGTTTTCCAGTTCAAAGTTGAGTATCATAGGCTTGGATACACTAGCCTCTCACTTTCAAAGCAGGTAAACCAGCGAAACCCGCTTAGTAAACAGTTCAAGTTTAAAATGTTCTTGCTATAGTTGTTTGAAGAGAGCACAAATTACACGTGCTACATTTCAATGTTGATGGACGCCTTATATTTTGTTGAATGTTTCCAAATAATCCAAGAATTATTCTAGTTTCACAATCCCACTCACAATGTGGGTGACAATTCACTCACATTGGAGTGGGACCTTCAAAATTTGAATTTTGAGGGTCCCATTCCAATGTGAGTGAATTGTCACCCACATTGTGAGTGAGATTGTGATTGTAGCAAGATTGATAATCCAAAGGAGGGGGAAAGGTGTATTTTGTTACTCTCTTTACAGAACCTCTATACCCTTAGTTTAAAGTGGGAGTGAAGCCTTTGTTCTACGTTTATGGTTCAAATAGGCGAGGTATCTAAAAATTGTGTCCTATACTTGATCTCTGCCTAGCTATGAAATCAAAAGGATTCCAAGGAGTATCTACATATTGGGCTGGAAGATAGTTTTTATTTGATGTGAAATAAATTTATGCAAATGCAAAATAGAAATTTTTGGCGGTCCAATATTGTGCATTTCCTGTTTTTCTCCCAATGCTAGCGGAGGAATTGTCTGATCGATCTTATACGAATGCTGGCACTGATGCTGGAAGAAACTAAGTTGTATCTGCCTTGTGTTGGTTCAGACCCATCCTCCATCCTCCACCCCTACCAAAAAAGGAATAGTATAAGTATAAAGGAGCATTATTACATTGAGAACGTAAAAGTAAATTGCCCAAACTCTTTGGTTTTTTCTTAAATATAAGAATTACAAGTTAACCAAAAACATAAATCATGGTTGGAATAACTTAAGTTACATTATGAAATTTTGACAATTTTTTTGCAGATTCCAGTGAGACCCTTCCGGCACAACGAGTACGAGAGATTTATAACGACAGCTTTTCCCTATTATGGAGCTTCATTTTCTATGGTAATATATATTTTACCGAGTCTCGAGTCTTTCTGTTGTATTTCTAAATTATGCATCCAATGCCATTCTCATTGAAAGATTATTGTTAATGTTTCAAACTAACAACATTTGACAAATTGCAGATGACAGGATTCTTCATCTTTAGCATTGTGTACCTTTACAACAAGTAGAAACTAGAAACCTCGAACATTGCTTTGTCTATGAGATAATTGTAGGACTCTATTTCCTCAACCTTTCTTCCATTATTGTCTGGGAAGATGATGAAGGATCTTTCATATTTACTCCTCGCAAAAGGTGTTTGCTACATAGATGTTTCAGAGCATAAATACTCTGCTAGATATTCATCGATACTGCAGTTGTAATGCCAGTTTTGAATTGAGAAAGAGACATGGTTTTAGACTTTTATTTGATCTCTATAGATTTTGGTTTTCAAGTCAATACGGAGGAGAGTGGACACTATATTAAGAAAATAGTTTGACAAATTATATTATATTATATAATAAATTCGAAAGCGGGTACAACATGTGTAAACTAGGAGTAGATATTTGGGCAACGATTTTCCTCATCGTGAACCTCCTTTATGTCGTGACTCGTGTGGACGGGACCTTGGAGGGGTGACATAGCGTATCATGATTCCGTCTTCGTGTAAAAACTTAACCTTCAGCAGTTAAATGTTGTTTTTCAAGAGTAGCAATAACAAGTTTCAAACACCAAATCTTTAATTTCAAGTTTTACTTTTATCTCTATACCGAGTCCGTGGAGCTTGACAAATTATATTTTTCAATTGATGATGAATCATGTTTGGTATCTACCACAAGCTAGCTATATTAGGTTCCTTTTTGTCTTCATTTTTAATTTTTAATTTTTTTAATAACTCATTTGGAATTAAAAATTTACTCCCATTAGTTTTATTAACTATTAAAAGAAATCTCCTTAAAATTTATTCTTTAGCAAAATTAAACAATTGTCGAGTAGGTTGATAGGTTTGCACTTAACCACGTCGAAATTGGGTAAACTTTAAACTTTTGTTAGGGTAGTAGTATATAATATTATGAATCTCGTCATTATGTCAATTAATAATTTTTTAAATAATACCCAATTGTTTATATTGCCTCAATAAAAAAAAAAAAGTAATAATAAATGATTCATCAAATAAATAAATAGACATTATTATATGCTTTTAGTAAATGTTACTCATTCGACCGTATTTTTAAATTAGAAATGTGAGTCTATTCCACAGCATATTATTGTAATTGCAACTTGTATTACTTGCAAAATACTTAAATTTTATTTATTTTTTAAAATCTCTCTAATAAAAAATTCTTAAAATCTTCAATTTATAATTCAACAGTTTCCATCACAATCAAGCCATTTTAAATGATTGTAGACTATATCAAATCGTTATCCAACGATAATTTTTATGCATGATAGACTACAATTTTTTAGCAATGGATCAAAATATCATTGTTGAACGGAGAGTTTTCTTTTCCATGCCATTCGTTTTAGATTGTTTTATTTTATTATATTATTGGATAGTGGTTTTACTTGAAATGTATGTGAACAATATTTCATTCGTTGCACGAAGATGAGATCATGACTTATGAGTGAGAAGGATAACTTGTTTCTTTCGTCTTCCCCACCCTCCTTCTCCTCCTATTTTTTTTTTTTTTTTTTTTTTTTTTCTGAAATTTGGATATTTCTACGATGACAGAACGTTGATTGCAATTTTCCATTTTGATCTGTCATAGCCTGTTACGAAATTTACAATTATAATAAATATTGAACAACACAACATAAGCAACAAATTGCAATTTATAATTTTATGCAGGTTCCTATATTGGTTTTTACTGTTTGATCCTCATTCTTTTTAATACATATATATATGTATATGTATATTTTTTTATTTACAATAGTCAATTTCCTCACGATTCTTTCTATATAAGGCCTAGAAATTCATGGAAACTTCACTTTCAGAGTGAAGCAATTTGTATGTAATAATTTTGTAAGCAAGAATGAGTCTTTTGAATCCAATTACAACATGGTATCAAACAAATTCCATGAACAGATACAGATCCGTACAAGCTTTTTCTTTATTTCCTCGTCCACTGAAGAATCATAAACTAAAGCTGCCCATTTCTTTCCTTTCCCCAAATCCCTCAAAAAAATCCATATCAGCCATTTTAACCAAACAAGAACAAGACAGCAAGAACACAAGCCAAGAAGAACCCATTTTCGATTTCAATGCCTATATGTTTGACAAGGCAAGTTCTGTAAACAGGGCTTTGGAAAATGCAGTCCCGTTGAAGGAGCCTTTGATAATTCATGAATCCATGAGGTATTCACTTCTTGCTGGAGGCAAAAGGGTTCGTCCCATGCTCTGTATTTCTGCGTGTGAGCTTGTGGGTGGCGATGAGTCCAATGCCATGCCCGCAGCCTGTGCTGTGGAAATGATCCACACCATGTCTTTGATTCACGACGATCTTCCATGTATGGATAATGATGATCTGCGGCGAGGGAAGCCCACAAATCACAAGGTGTTCGGTGAAAATGTGGCTGTTTTGGCCGGCGATGCACTTCTTTCATTTGCCTTTGAGCACATGGCCACCGCCACAGCCACAGCCACAGCCACAAAAGGGGTGTCTTCGGACGGGATGGTTAGAATGGTTGGTGAACTGGCGAAGTGTGTTGGATCAGAAGGACTGGTGGCTGGACAGATAGTTGATATACTCTCAGAGGGATTATCCGATGTGGGATTAGAGCATTTGGAGTACATTCATATACACAAAACTGCAGTTCTATTGGAGGCATCAGTGGTTCTTGGTGCAATTTCAGGTGGTGCAAATGATGAAGAAATTGCAAAGTTGAGAAAGTTTGCTAGGTGTATTGGGCTGCTGTTTCAGGTGGTGGATGACATTCTTGACGTGACAAAATCTTCTCAAGAATTGGGGAAGACGGCCGGAAAAGATTTGGTGGCGGATAAAATGACTTATCCAAAGCTTCTTGGCGTTGAGAAATCTCAAGAGTTGGCTGGGAAATTGAATATGGAGGCTCGACAACAGCTTGCTGGATTTGATCCACTAAAGGCTGCTCCGTTGATTGCATTGACTAATTATATTGCTAATAGGAATAATTGATACTGCATTTCTTTGTGGCTTGGCTTCTAAAGAAAATTACTCATAGAAACAAATCATTCTCATTCATATGTAGCAAATCATTGAAGTTTAGTTGTAATAATATCAAAGTTCTTGAATGCAAAATCTGAATTTTACGCCTCAATCTTTCATTTTTGAGTAGTCAAATATCACAGTGTACTTGTTTCTAGCATGATTCATGGTTGAAGTATTTTACTGATGTATGAAAAAAAAATAGAAGATTTAAAATGATTAATGAAGTACTAACTTTTTGCTTTTCAATCCTGCACTGTTGCCCACGTCAAAGAAAAACAATCAAATGTTGATTTTTTTTTTTTTAATATTAAAGACACTTGTTTTATATTGAATGCCAGCCACTGTTATGTTGCCCACAGACCATCGTTGACAACGTAGCATTTTTCGCTTATAGTATGCTCTCAAGTTCTCAATCAAAGTTTGTAATAGTAGTTACTCATTCTACCGTCCGAATTCTTCAAAGAAAATATAAATTCTTCAACTGGGTATGGAATTGGGACAGTGGAGGAATTAGGTTTTTGTAAGGTAAAATCTAGCCTATAATTTTTATTTTTATTTTTATTTTTAAGTGTCGGTAAAGTTACCCATTTTCAAGGGTGACTATATTGTCACTACACAACTTATTTTCCACACCACATTTTTAAGTATTTCTTTTGTTTTAAAAAATAGACAAATAAAATTACATAATTTTCCTTTTAATTTTTTCTCACTATTTTTTTTTTATGTATGTACACCAGTCCACAATCTTTGAAATTATCTTCTTCTCTTCTCTATATTTATGTTTCTAAATCATCTTGTTTTACTGTGTACCGTTTCATACTAAACTGATTTAGCTTATTGATTTTGAGACAATTTAAAGCCATAATCGTATAATTTGCACATTATAATCATAAAGACTTAAGAAATTTCATTACCTTTTATTTGTGTGTGTGTGTGTGTGTGTCTGCAGTACAACTCCTGACTATTACACTTACTCAAGTGAAATTCTGCATGGCACCCCAACACCTCATATCAGTGACTACACAGTCAACGAAAACGACTATCTTACACCCGATATGGAGCCAAATGACAAACCCATCCACTTATCTGTATGTCTAAATTAGAAGAAATCATTGTCGTTTTAGAATGTACGCTCTTTAATTTGTGTTTAATTGTTACTATGCAGAAAATATTTCAAAAGATGAAAAATGAAGCAATTAAGGGAAATATTGCATAATTGGAGGACATTTGGAGCGTAATTGAGCAATTAGAGAAGAATATAAAGTTTGGAGACTAAATCGTAACAATTGAAAGTGGAGGACTAAGGCTGCAATTAAAGGTCGGGGACTAACTTATACAGCCGAGAAAAGATGGAAATTGCATGTCATACGATCGCAGAAATCCTACTGCGCGATCGCGCATTACCTCAAATTCATCACCCGAGAGTTAAAGACCTTACCATGTGATCACCGGCCATAAGCCTGCGCGATCGCGCGCTTGTCCGCTGGGCATGGGTTTTTTCTGCGATTGTTATCTTGTTTCCTTCTCTTTTGCCCTAGGTCTCTCCCTAACCTATAAATACAACCCATGAGGCATGAAATCAGGACTTTTGCCTCTCCATAGAACGAGCTACAATTGAGATTTCAACATCAAATTTTTGGAGAATCAAGCATTGCAGAGGGATGTGAATTGAAGACAATTGAAGAATCAAAACTTGGTGCAAGATTTCCATTCTTTATATTGTTTTTCAATGATAGTTTATTTTTATTGTTTTTGTTCTTTCATAATGATGTGTAACTAATTTTAATGTTAGGATGAAGATGTAGCCTAATTAATTATTTTAATTCCGTATTTCTTTGTTTTAATGATTCAATGCATGTGTTGATTTATTATTACGATTAATGTGTGAATGAACTGGCCACTCATTCATGATTTAATATGTTATTTCCATAATCCGAGGGTGAATTAATAACATAGATCTAAGTAATAAATTCGGTAATTGACCAAGAGATATAGATATACTCTTGTGATTACTGCGGTCGTGTGTGAATTCTTGTGTGTAATGCATCTAGATAAGGAATATTCGGACCCGCTGTAGAGATATAAGGTTGACTTATTTAGGTAGGGTTGATTTAAACTCGAGAGAGGAATCTCGATTTAAATTAGTGAATTCGACCGAACACATATTTAGAAAATAGAACCTAGAATTGGAATTGATTTAATTGGCTAGGTGAATTCGTAAATCCCAACTACATTACAATCGTTTTTAAAAACAAAGCAATTTCACAAATTTAATTCTTTAATTAATTCTCTTAGTTTTAGATTTAAAACATCAACACAAATTCATCTATTCAAATAAAGTGTAGAACTAACATATTTCGATAATTAATAGCAGTCTTCGTGAGACGATAATCCGAACTCCTAGGTCCACTTTATTACTTCTCACGACTCGTACACTTGTGGGTGTATCTCACTTCGCGAGATATCAGTTAACATGTTTTTGGCGTCGTTGCCGATGACTGTTTTTATATTAATATCGATACTCATTAGTTCTTACTTTACTTTGAACTTTATTTTTCTTTATTTTTAGTTTCTGTTTTTATTCTTAATTTTTGTTCAATTTAATTTATGATAAGATGGATTAAGTCATTTGATTTGCTTCCTTTTGATACAGAAATTGAACGCACCTTTCGACAAAGGCGTAGAAAACAGTTGGAAGCAAATCAACAAACAAACTTAGCCATGGCAGATGACAGAATTCAAGACAATCCGGGAAATCAAAATAATCTGTCGGCAGCTGTTATTGGACAGCAACAAAATCATGGGAAGCGTGTTTTGAGAGAATACATGGTCCCTCCTGTTGAAAATATTGGGACTTGTGTAGTACCTCCAGCAATACCAGCAAGAGATTTTGAGATTAAGACTTCCTTAATTTCTTTGATCCAAAATTCTGCTGTATTCCACGGGTTGCCATCCGAAGACCCGCATGCACATCTCCGGACTTTTCAAGAATTGTGCGACATGCAGCGCATGAATGGAGTTCCAGATGATACTGTAAAGCTGAAATTGTTCTCATTCTCCTTGGCAGACAAAGCTAAAGCTTGGTTCTATTCCTTACCTCTACACACTATCATCACCTTTGAAATCCTGAGCCAAAAATTCGTAGATAAATTTTTCTCACCGGGTTGCATGTCAAAGCTAAGGCGTGAAATCTTTTCATTCAGTCAACAGTCAGGGGAGTCCATTTTCGAAGCTTGGGAAAGATTTAACTAACTCATTAGACAATGTCCTACCTATGGAATTGCAGATTGGATTTTAGTTCAAACATTTTACAATAGGTTCACAAATGAGAATAAAAAGTGTGCAGACTCAGTAGCTGGGGGATCAGTAATGGATATGACTTATAAAGAAGCTTCTGAGATTTTCGAGAAGATGGATGCGAACAGTTACCAATGGTACTCAGATAGATCTACACCAATGTCTGGGAGAATTGTTGCAATTAGTGAGATTACAGCATTAAATGCAAAGCTGGATGCTTTGACAAAGAAAATAGACAGTATGGGTGTGCAGCCAGTGAATTTAGTTCAAACAACTTTGTGTGATTTTTGTTTCGAAAATCACGCTATAAATTTCTTCCCATTACAGCAAAATCAATCAAATTTAGAACAGGTCAACTTCATAGGAAACAGGCAGCAGGGTGGTCCTTATTCACAAACCTACAACCTAGAATGGAAGAATCACCCCAATTTTTCATAGTCTAACAATCAGAATGTTCAGCATCCACCGGTTTTGAACAACAACAAAAACAACAGTTTTAGAAAAACGTAGCTGAGAGCTTAGAAACGCTAATCCAGCTGGTCAAAAGTCAGAATGGTGAGATCATGAATCAAGCAGCTGAGATAAAGAATCTGAAGAGACAAATGGGAGAGTTTCCAGCGTGCAGTGCAACAAGATAGCCTGGACAGTTACCAAGAAACATTGAAACAAACCCTCGTGAGCATGTTAACGCAATAAGAACAAGGAGCAGGGTTCAGCTATCTGAAGTGACTGTAGAGGAATATGAAAAGCAGAAGAACCAGAAGAAAAATATGGTGGAAGAGCAGAAAAGTGAAAAAGAACAGGGGTCAACTTCAGAAACTCAAGAAAAAGTGGAAGAAGAAGTTCGAGTTCGCCATCTAGTCAAGGTATATGTACCTCCAGTTCCATATCCACAAAGACTGAGAAAGCAAAATTTGTAACAGCAATTTGGGAAATTTTTGGAGATTTTCAAGAAATTACATATAAACATCCCTTTTGCCGAAACTTTAGCCCAAATGCCGCTCTACTTGAAATTCATGAAAGAGATACTGTCAAACAAAAGGAAATTGGTTGATCATGAAACAGTAGCTCTTAGTGAGGAATACAGTGCCATTATCCAAAAGAAGTTTCCATAGAAACTAACAGATCCAGGGAGTTTTTTTATCTCTTGCACTATTGGTAAATTTACTTTTGATAATGTATTGTGTGATCTTGATGCCAGTGTCAATTTAATGCCTTTGTCTGTGTACAGGAAACTTGGTTTGGGAGAGCCTAAACTAACCAATATCACACTGAAGCTGGCCAACAGATCCATTCAGTACCCGTATGGTATTGTTGAGAACGTGATAGTAAAAGTAGACAAATTCTTCTTTCCAGTTGACTTTGTGATCTTAGACATGGAGGAGGACACTCAGATGCCCCTCATTTTTGGAAGACCGTTCCTAGCTACTTGAAGAGCCTTAATCAACATTGAAAAGGGAGAAATCATCTTTAGGGTCGAGAAGGAACAAGTTACGTCCAGCATCAAGCCAAGGCAAGATCTTGAAGTTCTAAAAGAAAGTTGCTTCAAGGTGGAGGGAGTGGTCCAAAAACCAGAAGAAAAGACCAAGCATGGTATTAAGATTGAGGAGGATCTAATCACAAAACATGAGTTCGTAAAGGCAAAAGATGGATGGAGGGATAAAAAGGAAGAAAAGCCTATCATCCCTCAACAAATGGCTAAAAACGAGGCTTTGCAATTAAAGAAAGTGAGAAAATGGGTGGAGAACTCTAAGGCTGGAAATTGCAAGATATGCAAGGCTCTGAAATCATCTTTCAAGCCTCCATGATTTTGATGTGCTAAAGTCGGGCTTAAGACTTAAAACGGAGCACTTGTTGGGAGGCAACCCAACCTTTCTCCCCTTTTATTTACTATGCTTTAATAATTTGTTTATTTGATGAATTTTAGATATATGCACGTTGGGTAACTAGTGGGAGTATTTAGCTTGTTGGCATGTTAAGACACTTTAGCTAGGTGCACTATTTTTGCATGCTTAGGCGTATTTTTTATTTTTTCATATTTTTGTTAAACTAGGTACTTAATTGTCATCCCAACTCACACACACACTAGTTTGGATCATGATGTTAATGTTTGAAAAATTATTGCATAGATCATGAAGTGATTAGGGGGCTAAAAATGATTTTGAAAATCAAAAATAGGAAAATTTTTCATAAATGCCGGGAACTACGCGATCGCGTGCCAAGAGGCTCTAGCGATCGCGAGTTTGCATTTAAAAATCAACAGGTTTTAAAACCTCGAACCACGCGATTGCTAGCTCTCTGGCCACGCGATCGCGTGGCTATATTGGTAGCAGAACCGGCAGTTTAAGTGCTTCACTTAATTCTTTCAACTTTAAATAAAACAAATTCGTTTTTTCTCCCCAAAATCACTCCAAAATTGATCTTTCATCTATCATACATGTCTTCAACACTTCATTGCACCAAATTCATTGCTATTTGGGTTCATTCATGCCTCCAAATCTATGCATATCCTTTGATTTTTGCAATGCACACCATGTGTTTGATGAAATGACATAAAGAGAGTTTTGTGCTAATTTTAGAAATTCATCCGAGCATTTGTCTGCATGACATGTTTATCAATGTTTATGTATGTGTAGTGCATGAGTTAGTTCACATCTTGCCATGAAACCCATTAAAACCATGTTTGCACCATAGCAACCTCATTGTAAGGCCACTGCAGGTCATTGCACCTGAAAACTGACTCACGTCACCTGTTTTTCCACATTGTTTCATGACCTTATTGATCTTCAAATGAAATAAAATTTTAATATATTGTCGACCATGCTGTGAACTTTAACATATCAAAAGATGACTCGAAAAACTTGTGTTTTTCTAGGCGATGCCGCATTACATGTGTTGTCGGCCAATTTAGAAAATTCAAAATTATGCTTTAACTTTAGTTTAGGGGTGTGGCACTGAACTTCCATTATTTCTTATTGATGTTTATGACTTCTAATGTTACTTATTTCTTATGTGCAAGGTAAATAATAATCAAGACACCTCAAACCAAGTCGGAAAAAGCAAGAAAATGGTCTTATTCATTCAAATGCAATGCTAATGGAGGCTTCAAGGCTACAAAAAATCTCCAATGCACCTGGGAAGTTCTCGTTCTCTCTTCTTTGTTTTGTTTTACATTTTAAATTCTTTTTGATAAACATTGAGGATAATTTTTCTTTCTAGTTTGGGGGTGGAAAATCTCACTCATGAAAATTGCTCCCATATTCACGATATTCATTCGATGTTTTCATTCTATTTTATTGGGATAAAAAAATATTTTGAAAACTTTGTTGACATGTTTATTGCCTAGGATATAGTATGAATCAATTTGTGCTTAGGTTTGAAAATTGGATAACATGAAAGCATGAACTTATTTTGAACTAGTTATGTTTTGCTATATTTCATATTCATTGCGCACATAGCCAGTGTTGGATAATAGCTTGTGTAAGGAATTTTGTTTAACACATCTGGGGCAAGTTTTAAGCAACTTGAACTTAGAAATGACTTGAAAATCCCTGAACTTAGATCATTAGACATCACATCCCTAAATTAGAACCAAATGTGCTAAAAGGCAAGTTTGGGGGTACAATGGTTGGAATTTGTATGTATTGACAGGTTGGAGGTCTGGGGTTCTTGGTTTTACACTTTAATCATTGCAGTTTGGTCAACGGGTATAAACCATTTCCAGCATAAAAACAGAAAATGCTGAAGGTCTTATTCTACTCTTCAAATGCCTTTTTGACACGAGTAAGTAAGTCTGAGGGGTCTTTCAAACCTGGTGCCCTAAAGCCAACTGGCTTGGGAGTCATCGACCTAAAGCTCGCTACAGGAGTCAATTAGAAAGCAAGTACGGAGAGTGGACTTACACATAAGACATTAAAACATCTTTGACTTTTCTGTTTAAGCCTTTATGACTCGGACAAGTACGTATGAGGGGTTCTTTGAACATGGTACCCTAAAGCCAACTGGTTTGGGAGTTTCCGATCCGAAAGCCCGCTACAGGGGTCAGATAGAAAGCAAGTATGAAAAGTTCTGCACAAAGATGGTAAAAGGCAGAGACTATTAAAAGAAAAAAGGCTGTTCATAAAAAAATGTATGGTATAAGCTTAATTGACTGAACTGTGGTGGTTGACATTGTAGGATTGGGGACTGCTTTCTTTTGATTTGTTGTGCACGCATATTTCTGATTCTGACTGCCTCGTGTGGAAAAAGCAATAAAAAATGTTGAGAACCCACATAGATAAAAACTCGGGATGTGAGAGAAAAGCAGAAAGTGGTGATCACCCATGAGCGTTGAAAGGAATTTCATTAGAATACATAGATTGACCACATGAGATTCGAGCTTGATTATGCATAACGAGCCACACAGTGTTGAGTATATCTTTTGTATAAGTATGCGTTTGATGTTGGCTATTCACATACACACTTGAAAATCTGGCATAATATAATTAGAAATTATTTTGCGTTGTTGTACATAACTCTTGCTGAAGTGTAAAGTGATTTGGACTATGGAGGCATATGGTAAACATGTTGACACAACAAAAATAATTGCTCTTTTATTTCTTTAATTTTTGTAGTTTATTTTCCTTTGTTCGAGGACGAACAATGATTTTAGTTTGGGGGTATTTTATAAGTGTATTTTATGCACTTATCTGTATGTCTAAATTAGAAGAAATCATTGTCGTTTTAGAATATATGCTCTTTAATTTGTGTTTAATTGTTACTTTGTAGAAAATATCCCAAAAGATGAAAAATGAAGCAATTAAGGGAAATATTGCACAATTGGAGGACATTTGGAGCGTAATTGAGCAATTCGAGAAGAATATAAAGTTTGAGGATTAAATCGCAACAATTGAAAGTAGAGGACTAAGGCTGCAATTAAAGATCGAGGACTAACTTATACAGCCGAGAAAAAAAGGAAATTGCATGTCACGCGATCGCAGAAATCCTACTGCGCGATCGGGCATTACGTCAAATTCATCACCCGAGAGTTAAAGACCTTACCACACGATCGCCAGCCATAAGCTTGGGCGATCGCGCGCTTGTCCGCTGGGCCGCGACATGGGCTTTTTTTGTAATTTTTATCTTGTTTCCTTCTCTTTTGCCCTAGGTCTCTCCCTAACCTATAAATACAACTCATGAGGCACGAAATCAGGACATTTGCCTCTCCATAGAATGAGCTACAATTGAGATTTCAACATCAAATTCTTGGAGAATCAAGCATTGCAGATGGACGCAAATTGAAGACAATTGAAGAATCAAAACTTGGTGCAAGATTTCCTTCTTTATATTTTTTTTTAATGATCGTTTATTTTTATTGCTTTTGTTCTTTCATAATGATTTGTAACTAATTTTAACGTTGGGATGAACGATGTAACCTAGTTAATTATTTTAATTCCATATTTCTTTGTTTTAATGATTCAATGCGTGTGTTGATTTATTATTGCGTTTAATGTGTGAATGAACTAGCCACTCTTTCATGATTTATTGTGTTATTTCCATAATTCGAGATGAGGGTTAATAACATAGATCTAAGTAATAAATCCGGTAATTGATCGAGAGATAGAGATATACTCTTGTGATTACTGCGGTCGTGTATGAATTCTTGTGTGTAATGCATCTAGATAAAGAATAGTCGGACCCGCTGTAGAGATACAAAGTTGACTTATTTAGGTAGGGTTGATTTAAACAAAATAGAGGAATCTCAATTTAAATTAGTGAATTCGACCGAACACATATTTAGAAAATAGAACCTGGAATTTGAATTGATTTAATTGGTTAGGTGAATTCGTGAATCCCAACTATATTACAATAGTTTTTAAAAACAAAGCAATTTCACAATTTTAATTCTTTAATTAATTCTCTTTTAGATTTAAAACATCAACACAAATTCATCTATTCAAATAAAGTATAGAACTAACATATTTTGATAATTAATAGCAGTCTCCTTGGGACGATAATCCAAACTCCTATGTCCACTTTATTACTTCTCACGATCCGTATACTTGAGGGTGTATCTCGCTTCGCGAGATGTGCGTGGGGGGTTCCACCACCCAAGTGAGTAGGTTGTCCAACTAGTTATTCATAATAGTTGTAGTTGTTCATGAAACATGATTGTTTTTTTTTTTTTTTTTGCCTTTTTTAAGTGTCCATCGTTTCGATTTCAGAAACTTGCCCAAAATGAAAACACTCCGTGCATCCAAGCTTACTAGTTTAGTAGTTTCCTCGAAATCTTCAAGCCTGATTCTTATCCCTATCGTCTCTAATGTTCTGCCAAATTCTTGGCAAAAACAAGAATGTACAATGTAAGCCAGAAGGAAAGACATGAAATTCATAGTTCCACTAAGACTAAGTTCCAATAAATTGTTTCTGTTAGAAATTTTATTTCACAGATAATTATTTATCTATGATCCAAAATAAATCATCATGCTGAATTATCAAGAATTAAATAACTGAAGCGGAAGCGTACCTTAATCAAACGTGATTCACGATAAACGATTCGACGGTTGGATCTTCTAAATCGATACGTAGTCCTTATTTTCTCTCTGATGATGGGATGTCAAAAAGAATGAACAGTACGTAGGATTCAGGAACCATAACCGACTTTATATACTGAATTGCCAATTAACCTAATCCGGCCCATCATGAATTAGGTAATAGCCTGGTATCTACACATAAAAGTCCATACATTTAATTAGATGCATTTAAGCCCGATATATATAAAATCCTTATTAGATCACTTTAAATGGGTTTAACAAAAATTGATAGCCTTTTATTCAATACACAATAATTCACATATAAGCCCACACGATTGATTAAAATCCTTACAATCTCCCACTTGGGCTATATGTGTAACTTTATAATTGTGTATCAATCATAACCTTATGAGTACTCAGAATTTTGCTATCATTACTGAATGCATCCCCAAACAATCCGGTCCATCAATTATATCAACATAGGATCAAAGCGGCTTTCGCTACATTAATCGTAACTAAACCTTCAATGGTCACGTATATTGACATAACTGAATGACATGGATCAAGTATGGATGTGTAGCATGGAAATTACATGTAATGTGATCTTCAACATGCCTATTTCCAACTGGTCCAACCTTAGTGAGATCATCCTCAAACGAGTTCAGAGATAATAAACCTGAAACCTTACAGCTGTAAATAACTTTAACTTTAAACTGTATCCAAAAAGACAATAAATGTGTCTAATGCACCCAAAATACAAACTCCCACTGAAACCGAATATCCTTAAGAAATACAACACCCATATGAATATTGTGCTCATGAAAGACCTTGGGTTGTAATACTTTAGTAAGCGGATCCGCAATTATGGAGTTTGTCCCAATGTGCTCTTATTGACACGTGTCCACTCTGAACTGTATCCTTCACAACCAGGAACTTATGTCAATGTATTTTGACTTAGTTGAGTTCCTGTTGTTACTGGAATATAAATCTGCTGAGTTATTGTCACACTATAACTTTAGTGGTCTTTCTATACCGTACAGAATATGCAGCCCAGTGACAAAATTTCGCAGCTATATTTCATAATTAGATGTCCCCAAAATTGCTACAAACTGTGCTGCCAAGTGAAAGAAGCTAAAGTGTCTGTTAAGCACTCCATCTGGAAATAGCTCCTCCAACTAGCAGATAAACGTAGCCGATGTGGATCTTTTACTGTTTTGGCATCTAGCAAAAATCGGAATCATAATACCATATGATCTCCAACTGATCCGATTTTCTGTATGTGAGTATGTAATCTTTTGTTCTCTTTAAATACTTTATAACTCATGTTTGGCTGCTTTCCAAATGATCCATCTCAGGGTTACTTAAATATCTCCTTAGTATCCCAATAACGTATGCAATATCCGAACGCATACAAATTTGAGCATACATCAGACTTTATATAGCTTAACTATATGTGATCTTCTACATTTCTTTAATTTCAAGATAACTTTTCGGGCATTAGTTGAGACTAAATTTTCTCCCTTAGCGATAGGGCTGTCCCCCTGATTTACTGTCTTGCATGCCAAACCTCTTAAGTACTTTATCGATATAGCCCTTTTGTGACAATTTAAGAATACCCCGAGAACAATTCCGATGTATCTGAATTCCTAATACAAAAGAGACGTCACCAAGATTTTTAATTTCAAAATTCCTTGACAAAAAATCTCATAATTTTATGTGACATACCTATATCATTAGTGGCAAGCAATAATCAACATATAAAACTAGGAAAATATACTTACTCCCACTGAACTTGTAATACATACAATCATCAACAACATCAATCTCAAGACCAAATGAGATAATTACTTGATGAAATTTGTATTACCCTTAACGAGAAGCCGACTTGAGCACATAAATGAATTTCTTTAATTTGCAAACCATATTCTTCGGGTCTACTGACACAAAGTTTACTGATTGCACCATATAGATCGTCCCATCAATGTTGCCATTGAGAAACGCCACCTTAGTATCCATTTGATGTAACTCGAGGTCAAAATATGCAACAACCTAACTTTTCTGAAAGAGTCTTTCGTAGAAACCAAAGGGAAAGTCTCTTTATAATCAATGTCATCATTCTATATAAAGCATTTAGATACAAGACGAACTTTATATCTTTCCACATTACCTTTCAAATCCCTCTTGGTTTAAAAATCCATTTAAGACCAATGGGCTTCGTACCTTCTGGTAATGGGACAAGATCCCAAACTTTATTGTCTTGCATATGCTTATACTCCTTATTTATGACATCACTCCACTTATGAGAGTTAGAACCCTGCATGGCCTGATGGAATTGATTAGACCATCTTCCATCATTCCATTATTTCCTTATGTTCTTGAAAAAAATACTATTTAAATTATCCGGAATAGCATTTTTTCCTTTTCTCTCGTGGATCTCCTTAATGGCTTTAGTTATTGAGGTTGTTGAGTTTGTACTTTTGAAATTTACCTTAGTTTGGATGGGAGGTTCTTCAATATTGTCAAATTGAGGTTCCAGATATGCTTCTTGATCAATGACATGCATAAAAACTTGCACGTTGTCAAAAGCAATAGTAGGAATCGAAACCGATCCTTCCTCAACTTATTCCTTAAAGACAATATCTCTAACCTTATTTCTCCCCCCAAACTTAACATCCTCAAAAATGTTGCATTTCCCGTTTCAAAATTGACTTAAGTGTGGGATAATAAAATTAATAGCCACTTAACGACTTTATTTTCTTTATTTGTTTTCTTGCCCTTATCTTTAGAGGTATTTGCCAAGTGAACACTTTCAGTTCTGTCCTACTTCAACTTTTCTTCCTCTTGAACACAAAATAGAATGAACTCATTTAGAGTTCATTTCTTCCTTTGATAGTTACAACTGACCTTAAATTGACTGAATGCAAGAAGCTTGCACACTATGAAATGATCTCATTGAGAGTCTATTTCTACTTTGACAGTTATAACTAACCTTAAATTAACTATATTGCGCAGGAAGCGATATCAATACCAAATGCACGAGCAAGTCATTAGACAAGTCGAGTTTTAGTTCCTTAAGTTTTGAAGCAGTGTGAGATATCTACATGATGTACTCCCTTATTTTCCCATTGCCTTTATACTTTATTGAAATCAAGCTTTGCATAAGCGTGCTTGTTTCAGCCTTATCGTTTTTCGCAAAACGTTTCTTAATTTCGGCAAGGAATTCATTGGCATCATTTACCTCCTCAGATACTATGCCACTAAAGGCTTCCGGAATGCCGCACTTAATGATCATGAGACTCGCGTAATTTAAGCAATCCCACTTCTCAAAGTTCCTCATTTGATTAGATGAACTTTCATCCTAAGAGGAGCAGGTTGTTCAATCCTTAGTACACAGTCTAGATCCATGCAGCCAACGAAAAGTTAATGTTCTTGTTTTGATCCTTGAAGTTTATTCCATAAATACAGGGATTAAATTTGAGTTTGTAGATATACTACTAGCATAATTTGAAACCGAATAGAGAACACTTAAATAAAATTGCTCACATAAATACCTTATAATGCAAATCATACTTTCAAATAATGGTAGGGCCCATCACAAGATACCTAGCACAACATCAATATTTAGTCTTAGGACAGAAATATTGACTTGTAAGTGGTACTCTTGGTGTAGTGATCAAACACTGATAGTAAGACATGTCAACCAACAAACCTTTCTTTGGACCGATTTATTGATCACACGTAAAACCAAATAACCGTCACGTATTTATCACCACAAGTTCATGTGAAATTCGGGTCAAATATTGACCTTCCTTTGGGCCGATCAATATCCGCATGAGATAACACACAAACACCTAATTTTCCCTTAGTGCAGTGATCAAACACTGACAATAAGACATGTTAACCAATAAATCTTTCTTTGGACGGATTTATTGGTCACACGTTAAACCAAATAATTGCCACGTGTTTATCACCACAGGTGCATGTGAAATTCGAGCCAAATATTGACCTTCCTTTGGGCCGATCAATATTCGCAATGAATAACACACAAAAATACCTTCTAATATTCAAAGTTAATTAATATCCACAAGAGAGGTTGCTTTGGCAACATGTTGCTTCAACTAACTTACTTTCGAATATTATATCTCTTAAAAAATTCCGATGTACCAAGATTTGAAACTGAAATTCATTGATTTACATCTATATTTGACTTTAGGATTTGAATTATAGAATTCAAAACTTTAGAATAAAGCAATTCTTAAGTTGAGAGAATCAATTGCAATATTCTTTAAACCTTAGGTGGCCAATTATGTAAAATTTTAAGCTTGAATGACTTAAATTATAATTTTCCCAAAACTTTATAGGCCAATTTAGAGAAATTCCAAACTTTAGGTCCCAATTTGAAAGAAAAACAAACTTTAGAGGTCCAAAATAGGAAATTTTCAATCTTTAAAGGTTGATTTTGAAAATTTTCAAACTTTAGGAGCCAATTTAGCAAATTCCCAAACTTTAGGGACTTAATTTTAAAAAAAAAAATCAAACTTTAAGGACCAATTTTGAAAATTTCCAAACATTAGTGACTGAATAAGAAAATTTTCAAACTTTAGGGACTGAAATGAAAATTTTCAAACTTTAAGGGACCAAATTAGAGAATTTTCAAGCTTTAGGGACCAATTTTTAAAATTCTCAAACATTAGGGACTGAAATTTTATACCTTTAACCTTAAAGGTACCAATTTTGAAAATTTTCAGACTTTAAGGACTGTTTTAGAAAATTTTCAAACTTTAGAGGTTGAATTATAAAACTCTTAACTTTAGAGGCCCAACTTTAATAATTTTATAAATTTAGGGCTGATTTCATAAAATTTCATAACTTTAAGGGCCAACTTAAATAATTTCATAACTTTAGGGGCTGAAGTTTATAAAATCCAAAATATGAGGATTTAAACTTTAATTCAAAACAAACAGGGAGGACCTGATGTGCAAATAACCATAATTATCCAAAATTGCACAGCACACCCTGAAGAATTCAAATTTCCGGCGCAGCCCCCTCCCCTAAAATTTGAATCGCAACTGCTAGTAACCCTAGCCGCAGCCTCCGTTTCCAAAATCGGCAGAGGCGCAAAGCCACCACCGACAGAAGCCCGATGTTGCGACTTGCTGCGCACCACCCTTCCCGGCGAACTCCCACGATGCTGCTTCCCTGCGCGAAGCAGTGCCATAACCGACGAACCCATCGCGCGCAACGCCGCGCGCAGCCAAGTCTGCCAGTCCTACGCGCCCAGCCCGACAACGGCTCCAACTCAAAACCATCCATCATCCCAAAAAATCAGACCCCAACAGATTTCTTCCAAAAATCCGAATTCAATTTCCAAAACTCAAATCAAAACCCATACAATATACATACAGAGACCGATTTTTAACCGAGCAAAAAAAAAAAAAAATCAACCCCAACATGTCCACAGATTCAACCACACCAGATTTCGTCCACAAATTCAACCCAGGGAAAAATAGATCCAAAACAGAGAAACCCACAAGATTTCGAAAGCCATACCTTGACTTCGAAAAATATATACATACACAAAGAAATTTTAATTGGCTGAAGACCCAAGCTCACATATCCAACACAGAAATTCTGATTTCGCATAAAAAAGCCACGATTGATTTTAATTCATGATGAAATCAATATATATCCATATTCGTATCCACCACCCAACCTCAAAAGCCGAATGAACCCAAAATCAGATTTCTCATATATACATATATATATACACACACAGAGAGAAAAAAATTGATTTGGTAGAAACCTTAATTTCGCATATACATAATTAGGTTTTACATATATGCGTTCGAATTGATTTGATAATTCAACACGATGTTGGCTCTGATACCACTTGTTAGAAATTTTATTTCACAGATAATTATTTATCTATGATCCAAAATAAATCATCATGCTGAATTATCAAGAATTAAATAACTGAAGCGGAAGCGTACCTTAATCAAACGTGATTCACGATAAACGATTCGACGGTTGGATCTTCTAAATCGATACGCAATCCTTATTTTCTCTCTGATGATGGGATGTCAAAAAGAATGAACAGTACGTAAGATTCATGGACCATAACCGACTTTATATACTGAATTGCCAATTAACCTAATCCGGCCCATCATGAATTAGGTAATAGCCTGGTATCTACACATAAAAGTCCATACATTTAATTAGATGCATTTAAGCCCGATATATATAAAATCCTTATTAGATCACTTTAAATGGGCTTAACCAAAATTGATAGTCTTTTATTCAATACACTACAATTCACATATAAGTCCACACGATTGATTAAAATCTTTACAGTTTCATCTTTTGAGGGGAAAGTTCAAATCTTTCTCGTTCCCATATTCAGAAAATAGACCTGTTTCTAATCCAAAGAATCTTGATGGTGATCAAACTAGATTTGATCTCAAGGCATATATGCTTCAAAAGATCAAGGTTGTGAATAAGGCCTTAGATGCTGCTGTTCCACTCGGAAACCCAACCAAGATCCATGAATCAATGCGTTACTCTCTTCTCTCTGGTGGCAAACGAATCTGCCCTATAGTTTGCATTGCCTCCTGTGAGCTTGTTGGTGGCAATGAATCCATAGCTATGCCATCCGCGTGCGCGTTGGAGATGGTGCACGCTACGTGTTTGATGCACGACGACCTTCCTTGTATGGATAATGATGATCTTCGCCGAGGGAAGCCTTCAAACCACAAGGTTTTCGGAGAATATGTCACTGTATTAGCAGGATGTGCGCTTATTACGCGTGCATTTGAGCACATAGCAACCACCACAGTAGGGGTAACGCCGGAGAAAACTCTTCGTGTCATTGGTGAATTGGCTAGATTGATTGGACCGGAAGGAGTGGTAGGTGGGCAGGTGGCTGATTTGAAATCTGGAGTTCAAGATCAATCTGATATGGGATTGGAAAAACTTGAGTACATTCGTCTTCATAAGACTGCAGCGGCGTTAGAGGCTTCTGCTATCGCGGGAGCAATTCTAGGGGGCGCGTCTGATGAGGAAATGGAAAGGCTGAGAAAGTATTCGAGATGTGCCGGATTGTTGTTTCAGGTGATGGATGATATTCTTGATGTAACCAAATCTTCTCAAGAATTGGGGAAAACTGCAGGGAAGGATTTGGTTGCTAAGAAACTTACTTATCCAAAGTTGCTTGGCATTGAGAAATCAAGAGAGTTTGCTGAGAAATTGAACAGAGATGCACAAGAACAGCTTGTTGGATTTGATCCAGAAAAGGCAGCTCCACTGATTGCCATGGCAAATTACATTACTCACAGGCAAAAATAATCCATCTTGGAAAAATATTTTTTGTTTCATTTTTATTTTTATTTTTTTTTGTATTTCCTTTTCCATTTGTCTTCCAATAAAACAAGTAATACTAGTAATGGTGATGGTTATTTAGCTTATGTTTGGCAAACTTGTTTTTTACGACACAATTCTCCAAATTACTTTTTAAAAACATATATTTTATCTCTACATTTTTCAACCACACATTTTACCTAGAAGACATAAAAAATCATGTTTTTAAACAAAAAAATCTTTTAACAAACAGAGCCTTAGGACCAATCCACTGCCAGATCAATGTCAGGCTTGGGTTGGCTCCATTGATAATATAGGAAAGGACCCTCCAGACATGATTATTCCTAGGGGTGGGCGTAGGTTGGGTTGAGTCGATTTTTTGCCCAACCCGAACCAAACTCACTATGATTGGGTTGATAAAAAATCAAACCAATCCAACCCAACACAAATATGAGTTCAAACCCAACCCAATCCAACACAATCAAGTTTCGATCGAGTTGGATTGGGTTGAGTGGTTTGGACTTTGGTCCAATTAACTAAAAATCTTAGAAAATCAAAAAATTATGTCCATAAATCAACTATTAACTCAAATAAATTATGTAAAATACAATAAGCTCAAATATAATAAATTGAATATTTGCTAATAAAATTAAAATATGTTCAAATTATATTTGAGTTTCGTCCAAATTAAAAATTGGCTTAAGATTCTTGAAATTTAAATGGTCTTATATTTTTAAAATCTTGATTGGGTTGGATTGAGTTGGGTTTATCAACCAACCCACAACCCAACCCAACCCAATTTTTATCAAAACCCAACTCAAACCGATCGAGTTGGCCGATTTTGGTTGGTTGAGCGGGTTAATGTCCACCTCTAATTATTCCTAGGTAATTGGAGATATAAGTTGCCTTTGTATGCCTTGAATCAATAAGCCATTTTCCTTGCAGGAGTATTTGAGGGCTGTGTTTCTTGTACAATTTGATAATGTCCTAGACTCCTAGGAGCTCTTAGCCTCTTTCCCCTAACCAAGGAAATTGAAGATGAAACATTAGTAAGGTATCCTGGAAAATACAAAATTACACATATCTTTCTTAACACAATGGACTTGCTAGATTCTATACTAAAATGCTTCCAGGGGTATCCAGAAGGGGGTGAATCCTCAACGTGCTCATGCATGGAAAACTGGGCCATTCAACCCCTTCCTTTCCTTCAGCATTAAGAGCACACCATTTTTCGTCTTAAGGTAAGAGGTGTTGGAAAAAAATGGGAATATAAAATGGCCAGTGAGACTTTTTCGGCACAATTTTGGGCAGAGTCCGTTTGATTTTTGTGAAAGATTAAAGTTGATTTATGATCTCCTCCATAAGAACATGGAAATGATATATTCATGTGCCAAAATTGAAACTCAGATAAATGAGAAATTGAAATTCAAAGACGATCATGTGAAAAACAATTATGTAATTGGAAGGAAAAATGTTAACATTTGTACCACACAAGAAATTGACAAAACTTAAAACCATTTTATACATGGATATACTTTGAAGGGTTGTAATCATGTGTAACATAGAGACTCTCTCCATGCGCACGGGGGTGCAAAACTCGTACCAGAGACCTTAGTTCCAAAATCTGCTTTGCTGTTCTAGTTTTTTATTTTTTTTTAAATTTTTTTGGTTTCTGGTTATTTTGTACTTAAGTGATCAGTCGAAGTCAAAGATATAAACATAAGTTCATTAATTATTGGAACAATTAATTAAATTTAGTGAACAAAGTTCAACACTTTATACTTCGATGATCAGTTGAAAACATAAATATAAGTTCGGTGATTATTGGACACATACATAGTTTCGGTGATTATCTAGACAATTTTAGTGATAAGTCGAAAACACAGCCAAGAGCTTTTTCCATTTGTTGGACTTAGTATTAAGTAGTATATTAAATAGCAACCGGATATGAAACTGACCAAGAAATTTTAGATTCCTTATTTTCAAGTGGACAAAACTGAAATTTGCCTCGTCTCTTGATGGGAAATCTCCAGAGTTTTTTTTTTTTAATAGGAAGAAGTGACCTCTTTCGTTGCAATTGAAAGACTTATGAGAGCAACTGAAAGTGATTCACAAGTTTGAAGAGCTAAATTCGACATTTAAAAGTTTAGGGATTTAATTGCACGTTATTGAATATGATCAAACAATCAAGCTAAGGATTTTTAAATCACCGTCAACCAAGTTGAACATATTCTAAAAACAAAATTACTTTTTATACTGTCATGTCGAAACGGTTCATGATCATCAATAGAGATGTTACAAGTGCCCCATTTTCTAATGTTACTATTGTTACTTTTCTTTATCCTTCCCTTCCCGCCTTTGGTCAACCTGCATTCTCCAAAATTCGAGAGAGAGAGAGATATGGAGTCTTGGTTAGAGCAAGTCGTCTTATTTTCTTACCAGTTTTATCGTCTGATCAATTCACCGCTTGATTTAAATTACTACTCTATTATCCTCCATCGAGACTATTTATGAATAGGGATGACAACGGGACGGGTCAACGTGCTCCACGTCCCGCTCCGTCTCGGACAATTTGCCCGTATCCGTCTCGTGCCTCGCTTAAAGGCGGGGCGGGACAGGTCGACAAATCGTCACATTTAATGAACCATTTATATTAGTCGAACAAGGCTAGTTGACAAATCGCCTCATTTAGTGAACCATTTATATTAGTCGAACAAGGCTAGTTGACAAATCGCCTCATTTAGTGAACCATTTATATTAGCTGGACGAGGGGAGTTTCATAAAACTAAACTATTTTGAATTAAAACTAAATCACGAGCTTCACACACACACACACACAAAAGGGTCCTTAGTGAAAAAATTGGTTGTTGCCATTATACACTTTATCAATAAAATTGTTTGAAGAAAGTAATTAGTCATCTACATTGCAGTTTTTCCCGCTGCAACTAACAATGTTGGATTTGAGAGATACGTAGTAAATTACACTAAGCTAGAGAAGACTGAATTATTTTCTTTAGGAGATTGACTTATTTTCTTTGATCTTTCTTGTCTGTCTTGTCTGTCTTATGCTTCCATAATTCATTTTTATATTTAAAGTCATTCTATTGAATAAACAATTTTGTCTTGCCTTCACTAAAAATGGAGGAAATGCAGAATAAAATAAAGATTGAGAATAAAAATAGTGAATGATCCGTTAATTTTCACACGGCGTTGATTTGTTAATTAGTCAAGTATACCTCATTTTTTTAAAACTAGAGATCGTGACAGGGCGAAACAGGACGGGGTGGGGTGGGGGAAAACCGTCCCCGCCCCGTTTAGATCGGGGCAAAGCTTTTTTGCCCCGTATCCGCCTCGCGGATCCATTTATGCAGGGCGGTTCTGCCCCTAATGGGGGCGGAGTTCCGCGGGTTACGGTTTTCACAGTTCGTTTTGCCATCCATATTTATGAATCTAGTTGCCGGTTTGTCTTTTTTTGCAAACTTCTTGTAGACGGAATAATGGATATTCCTCCCAAAAAAAAAAAAATTAGTTTTACTGGTAAACCCTTTTCTACTTATTAAATTCACATTCTCAAAAAAAATAAAAAATCCTCACTTTACAGTCTTTACTTTACCAAAATTTCGGTGGGAGAGGAGTGAAATAATAAAATTATTTTCATGAATCAATTGATTCATTTTATCCTTCACCAGGAAAAATAAAGAACACTCAAGGTTATGACATCATTTATTATCTCAAATTCAAGCTCCAACATGACATTTCAAAAATGTAATTCTTCGACAAGCAAGCATAAGTTGTTGGCCTAAGATTTTACCGCTGCACTTGTAGCCTTCAATACTCATCCAAGCCTTTTGTGACAACTCCTCCTTGCATGTTAACTCCTCTACACCTCTAGCTAAGTAATCATAATGAAGAAAGCTGAGTCATAACTTAGCCTCCAATCCATGGTTTGAAATCTCCTACGAATATCACCCCATTTTTTTGTACCAAGCTAATCCTATAAATATTCTATGGTTTGAAACATAAACCTCAAAATTGAAAATCAAAGATGAAATGTTGCCAAAGTCGTTCAACTTCAAAACCCTAAGTAAGGATTTCATGTCAAAATCATGTTTCAATCCTTTATAATTGGTATCGAACGTAATTATATCGTCGAATTCCTTATATGCCTATCTACACCTATTGTCACGCCAAAATACATTTTTCAACCAACAGTCCTCGTCCAAATCCATACTAAAATAAAATTCGGGACAATTTGCTTGCCTTTTTGAAAAGTACGTCTGGATAGCAAAAGTATGTCTTTCCCCAGCCTTAAACGTTGTTCACTTTATTTCGCAAAGCGAAATATACTCGCAAGTGTACAGGTCGTGAGAAGTAATAAAGTGGATTTGAGAGTCCAGATTATCATCCCACGAAGACTGCTATTAAGAATCGAAATATTTTAGTTTTTATCCCTATTTGAACAAATGAAAGAATTAATGTTTTAAACTAAAACAAAGAAATTAAACTAAAGAATTTGCGAAATTGTTTTGTTTTAAACAACGATTGTAAAGTAGTTGGGATTCATGATTTCTCCTAACCAATTAAATTGACTCAAATTTCAGTTTTATTTTCTAAATATGCATTCAGTCGAATTCACTAATGTATATTGAAATTCCTCTCTTGAGTTTAAATCAATTTTACCTAAATAAGTCAATAATGTATCTCTACAAAGGGCACGAATTATTCCTTATCTAGATGTATAAAACACAGGAATTCACACACGACCGCGATAATAACAAAAGTATATCTCTATCTCTTGTTAAATTAACTGATTTATTACCTTAATCTAAGTAATTAACTCACCTCTCGAATTATGAAAATAATTCATGGAATCATAAATTAGTGACCAATTCATGCATAAAACATAATAATAAATAAATATATGCAACGAATCATTAAAACATGGAAAATTGGAATTAAAATAATCAACTAGGCTATATCATTCATTCCAACATGGAAAATTAGTTACACATCATGATTAAATAACAAAAAAATAAAAGTATGCGTTCATAAAAAATTAAATAAAGAATAGAATGCTTGCACCAAGTATCAATTTTTTAAGTAATCTCCAATTCTCGCTTCTTGCTTTGCTTCGATCTCCCAAGAGTTCCACGTGAAAAGCTCGATTCTATGATGTTCTTAGGTGAGGCAAATGTCCACAAGTCGTGCCACAAGTTGTATTTATAAGTATTGGGAAGACCAAAGTGAAAGAGGAGGAAAATCTGATAAAACCAGAGCAAAAGCTCTGCTCGCGGCCTAGACATAAAGTCGTACGGATCGCGTTATTCAATACTGCGTGATCGCGCGGTAGAGCCATAAACTTTCGGGCCTTGTTTTTGAGCCTTCGCGCGATTGTGCGATTCTACGTCTGATGATCGCATGGTTTACCCTGTGATGCTATTGCCATTTACTCACGATTGTACAAGTAAGTCCCTGGCTTTTAATTGCACCTTATATCCCCCACTTTCAATTGATGTGATTTAGTCCCCCATACTTTGTAATATTCTCGATTTGCTCATTTCAACTCTCAACTTCTTCAATTGGGCCCTTCAAATTCTGATTTATTCACTTTGGCACCATGCAAGTTTCCTGGTTGATGTCATTAACCTTTCAATTGTTCAATTTGGCTCCAAAAGTAATCCAGTTGTGCATTTTTCCCATCAATTTCTTCATTCTTATGTTTTTGGGATATTTTTTGTAATGTAGACAGATAAATACAAATTAAATAGCATTAATTCTAAAATGAAAATAATTTATTCTAATTTTGATGTATAAATATATCAAACGCCTTAACTCATTAATGTAATGTCTGCAATCATTCTCTACACATGTCATTTCTTGATATCCTCCACCTCAACCACAACCGAGTTATAACTTTCGTGGATTGAAATTCCAGCTATATCGTTAACTTCAAGCCTCCATTTTACTTGTTTACCGATTGTCGATTACAAAGATACAACCTGGATTTGGAAGGACTAGTGCAATTGTTATGCTCCTGGATAACTTTCATTAACTTCCGTCACTACCGACACTATAGATATTTCAGCCATAGCAAATAACTTAACTTGACAACTAGATTGAATAGTTGGTCGAAGCTTCAAAGAACCGCTTGTCGTTTCAGTTCTCCGACCTTCTCTAGCACATGTATACATCGCATACCTAATCATACATCTTCACTTTTCTAGAACTTCTTTTCCTAACGGGAAAACCCACACGATAAGCTTATTTTGTAGAACTCAAAGACTTCATTTTCATACTAAACTTCATCCCAACAATTAGCACAATCTCATCGCATTCCTCCGAGACATCTTTATCCACATCATCACAACTTTCCACTAATACACCAATGTTTTCAAGTGTGTCATCATCCGCTACTAAGTAATTTACATTCAATGTCTCATCATTCGAATACACTTTTGACATACTTATGCACACTTTTGGAACCCAAAGTATATGACTATAACTTTCAAAATACGTCCGAGGACAATATACTTCTGAATGATCCAACTAACAAACTTTCAGAAGCTTTAGTTCTTCCGATCTGTGTGTGAAATTATTGAAATACTTCATATTGACGTTGCCCTGCCCCAAGTACAAGGGAGCTACTTGGAAATTCTATATTCAATAGGTCCAAGGTTCGAAACTCTCTGGGGATACGTCCACCTAGTGTGGAACAAAATCACTTCTCAAGGTGGACAATACCGTGTGTTGACGACCCTAAGCATTTCAAGAACAGGACAACGTCAACATATATACGCACATCAGTACCTTGTGTTTGTACAAGTAACGGTACTGAATTTTATTTTTATTTTTTATAATTTTCAATTATTTTGAATGTCAACTCGGTGCATGTGTGACATTTGTCATTGAGGCACGAGAGCGCACACAGCATTTACCTATATATAGAGGGAGGGAGGGAGGGAGTAAGCAATTCACGTACTTCTACGGCTCTACAAGAGACAAGAACAGTGATTGGCTGATGTAATTTGCACTGGTAATGGATAAAAGAGGAACAGAAATGGCTAAATATGGCAAATTGGCAATGCTATTGAACTGAAAAAATTGAAGCTATTGTAGAATTTATTCTTTGTAGTTAGATTGATTCTACACACTTTTTAATTTAAAAATCTCTTTAAAAATCTCTCTGTTTCCACTCATTTAATAGAATAATTCTACTTGTACAAATTATGGATGACAAACTGAGTTACTCACCCCTCACATGGAGGGGGACCCACAGTTTTATGAGGCACCCCTCCATGTGAGAGGAGAGTAATCCAATTTGTCATCCAGTTTGTACATATAGCAAGATTCCATTTAATAAATGGGCATTGAACCAAAATAAAATTAAAAAAAATACAAATTCAATTTGTACTCACTAGTAAATGTGTTGAAGACACAAGAATAAAACAACGTATTTTTTCGAATTTTTTTTTCAACCACATTATTATTAGAAAACACAAAATTGTTTGTTTATAAATAGTTTATCCAAACAAGACTAAACTTGAACAAAAATATTGCATAGGAAGGAGACATAAAATAAGAACCTTAACAAAAAGCCACCCCAGAATTGGCATTTTTGGACTTGGAGGCAGAGAGTAGACGTCAAAAGCAAGCACTCACCTTTCCTTCAAACAAACACCTGTAGGGTTTAGTCTTCCACAAGCAACCAGGTATACACCCCACCCCACCCCACCCCTTTATATATCAACTCATCTTCTTGCGAACACAGACAAAAACACAGAGAGAAGCAAATTAACAAGCCTGTGGTGAGATTTGAAAATGGCGGTTGGAAATGGAGGAAGAAGCCTAATGGGACCCCTCTTAGCAGTCAACTTCGTGGTGTATCTCATTTTACTGGGACTCGCCGGTTGGTCTCTCGATAAATACATCGACGGCGAGCAGGATCACCCCCGTCAGTTTTCTTTCTTTCGCACATACTTAATTCTACATTTCTACTTCTAAAATGCAATTGTTAATTTTGTCAGTTTGTTTCTATTTTGTGTCGATTATTGTTAATTACTTTTTTTGGTTCATGTGCTTTTGTTTTCTTCATATTTGCCATTAATCTCTGCCTCTCTTGCCTTCTCTCTCAGATGGAAAACAGAAAAATAAACTAGTTTGCAAAACACGTTTAGCAAAAGTAACTTTAAAAACATGCTCTTACCATGAAAAGAAGCGAAAAAGAGACAGCATGCGTTCAAGAAATGCATGTCTGACCGTCTGTATCTCATTTTCAGGGCAGGGTGGGTCTACCAGAGATATAAAGGACTGAAGGGATTGTATTAGGGAGAGAAAAATGTTAGAAGCACATCGAGGTTTACCTCCGAAGTGATCCCTCCTCATATTTAAGGGATGGAGCCCACTTCTAGCAGCACCTCGAGGCTTACTACCGAGGTGATCACCTCGGTGGTAAGTCCCGAAGTGCTTCTAGCATGGAGATGCAGGTTATAAAACTAACCCCTTGTGAACTTGTTTGGTAAAAAATCTGATTAAAATCTTAACAATTAGAGTGTGTTTGGTATTGTTTAAAATGAGTTTTTTTTTAAATGAATAGTGATTTTTAGGAGAAATGATGGTTGGGATTTGGTTGAAAAGTAAAAAATTGTAAGCTTAACTTTTGATGGATGGTTGAGATTGAATACTGTAGAAAAATGAGAAATATTTAATGAAAATCAAACAAGGGCTTAGTTTTAACTTGTATGGGTCTTGCAACTTTTTGTCATGTATTCCATCAATTTTATTAAAATCTAATAAAAATGTGATTTTAATCTGACGAAATAGAGGCTAAACATGTGTTGATTTCATCAAAGAAAAAAGTTCAAATACATAAGGTCTCTTAGGCGGTTAAGCCCCTGTTCAGCGGCTTGTTTTAAAAAAAATGGTTTTTTTGTTGTTTTTTAGGTAGATGGATGGTTAAAAAGTGGAGAGAGAAAATGTGTAGGGTTAGAGATTGATTTAGAGAATTGCGTAGTTTAAAAACCAAAAAAATCAAAAGAAACCTACATTACCGAACCGAGGCTAAAAAACAATTTTTTTTTTTTGGGTATTTTTTAGGTAGAATGCATGATTGAAAATTGAAAAGAGAAAATGTAATTAAAAAGTGATTTGAAAAATTGTGTAGTTTATAAATTACTTGACAAGCAAATTTCTTTACTGTTATCAAACACATAATAATTAATATAGTAGCATTTAGATAGTAATAGTAATAATATAAATTTCATGCTCGACGCTGTAATAAACAAGATTCTAAATAGTAAATAGTACTATTCAATCCTCCCAACCAAACATGTCTTTAGTGCGTTAATGGAACATGTTAGTGTCAAAAACTTAGATGTTAGATGGTTCTTCACTAAATAGAATGTTGATTGTCTTTTGATTCAACTACCTCTTTGTCCACTTGAATTGAATTGGGTATATATGTAATCTAAAAGTGTTATATATGGTTAGATGATGAGAGGATAGAAGTAATTGTCACAGGAGCTTCTCCAAATAAATCCGGTTGAGCAATTTTTATTCATTTTGGTTTTGAAATGAAATATTTTGACACTCTTTACATATATTTCTGAATTTTAAAGAAATTATTCGCCCATATGAAAGATGTATCTCCTTGCAACACTAGTTAAAATCAGTAGCAAAAATGCAGTTTTGATTTTTAATAAATCTTTTCTTTTGCATCAGATCTTGGTGGGAATCCCTCGACAATTTTCCTTTTAATATTTGCATTAATTGCTGGAGTGATCGGATCATGCTCTGTGTTTTCTGGTTTCGTGCACCATCGAATATGGAATGATGCTAGTCTTGCCAGTGCAGCTTCAACGGCGATCCTTGCTTGGGCTATGACTGCCCTTGCTTTTGGGTACTGATTTCCTCATCCCTATCTCAAATTTAATACACTTTGCTAATTGCCTTACATATCTCATATCTTATATCCATTTTTTACCCTATCTCAATACAGTCTTGTTTGCAAGCAGATTATAATGGGAGGGCATAGAGGAAAACGCCTGGTAAGTCATCATCATTCCGAAATCACTTGGGTGTACCATATTGGTAAGCTGGACTGGACTGGACTGGACTAAATGGGATCGAACATGTCTCCCTTGCTTAATTTTACCCATAATCACGTCCAGTTCAGCATACCAAACACGTTCTAGTGTTCTGTACTAAGTGATTTTGACATAAAAATTAATCACAGCAAACATTGGAAGCATTTATCATAATATCAGGACTCAGCCAGCTACTATATTTGCTGCTTCTACATGCTGGCATGCTTAGCAGCAGATTTGGACCAGCTTACCACAGCTAAGGGGCTTAGGATATTGCTCTTAGTAATATGTGAAGAATACACTACATTTTATCAAGCGTTTGTTTTTTATTCTCTTGGGTTTTAATTTTTAACAAAAGGCATACATATGAATTAATGTATTAAAGACACCATAGATTCATAGAATGACATTGTGCATGAGAAGAGAACAAGGTTGATCAAAAAAATTTCTTTGAAATAAATTTGATCTTCCAATCCAATACATTTTGTTTAGTGCAACCACCAAATGAATAGCAAAAAATCAAACATAACAAATAAATCAAGCTTGCAGGCCACCTCAGCGCCTTATAACCAATCCTATGTTCTTATAACAAATCATGCTAGTAACACAAAAACATTTTCAATATTTAAGGGACCACTACACATGACAAATCCATCAAATCTTGCTACAACAGAAGAAATTCAATGGTAGAACAACAAATGGTGCTCACAATTCTAAAACACTGCAGATTTAGTGTTGTTCCTCTCCAGATTCGGGTTTTGAAGATTCCTTGATCTCGTCTCCAGCATCATCCTGAAATCGAAACAAATTAACACAAAAAAGCAGCATTATAAGTAAGATAGCATGTTTTACATGAATGTTATAAGGAACCAATCCAAATTCACTCCATATTTTAGTGTCCCGGTGAGAAATTGTTAAGAGTAAATATGTGTTAGAAGCTTTGGTTTATGACCGTTAAGAGTAAATGTGTTAGAAGCTTTGGTGAGAAATTGTTAAGAGTAAATATGTGTTAGAAGCTTTGGTTTATGACCGTTAAGAGTAAATGTGTTAGAAGCTATGACGAGGATTGAGTGTCAGATCAATTTATTCTAAAAGAACTATTTCTACCCCTCTAAACCATAAATGTCGAGTGTTAAACGGAATACAATAAACGCAATCTAATAAATTTGTATGCTTTGGCCTTGGACTAGAACTAGAATAATATCGTGGTCCAAAGGGAGAGGTAGTAAGAAAGTCATGCTGAAAATTTGTTGGGTTTTTGGATATACCGTTATATCAGAAGTCCAAAGAGTCAGATTGTCTCTGAGAAGTTGCATGATCAATGTGCTGTCCTTGTATGAATCTTCACCCAATGTGTCTAGCTCAGCAATGGCTTCATCGAAAGCCTGATGTCAAGTATTATACATATGTGATGTGAGTTGAGCAGGTTCATAAACAAGAACAGCAGATTGATGGTGATAAATGACAGATACAGTATAACTACAAAATGCAATGATCAAATAATAATTCAAAACCAAATATGACAGAATGACAAAAAGAAAAATCCCAACATTGGCTTGTATTTTTCCGAGTGTGTATGCCATTCTCTAAATTTCAAAAGCAAAGTTGTATTATATAGTATCAATAGCCAAGACATCTATAATCAGATCAACTTTTCATATGCTTAACTTCACAATATCAACTGATGGCATAACACAGACAACATACACTAAATACAATCACAAGATTTTGGAGTGCAGACAAACATCATATCTGTAGGTAAAGGCTTCAATTTTAATTTGGAGGAAATTTCTCAAAGACAAGTGAATAACAAAATGAGAAATGGTCTAATTGTTTAAGAGTTCTAAAATGGAATCTCTGTAGAATAATGCTTTAATACACTTCTCTTCAAGTTATGAATTTCTTTTAGTCTGAATGCATACCCACGTCAACCAATTCTACGCCAACCAACATTCTAATGGGATAATTGGTCAACTAGAGAAGGTGTTTTAAACAAATAAATAAATAAAGATAATCCATTAGCCTTCTTTAAAGGAAAGAACTTAAAACATCACCTTGGCCATTAAAAGAAGGTTATTTTGAAAATTCGTCTGTTATCTACAGAAGCCAAAGTTGAATTTCATGCCATCAAGCCCTTAATGAAGATCCAATTATGGAAGTTAAATTTTCAAACAGATCGTGGAACAAGACCTCAACACTTGTCCTTTTCCATTAATTGCAACGCAGCAAACAGCCCAATATTATAACTATACACATCCAAAGGCAGTCGAAGACACTGACACGTAATAGTATAAAAAAAAATAAAAAAAGTCCAGCTCATAATTATCGTGAGGTTATGAAGAAACGACCAAGTAACGACAGCATGTATGTTCATCCCAAAATACCTGCTTGGCAAGGTTGCAAGCACGATCTGGTGAATTAAGGATTTCGTAATAGAAAACAGAGAAGTTGAGTGCAAGTCCTAGCCTGATTGGGTGAGTGGGAGCCAAGTCTGCCAATGCAATATCCTGCGTTATACAATTAAAGAAACACTCAGAACGGTCCACACAATAGATCCATTAGCACAAAACCCCCAGTCTCAACACAAATAAATCACCTGAGCAGACTTGTACGCTACCAAAGTACTCTCAGCGGCTTCCTTTCTCTCAGCCCCTGTCTTGAACTCGGCCAAATACCTGTGGTAATCACCTTTCATCTTCAGGTAAAACACCTTGGTCTCGGCAGACGAAGCTGAGGGAACGAGGTGGGATTCGAGAAGGCTCAAAATCCCATTGCAGATCTTGCTGAGCTCAGCCTCAATCTTAGCCCTATACTCCTTAATTACATTCACTTGATCCTCATTCCCACGGCTCTCTTCTTTCTGCTCGATGGAAGAGATGATCCTCCATGAAGCCCTTCTAGCACCAATTACATTTTTGTATGCCACTGAAAGGAGGTTCCTTTCCTCCACAGTCAACTCCTCCATATTGATAATCTTTGCTACTTTCTCCATAAACTCGATCATTTCCTCATACCGCTCAGCCTGTTCGGCCAACTTGGCCGTGTATACATTTTCCTCACGTGATGAATCAGCTGAAGACATTTTTAATGTGCTAAATACTACTCAAATCTTCAAAAATTTGATAACCTTGAAATGTAGAAACACTAATTAAAATGCCGAAACATCTAAGTAAAAAACTCAGCTTTGTACTTAATTACACAATAACAACTTGGATTTGCGAATAACAACTTGGATTAAACATTTTTAATTCAACAAACTACATCTTATAATCCCAAACTTCAATTTTTTCATATAGCAGCAAAACACGAAAAATTAAGAAAATAAGAATACAAATAAAACTAAAAAAGAGGAGTATCACACGGTTCCCGATCAAAAATCATCTTTAAAATACAAAGCAGAATAAACTGAAACTTTATCTAAATATGTTTCCCCGGCAGATTTCATTACTCTCTTCCTATAATATGATTTAAGATAAAATAATTTCGGTGTAATCTCAGTTATTTACTCACACGAGTTCAACTATTCCTTCCGTAACATTATTGGAGTGAAAAAATTAATGAAGTTCAAATGAATCATAAAAGCTTAACACAAGAAACACAAATCTAAATGACAGATATCAAACTCACTATTTTATCTTCGTTTTTCAATTATCATGTAATACACGCTGTTTCATTAACACACAATTTCAGCAGACTGCAGATCTAACTTGGAAAATAAATCGAACCTGTTGTAGTTAAAAGCATTAGATCTGTGATTTTAAATCTACGGAAATACAAAATCTACGAAAGAACAATCAAAGATTAAAATACTATCCTAACAGTTTCATGAATGTGCCGTATTTAAATTATATGAGAATTGACATTAAACTAAAGATATACCTATTGGCTCTTGGGCGTCGTTGAATCGGAAATTTTTTGCTTTGCTAATGGCTTATGAGGAACAGGAGAGAACAGGGGAAGTTGTGGGAGGTTTAAATAGTAGACTTGAGGGAAGAGAAAGAGCCGGCCAATTACGTAATGACTCGTGGTCGGTCGTGGCGGACTTTGCCATATGATATCCGTTCCGGTTGGGAATTAGATGGCGACACGCTGGCCATGACTCGTCAAAGCCCTTTTTTGTCATTTTGTCTATAGTTTGACAGGAACAAATACGCCGCCAAATTGCAAATCGAACTGAACCGTCAAAGTCGTTTGGCTTGATTTGATTTAAAATCTTAGCCCAGATTCTCTTCCTATTTTGATGTCGTTTTCGATTTTTATTTTATAAAACGATAAAAACGTATTCTCTTTACCATTTTCGAAAACGCATTTTGAAAAATAAAAAAAAATTTGTACACAAAACGCAAAACGGCTAAAACCTCGTTTTGGGCGTTTTGTGTGTATTTCTACAAAAAAAATGTCCAAAACGCATTTTGGGATTTTTTTTTTTAAAGAATTATCTTAACTTACCACTAAGCTTAATATAAAGTTTTTATTTTTTAATTACTTTTTTTAGAATTATCCTAACTTGGAACTAAGTATAAATATTTTTTTTTTTTTTTTTTAGAATTATCCTAACTTGAAACTAAGTTTAAATAAAGTTTTATTGAATTCAATATCAACATTACAAAAAAAAAATTAAATGAGAATTCTTGTTATTATATTTAAAAAAATGCACTGATAAATGGACTCTGGTGGTTCTGAAAGAACTTGCATTTTCTGAATTTTAATAGAAGTAGAGCTTTTTCAAATCTCGAACCTAACCAAGCTGTGTTAATATAAACTCTTAATGCTCGCATTAGTGTGTTGTATGTAACCATGTTTTCAGTGTATTGTGAAAGGAAATTTGAGTTTGAATTAGTAGTATTCTGCAAGCAAATTAATTAAAAATAGTTTAAGTAGTATTCTGCAAAATTTCAAACAGAGCGTGTTTTCCAGCTTTTCATTTTCAAAAACAGTTTTCAGAAATGACAAACCAAACACGTTTTCAGCAAATTTGAAAACAAAAATAAAAACAGGAAACACAAAACGTTTTCAAAAATGAAAATACAAAATAAAATACAAACAAAACGCCACCTTAAATAATTTGATTTGGTTTTGAAAAAAAAAAAAACCAAAAATAGTTTGATTTAAATTTCAATATTTAAAATTTCGTTTAAAAATTAAATCGAATTGAACCGTTTAAAAAAAAAAATTATTAATGACTAACCTGTAGTAAAATGAAAAAAAATTAGGGTTAAGTTCATGATTTAAATGTTTGTAATCATGTCAATTGTAATTTATCACAAAAGTATCGAAAGTAATTATCGACATCAAGTATATTACAAAATCCTGTCAATTGTAATTTATTAAATGAGTGTAAAAATTTGTAATTGATCATTAGGAAGTATCTAATCATTGTGACAACTTGATACAAGTAGCTGAACAATTTGTTATATCATACAAATGCATCTTTGACAAAATTATTAGTTAAAAATTGACAGTTTGTAATTAGTTATAAAATTGTAATGAATTTGTAATTGATCATTATGCATTATCTAACTACATTGCGACAAATTGATAAAAGTAGCTAAACAACTTGCTAAACTATACCATACAAATGCATCTTCGATTGAGCGGTTAGTTAGAATTTTGTAGTTTGTAATTAATTTATTAATTACAAATTTGTAATTGATTACAATTTTGTAATTTATTATTACACGAGTTCTCATCATCGCCTAAAATTCACTAGCACCTCCACAACCACCTCAACATCGTCGTCATCACCATTACAACCTACACAACCCAAGATTTAGTGATGCCACCACCATCATCATCAACACCGCACCGCCACCGCCAATCCAACACAATGCCACCATCAATCCAACATACTTGGATTATGTCAACGGTATTCGAAATGACTGGATCCATTGTGACGACACCTTCAATTTTTGCAATTGAATCCAAATTTAATACAAGAACTTTGTAGGTTTCAAACATAATTTGGCATATTTCAATCCAAGAATTTATATATGAGCCAACCAATTTTTGTGTCCCTACCTGCTCTAAAAGCGTAGTGATAATAAGGTCGGATGAATAGAAACATCTTGTTTTTGTTTCTTGGTTGAGCTATTTCTATTTTTCTCCATCTTCTAAAATATTTCCTAATTCCTTGATTTTAAGATTTCAAAAGCAAACATATGATTTTTGTAGTAGGCACAATCCCATGTCACCTAATTGAGGAAAATATGACTAAATTAAAAGCTAAAGAATCATTCCCAAGGTATGAGGCCTTTTGGGTAAAAGTCCAAGGGCAAAAACATGCGGCCTAGGTCCAAAGCAAACAATATGATACTAAATGAATTGGGATGTTACAAATGGTATAGAGCCTAAGCAGAGATGGATCCACAACCCGATGAGCCGACGCGTTCGCCCGTGCTTGATCCATTGGGAAAAAAGATTGTTAGATTTTTGGGCATTTTTAGGTTGGAACTTGAAAAATACAATTGTTTGATCAACAGTCACCCTAATTGAACAAAATTCCTAAATCCGTCCCTAAGCCCAATCGAAAGTTTGGCCAACGATGATGTTGGACCCCTTTAGGTAGGGTGATTGTAATAGCCACAATCCCACATCGCCTGGATAAGAGAAATATGACTAAATTATAAGGTAAAATGATCATTCCCAATTAGTTTGAAACCTTTGGGTAAGATCCAAGAGCAAAATCATGCTTCTCAGGCCCCAAGTGAACAATATCATATCGACTAGACTGAGATGTTACATAATTGAGCCTAATTAGCCAAAAAAATTAATCTCAAGATTGGGGAATTAACAAAAAAAAAAAATTGTGTGACAGTTGATAATGTCTCATCTGATGATGTAGCAATAATGAGGCTTAGAAGTTTTTTTCAAGAGAAAAATAATGGCCTATTAATGGAGAATGTTTCATATGAGGCGTTGCTCATGCATGCGTGTGACAGTTTAAAAGAAATAAATCATGCAATTTTACTTATTCGTAATGCATTGAGGTTTGCTAGATCTTCTCATCAATAAAATGTTTAAAGAGAGTTGTAAGGAAGCAATTATCGAGTCTCGAGATTTGTTTTGTTTGGACATAATAACTGTATGGAATTTTACATACATGATGTTATAAGCTGCAGCGAAGTTTAAAAAACATTTGATGTTTTGGAAAGTGAAGCAAATTATACAAAATAATTCGACGAACAACGATTTATGTTTAAAAAGTTATTTTATTCAATATATTCTATTACTTGAATAGGTAAATGGTGGCTTAAAATCGAACCAAACCGAACCCAAAAAAATTGGGTTGGTTTGGAATTTCTTCAAACAATTTTAAATTATTAAAAACGTAGATAATGAGAAAACTCCATTCTCCCCCTTTTCTCTTAATTTTTTATGTTTATGGTCAATGACATCATTAACATTCAATTTATTATTATTATTATTATTATTATTATTATTATTATTATTATTATTTAATTTTATAGTTTATTATGATTTTATATTATTTGAGTGTTGTCTTGAACCCATAATTATATAAAGAGCGTCCATTCACATTTTTCTATGAAATTGATATATAACATTTGTTTGATGGTGATTTAAATCAAAATTTTAGTATATTTTGATAAAAACTAATGAAAAGTGTAGATGGGATGTTGTAGGTCTCATAAAATATGTGGTTGAGATTGATTATTAACTTTAACTAATTTAAAATTTATATTTTAATTTATACCAAACATGAACATAGTTTTCTAAACTCATAATAGTCATGGAAGCGAGAATAATATAATGACAAGAATAAATAATAGAAATTACTTTTCCACAACAATTGTGTTGATGCAAGAGGTCTCATTTGATATTAATTCATGCTAGAATTTACTTTAGTTTGTATTTATTTATTCATAAATACGATTATGTTTTAACAAAAAAAAAAAATTCTAATATAAGAATCCAAATCTATTGCATTTTTACAAAATAAAATATAACAATTTAGTTACTATAAATTTTGATTTGACAAAAATCTGCTGATTTATTCTAAGTGGCGTGTTAAAAAATTGATCTTAAATTTTTTAGTCTTGAATTAAAGGTGCACCATAAAAATTAATATGAATTTTTTTCAGATACAAAATTTACTTTGCCAATGGCAAAAAGTAGCGTTGTTTGTTGCGACTTCTAATGTTTGTTGCAATTTCTGATGGTACATGCTTTAAATAAATTTGATATGAATGTATGTCTTTTGCTTATTTGCACGGTTAGCTCTTATTCATGTTTTCTTAAAATTTGATTTTCTCATTAATTTATATTGCTAAAATACTTAATTTTTTTCAATCGGAGCTTCTTTATTTGAAGATGTCATAAAAACGTGTAACCAATAAGTTAATCTTTAAAATAAATTCTTCAGTGATACTCTTAAGGAATTTAGACTCATTCAACGTTCTTTGTAATGACAATAATGATTTATCGTGATTTCAAAAGACGTATAATCCATACAAAAATAATTATTGAACAACATGCTTGAATACAACTTTTTCTTTCACGTATCATATTAATTTCAGTAAATGGTGAAGAATATTAATTCAAATTCAAGATTCCAATTTTCATGTTTATACATTGCAATAACTAATAACTAGGCTTAAGGATAAATAATGCTTACTGATTAAATATATCTTTCTGAACACGTATTCTCTCATGAACAACTATATATAACACTTTCTGGTGAAATGTCAATGCAAAATATCAAAGTCTTGGTAAAAATAGGAAATTAAAATAAGAAAAATCGTGAGAAGTTGACAAAAAATATTATGTACAAAGAAGTGTTATTATAATCAACATTACATTTCTTTTTATTCATCATTTTTACATTATATACATAATTTCATAAAAAAATTATTCATATATAACTTTTTTAACAATTTTCATTTTTAGTTTCAATAATATTTAACACCTCAACTAATTTCAAAAATAGTATAAGACTATAAGTACTTTAAAAACACTATGCATCTCATTCATTCTATATATAAGACATGCAATGCACGTACTTACTATTAGTGTGAAAAAACGTCAACTTCAATCAAACTAAGCCTGTTGCTAATGTGTGTGATTTTTTAAAATTTTTTTTTTATAGATGTGTAGTTTAAAAATGTTTGAAAAGTAAAAATTTGTGGGCTTGACTAAGAATAGATGGTTGAGATTGAGTTTGAAAAATTGTGATGAAACTTTTATCTTTACCAAACAGGCTCTGAAATTAAAGATAACAAAAGAATTCGATATATCCAATACTCGTGACCCCACCCCCAAATGGGGTGACTATTACCCGCCTAAACAGGTACATGGGACGAGGCAGATATTGGGAACATGGTTCAAGCCTCGTTTAAATTTCATCATAAAATATAATTTTTTTTCAATAAAATAAAATAAGATTTGTCAACAAAAATATTTAAAAAAATAAAAATAAAGGAAACCCCTTGAACAATTAATATAAATCGAGGTGGGAAACCACGTGGATCCATATACTTTTTAGCTCAAACTGAATCAAACAGTTTGAATCAATCATGCTACAGGAATCGAAAATTTGACATAAAGTTTTACACATATAAAAATGTCAATCATCTATTTTTTTTACATATCACATCATTATCAAAATCAATAGCTCCCAACAATTCGGTCATCCAAGATGACATCATTGGGTGGCAAAATAACATTTTCTCAGTTTGAATAGGGTTTGTTTTATTTTTTTACGATTGATTTTTGCTTATAAAAAAGAATGTGAGTTTTTTTAGACAAAATATATGGTTGAAAAATATTTTGAACAATGCGTAGATTTAAAAATTATTTTGGAAAATGTGGTCTTATAAATTTGTCTATAAACAAGTTTACCAAAAACACTATTATTTTTTATAGTTAAAAATCATTGAAAATCAAATCGAAATGTTCACCTAATTTTAAAGTTTTTTATTTTACTTAATTTATCATTTATCAATTCAATTAGCCCATGTTTTGTAACGATCCAAAAATGTGTCTTATTATTATACTAAATTAAATTAAATTATTCACATTTAATGGGATCCCTTGAAAGTCAAGTTGAAATTTTAATTTATTTGACTTATTTAAAGAAGTCTATTCGACATTAAATAAGACTTTTAATTTAGTTGACGTAATATAAACGAAAAATAAATAAGAATATTAAATAATACTTTAAGTAATTTTTTCGATTTAATAAATTGACTATCGATCTCATAATTTAGAAGGTATGGATTGAAGTGTATGGAATGTACTTCAAAGTGGAACTAAGAATTCGTTCTAACGTTGAAAATAATAGACCAAAATTAATCCGTAAACTTATTAGTCAAAATAAAAATAATTAAAGTAATATGTGTGTGTGTGTGTGTGTGTGTCGTGCACACACATATTATATTATTAATTAACGACGAATTACGCGTATGATTTCGGGACGTCTAAGTTCTAGTTTTGTTATTTGTTTTGACTATTCGAGAATACCATCATTTAGAGTTCTAAATAAACTTTGAAATGACATATTGTAGACACGTACTCGGTTAACATACGTGTCTCGAAAACATTAATAAAGAAGATTGACAATTTGAAATGTTAGTTTTAAACGGTCTATTTTGACAAGTCGCAACTTTTGCTATATTTGACCATCTTGCATTTTGACAACGATACGATAAACTAGATTGTGAATATTTCAGAATAGTATGTTGAAAGTTCAATTTTGATGATAATAAGAGTACCGAAAATTAGGACGAAAGCAACCATTTGAAAAGAAATCAAAATAAAATAGTTTTAAGTAACTAACTTTACAAGCGATAACTTTAAACTCGTTTATCGATTTTATGATCTGAAAATATCTTTGTAATGTATTCCTTGAAAACTTCAAATTGGCCCCAAAAAATCTTTATTACGACTGTACTTCATATCATCCTATAATTTTTTAGACTAATTTTGGAGTTTTTATTAATTTTTAGGACTAAAATATGAATCGTATATTTTTTAAGACTAAAAGAGCAAGTAAAATAATTGCAGTTTTTTTCATAAAAAATTGCAGCTTAGCCTCCCGATAAAAACTATAAATAACGGCAGTCGACAGTCGAAAAAATAGAGAGGAAAAAAAAAATAACAGGGATTCAAACCCCCCCCCCCCCCAAACTCCTCCCAGTAGACAAAAGAGGGGGGTCGACCCCCCTCTTTCGGGTAATATTATTTATTATTTTTTTTAATTATTATAATATGATTTATATTATTAAGATTACGATTATTAATTATACAGAAATTAAACAAGTTTTCTTATGATGTATAATAAAACAAATTTACCTCTTTAAATTAGGTTGATCCTAATAATTATTTCATTTAAATATTTTATCCAAAAATGGTCCATTTTAATTTTGTTGGACACTAATTTATATTCAATAATTGAAATATAATATAGTTTCACGTGACTAAATTGTAATTTATATATATGGTAGGCAAGGAGTGATGATCAATCTAATTTGACTCCGAGTGGATTAGTGATGCAAATATTGGGGAATAAAGTCATGAACTCTAGGATAGCCAATAAGTAAGGTAACTAAAATTTCAACTACAATGCAATGCAATGCAAAACATAATATTAATATTATTATGTTCTCCTATGTGATTATGTGAGATATATTGTTGGTGCAATATACGTGAAATATGATGTGGCAATTATTTGTATATGGTGAAAACGTGCGAGACATTAATTGATGATATTGAATGTTATTAATGCACATGAATTCATTGAAATGCCATATTATGAGATTATAAGACGTAAAATTGGTGCACGGAATATATGTTAGCATTCATGGGCCTAAACATGTGCATTGTATGGATTTAGAATAAGTATTTATAAATGGTAAAGAAAGAGTATATGGAGATATAAGAGAGAGAATAACGTGGATGATAGTAAAATCGCCCAATGAGTGTTCCATACTTTACTTCGCGTCCGGATATATACACCCGCTTGAGGCTCCCAACGGTTATTAAGGGTAGTCAAGGATGAGGTGTTGACGGTTCGACGTCGATAGCGGTATCGGGAGGTCTCTTGGTGGCCTTGGGACTGTGGTGTTGACCTATGGTCAACTTGACCTTATTGTTTTGATCATAACAAACAAGAATATATTGTGTTGCTAACAAGTGCGCTTCAAATGTTTCATATAATGATAAATATTCAAAGCATTCAATGTTCAAATCGTCTATCAAAGATATAAATCAAAACTATGTGATCAAGTACATGAGACGCAAAGAAGATCAAGAAAGAATCGAAGATATTCAAGATCAAATTTCAAGTCGGAAAGCATAAAGACCAAGCAATGAAGCCTACAAAGAATTGATCATTTACAAATTGCTTTTCAATCTTATGTAAGGTTAATGTATCAATAGTTGGCAATGCACTTCATAAAGCTCAAGTAACATTTTTAAAACCATCAAAATATCTTTTTCAAAATCAACTTTGATCAGAAAACCTTGAAAAATCAAAATCTTGAAATCCTGATTTTACAGGTCGACCGCAAATTTTTTCAGGTCGACCGCACTGTCTATTTTTGAACTCCAACGGCTATTTTGTCGCAACGGCTATATTGAGGTCGACCGCATGACAGGATAGGTCGACCGCAAAAGACAGTATGTGCGAAATTTGCTCTATAAATAGCCTTCTCTCTTGCATTCATTTTCAACAACATAGAAAAGATTTTATAGAAATCTTCTTGTGAAAATTCATTGTTCTTACTTGGTTTATATTCATCTATTATTATTATAAAACTTTGATTGATCTAAACTTTGTTTTATCAAATCATCAAAGTTTTTGGAAGAAAGTTTTGTGAAGATTCTTGATTTTATATTGTTTAAACTTCTTCAACATCTTCACACTATATTGGAATTGAAGTGTAAGTCTCTCTTTGTTCTAAACTTGTTTTAATCTTTTAAAAGAGAGAAATTTCAATTAAGGAACTTTGATTATTTGTGTTACATTTTTCATCATCTTTTGATTCATCAAAGTTCCATTGCCTAAACACTTTGAGCTTAACTCATTGTTAATTATTCAAGTGTGGCATCTCTTGGTACTTAATTTGATTCAATAATTTAACAAGAGATTATTTGAAAAATTTTGTTTGATTGCATTGAACTTTTCATTATCATTTGCATCAAAGTTTTTCTCTAACACTCGAGCTTAATTCATTGCTATCTATTGAAGTGTTAGTCTAACTCTCTCGGTACTTAATTTGAGTATATCATTTGTCAAGAGAGTTATTTCAATTGTAAATTCAATTCATTATATCTTGTGGTTTCGAGAGCCTTGTGAAAACTCGATTGTTGGTTAAGGATAGGTGCTCCTTGTTGTAAGTCGCCTAAGGATTTGGTACTCCTTGTTGTAAGTTACAAATATAGTGGATTTGACCTTACTCGTGACGGAGAGCTCGGTAACGGGGGACGTAGATCACGTTGGTTGATTGAACCTCCATAAATCGCGTTTGCATTCTCTTATCCCTTTTACTTACTTACATTGCACATACTTTATTCTATCAATTTATATTGTGCAACACTATATCTAAGTGCTATACTTGATTTATCAATTAAGTTTACACATTTATAGCACACTACATTGATAGTTAAGTTACTTACATCACTAAGTGCTCATACTTGTACCCATTGATTTTTAAGTTTGAGATTATTTATCGAAAAAGTTTTATAAACCAATTCATCCCCCTCTTGGTTAGTTTACTCTTGGGCTAACATGTGGATCGGCACACCGAGCGCCATATATAATATGTCGGCCTAATTGATATAATATAATTCTCAGTGCAGTATCTTGAGTCTCGATGGCCATGATGGATATAAACTGTGGAGTCTTAAGTCTCGGTGGATGATGACGGACCACAAATAGGGATAGCAACGGGTCAGGGTTGGGTCGGCGTGCTCCATGCCCTGCCCCGTCTCGGATAATTTGCCCCATTTTCGCCCCGTGCCCGGCTTAAATGCGGGGCGGGTCAAAGCGGGACGGGTCGACAAATCGCCCCATTTAGTGAACCATTTATATTAGAAGGATGAGGCGAGTTTCATAAAAGTAAACTATTTTGAATTAAAACCAAATCACGAGCTTCACACACACACACACAAAAGGGTCCCTGCCTAGTGGAAAAATTGGTTGTTGCCATTATACACTGTATCAATAAAATTGCTTAAAGAAAGTAATTAGCCATCTATATGCAGTTTTTCTTGCTACAACTAACAATGTTGGATTGGAGAGATATATAGTATATTACAATACACTAGAGAAGACTGAATTATTTTCTTTAGGAGATTGACTTATTTTCTTAGATCTTTCTTGTCTGTCTTATGCTTCCATAATTTATTTTTATATTCAAAGTCATTTCATTGAATGAACAATTTTGTCTTACCATTTACTAATGGAGGAAATGCAGAATAAAATAAAGATTGAGAATAAAAATAGTGAAGGATCTGTTGATTTCCACAAGGCGTTGATTGGTTAATTAATCAAGCATACATCATTTTTTTTAACTGGAGATCAGGGTGGGGCGAAACGAGGTCGGGGGGGAACTGTTCCCACCCTGTTTAGATCGGGGGCAGATCTTTTTTGCCTCGTATCCGCCCCATGGATCCATTTATGCGGGGCGGTTCTGTCCCTAATGAAGGTGAGGCTCCGCGGGTCACGATTTTCACAGTGTGTTTTGCCATCCCTAACCACAGACACTGGGAGCTCATACGCTATCGGCCATGTGATATTTGAGCTCATACGCTATCCGCCCCCATGAACCACGGTCAGTTACCCGTGGTTCATGGGTCTGTCTCCAGGGAAATCCAGACAAGGTTATAATTATTTTTCAATAGTTTTATTTCATTTTTCTTAAATAATTAAATAGCTTTTCCCGGCTATCTTCTGCTCTTAACTCTTTGTTCTCTATTTTAAACTAAAATACAAATGATATTTCAAAACTAAATATTCATGTTTAGTAAAGTTAAATTATGCTTTAAAAATAAAGTGAAATTATTTTTAGAGTTGGTTGAATATTACTAATTTATTCATTTGAAAAATTAAAATATGGCGGAAAAATAAATAAATATATAAAAACTGGAAATGAATTTGGGACATCACATCACGGGATATTAGAGCATGGTTTTAATGATTCTGAAGACTACTAGTGTACACGTGTCCCGTAGTCATTTGGAGTTATATCAACCAAGTAAGTTATTACTTGTTGTCTGTGAATTGATTGTTAGAAATGTGATATTCCAAGTGGATATTTGCCTTAAAATAATTTGCATACATAGATATCTATTTAATATCCTGAGTTAAACTTGAAATGGCAGTTCAACTTAGGAAATTTAAAGCCTACAAGATAAAATATGATATGAATATTTACAAAGATGATGAGATAAGTGTGTCGTCTTGAAGTGAAGTTTGTTTAGAACAAGCTCAACAGCTAAAGAATGTGCTTCACTCATAAAATAATTTGAATGGAGATGATCTGGGGAAATGTATTAAGAGTGATGATATCTAGGACATTCCATCATCTAATATACTGGAGCTTCAATCCAAAATTCCGGCCAAATCTAAACTCCGACAAATGACCACCGTATTTCGGTTCGCAAGGCTAAGGAGCTTCTTCATCTAGATGGTGGTCATGGAGAAAAGTAATTAGTTTGGAAGGTGGTTGGTTAGGATGGGGATGGGGGTGGGGTGGGGTGGGGTGGGGTGGGATTAGGATATATATTACCCATTATGAGATAATTGTAATCAAAATATTGATTAATTGTAATTTTGTGCGACTTGTAATGAGTAAGAGATGTGACCAATTATTAAGTAAATGTCATCAAAATATTAATTAATTGTGATTTTGTGCGACTTGCGTTAAGTGCAGGATGTGACCAAGAAAATGAGTAAATTGTGATCAATAAATAAATAATATATAATCATTTATAGATGATTGTGATCAACTATTATGTAATTGTGACAGCGTGATCAATAAACGCATAAATTGTGACCAATGAATAGATAATATGTGATCAATTATGGATAATTGAGACCAATTATATTAGACATTGTCACCAACTGTGACTTTATGTGACCATTGGAAGAGGACGTGAAATGACCTATAGTTGTGTCAAATATGATTATGTGTGACCGAGTTGTGACTTTGGATGAGTGAACTGTGGGTATGCGTGATCGATCTATGACTTTGTGTGACCTTGTGTAATCGAACTGTGAATTCGTGTGATCGAACTAAGAGCTTATGCGACCAATTGTGACTTTTGCGAACAAATGTGACTTTGGGGTCATGTTGAGAGGTGTGTGATGAATTTTGCAACTAAATTTGTAATTGTGACCGAACTATAACTTTGTATGACCAAGTGTGACTTTGCTGGTGGAGTGGGGTTGGGTTGGAGTGAAATTTGCGATTAAGTTTATAATTGTGACTAACTCTAATTTTGTGTGACCAACTGTAACTTTACGAGTAGGGTGTGGGGTATGGTGGGGTGGGGTGGGGTGGGATGGGGTGGGGTTGGGTTGGTTAAAATTTCTAACTAAATTTGTAATTGTGACCGAACTATGACTTTGTGTGATCAATTATGACTTTGCGGGTTGGTTGGGTGGAGTGGAGTGGAGTGGGGTGGGGTGAAATTTTTTACAAAATCTATAATTGTGACCGAATTGTGACTTAGTGTGACCAACTGTGACTTTACTAGTGGATGAGGTGAAATTTGTAACTAAATTTGTAATTGTGATCGAATTGTGACTTTTCTGATGGAGTGAGATTTGTGACTAGATTTTTTATTGTAACCGAACTGTGACTTTGTGTAACCAATTGTAACTTTACGCGTTGGGTGGGGTAGGATGAGATGGGGCGGGACGGGTTGGGTTGGGTTGGTGAAGGGACAAAATTATGACTTTGTGTGACCAACTGTGATTAGGTGGGTGGTGTGGCTTGGTTTGGTTTGGTAATTTTATTTTTTTTTATAAAAACTGTGATTAGGTGGGTGGTGTGGCTTGGTTTGGTTTGGTAATTTTATTTTTTTTATAAAAAAGTGTCGTTTTCAGTAAATTTTAAAAATGAATGCGATTAAAAATGGTTTGAAAAATGTGTTGTTTGTAAATTTATTTATAAATAATTTTCCAAACAGAGACTTAGAGCTCGTTTGGTATAGAAAAAATTGGAGAAAAATTGAATTTTTTGGAGAATGTGTGGTTGAACAGAGATTGAAAAGTGTGAAAGTGGTGGGTCTTACAAAAATGTGTGGTTGAAAATGAGTTTTAGAGAAAATCGTGTAAAAACTTCTGAACCAAACAGGGGTTTACAAGTAATTAAACATCTTAAATAAGATTTGTTGTGAACCACAAGTGTACGGGTCGTACAAATAATAAAGTTGACTTAGAGTCCGGATATCGATCCCACGATGATTGAGTAAATTTACGTTCTAAACTAATTACCTTAACCGGAACTAGAAAAGTGATTTGATTAGAATTTGAGATTTTAAATAAAGTAAACGGACAAACTAAAATAAATGAAACAGGTAAAATCAAGAATTCAAATTGTGGTTTTCTTAAGTGATGTTTAAAGATGTCAAGACATTTGATTTCACATTAGTCAGTACTATTAATTCAAATCATCAAGTTTTACTCCTATTTATGTGCTCGACCAAATTCACTTATGCATATAAAATTCCTCTCTTGAGTTTTAATCAACTCTACCTAATTAATCGACCGTGTTTCTAGACAGCAGGTCGTAATGACTAGGTGCATGGAATGCAAGAATTCATTTTGCGGTCGCAATACGAATAAACGTATATCTCTATTGTTTATACAAGTACCGAATTTTATCCATAAATCTAAGTGTTAGCTCACATCTCGGATTATGAAAACACTCAAGATATCGTGAACAAGTGATCAATTCATTCACGCATTAAATATGAAGATATAATCAACACATGCAAATTATATGTAAAACTCAATTCATGAACTTAATAGTGTAAAACTAATGATACATCGAATATCCCAACTAAATATTTAGCTACTCATCACAAAATAGTTAAAAGCACAATAATGAAACATAAACATGTTAAGCATATCTGATTAACAAAGGTAAAAAGAAATTTTTGCACCAAGAAATTCTTCTACATTGATATTCTTTAATCCTCTTCATTGGCCTCAATCGTTGCCTTCCAAGAATTGAATGTATTAACCAAGAATTGTGTGTGGAATAGCTGTCCAAAGGTCCCCCAAGTCGTGCTTGAGAAGTGGTATTTATAGATTGTTGACGAAACCTACGCTTTTGGCACAAGAAATCGCGCATGAGCTTGAATTCACAGTAGGTCGGAAAGCAGAGCGGCTAGGCAGGCCAAAGTCTGGTGGCCACGTAGCTATATGAAAATTGGTTTTGTAATTTTTAGATTTCTCGCGCGGCCACCAAGTCTAGAAGACGTGGTCTCGCAGTTCAACTTGCTTCAGCGCAATTTCATCTTTCAAGTGCATTTTAGTAGGTGCGTGGAATGCAAGAATTCATTTAGCGATCGCAATACGAATAAAAGTATATCTCTATCGTTTATACAAATACTGGATTTTATCCTTAAATCTTAGTGTTAGCTCACCGCTCGGATTATGAAAACACTCATGATATCGTGAACAAGTGATCAATTCATTTACGCATTAAACACAGATAAAATCAACATATGCAAAGTATATGTAAAACTCAATTCATGAACTTAATAGTGTAAAACTAATGTTATATCGAATATCTCAACTAAATATTTAGCTACTCATCACAAAATAGTTAAAAGCGCAATAATTAAACATAAATATGTTGAGCATATCTGATTAACAAAGATAAAAGAAATTTTTACACCAAGAAATTCTTCTACGTTGATAATCTTCAATCCTCTCCCTTTGCCTCGATCGTTGCCTTCCAAGAATTGAATGCATTAACCAAGAATTGTGTGTGGAATTGAATGTCCAAAGGTCCCCCGAGCCGTGCATGGGCCTAAATCCATGCTGGGCCAGAAAGCAGCACGGCCTCGCAGGCCAAAGTCTGGTGGCCTCGCAGCTATGTGAAAATTGGTTCTGTAATTTTGAGATTTCTCGCGCGGCCACAAGGTCTAGAAGACGTGGCCACGTAGTTCAACTTGCTTCAACGCAATTTCATCTTTCAAGTGCATTTAAGTAGGTCCTTGTAGTTTTATTGCATGTCAATCCTTCAACAGTCAATTGTTCCAATTAGGTCCCCACACTTCTAAATTCTTTCAATCGACTTCCTCTCGTTCTCAATTGCTTTCAAGCCATTTCCAAAGTGTACAATTCAGCTCCAATAATCGTCCATTTAGTCTTTATTTGTTATAATTGCACAATTAACTCGATTTTGAAATATTACCTGGAATATAAACAAAGACAAGCAATTACGTAGACTTTATTCTTAAAATGACAATAAATAATTCTAATTTAGATATATAAATAAGTGCGTAGAATACACTTATCAAAATTCATATCTCTTAAGTAAGATATGGGAAGCATTACGTAATTAGACCATGTTATGGGCCTTGTAATGAGAAAACGGGTTAACAGTGACACATTATGTTATGGGACGTTTGCAAAAATACCCATATTTTTTATCATAATTGAAATTTACTTCATTTTTTAAAAAAATGAAAAATACTTCATTTTTAAAAAAAATGAAAAATACTTCATTTTTTTTTTTTTTTTTTGAAAAATATTGTTTTCGCAAGTTTCACAGCATGATACTTTGAAAGAATCCTATGATACTTTACAAGTATCACAACATGATACTTTGCAAGTATCTTATGATACTTTACAAGTTTCACAACAGTATACTTAAAGTATCATAAAATACTTGTAAAGTATCAGAATATGACTTCAAATTTTTAGTATCAAAATATGAAACTTTATTAATTTTTTTTGATACTTTGAGCGAAATTATAATATCATAACTTGAAACTTTACACTTTTAATTATGAAACTTTGTCTCAAACTAGAATCGAACGATTTTCACACAATATTTTCTTATTTTCAGCCAAGCAGAATCAGAGTAGAAAAGGTGCTGCAGCAGTACAACTACATCTTTCAACATTATTCCCAACAACTCCGTCTGCAACTCCATCTTTATCACCACAACCAGCACGCCTCACTGTGCACCACCGCCGACCACTTCCAATAGCTCCAATTGGGGACCCCACATAGCCGAACACTAACACAACCACGCAACAGAAAAAATATCACACTCAACCGTCGCGGTGCTGCTCGAAGCAATGAGCTCGTCGGTGCTACAGCGGTGGTGGCTTGGTGGTTGTGCGGTGGTAGGCAATCAAGCGGAATGTAGAGATGTGATATAGCACGCAACAACAATGATCGATGGTCGGGTGTAGAAGTAGCAGCAGCAAGCCAGCAGCGATGGTGGCCAGAGAAGGTCAGAAGGAAGAAGAAATCGGGGAAGAAGCTTGCACGGGTATGCAGTCGGGCCAGTCGTGAAGAAGCAGGGACGGAAGAAGAAGACAATATTTTCCAATTTCATTCAATTGCAAACGTATTCTTCAATTTGATGATATTTTTTAAGTGCCCAGCGCAATTTCCCCTTATGTTATCACAATTTTTACTAGCTGGCATTAATACTTAAAGAGTAACTCCAAGCTATTTTTGGTTTTGATCAAACATTTCTAAAAATACATGCTAATAATATATTTTTAACAGCGACGGTAACTTTTGTGTAATTTTATGTTGAGTGCCTAAACTTATGGTAATCATTAATTCAAGATCCCGTTTGTAACATTTCTCGTGCAAATCTATGTAAAGTCGATTGTAACTTGTCTTGTCTGGTAATTTTGTTTTATAAAAAAGGGTAAACAGCACAGAAGGTCTCTAACTTTTGCTTTTCTTGCAAAAATCGTTCACAACATTTTAATTTTGACAATTACACCATCAGATTCAGCAAACGTTGCGAAATTGGTCCATACAGTCAAACATCGTTAACTTCAACCGTTTTTAATTTTGTGCAAAATATCACCAGATCACTCAATTCTTGCTAAATAAATCTTTTTTTTTTTTTTTTGCTTATAAAATGACAAATTTACCATCACTTTTAAATTAAAAATAAATAAATAAGAAAGTAAGAAATGTAAAAATTAATTGCACTAATAACATCAAATTTTTCAAAAAGTACAAATGAGTCATGGTGAAACAATTACAAAAATTAAATATATAATAAATAAATAAAAATAGCAATAAAGTATTTACATATTTCAATTTAAGATCATATAAATGTATTAACAAGGTTATTAATTTAATAACAACATTTACTTCATTAGTTTAAATTCTATTTTGAAAATGTCACAATATGTTGAGTTCAATAAGAAGAAATGTCTGTAAGACAGTCTTTTGAGTTTTAAAGTTATACAAAATAATTAAGAAAATGTTTTTATTAAATTAATTATATTAAATAAAAATATGTAAATATCTTATTGTTATTTTTATTTATTATATTTAATTTTGTAATTGTTCCGCTATGACTCATTTGCACTTTTTGAAAAATTTGATGCTATGAGTGTAATTAATTTTTACATTTTCTTATTTTATTTTTTATTTAAAGAGTGAAGGTAAATTTGTCATTTATAAGGAAAAATAATGAAAAAAGATTTATTTAACAAGAATTGAGTGATTCAAGAATGTTTTGCACAAAAATAAAAGAATAGAGATATATTCTACAAAGAAAAACGTTAAAGATTTATTCCACAAAGAATCTAAATGTTAGGGATCTAATGCGCCATTTTTTAACGGTTGAAGTTAACGCTGTTTGACGATAGGGACCAATTTCGTAATGTTTGGTGATTCTGATGGTGTAAATGTCAAAATTCAAACGTTGGGAACGATTTTCGCAAGATATGTTAAGATTAGGAACTTCTTGTGCTATTTACCCTATAAACAACATATTTCTCAAATTATTTTTTAATTATATAAATATTTTTGAATCACTTTTCAACCGACTCGTGAGTCGAAGATCAAGGCTCGAGCTCGACTCGATCTTTTAGGGGTCGAGCTTTTTTTAACTTGAGCCGAGCCAAAGCTTGTCTCCAAAAATAGGCTCGACTCGAGCTTTAAGCTCGAGCTTTTCCGAACCAAACCGAACCAAGTCCAGAGTTTTTTATTTTTATAACAAAAATTCATAAAATTTTTATTGAAAATGTATATATATAGCAAATTGAGTCGAGCTCGTGGTCGAAATTTATGGCTCAAGCTTTCATCGAACTTTTTGAGCGGGCATTTTTTTGGCTCGGACGAAGCCAAGCCAAAGTCCGTCTTTTAAAAAAAAACTCGACTCGAATTTTGACTCGAAATCTCTAGCCACGAACTTAGCTAAATCCGAACTTTTTTCGAACCGAACTCAAGTGATTCGAACTGACGAGTCGTATTACCATCCCTAATTTATTATTATTCGGCACACACAGAGACACAGAGTTCAGTCCACTGAAGAGATTTGAAAGGGGAGCGATAAAGTAATCGGTACAGTAATGGGATACGTAGAAGAAGCCAGAGAAAATCACGTCAAGAAGAAAGTTGAGGAAGGTAAAAATTATTTATTTATTAATTATCCCCCCCCCCCCCCCCCCCCAAAACCCTATTTGGTGAGGTTTTATGTTCAAATCACCCGATGATTTTTTGGATTACTATTTATTCTGATAACTTCAGATATCATTATTCCCCAAAGAAAACTCAGCTTTTCGGAATGGCAATTCATATTGCTGAAAGATTAGTTTTCTTATGTATTTTAGGTTTTAAGTAAGTAGATTAGTGTGTGAAAATGTGAATTCATTCAAACATCTAATTGACTTACTATAAAGTATGAAAAATGGATTTTGTTGATGTTAAAGTTCGTGAAACAAAGGGACTGTATTGATGTAAAAAATTTCTGGATCGACTTAAGGAATTCATATTATAACTAGGTTTGCAATTTAACTATTGCAGCAGAACTCAAAACAATCTGGATTTCAGGCTATTGTTAAACACAGTTGATTATTGAAAATGATGATTTCAATACGACTGGGTAACGTTGATTGGGAGCAAATCCAATTCTTGGTGACTTGAGGAACATGTTTCTCTGCAAAGATTCTGGCCATGTGCATTTCAAATGTTGGAGCTATTTTGAATTGCAATTTATTGAGGAAAAGTTGAACAATGAAAGCAGGTGGAAATTAATTTCCTCTATGTTTCACACCTAAAAGATATTTAAGATTTTTGTATGTGGAGGAGTTGTGTGTAAAAAAATAGAGGAAAATAACGTATACATTGTAAATCCTTCCCATAATTGAACTTGTCTTGTCATTTACTCATGCAGTTCTGTGGAACCGGACATTGAAAAAGATTGACCAAACACTTACATAGATGATGTTCCATTGTTCATTTTAATTATACAAAAAATCTCTCCTTTCGTTTTCATTTTACATGATCATATCTGATTTTACCATGTCAGGATTTGTAGTCATAGATAGAAACCATATAGAACATAGAACAGTATATTCCAGTGTAATGAATTCTATTTTACAAGGAAGCTTAGTTATTGTTATCATTGTACAACTATTTAGCTATTATACGTAATTGGTCATATGTGGAGATGGCCAGGCATAATGGTTTTAATATTTCTTCAATTCCTTGCTTGACACAAATTGCTGCAATTTGAACTGTGGTGACCCAAGTTTGAAATTTACTTGTGTCCTCCTCATAGTAACCGTTATTATAATTGAAAAAATTTGCATCTCCCAAGATCAATTGGCACTGTCCTCTAATTGATAATGTTCTCTGTGTGCTATGTTTTGTCACGTTTTTAGGATTTTTTTAGTTGTGGTGAGACCGTCTGCTATCAAAGATAATCTTTATTCGTTATGTATCCATGATTAAATCAGTTTTGATACAATGATAAATTTCTGTATCTGATCACGTAGCGAAGAAGATATCACCAATTTGCATAATTTTGGATGTCTATATTCTTGATTTCATTTTTAAGATGCCACTCATTCATTAAAAAAAAAAAAATCTCAGCTTTGCGCAGTAAAATGAAGCAGAAGGCACTAAAGGAATGTGAACATTACACAACAAAATATGCTGAATGCGCCTCTGGAAGAACAATATCCGTTGTTTGGAAGTGTCGCGAACAAGCTAGTCAATTAAATCAATGCCTTCATCAGTTGTAAGTTTTCTGATATGTATTTTGAAAGAGTTTCTGAGCTTGATAGCAAGCTTATAGAACAAAAACTTTAATATAGCCGGTTGAAAACTATGGAAGGGATAGTTTTTCAAATTTGCCATAAGTGGTGGTTGTAGGGGTGGACAAAATAACCGAACCAAACCAGAACCGAACCAAACCTCGGTTCTACATATAAAAAAAAATAATGGTTTGGTTTTTAGAATCAAGAACCATTCAGTTTTGGTTCTGGTTCTCTTTCCAGAACCAGAACCAAGAACCAAACTATATATATATATATATATATATATTTTACAAATTAGTGAATATTCATCTCACCAAAAAATTAAAATCTAAAATTATAAATGTGAAATGTACAAAAAATCTTATTTAACATACATTTTATCTCATTTCATATTAGACAAAGATTTTAAATCATAAATCTAAATTCTAATTCGTTTTTCTTCTTTTCAATTATAAATACGCATTTACACTGCTTTACTTGCACTCCTATAACACAACAATCATTGCACTTCTTAGTTACCATCGACGACAATGATGTTTATTTTTTAAAATTTATGTATATATAAACCTTGACCCAATTCATCAATTCTCAAGAGTTAACCCAAACTCAAATTGCAAATTCCATCCCTAACTCACACGGCACTACGGTAGAATGGGACTCAGAAATTTATCGTAACCTGTAACTATAAGTTTAAACTGCCTTTATGTTCGATTCTCTAAATTTTAACAGGTCAACGAGCTTCCTTCAGGCTAGTTTCTTCTTCTTTGACTTAGAATAACATGTTACTTTTTCTAAATCTTTATTTTGTTAACTAAAAATTTCATTTTCTATTTAGTAATGATGTAGATGGATTCTAATGAAGAAGCGGATATAAACAGGTTTTAATTTACATTTATTATTTAAAAATTCAAGTAATGGTCTCAGAACCAAACCAGACCAAACCAGAACCGAGCGGTTTGGTTCCATATCTTTGAAAAAACCAATTTGTCCCATTAGTAAAAAATCATCGGTTTACGGTTTGGTTTGGTTCTTCTAGAATCAGAACCAAATCGAACCACGTCCATCCCTAGTTGGTTGACAAAATATAGACATATTATTTTATTTCTCTAAGGGATTTTTTGCGGAAAAATGAAAAATAGTAGATTCATTTACCCCTGCACTGTTTAATTTCAAGGAGTCGTGAAAGAGGATTCTCAATTGAGCAAGTATTAATGCCATAAGGGCTAAACAAACCAAAAAATGCTAGCACAGAGAACTTCCCTATGAAGATTGTAATTCATATATAGTGAAGCTACACATTGAATGACGAATTTGTTGATAGTTGATACTTCCTATTCGCAGAAAGCTACACATTTTACAGTTTATTTTGAAAAATTGTTGATCTTTCTGGTAATGATAAATATTTAGTTTTTCAAATTTGTAACACATGATTTCTGGAAGATGAACACTAGGTATATAATCCTTTTTGCACATGGAATTTGTTTCAGCGATGACATTTTTCTTAGTGCAATAGTTGACCCTTCCATGGCTATTGATTTGCTTTGATCCCAGTAATCACAAACTCATTCTTGTGCCAAATTGGATTTTCACTTTTAACTGTCTAATGTTGTCGCCTTTTTTTTTTCCTTCTTCTTCTTCTTCTTCTTCTTCTTCTTCTTGTAGCACGAACGACTCTGTCCTGGAACAAATGAAGAAAGAATACATGCTTCAACAGGATGGGAAGGGATCTCTGAGAGTTTGATTTTGTGACCTTAATCATTGTCAATTATACTCACTGGAAAAATGTGTAGAAAGTTCAAGCGTACTCCGCAGATGAGTATGATTTTTTTTTTTTTGGGACTTAATGTTCTAGCATGTGAATCTAATTTGTGTTTGTTTAAGCATTATCGTGATGGGTTATAATTGGAGTATCGTCCATTGTAGTCTAGACATGACTTTTCCCTTAGCATTTCAATGTAGCTACACCTTGAAGGTATCTTCCTTACAGTTTAAAGTTGATTTCCCATTTTATTGCAAATCTTTTTAAGTGAGATAAACCTGTAGTTTTGCGGTATAATCACCAAGGTCCTTTTTAATCCATGTTGAGCACAACGTTTTATAATAGAAATATAGGAAATTTACAAAAATAAAATTCACTGCATATATAGGGTTTATTATTACACTATATCATATTGTATTTTATATGGATATTTAGGAGTGAACGCGATCTGGTTTGGGCGGTTTGAGACATGTTTTCAAACCAAATCATTTTAAGCGGTTTGACATTTTTTCAAACCAAAACAAACCATTTCATTTTACAAACTAAATCAAATCAAACCATTTTTTGCTGGTTGGTTTGGTTTTAATCCCCAATTTATTTATCGACATAATATAACATATTTTAGATGTCAAATTAATTCGTATTTTTTAATATATAAAGTTAAAGTATAAGTTAAAATATATTAACATTTTTTTATTAATTCTTTATCTTACTATCCTTGAATTGGATTAACAATAAAAGCATTATGATGAGTAATTTCATTGAAATGTGGGAGCGTAATTTTTAGATTATCGACATACACTAAACATCATTTGGTCATTTGATAGTTCTAGTCAAAGATTTGAGTTCATCTTCATTTTCAGCAGTTCATTGTAATTACGATTTATTGTTGTATTATCTTGTCAAATTTTCTTTCTTAACACAATTTTTTACCTACAGTTCATGTATGGTTCAAATTTGCAGCTAGAAAACGTTTGTACAATTTTTTCTGTGATCATAACAATGCATTGAAAACGAGAATTTTATTTTAATAGTTAGATTTAAAATTTTTAGGGGGAAAACAGTAAATTCAAATTGATAAAATTAATTTTTAATTAAAAAAATTAAAAGCAGGTTGATTTGGTTTTTTGCATTTTTTGAAAATCAAAACTTAAAACAAACTATTTTGAAATGGTTTAGTTCGATTTGAGAGAAAAAAACTATGGATTCATGCGGTCTCAAATCTACAAGTTAGGTTCGATTTGCGATTTCTCGATTTTGTGTGTGTGCAGCCCTACGTATATTGACGTTTTACATAGTACTTGACGAATTGTATAAAATAACTAACCCTTTTGTTGAAAGAAATTGAATAATTTACCCATGTTATTACAAATAGTCGAAAGATGAACGTGAGTAACTGGCTAAATAGTTCAAAACGTCCTTATCGTTTGTCCTCATTGTGGAAATCATTTCCATCGTTTCAAATTTGACATTTACGTTCTTATTTCAACCATCTCTTGCGGAATTCGTCCTTACCGTCACATTCCGTCAAGTTTTTTCGTCATATATGTTTAATTTGTGCAAAACATCCCTATCGTTTACCTTCATTGGACAAATAGTCCATATCGTTTCAATATTAGTATTTGGACCCTCAATGATCTTTATTTGCGCTAAAGATCCTTACATTTTATTCTTTCATTAAAACATTGTAAAATAGATAATTTATCATTCTAATAAAATAAAATAAAATAAAATAAAAAAGAGTAATAATAATAATAATAATAGTCAAATTTTTATATTTTTTGAATAGTGCAGAATAGTCGCACTTAAATAGTTATTTTATTGATATATAATTAAATATGCATTTAATTTTATTCAATTAAATGCATCACATTTAAAATAAAAAAATAAAATAATCATGAAAGGGTCTTTTGGGTTGAATTTCACTTTCGTGCATCATCAATATTGCTTAATTTATTACATTCATTAAAATATAGGACCGCATTATATTTAAGCTAGTGTTACATCCGTGCGATGCACGGTCATTTATTAATCACATATATTAAATTTATATGTTAACATATGAAATGAATATTTAATTAAAACTGAGAAACCAAGAAAGACAATTAATTATAAAAAAGGTAAATTACACATACCTTAATTTTTTTTAATTTTTTTTTTTTGTTTACGGATCATATGTTTATCGTTCCAGAAATTTCTTTAAATACTGTAATTTGAATTGATTTAACTTAAAATGGAAAAGAAATATTAAATTTAAATAGAATTTGTAATAAATAAAAAAATAGATATATTTGTGATATACGCTCAGAGTTTTATTAAAATGAAAAGAAAAAGATCAAAATCAAATAGTTAAAATTCGTATAAATCGGTTTACAACGTAAAACTACCACAATTATATAATTTTAAAAAATTAAAAAATTATAGATACGAACTATCAAAATATTCAAAATTTATTCAATAATTTCTAATACAACGTGACTTTTCATTTTCTACCGAGTAGTCAAAGTGTTATGTTACCGAAAAAAATTATTTTTACACGTTTTAAATAAATAAATATATTTAATTACACCCTATTTTGAAATATTATGAGTTTGCTAACTTGCCTTTATTTCTGCTTTGATAAAAATCAGTTAAACTAATTGTTAAAGTCAGTAATATGTATTTTGCATATTTTTATTATTTAAACCTATAGTATTAAATATAAATAAATGAACAAAATAAAAAAATAAAACTAACTAAATAAAAAAATGAGTAAATAAATTAATAAATGAACATAATGAGTAATATGAGTGTCAATTCGAACTGAAATTAATTATTTATGACAAAATTAAATTTAGTAAAGAAATTATAAATATCATTACTTAAATAAAACAATTTTGAAATAGTGTGACACGTGAAAAAATTAAAATGTATAAAATAAGACTTATATATTTAATCTTTGATGTAATTTCAGAAAATATGATTTTTAATATTAAAGATAACAAATGATTAGACCATTAATAATTAAAACATAATTTTTATATTAATTATTACACATAGAATTTATAATATTAAAAATAATAAATAAATAAAAATAAGAATAATTAAATCATAATTTTAATACTAATAACTAAAAATATTAATTGAACTTATTCAGTATTAGTATTAATAATATAATTAGAATTGATTAAAACAATATCAACCATTATTTAGTATTTACCGTTATATATATATATATATATATATATATATATATATATATATATATATATATATATATATATATATATATATATATATGTAGACAATAAATGCGTTCACATTTATCCAGATTTTACATTCACTCTAATCCACTTTGCATTCACACTGTTTAATTTTATAAGAACTTACTATTTATCGAAATGGAAAATGTGCGGGAAATAGTTTTTAGAAACTACCCAACCTTTATATATTATAAAGATATAGGCATAGATTTTTTGCGCAAAAGGTTTGAGAAGCGAGGGCACAAAAGGATTACATGAGAGGGGCGTTTTGCGCTAAACGTATATATATTATCGTTCATTTCAGTTACAAATATGTGGAATTTATTTTGTTCTTGTGATAACGATTTTACCCCTGAATCTTTTGCCAAAAAATGCCAGCACATCACTTTTTTGGGGGAGAAGGTTAATTTGTTTGTGCTAAATTATACCATTTAAATTAATTTAAGTGTGATTATTTTGCATTATTCAAAGAATTTAAAACCTTGATTATTATTATTATTATTACTGATTTTTTATTTTATTTAATGATAAATAACCTATTTTACAATATTTTAATGAAAAAATAAAATGTAATGACCTTTAGTGCAAAGAAATGTCCTTGAGGGTCAAAATGCTAATATTGAACTATTTGTGCAACGAAGGTAAATGATAGGGACGTTGCACAAATTAAACATATTTGACGTAAAAATTTGACGGAATGTGACGGTAAGGACGAATTCTACAAGAAAATGTTGAAATGAGGGCATAAATGCCAAATTTGAAACGATGTGGATGATTTCCATAATGTGAGCAAACGATAGAGATGTTTTGCGCTATTTACCCCGAGTGAAAATGTTAAAAATGAAATGTTATTAATTATAAAACAAACATTAAAATTGGTGGTAGGCTAGCTGCATGTACTTTGTCAATAATTTGTCTTATAAAAATTTAAAGCAACTAGAAAATTCAATAATAATATCATTATAATCAATACTAGTAAAATTGTAAATGGTCTTTTTCTTTATGCAGGGACCATTTTTTAAGAAATTGTAAGAAGGTGTATTGTGTAAAAAAAAACTTACCCCGATAACTTGAGCCTTGTTTCGTAATATTTGGTGGTTTATAAACTAATTTATTTATGATTTTGAGGTAAAAAGTAGTGATTAAAAATTTAAGAGAGAATACGTGTGGTAAAGTGATTTGAAAAACTATATAGCCTCGTTCGGATCTGTCCAATCAGATTTTTTTTGATTTTTCACGGATTTCAAGGCAAAATTAATGGTTAAAATTTGGAGAGAAAAAAGATATGGGGTTAAAAATTGATTTGAAAAATTGTGTAGATTATAAATTAATTTAAAAATCATTTTTTTTAAATTACCGAACAGTTACATAGTTTATAAATTGATTTATAATCAGTTTATTTTATTTACCAAACTAAAAATGAAAATTACAGGATAACTGATACAAGTCATCTTTTTGATCTCAAAAAAAGCCATACCAATCGGTTAATCCTTTTTTGGGCTTTGAAGCAAAGCCAAACATGATCAAAACAAGTAACCTTGTGCAGATTTCAAAATATCCGCCGAATTTCAATTCGTTTTTATATCATTCTACTTCCACCTACATCTATGACTTGATTTCAAAAGATCCACCGAATTCCAAGTCGTTTTTATCATTCTACTTATTGAACAAATATGTGCATTTCCCGACCATTGGCCAGTTATCACTCTTGATGGTGAAGGTCCGAGGTCGAGGTAGACAAATTACTTCGGCTCAAAATCCTTTTATAAAATATACTACAGTTGTTCTCTTGCTCAAATGAGTATTCCAAACCAACTTCTACGCATGGCTTCTGGCTTTCATGTCCTGCTGAAAACCAAAATTTAGAATAAAGATTGAACATGAATGCATGGTACTGGTAGGAAAAAAAAAAAAAAAAAAAAGCATTCTTTATATGTTTTCTTCTTCTTCAATAAATGCTGTGAGCTCGTCGTCAGTACCTAAAAAATAGAATGGGAGACATTACAATCCTATTTTTGCGTTTAAACTCGGGCTTTTTTTAGCTTCTTATAGATTGGTCGATGAATCTTGGCCACATATTTTCGTCTTCCAAGCTTTTATCATATGGTCAGTACAGCCTTGTTTTTCCCGAAGACTGGCCCAGAACTTAAAGACTGGAAACCCTCGTAGTCGTATTGAATTGACCAGCGTGAAGACGCATGGGCATGCCAATCGAGCTACAAAGAGTTTTTTTGATCGAATTTTTTACTCTACACACTTGTCATCGATCTGATTTTTCATCTATCACATTAATCTTGAAATTAACTGTCCACATAAGTTTGAACAAGCAATATTCGATCACCCAATTTGGGCTGAGTAGCATTGTTCCATGAGCATGGTGTGATATATTTGTTTTTGATGGAGTTGCGAATCGAGCACCGACTTATTTTGACGATTGAGATCGCTATGTTTCAAAGTTTTCAAAGAAATAGGCATAGAATTTGCATATGGGCTTAGATTTTGGCCCATAATATATTTTCGGAATCGTCTCGACGAGCCGAATTGGACAAGCCGCTTTGCTGCTAGTGATTATGGATTTTGGGCTTTTGAAATCATCTAGACAACTAAAAATGAGATTCTTTGAGTTATTATGTCCATTTTCATCTTTTCATTATTTCTCGCTTTTAGGGTTAGGGCTTATTATTTATTCTTCTTTGTTTTACATTATGAGACATTTGTTTTGACATAGAATTTTGTTATTCTTAAAGTTTCTCCAATTTTATGTAATTCATTTCGATATTTTTTTGAATCGACGATCTTGAGTTATTATTGTTTCATTCATACACGTTTTGCCTGCGTTAGCTCATTCAACATTATTAGATATCTCTGTTTAACAAACTTACTAAAAACATATTTTTAAACAACACAATTTTTCAAATCACTTTTTAATCACACATAGCGTGTGTTTGGCCCCATTTTTGGAAAAAAATTTGTGGTTTTGAACAGTATTTTTGAGAGAATATGATTAAAAAATATTTGAAAAGTAAAAAATTATGGACATGACTATGATGGATAGTTGAGATTAAGTATTAAAATTAAAATTTTATTTTATTTTCAAAAATGGGAGTCAAACAGGAATATTTTTTCTATTTTCACTTTTTAATCATATATTTTAACACAAAATATAAGAAAACATATTTTTAAATAATTTTTTTTTAACAAACAGTCTGTCATGGTACTGATATTTGAAAGTAGCACGTGAAAGGTCGTGGTATGGTACTGTTAACAGACAGTATGTTACTGTTATTTGAAGTAGCACTAGCACGTGAAGGTCGTGGTGCATAACCACCTTTTCTTTTTGGGTGTAATATAATCCTCGTAAAGTCCAAGAGCAAGCACGTGAAGACACTGACTGATAAGTGATAACCTTATTTGATGGTTGTGGCCTGTGGGTCCCCCGTCTCCAACAATTTATTAATCATTCGTTCGATAATCAAAATAAATTGATTTATAATTTAATTTACAAATTACATAATTTTTTAAATTACTTCTTAATCATATACATTATCTTTCTTCAATTTTCAACAATTATTTTTACCTCAAAATTATAAATAAAGCAATTTATAAATTAAACGGTGTTATCAAATATCAAGCAAAAGTTTATGATTATCTCCAATGAGTCAACTCATGTAGCAATTATAAATTATAGTGTGATTTATTTATATTTTCTAGGTAAAATATGTTGTTAAAATAATAATTATAAATTATAATGCGATTTATTTGGATTTTTGGGTAAACTAAAAGTAAAGGAAAAAATATGTATGATTAATTAATGATTTGAGAAATTTTTAATTTATAACGATAGCCAGTCCAAGAGAACACGTCCTAACCTTATTTTTGGTTGTGTCATGTGGGTCCCTCATAATTGATGACATTTATTTCAAAAGATGATCATCATGTCATGCGCACTGGACGTTCAAAAAAAAAAAAATCCAACGTTGGAGAAACCCGATCCGGATGCATTGAATGAAATTATGAAAACGGTTGGAAAGATTTTTAAATTGAATTCATCAAAATTCAAAACATGATGATATGCATGTTTTGGTAGGAATTCAAGTAAAGTGAAAAGAATGAATAGATAAAAAATATTAATGAAAAATTAGTATAGTCCGGTTGAACGCAACATTAATCTGACAATCAGAGCGGATTGGTGTCGATCCAAATTCGCTTTGCTAAATTTCGGATTAGATCAAATCAAATAGTAAAAATTTTAAATCGGGTGAGGTTTGGATTAGATTGAATCGAACAAAAATTAAGAATTTTTTGTTATCTATTTTTGTAAACGACAAACAAATCAATACATAATTCATTTGCCTTCGTTTGGTAACACTGTTTGGTTTATTTATAATTTTGAGGTAAAAAGTAGCGGTTGAAAATTGGAGAGAAAAAATGTATATGATTAAAAAGTGATTTGAGAAATTATGTGATTTATAAATTGGTTTATAAATATGCTTTTACCAAACGGAGTCATTTTGTATCAAATTCAATAAAAGATTATATATTTTAGATTTAATAATTAAGCTTTTTACAATTTTTTTAGTTTTTTAAAAAATAAATCATATTGCGGATCGGAACAGCCCGATCCAAATCCAATCCATTGATCTATGAATCAAATTGGATCTGATCGAATCTTCAGGTTGACGGACTGTATTGAATTTTTTTGCCATCTCTAGATCGCCCAAATGACCTTTACAAAGGAAGAGGGCATTTTCGTTCGTCCGCCAGGTACAAAATTTAATGATCGTTGGCAGAAAATTTTCAGCGTCTTTTCATGATTTAGCCCATGTTTCGCAAAATTTATTTATAAACGGTCCCGTTATAACATCTCATTGGACATTTTTTTTTGAAAAGTCAACAATTTCAATTGATCAAATATTCTCGTCCACCATTTTTGACTTTAAAAAAAAAAATATGAACGAAATGTTGACACGTCACTATTTATAAACAACCGTTTATAGATGATTAACCAAAGATAGACTTAATCTCGACTTTAAGCACATTTTAACTATAATTGAAGTGATTTCATGTATGAAATAATGCCAATTATGGTTGTTACTCTTGGGAAGAGGTGTGTTCAAAATTATATATATATATATACACACATAGACTTGAATTTTTTTTTTGGATTAATATATGAGAACACATTTTTTCTTTCTTTCTTTCCTTCTTATCGTCCTTATTTTGATATTTCATATTAATCCTTTTACCGTGTGGTTGTAATGGTTGGTAACTGAGAAATACATAATTTTAATATTAATCGTTATATTAAATGATTTCATTCCTCAAGTTTAGAAAAAATACAAAATTTAGGAGAAAGAAAGTATTATTTGATTAAAGTCATTAATTAGAGTAACCTTAAATGTAGGGATGTGAAGAGAGAAATGTAATTAATAATTAGTAACTTTGATTTTAGGAACGTGGTTACCTTTAAAAAACTAATAATTATGGAAATTACAATTAAAATAATTTAATAATATGGAAATTTATATTGTAGATCGAACGTGATATTACAGTATTTGTAATATCATTGTATGCTATAGCCTCTGTCAGTTCAGAAATGTGGTAATATTAATATTACAGTGCCTATAATATATTTGTGTTTTATTACCTGCAACATGTATAGTAATATCATAATATTACAGTGCCAGTAATAACAACTTAATTCATAAATTTAAAGTGACTACTGAGCATTACAGATGTGGTAATAACAAGTATCTCATTAAGTATCGTGCACATTACACATCGTGTAATTTAAGGTATTTGAAAATTTCATTTGCCGTAAATTATGGTTACTCGTGTGATGATGTAGTATTACACAAATTGTAATAGTCGACAAAAAAATATTACACTGCAGATTCATGTCATTAAACTTGTAAGTGACATATATTCCAGTTGGTATAAACCTTTGTAATATGTACTAGTAATTGTGTTGACCTATTGTTAACTTAACCTTATTGTTTTGATCATAACAAACAAGAATATATTGTGTTATTAACAAGTGTTCTTCAAGTGTTTCATGTAATGATAAATATAAAAAGCACTCTATGTTCAAATCGTCTCTCAAAGATATAAATCAAAACTATGTGATCAAGCACATGAGACGCAAAGAAGATCATGAAAGAATTGAAGATATTCAAGATCAAAATTGAAGTTGAAAAGTATGACATGAAGATCAAGAATTCAAGCATACAAGATTAGAGTTTAAGTCTAAGAGTTGATTTAACCTATGTAAAGGTATAACACTCTCAATCTTTAGCGATGAAATTCAAAGAGCTCGAAAATGATTTTTATGCATCAAGAAACTTACTTGAAAATTCATCACTTGCATAAAATATTTTTATCTAAGTCAATATTGCTTTTCAAATGTTATTTGATCTTAAATCATGATTATACTATGTTAAACCACTTTGAAAAACAAGTTAGAAACCTAAAAATTGTGCATTTTCATGTTTTTCAAAAGTCAACTTTCGGTCAACCGAAAGTTCAACGGTTGAAAATGGATAACGGCTATATGCATGTTTCGGTCGACCGAAACTCCAGAAATGGTCAACCGAAAGTTGCTGAATTTGAATATCTTGATCTATAAACAGCCATCTCATTTACATTCATTTTTAACAACATAGAAAAGATTTTATAGAAAATTTCTTGTGAAAAATTCATTGTTCTTACTTGGTTTATATGCATCTATTATTATTATAAAACATTGATTGATCTAAACTTTGTTTTATCAAATTCATCAAAGTTTTTGGAAGAATGTTTTGTGAATATTCTTGGTTTTATATTGTTTAAACGTCTTCAACATCTTCACAATATATTGAAATTGAAGTGTAAGTCTCTCTTTGTTATAAACTTGTTTTAATCTTTTAAAAGAGAGAAATTCCAATTAAGGAACCTTGATTATTTGTACTACATTTTTCATTATCATTTGATTCATCAAAGTTCCATTGCCCAAACACTTTGAGCTTAACTCATTGTTAATTATTCAAGTGTGGCATCTCTTGGTACTTAATTTGATTCAATATTTTAACAAGAGATTATTTTGAAAAACTTTGTTTGATTACATTGAACTTTTCATTATCATTTGCATCAAAGTTTTTCTCTAACACTCGAGCTTAATTCATTGCTATCTATTGAAGTGTTAGCATAACTCTCTCAGTACTTAATTTGAGTATATCATTTGTCAAGAGAGTTATTTCAATTGTAAATTCAATTCATTATATCTTGTGGTTTCGAGAACCTTGTGAAAACTCGATTGTTGGTTAAGGGTAGGTGCTCCTTGTTGTAAGTCGCCTAAGGATTTGGTACTCCTTGTTGTAAGTTACTAATATTGTGGATTTGGCCTTACTCGTGACGGAGAGCTCGGTAACGGGGGACATAGATCACGTTGGTTGATTGAACCTCCTTAAATCGCGTTTGCATTCTCTTATCCCTTTTACTTACTTACTTGCACTTACTCTATTATATCAATTTATATTGTGCAACACTATATCTAAGTGCTATATTTGCTTTATCAATTAAGTTTACACATATATAGCACACTACATTTATAGTTTAGTTACTTGCAACACTAAGTGTTCATACTTATACCCATTGATTTTTAAGTTTGATATTATTTATCGAAAAAGTTTTGTAAACCAATTCACCCCCCTCTTGGTTAGTTTACTCTTGGGCTAACAAATTGCACCCGTGTAATGCATGAAAGATATAATTGACAATTATTTATTAAATAAGTTGTGAAAGTACAATGCCCGACATAAATTGTGCATTCATGTATAATGAAAAATACTCAAGAAAAGTAAAACATAAAATTGTCACTTGTATATTTCTTTTAACAGTTAATTGTTCATTCTCTAGTTTTCTTAGTATATATAGACGAAGTGAGAAATGGACACGTGGTTTATTTTGTACTTTACAATTTTGATTTGATGACTGAAGTAGAGCTTACAATTTTTTTATTTCTAAAAGTTGAAATGTTTACAATTTTCAAATCATAAAATGAAATAAAGAGGCTAATATACATTAACGAATTAATTTATCGACTCACCATATAGCACTATAAGAATTTTTACAAACTATCTTAATGCAATAATTGATATTTAAATACGTTAAACAAATATTTCATTTCATTACATTACATTACATGTAAAAGAAAAAAAAAATACATTACGAATAAAATTTACCAAACATTTTAAAAATAAAAAATTGCTCAAACTTAAATTAAATGTTGCAATTTGTTAAATTTACACATGACAAACGTATACACAGTCCTATATTTAAATGAATGTAATAGATAAATAATATGAAATACAAATTTTAATTAAATTTTATTGAATGAATATTACAAATATAACTAACTTTATATACAAAAAATTATCTATGCATGAGTTTAACCCACAAAACATAAGATTTTATCACTTATTCGTATAGAATTGATTGTTCGAAAATAATTTTTTTCAATGTTCAATCTCAACTACACATTCTTTAAAACTCATTTTCCACAATTGTACATGCTATTTTTGTGCATTCTAAATAAATATGTTGATCATATTCTATTTTTAAATAGAATGATTTTGTTAACACCTTCTATTTTACAAATTGAACCAATCAGTTTATCGGAACCTAAAGTTTTACAAAATTAAATGATTTAATTGAATTTATTTAGAAAGATCGAATATTTATTATTTCTTTCAATTTGAAAAGAAAAAGATATAAAATTAATCATTTATGTCAAATTGAATTTAGGTAAGAAATGATAGTTATCATTTTATGACTTAAATGAGATTATTTAAAAAGATTTGATGTTGAAAAATGTAAAAAGTGGAAGCAAAATTTTTACATTTAGTATTTAAAACGATTTTATGAATGATATGTTTAGAGTTTGCTCTCATTTCTTAGTTCCACTCGTTGAGATCTTGGATTTGACACCCACATTTCATATTTTTCGACTTCAAAATAATGCAATAATTATCAAAAGAAAAAAAATCTACAATTTGACTTTTTATAGATATTTTTTTTTTCAAAATTCCATAAATCATTTATTACATGTATTAATTGAACTTTCCTAATTCATGTATTAAAATAAATTGACAAAAATAAGAAATTTCCTAAAATGGCATGTGAAAATGGACGAAAAATTATGTGCATCCTATTATTATATATGTATAGATAAATTTATTATGTGAAATATGCGTTATTATAACTAATAAAATATTTGTTATAATTACATTCCTCATATTTTAATTTTATACAGGATATTTGTATTTGGCGTGACATTAATTATAAATTGAGTATGTTTGATTAAAAGAATTATAATCTTCATTATATGTATTGCAATTTTATCACATATATCATATGAATATATTAATGTAATATTTGTTACATGTATCTTAGGGGGGGTTTATTTAATTAAGATTTGGAAGGAAATTTAAAGACTTTGATGGAATTTAAAAGTTTAGGGGTATTCAATCTAGATTTTTTTAAATCCATTAAAATCTTGAGTTATTCAATCTGGATTTTAATAGACTCTTAAAATGTCTTTTAAAGTCATGGTGTATTGTATAAAGACTTTTAAAAGTCTTTAAAAGTCCTGTGTTATTCAAATTATCAATGACTTTTAAAGACTCCTACGAAATCCTCTATGTACTAACTTCTAAACATAAAGTACAACCACAAAATCTCTTTATTTGTCTCTCATTAACCTCCAAGATTTTGAAAGACTTTAATAAAAAAAAAATTATTTTAAATTGTAATTTTATTTATTCTATATTTTTCTTCTTTCATATTATTTTTAGAAATCTTAAACATTTGACTAAACAAATCATTATTTCTCTTCTCTTCAATTTTTTGTATTTTTTTATTTAAATATTTTTTCTTTATATTTGGACTCTCTTTTTTTTCATTGTTTTTTTCGATTTTTTTATGAAAATAAATCTAACTAAAATTTCATAAGATCTTATAGAAAAATAATAAATAAATTGTATCAAAACAAATAATAATAATAAGTAAAGTGATTCAAGAATTTTCTCTAGAAGTTTTTTTATGAACATAGTACAATTTTTATGTCGATATCAAATGCGATTTTATTTTTCCCCCATTTTTTTAATCACAAATGTTTCTCTGTCTTAAAACTATTTATATTTCTCACACTTTTTTTTAATTCACTTTACATATAATTATTAACGATTCATATTCACATCATACGAAAATTAATCTATTAGCGTTTATGTTTTTCAATTAAAAAATAAAAGTCTGTAAAAGTCTTTAAAAGTATTTGAAAGTCTTTTAAATCAATCTATAAAAGTCTTTGAAAGTATATGAAAGTCTTTTAAATAAATGTCCACGAAAGTCTTTAAAAGTTTATATAAATCCATAAAAGTCAATCAAATTCAATGAAATCCATTAAAAAAAGTCCATCAAAAAAAGTCTTTAAATATCTTTCGAAATCTCAATTCAATAAACCCCCTTATCTTAATCTTCATCACAAGCATTGTAATCTAATAATCTTCATTACAATTATCATTATAAGTTTATTTTATTTTATTCTATAATTTAATAATTAATATTAAAAATTGAAATTTTCATCTGATATTTGAATTAATTAGTTTGAAATGGTATTTATATTTGTGATTGATTTGTAATAATAAGGTGAGGGAGAAATGGTTAGAGATTTCGTGTGAAAGATGAGAGATAAATGAATTAGAGAGAGAGAGAAGACATGGGTCTACCCTTAGGATTTCGTTGGGATAGGGGTCTATCCTTTTGTTTAAGCCTCCATTCGGTAATGTGAGTTTATTTTGGTTTATAATCGCTCAAAATTTCAATACAATTTTTTAACCATACATATTCTCTCTCCAATTTTTAACCTTAGATCTACCTCGAATCCGCAACAAAAAAAAAAAAAACTGATTATAATCAGATCCGAACAGGGGCTAATGTGTAAATTTTGAGTTCCATTCCTATGTTTTTAGGGAAAGACTATTTGATAATTGAAAGGTAAGTAATCAATACCTCTTTTATTAATTAATGTTATATCTGTTAAACTGATTCTTGATTTCCAAATTGATTATAGATTGATATTTTTGACATAGATATTTGCATTGTATTGTATTTTATTGTATTGTATTGATTCAATATTGATTGTACACCTATTTGGTGTATGATTATAGCAAATTTGCACCTATGAATAGAATCAAACATTTATAATTGGGCCCATTGATTTTCAAAAGTATTGTAGTATGGATTACTCATTGAATAATTGTATTCAAGTTATTTTTTTATTTTCTTTTATAGATGCTCGCCCTGGAGTATTTAGATATATCCTAAGGAGTAAGGAGAATGGGTGATTTTCAATGACAGACAAAATTTTCATTGTTTTGTGGGGTCCCACTATTACGTGGATTACTTCATACTGCCACCTTGACATATTTGTTCTCCAATTATTTTCCATGTGGGTAATGGGTGAAGTGTTTGTAAAGTCTTGTTTGGTGATAAAACGAGTCTACTCATGTAAATTATTAATTACGATGGGTAGAGGAAGGTACTTTCGTATATCAAACTTTGGGAATGTATATTAATCTTTTGTTTAATGTAAAATTTTGGTTTAAGAAACGATGAATGAAGTATCCTGTTTAATATATATTTAAACCTTTATATCATGTTTGGAAAAAGGTGCCCAAATCTTTATAATTATAATATATAGAAAAGTTGGGTAGTTTTAAAAATATTTTTTTGCCCATTTTTTATTTCCAAAAATGGTAAGTTCACATAAAATTAAACAGTGTGAACGCAAACTAGATTCGTGTGAATTCAAAATCTAAATAATGTGAACGCATTTATTTCCTTAATTAATAAATATTAAATAATGATTGATATTTTTTTAATCAATTTTAATTTTATTATTAACACTAATACTGAATGAGTTGAAATAATATTTTTAGTTATCAGTATTAAAATTATCATTTAATTATTATTTTCTTATTTGTTGTTCTTAATATTATGTGTAACAATCAATATAGAAATTGTGTTTAAATTATTAATGGTCAAATCATTTGTTATCGTTAATATTAAAAATCATATTTTCTAAAATATATATGTAGTTGAAAAAATGCGCTGCTTATAAATAATTTATAGAAAAAATTATTGAACGAAGACTAATATTGAATAATTAATGCTTTGATATCTTTTTAGATAATAATATCAAATATCAATAGAATGATTAACATTTTTTAATCATTCTTAATTTTAATAAATTTTTAAAGATTATAGAGTATAAAATTTTCATATAATTTTGTGATCTTCAACTTTGCTTGGTTGTCGTATCATGATAATTACGAGACTTTCGAATTATTATTCTGACCATTTGACTTCGATTTTTTGAGAAATGTTTTTGTAAAAAAGTGATTTTTTTAGAATGTATAGTTAAAAAGTAGTATGAAAAATTGTAATTTTTTTTTAAAGAATGTATGATTGAGAAAAATGTTCAGAAAAATTAATTCTTGAAAAATCAATTCCATATGGGTAAATAATAAAGTATTATGTCTTGTAGATTAAACAAATGCGCCACTTTTATCAATCGAGATGCATAGATGATTTCTTAGTTCATAAAGTTAAATGTATTTGCAATATACATTCGTTAAAATTTAATCAAAATAACATTTTATGTTGCTTAATTTGCTACATTTATTTAAATATATGACCACGTGTATTTAATTTGTATTGTTAAAGTAAATATGAAATGAAATATTTTTTTAATTAATTTAAATATCAAATATTGTAATAAGATAGTTAGTACCAATTCTAATAATACTATTCGGATAGTGATAAATTATTTGTGATAATCTAGAAATTATATTTTGAAAAGATTAATTACATCAATATCAATAATCATTAAAATTGAATAGTTATGCAAATGGTCATTAATTTTTATTTTTTTTTAAGTAATAAGTTATTTAAGTTCCTAACTATTACATTTGTGGCAACTTAGTAAAAATAAAAAAATAAAAGAATTGGCCCCTATTAAATACACTTTATTCAAATCCTCATTTTTTTAAAAACCATTTTCAACTAACATTTTATTAATAAAATAATCAACATATAAATTAAAAAAATTCATACTTTTTAACAGCTTATTGTACCAAAATTTACTGTTACGAACTACATTAGTTGAAATAATGAGTCTCAAACAGGTGCGTAAGTATACATTCTCCACAAAATCATTATTATTAAACTCATTTTGTAGGTAATGATTGCTCAAATAAGAATTAAATATGCTCACAAGAAAAAAACGTAATACATAAAATGAGAGCACTTCCCCAAAACATGTATTAACCATTTTTTTCGTCTAAAATACATCTCCTAAAATAGTAATTAGTAGTATTAATTCACTATTTATTATTCATTTTGGACAAAATTTAGATTTAAAATAATCCACATTAATGCGGATTTTTAAATAACTGCATTTTTCAGGTTCCGAAATTTCTTGGTCCATCTTCCCCTCTTGAAAATCAATTACAATTTTTTTTAAATTCGTCAAAAAAAAAAAAAAAAAACTTTGTTAATATCACATAAATATTTTTATTAAAAAATAGAAAATGAAAAATGATGAAATAAGAACGTTCATTAATCTATTTTTATTTTTATTTTTCTTTTCGTTTTAATAAAATTCTGAGCGTATATCATAGATATATTTATTTTTTTAACTTATTAGAAATTCTATTTAAATGTAATTTTTTTCCATGTTAAGTTTTAAATCAATTCAATTTACAATATTTAAATAAATTCTTGGAACGATAAGCATACGAACCGTAAAAAAATAAAAATATTAAGGTATGTGTAATTTATGTTTGTAATTGTTTGTCTTCCTTCATTTCTCATTTTTAATTAAATATACATTTCATATGTTAACATATAAATATATGTGAGTAACAAATGATCGTGCATTGCACGAGTGTAACACTAGTCTTGATAAAAGTTGGTCATAGGGGTCGACCCACTGTAGAGGGGTTGATACCCCTATAGTGGCCGTTTTTCATGTAGGGTCGACCCTTGCAGCGTAATTTCTCAAGATTTTTCCTTCCATGGAAAACAATTTTAAAATTAAAATTTATATACATTAACATCCAAATTAAGCAAAAATTTTAGGGCATGACATCTTGTGTATGCAATGACATTTTCAAAATCGGACATTGCTTTCGCCATTGGAAAAATGAGTCGGTATACAAGCAATCCAAGTCAATTACATTGATTAGCGGTCTATAGACTTCTAGAATGTCTAAAAGGAACCACAGACTGTCCTATTCATTACTCCGATTATCCTATAATTTAGAAGGATTCTCGAATACTAGTTGGATAACTGATCGAGAAAACTATTCTTCAACTAGTAGATGGATCTTCACACTTGGTGGATGTACAATATCATAGGGTTTAAAAAGACAAACATGCATAGTTGATTCCACATTGGCCTCAAAGTTTATAGCACTTGGTTCATGTAATAAAGAAGTACAATGATTAACGAATTTGTTGATAGAAATTCCTATTTGGCCTAAAACAATGCCATAAGTTTATGTTCATTGTGATAGTGATGCAACTTTGTCTAGAGCATATAGTCAAATATACATGGAAAGTCTATAGACATATTGGATTATGACATAGTACAATAAGACAATTGATTTCGGGTGGTATCATTACCGTGTCTTATGTTAAGTGAAGTCAAAACTTGGTAGATCTTTTGACAAAAAGGTTTTGCAAGAGATTTAGTTTTTAAAGCGTCAAAGAGAATGTGATTATGTTCGATTCATAGTCATCAAGGATGAAAACTCAACTTAACACTTGAAACATCAAGATCTTAGGTTCGATGAGTAAAGTACATCATATAAGTGAAATCAAACTTTTAAATTAATCCCAAAGTAGGAATGTTTGGTAAACGTATCAATAATAGATGATTGATCTGATTTGCTCGTAATAGACTTACACAGATGTCTATAAAAATGATTTAGATACGTTAACATCTATATAAGCCTACCAATACGAATACGAATACGAATACGAATACGAATATTGGAAATGGTACTTTCTCGAAAGTGGTTTGGCCAAATACTCAAGACATTTACGAATAAAAAACCAAGATATAGGACACGTGACCTATTCACTTGTCGGTAATTATGAACACAATAAAAACATATAACTTGTGCTTGAGGCATTTTCGGTTAATCATATAGGGTCGTTGGCTCAAAACTTATCTACCATGCCACTTTGATTGACATTTCAAATATTTTCACTACGTAAAAGTTTAAGTTAAAAGAGTTCTTTTAATTTATGCATAAAGTTCGGTTAGTTTACATGAGACTTTTCAAAACTTCATTTTCAAAAAATTATGAAGTATTGTTGGGAAGGTTTTCAAATTAAGTTCATCAAAACATGGTATGCATGTGTGGGTAGGAATTCAAGTGAAGAAAAAAATAGAATCAATCAAAGAAAAAAAACCCAGTAGCCTACCGCCTACTTGAACTGGACTTTCGCCCTGATGGGTGACTGCTACTCCAAATTTTAGGTTTTTCTTGGATTAATACATGAAAATTCATTTATTTTTTAATTTTTATTTTTTTGTTTACTTCTTGTTCTCCGTATTTTGATACTTCATAATCATATTCTTCCGCTGCTTTCAAAATATTGTTATTTGTGTTCTTTCTCTGCAGAATAAGAATAAAAAGCCCTTATATTTGTTTTATGCAAGTCATTGTGATTGATTTGTTGTTGAAAAGTGCACATTCGTCAATGATGAGTTTAAGTTTTATTCATACTCGAGCCTTCACAAAAGCCTCAAGCTCGAACTCTTTGACAAAACATAATTTTCTAAACAAATGTGTAACCCAGAGGACCACTATGAACCCGAGGAGGCTCTCAACCCTGACCATATGAATATCACCCTATATTATATTTTCTATCCCCGAAGAATAACTCAACCTTAACTACCATAAACCCGAGGATGACCTCGAGCCCAAACACATGAATATTAGAAGAAATTACCTCCACCCCTACATTTCAACTATATAATTCAAAAATAAGATTTAATACTGTTTTATTCAAAATTCAGGTAATAATTCAAGGATTAATATTAATAATTATATTATTAAATTAAAATAAACCCATTTAACCTAACTTACCCATTCTACCTCATTTGTAACCTAATTCCACAGTTCCACTTATTTTACGCTCTCTCTCCCTAAATCTCAGATCTCTCTCCCAATCCATTTTCATACCATTCACAGACACAGTGGAGGTGGTGGAATGATATGCGACGGTGAAGGTGGTGTTTGATTGCAGAAGCAAACTGCAGAGATGACACCGATTGAGGAGATGATGCTAAGCCGCAGACGTCGAGCGAAGTTGACGATGATTGCGGAGATGATTTCTGAAGCCGAACGGAGACAGTGATGTGGATCCTCCGTCGTGGGCTATGACTTGGCAAATAGGAGGTGGCCATGAGCGATGTGGCCACGCGGTGCGATTCTTTGGTGGTCGCGCTATGGGCTATGGTTGCTAATAATTATATTATTAAATTAAAATAAACCCATTTAACCTAACTTACCCATTCTACCTCATTTGTGACCTAATTCCACAGTTCCACTCATTTTACACTCTCTCTCCCTAAATCTCAGATCTCTCTCCCAATCCATTTTCGTACCATTCACAGACATGGTGGAGGTGGTGGAATGATATGCAGCGGTGAAAATGGTGGTTGATTGCAGAAGCGAACTGCAGAGATGACGCCGATTGAGGAGATGATGCTAAGCCGCAGACGTCGAGCGAAGTTGACGATGATTGCGGAGATGATTTCTGAATCCGAACGGAGACTGTGATGTGGATCCTTCATCGTGGGCTATGACTTGGCGAATAGGAGGTGGCCATGAGCGATGTTGCCACGCGGTACGATTCTTTGGTGGTCGCGCTATGGGCTGTGGTTACACTCCATTTGTTGTTGGCGATTGTCCCTCTATTTTCTTTTTTGGCATCCATATGCATATTAGTTTTATCATCATTCCTTTTTATGGTTGATGATGGTTGTTGGTGGTGGTGATGGTGGTGAGATGGGGGTGCTGTGATGGTGTTCTGGTGGTGGTGATATGATATGGTCTTTTTCGCTGTGGTGGTAGTGCGAGATGCTGTGACCTGAGGGTGGGGCTATGTGGTAGGTTTGTGAGTGTAATTCACGGTGGTGGTTTGTTTTTTTGACCTAATAATTTAATACATTATGACCTAGAAAAAAGTCGGGATTAACTAATTAGACATTTGTGTGATTTAATGATTTAGTAATTTGTGATCTTGATTTGTGAAACTTGTGACCTAATAATTTAATACGTTGCGACTTGTGATCTAGAAAAAAGTGGAGATTGACAAATTTGACATTTTCTTGACCTATTGATTTAGTAATTTGTGACCTCGAAATCAATTTTGAAACTTGTGACCTAATAATTTAATACGTTGTGACCTTGAAAAAAGTCCACATTGACTAATTTGACATTTATGTGACCTAATGATTTAGTAATTTGTAACCTTGAAATCAGTTGTGAAACTTGTGACCTAAAAGATTTGTACTTGTGACATGAAATTATGTAATGTTATGACCTTAATATGTATAATTAATAAAATATTTTTAATTATTTAACATAATTAATTAATATTAACTAAAACCTGATTTTTGAATATATATATAGATTTGGTCTTATTTTTGAAATCTATATTTGTAAACCCCTTAATTATGTATTTTTCACTGAATATTATCCCATATTATATCTTGATACTCCCGAGGATGTCCTCAACCCCAACAATCATTTATACCCCAAGCATATCCTTTGTCCTCATCCCTAAGCACTTGAATATTTAGTCACGTCATAAATTAGTATCCCCGAGCAACATATGAACCTCGAGGTCGAGCACTTGAACATTACACCACACTGGCGGATTTAGGGTGGGTCATGGTGGGTCAATTGACCCATCAAAATTTGATTTTTTTTTTTTTTTTTTAAATTAGCAATGCTTTTTTTCCCTTTCATTTACTTGAATTGATCATTTTAGTTGATTAATTATTTCAGCTATAAAAACTACTTTAAACGTAAATTTTAGTCTACTTAGCTTGTGATGAGCAAAATATAAATGAAATGAATGTTAGAGATAAAATGGATGAAAATGATGCTGAAGTCGGAAGGGATTTCAGTGTTGGGCATGAAACTAATGAAACTAACGAATATATTGCTTGTATGAGTTATGAATATATTTTAAACATAAATCTACATTTTTCAAAAAGATTTTAAAAAAAAAAAAATTGGAGGCGCTGCCCCCGAATCCCCGTAAAGTCCATCGTGAAAAACACGAGTCCATCTTTTTTGCCCCCACTAACATTAGATATCTGCGTCCGCCATTGTTACAACATACACCATATTGAGAACCCCGAGGACACTCAAAATGCCTATGGTGAAAACGTTGCCCCGACCACTCATAATACCCCGAGTATAGAATACCTCGAGGAGATATATCTCACCTAAAAGCAATGTTTTTAAACTCAGCTCCGTCATCGACTTGGTCAAGGAACTAAGTCAAGGGTTAGAGGGTCGACTCGGGGTCAACCCATTCATTAAAATAATAATAAAAATATTTAAAATAAATAAATAAATCATAAATTTTAAAAAAAAAAATAAAATAAAAATCGGGTCAACCCGGTCTGGGTCGACCGGGTCGATCGAGTTTACCTGGTCAACCCGGGTCTTTGACCGGGTTTGACCAAAACGGGCTTTTGAGGTCACCCGACCCGGGTTTCGAGTGGACCCGGCCAAGCCAGGCCGGGTTTGACAACATTGCCTAAAAGGTGCATGATGTGCTCGGGGTACATGATACTCGGGTCATGCCTCTCGTTGATCGGGCATGACTTGATCTGACACGTGGAGTCCATAACCTCCTAATCACAATAGAACTCATCTTCCAACAAAACCTTATCTGGGACTTACAACCTTATCCCTAATAATTAGGAAGATGATTCCTAAAAGGACTCGTGCCTAATTTCAAGCACCTTAGTCCTACAAGGATTCAATTACACACCTGGATTCAATTACACACCTCTGTAAATACTCGCCTCTCAATCACAATTCAGGTACATAATTGTATCTACAATTTATAACCTCTTGTATAAATATTTCTCATCCTCTTTACTGACTTAAGCATCGGAGGAGCGACGAGGTCACACATCACCGCCTTTGTCAGTATTCGGAGATCCAAATCGTGTCTGTTTGCTGTTCAAGCTCGAAATATTTCATGTGCAAATTTTTAGCATCATCAGTCAACAAACAAGAATTTGATTCAATTATATCTTGAAAACTTATTTGATATCTCTATGCATGATATTGTGGGACAAATAAAGCCTTGAAGAAAGCTTATTATGCGTGCCTTGAAATATATCTTGTTACTTTTTCCATTACAATACTCCACTTTCTTCCAAAAAATCGGAAGGAATCAGTCACTGTAATTTCTTTAACGAAGAAAAAATGGATTGTTCTGTGTTGAAAAGAGATACTGTGGTGTACATTTTTTTTTTTAGTAGACTAGGATTATTATCTTATCTTATTACTATTATAAAGGAGGATAGTAGATATATTTTCCCTTCAAAGTTTTCCTGCCTATGGAAAGTTGCTTGCATGTGAAATATTTTTTTTTTGTTTTGCTGGAGAAGAGGATTGATGTAGGTCCCACCCAAAAAATCAGAGCAAATTTGAAATTTGAACTTATACGGAAGAAAAGCCTAGACTAGACCCCCTATCGTGAGAACAAATCTGACTTCAAATCCAACCTCTCTCAGTCTCTCTCTCCCCAAACTCTCCTTCCTCCTTCGACCGCAAAAATCCCTGAGTTTGATCTCATTATTAAACCATTGCCTTCTCATCTTTCTCTCTGTCTGTGTCGGATAATTTTTCAATCTCTGACCAATTGTTCGTGTTTGTAGTTCTCTGACCAGTTGTCCGCGTAGTATGGTTGTCACCTCGATTTTTCGGTTAATTTTGCTACTGTCGGCCGCCACTCCAGCCCAAAATCTGGTTGTTAGCTCTCCTTCACCGTGCGTTTCAAGTGGTGCCTTCATATCGCCGGTTGGTTGGCCAGCCGGTCAGATTTTGAAAATGGTCAGGTAAGGCGAGTAAATTTTGCAAATATTTAGTATAGTCAGAGTTAATTCGTGATTCCAATAATCTTGGAATTGGTTATATAGTGACTGCTATATCGTTATCTGCTAAAGGATTTGTTGATATCAACTCTATATTTGATTTTCCTCTTCTTATTATAACTTGCTTTACGAGTTTCAAAGTCATTGTTCTGATGATTTATGCTCAAATATGTGTTGCTTTGATCGATCAAATTTAAGGACTATAGTTAACAGGCATAGCATAGATGAAAAATGTTTAGAAAAGAAAAAACTTCATTAACATAGGAGTTGATCTGGTATCCTAGACAAGACAAGCAGAATGGAGAAGCAAGATTTGTTATTTGACCCTTTTTTTTGTAATTTGAACTGGTAACAATATTACATTCTAACATAGTTACTGTAATGCTTGCTGTCAGAGTGGCTGATGGACGGTCTTGCTGGGTTTCTGACTACACACTCATTAAAACATATCTGGGGAGCAATGAAGCACACTATAGGCGATATAAGGTTTGCTTTTTCCTCAAAAAGAATAGAAAATGTGAATCAACTGATAATTTTGGCATCAATTTTTTTTTGTGTGCAGCAAATCATCCTACAAATGCTCTGGCCTTCGTTTTTGATTATGTCGACTTTGGAGCATATGACCTTACATATTCAGCCTATTCAATGGTATGTCACCAATTCTCACCTATAGCATGTGCAATATTCACTTCATTATGTAATTGTGTCCCCTCATCACTCAAAATGACAAACTATTCTCCAAGTGCTTTTAATAGCATTGTCTAAGGATTAACTTGGCTCAAACTCTCAGGTTACTTTGGCTATAAGAAGCTTCTTTTTTTTTCTTTTGATGAAAAAATAAAAGAGCCGGCAATGGAATGAAACGGACTGTGCTGTACTAGAATGTTCTTGATTTGGATGGAAAATACTATTTAACAATCTATTTAAATAATAAAATTAATATTATTCGGTTTCTTCTCATCCTCTTCATGTTAGAAATATTTTCTTTGTTCTAATTTTTTATATATTTATTTTGACAGTTAGCAAAGTACTGGGCTAGGTGGACCAAGGGGACCATATACATGACATGGACCATAAACCTTTTACAATATATTGTCGTCTAGCCTAGGACAATGGTAAAAACATTAGTAAATATGTTCTCTCTTTTCAATTTATTTTTTCACATTTCTAATGTAATACCGCCTTTCATTTTCATACCCTTTAAAATTTCACGACATATTTATGTTAATGTTATTTGAAATTTAATTAATTTTACGTCAATGGTTTGAAATTTGTTTTGCAGTGGAAGGACTTGGACACCGTATCGCTCAATTTGCCAATTAGAAAATTATAAATTTTTCACGTGCAATTTTATGTAATTAATTAATTTTATTGCCTAGGCATGCTAACTTCTATTTATTGTGTTAAGTTGAAACTTCATTGGTGATTGGAAAGTAAATAGGACTTATGGACTAAATTATGTCCTTAGAGAGAATTGAGGGACCAATTTGCAAATCACCAAAAGTTTATATCTAACCCTACCCTAATATCCTCACTCACGCTCTCTCTATTCAGTCTCTCTCTCTCTCTCTCACCGATCCCATCTCACTCTCACTCTGAATCCCTGTCTCTCGTTCCTTGCCTCACTCTCTCGGTCTCGTCTCTCTCTCTCTCTCTCTCTCTCTCGACTCACGCATGCTCGCCGTCGACAGCACCGTCGCGCCACCACCCCGGTAATCCTCCCCTTTCCCTCGTTCCTTTCACCGGCAGCGCACAAAACCTGAACACACACGGACACACTGCGCACAAATCGTGATTTTACACACACCACACAACCACTATGTATTGATGTGTGTGTATATAAGTTCAGTGTATGTAAATACATGATGTTTCTCATGTTTTCAGATTTAGGCTTAGTTTGATTTCGAACTATACTGTTAAAATTGGAAATATGTAATATTATATATGTTAATTTAATGTGATTTATAAATGTGAATTTGAGGTTTGGGTAATGTAAATATATATGTATAATTTTAGGAATTTGGGGAAAATCTTTAAATGTAGATATTAATTTTAAGAACTATGAATACAAGAATCTATGCTACTTTTTGGTTTGATTTAGAATTTTAAATTGTTGAACTTCAGTTTTGGGGCGATGTGTGTAAATGTGCGTGTGTTCAGATTTCAATTTAGTTAGCTTACTTGAATCCTAAATTTAACGTTGAGTTGTAATTTCGAATTTTAGATTGGAGTAACTTAAATATATGTATGTATATATTGATATTATACATATACATAAATTTTAGACTTTCCAATTTATGAAATTTGTGAACTGTAAATGTGCATAACCATGTTAGACTTCGAAATGTAGGAATTTAGTATTATAACTTATATGTATAGTTTATTTTCAGATTTGATGGGATTATGAAATTAGTTAATTGTTTGGTAATATTTGAGTTGTAATGTGAAATTTGGATTTAGGAATTTATTTACAAATTATTTACAAATTTCAGATTTTAGCAATGTTAATTTTAACAACGTTGACCTGTAATGGTAAATTGATATTTTGTAAAGTTGAGTTAAGTTAAATATTTTAATTTGAGTTTGAATTTAAAAGATGAGAAGACTTTCTAATGTACATTGAGATTCATTCTTTGTCTTGAACATGAGTTTTATGTGTTTTTTGTTATATCCTAAGGTCACACTTAGGTTAATTTGAAATCTTGATCTCGATTGGATGTTCTGCCATTATTAAAAAGGGTAAGATGACTTTGTAATGTTCAGTGAAATTTTATTGTTCGTTTTGAATATGGTATGCTTGGGATTTGGTTAGTATTAAAAAGAATTTCAAATGTATTTCGAGTCAAAAGTCATATTTATTGATGAATGTGAATAATTAGGACTTTTGGTACATTGACGTCACGGGCAGCCGAGGCTTCTCCCACTTGCAAGTCAAGATAACGGTAAATGCTAAGGACGTCATGTAAGTAAACTCCCCCTATTTTTATTAAAGTTGAAAGTTAATGTGAAATTTCTGTGCTCAAGTGACAACTTTGTATATTGCTCGTTTTCGATGCTTTCGTTACTTTATATAAATATATATTGTTCAATTTGGAAACTGCCCAAGCATTCATATATTTTATGTTAATTGCATCATCAAGCATGCATTTGTCATTGAGTACTGGGGAAGTCAAATGATTTTAAAGGAAAAGTGTGGAAAGTTAGATTCTTCTAAAAGAGTATGTATCCCAAGTTTTAAGAATAAATGAATGTACTTCTATGCGATGAAAGGTGTGAGTGGGAAATGGGGCGCAGTGGACCGGTGTACCCGAATTAAATCGCTGTTGTGGTGACGATTGTTTAACCGCTTGGCGGTGGCAAATATTAAACCGCTTTGCGGTAACGATTGCTTAATCGCTTGGCGGTGGAAAATATTAAACCGCTTTGCGGTGGCAAATATTAAACCGCTTTGCAGTGACGATTGCAAAACCACTTGTCGGTGGCAAATATTAAACCGCTTTGCGGTGACGATTGCTAAACCGCTTGACGGTGGCAAATATTAAACTGCTTTGCGGTGACGATTGCTAAACCGCTTGGCGGTGGCAAATTTTAAATCGCTATGCGGTGGAAAAGTGATAACCTGGTTTTAAATAAGGGAAATTGCCCACTGCATTGTGATTGGCTAGAAGATACACTAATTGCGCTCACGATAGAAATAAAGTTAAAGTTTCGAAAATGTTAAAGTGAAGTTGGAACGTATGAAGTCATGAAAAGTAAAGTAAATTGAGATAATTACTTTAAATGGTCTAAGGCATTTCATGTAATGAGCATGCATTACATGCATAAAGTTTACTTACTGAACTTTAGCTCACCCCAATCCCTCCCCAACATTTCAGGTGATGAAAGTTAGGTGATCCGAGGAGAGCACTTGGCGGCTGACTCAGACAGTACCATGATTTATCATTTTAAATAGGGTTTGAAGTGGAATTTCATAAATGTTTTAGTTATTTTTATTAGTTCATTCTTTTAATTGTTTATTGGATTTAGTTTTTGATAAGTCATTTATCTCTTTAGTAGTTTATCAATCCTCCATTTAGTTAAATGAAGCTCATGGTTTAAATTTATTTATGTTGAGGAGTTTGGGAATTGATGTCGAGGTTAAATTTTGGAATTGTGGTTGGATGTTGTATGTTGGATGTTGAATGAGTTGAGAATTGCATTTGTATTTTAGGTATGATGTCCCTCTACAGTTTGGTTATGTCCAAGTTATAGAGGAGACTCTGCCGAAATTTTTGTAAAATTTTATAATAGAAAATGAAAAGTTTAAATGTTTTAAACGATTATTTCCGCATTTAATGTGAATGGAAGTTAACACGCCTAGGTTTTAGATTTTAAACTTGGGGTGTTACATCTAAATTCTCCTTTGTTTTTTCTTGCATATATTTGTCTTTCTCAATATTAGGCATATCTACAAGAGCTTGAGAGACTTCATGATTTGAGAAACAAAGTGAAGTTGGAAGGTGGACACTGGGAAGTTCCAATTTATTGAGATAAATTGGAATCTTCTTCTTTTTCTTTATGTAAATGTGGAAATCCCTTTCAGAATTAAGCTCACCATATCAATTTTTTTTTCCATATTATGTTTGTTCTATGTTGATGGAATGTGATTAATGTAGAGATGTTCGTGCAGGATATTTATGTTCTGGCCTTTCCAAAGCTGTTAAGACAATGAAAAAGAGGAAAAGGATTTTTGACTGTAAAACATCAACGTAAGTGTAACTTCAACACCCTTGAGTGATTCTATATTTCGTGTGACTTAATATATGTATAGAATATCCAATAAATCGATTTGTGAACAAGAGTATTATTCTTCAGATTCAATATTGTACTTTGAATGCTCTCAAGAGAGTTGATTGATTCCTTTAGAGCTAAGGTATTGAATTGGTTCTTAGATTTAGGTGTCTTCATAGAGGATTCTTTTTATTTTTATTGACGTGTGGATAGAACTACATGATATTGATGAAGAAGAACAAGTCCTGACCATTGATGTAAACCTTTATCTCGAGCCAGATTAACACTTTTTTATTTACATAATGTTGAGTGGTTAAGGCAAATAACTAATTCTTCCAGATACTATAATTTACATAATGTTGAGTGGTTAAGGCAGATTATTCTTCATGTTGGCCTATTATTATTTTTGCCTCCTCAGTTTGTGGTTATGTGTGCCATGTTAAAAAGATTTCTTATACTGGGACTATTCTTTATTGTTTAGGCTATTAAAATAAATGCTACATAACCAATACAACATGTCCACCGCCATGTGAAAATTGAATGATTTTCCAATCATTTATTTTCCTGTTAGAAAAGAGGAGTGAAGAGAAAATGGACAGGAAAAAATAAAGTTGGTATGCATAATTGCATATGAAGCTAAGTTTGACATTGGCCACTGAAGTTTGACATTTTAATCATTGTGTTCTCTAGAGTGCCATAGAAGCTAAGTTTTAGAGAGCATATGAATTGGCCACTGAACTCTACATGTTTGCATTTGATCGTTCCAAGCCTCCAAAAGAAGTAAGTTTATCTTTTTTTCCTCTATAGCTTTTACATTATGATAATCGAAGAAATATTTATTGTTCAAAATGCAGGGCTGATTGGTGTGAGATTTGATCTCAGCTTTATATATGAAGTCTAGATATTAATATTCTGAATCTGAAATGACTTTCAATATTAATTGGTGGATTTGCACATAAAACTGATAAAAGAATTGCGATTTAGAAGAAGAAAAGTGGTTTCTTTCTGTATATTTCTTTTCAAAGGAGGATAAAAAAACGTTAATTTGAATAAGCAAGTAGTATAGTTGATATTTGAAAAAAAATGAAACTACTATTGCAGAAAGAGTTTATTGCTCTGACAGTAGTCGTGTCATTCAACTTCACGAATAAAATATAGCTTCTATTTGCAATTAATGACTGGGCATCCAAGTGCTTGGTAATTGGCTGATTGATAGTAATGTAAAAAATAAAATATAGCTTCTATTTGCAATGCAACTATTCTTATAATAGTTATCACCGTCACTTATGTCACAGGTGGATGGAAAGAAGCTCCACAAGCAGCATCTTTCAAGGATTACCGGTTTTTGTTTTACAAAAATGCCATTAGTGGTATGCATCTTGCATCTATTGAATCGTATAACATGTTGTCAAATTATTATTTTTGTGTTGTGAATTTGGTCAAATTATTAGGCAAATATACTTTTCTTAAGTACGATACAGCTGCTGATGACCTCATATGATGAGATTCGAAGCGCGGAAGAAACGTCGGAAAGTTCCGAACTCAAGTTGTGGTTGGACGGGTGAATCATGACCCGATATTCACGACGCAATGACTCGACGATGCGGAATAAAGAACCACGACTTTCGAAACGCCACAAGGATTTGTCCAATCTCCCTGATTAGTTTCTAGATTTGAACGCCACAAATATTTTCAAGAAATATTTGATAAGTCCGATATTTAAACGCCACAAGAAATATTTTTGATAAGTTCGAAAAACATAGGAATCCACCTATAACTTTTATTGAATCCTCAATAAAAACTGTTTATATCAAAATCAAATCTGAATTACAATGAATGGAAAAATCGTATAAATAGTAAAATAACCTAGCCGCTAATTGACTCAAAATAGAATTCTAATTAGAAAAAAATTCTAAAATAGAAAACAATTAATTAAAAACAAAATTTAACCTAAAAATACGCAAAAATCCTAATTTCCGTCTGCATAATTGACTTGCTGTTTTGAAGCCCGAAATGATGGAATTTGGCCATAAAATCAGTCGGCTCAAGGGCTTTAGCCCATGAGTTTTGCTTAGTGGCTCATTTCTACTCGAAAAACACATATTATGCATCTAATTCCGACATGGTTGACTAGATTGCACTTTTATTTGGCTTGTATATTTAACTTTTTCCGTCAAGCCTGCTATGACTCCGATTGTCGAGGGTCCGGAACACATCATCATAGATGTCATAGAAGGGAGTAGGGTATATATTCCTTGCATCTATGTTGTCAACAAGATTGATCGGATTACACTCGAAGAGTTGGAGATTTTGGACACACTTCCACACTATTGCCCAATAGGTACTCCATTTCCAAATTTCTTTTTCTGGACATCAACAACTTATTAAGTTACCGAAGTTTGCTTTTTGGACCATGCACAATGCTGATATACTTATGAATAAAATCTATACATGGTTTGAATCATGTCCCATTTTCTTCTTTATAGCCTATTTATGTTTTGTTTATACCAAATTATTACGATTTTTACCTTAAAACTACTCATATGTTCATCCTCCATTGATCTCGGTCACAATGAATTCTATCTGCCATTGAGTAGCACTAGACAGGACTTTTTTCATTTAAAATAGATTTCTTCCTTATTAGCAATATTTTATATTTTGCTTCAGGTTGTACAGGAGCCAAGAGTGAACAATTGTCAAAATTGGTAGCTTGGAAGGTAATAAAGTATGAATGAAATAATTTGTCTATTATAATTGCTCTTCTAATGTCTGGTTCAGTTCAATCTTACTATGTGGATCTAAAAATGACGTGTAAAGTACCTTTATGTTGACTGATGATTTTCTGATAATTTTGTGAATTTGAAGTAGCTGCCTATGACCATTTTCCAAGTTAAAATATATTTGAGATGAATTTTCTAGCATTATTAAACTTCCCATGTATTCACGTGTTCTTTTTGGTATGTTTCGATTATTCAAAAGATTGGTTTTCTTGTGATATTTAAGGTAATGCTCTTACCAGTTATTCATAAAAAAGACACCCTTGGCACTCAATGTGCCGGAACCAAGAATTTTTTACAATGAAGGAGGTGATTCTTTTGTTTATGTTGTTGGGATGTTCTTGGCACTCAATGTGCCGGAACCAAGAATTTTTTACAATGAATGAGGTGATTCTTTTGTTTATGTTGTTGGGATGTTCTTAATTTTGTGGTTACATTTACAAATATATGCCTCTATGTTGTGGGGATACAATTGTTTCAAATTATTTACCTATTTAGAGTTTAAACGTAATATTGGAACTTGGAAATTCAACTAGAATTGTTAAATCAACAAGCTTGGGTAACTAAAATTTGATCTTGATATGTAACGAATTAGGAGCTCCTCATTTAATTGATCCATTGTTTTTTATTTATTAATCAGGTGATTTAGTTGATTTTATGTGGTTTTTTAGGGTGAATATGCTTATATTTTGATGTTCAATAATGTCAAGAATGATTTTAATATTGTTAAATATTTTCTTTCAATTCCTGTAGTTAATGTTTGTTTTCATTTGCAGCTTTTGTGTTGATCCAAGTATCAGTATAGTGGTGTAACAAATTTTTGCTGAAACATTTTATGTTTTTCTCTGAGTTATGCTTAATCTTTTATTGTCTTCTTGATTTATTATTTTAGTTTGAAAAGTATAACTTCTTACTCTCAATTATTATGTTGTGAAAATTGTGAAATTTTTATGATTTGTTTTGATGACGACATCTTGAATTATGCAGGGATATCATAAACAAACCAATTGTGAATTTCTTCTTAAATTATTGATTTGCAACTGATGACTCCGGGAGTGGTGGCCTGGATATGATGTCACCTGTTTTAGGTCTATTTTTCTATCTTTGTGAAATTCTTGGCACTTTCTTCATTAATGTTTGTTTTCTGGTATATATTATATAATATATTTGAAACGTGTTTTGGAAGTTTCAACTTTAATTTGATTGAGATTAGTGCAGTTTGCCTAAAAAAGTTAATGTCTATGTTTGGAGTAGAAAATTGTCATAACGTATGGCTGGATAGCATGTATTAATAAGTACATTGCTTTTGTTCAGTAATATTTTGAACCACGAAATTAGAAGTCTATGAACCCAGTTAAATTTTCATTTTTGCTTGAAATGTAAATTTTTGAGTGAGGAAATGCTATTATTTGCTTGGATTTAAATTAAGGGTTTGATTGAGTTATATTTTTTGGGAAAATAGAATTTATAATTGTAATTTTTTGAAGAATGTGGTTAAAAAGTAGGATTTTTTTTTTTTTATTTTGGATTTACATGTGAAATTATTTTATCGGATAATATATGGTTGAAAATAAGTTTGGATAAAGATGAGATTTGTGAGAATGAGTTTTAAGCTTGAGCTAAATTATTTCTTTTCATTTTCCATTGCTAATATACCATGGATGAATCATTTAATTTCATAAACAAATATCAAGTCTACAATTATGAAGCAGATTGAGATAATAAATTTTTGAGAATAAATTTGGAATATTGTTGATTATCTACTATTTATGTTATAGTCCTATGGTTAGTTATTGTAATATAATATTCTTTTTTATATCTAATAATGTGCATCGCACGAGTGGTAGAACTAGTGTTTATAAAATGAAGATAGTATTTATCAAAAATGTTTTCCAATTGACGTGTATTCATAAAATGGTGAGATAAACAAAATTTGTGTCGGTATCTTATTTAACCATTGTCAATTATACGTTATCTCTATCTCTATCTCTATTTCATTTCATACAAGACACGGGCTTTCCTTTCCCCTTACAGAAAAACTATTGCGTCCTCTTATCTTCTCGTCTCGCCAACAAGATGCTATTACCCGTGGCCATTCAACCAAATACAGTCTACACAGTAAATCATGCTTCAAATTTCATAAACCCGGCAAAGCTTCCCAAAAATCGAAGCTTTACAATTACAGAAAACCCATCTTTTTCTCATCCTCCCAACACAAGAAAACTCAAACCCTCCTGTTCATCTTCGTCTCCAACTCCAACTCAAGAAACGTCATCAATCTTGGAGAATAATAATAATAATAATAATGGCAGTAATCAAGATAAACAGAAGCTGGGAGTTGTCGTGAAGCCAATGGAGAGACCAAGACTGGTGCTGAAATTCACATGGATGGAGAAGAACATTGGAATAGCAATAGACCAAGTGATTCCAGGAGGTCGGGGTGGGACCATTCCTTTGAGTCCTTACTATTTTTGGCCTAGAAAAGATGCTTGCGAGGAGCTGAAACTTATGCTGGAACGTAGACCCTGGATTTCCAAGAAACACACGGTTGATCTGCTAAATCAGGCTGCTCATGTCATCAATTTGTGGCAGCAGAGTAATGAGTCTTATTAGCTTAATAACATTTTTATTTTGCTCATATGTACTGCATTTCCCAGTTTTTATCAAGTGATGTGTGCTCTTGATTTTGGGTTATAGGCAGACCAAGGTCAGCTTGAAAGCAACTTTAGTCGATCATTACTATTATTGCTTAAGAAATACTTTCATTTTGAGATAAATAAATACGAAAACACGAGGATGGAACTCAAAGGACAATAAGAAGAAATAGTTATATTCTTTGAATCTAAATTAGGGAGTATAGTTAATTCACATGGCAAGAGAAAAGTTATTGCATGTGAAAATAGGAACAATAGGAAACTTTAGAAGGAATCTACTTTTTTTTAAACCATTTTATTTTACTCGTCGAACTCGTGCATATGATCTAACAGATAGTTTGCAGCAAGCTCCTCGTTCTTGTTGCAAGCGAAAAATACTTCCAACACCAAAGCTCGATCAAACCCCATAGCTTCAAGCTGCAAGATAAAATTACGGTTTAGTAAAAAAGCCACGTTATAAGCATACAGATAAATGGATTTAACATCTGATTTTTTAAGTTAACAAACAGATAAATATATGGAACACTGCTTCTGAATATCATGCCATTCAATTCCTCTGTTCATGACTTCCATGGATGTTGAGGATGTAACAAAAGCTTAGCGTTGAAAGATATTATGTACATGTACTGAAAAAGGGTTTGACACGGAAAGTTATCGTGGTTGATGGGATTGACTGACAAAGTAACAAAAATCCAGCAACATATCAATGATACCATACAGGAGAGGAGTGCAATGAATGACAGAATATAAGATCAAAAACCATGGTTAGATGCATCTGCCAAGTATTCTGGATTCATTTTAAACATGAAACACGGTAATTTTACTTGCTTGGTTTGGTTAAGTAAACATTGCTACCGGTGTCATTACTTATACATGCCACCTTGACGGAGCCCCAATCACCGAGATAAGTATATGTTAAAAGACTTTAAGATTCCCTAAATCTATCCGCGAGAGAAATCACTATTCAAAAGATGGCAAGCACACGTGATTCTTCTGCTATCTATTATGCAAAGTTGTTTTTAACACCACATTCTGTGAAAACAATGTAAATTAGGGTTAGTAGCATATAGCCCTACATCATATAGTCATAGAATTTGTGACTGGCAACTGGTGATACTACAGCAGACAAACACTCAAATCATAGTCCTTCACTTGTAAAATGCAACAACAATTTGAAGAACAGTAGATTGTAAGAAATGTTTAAAAGTGTTTGACATGATAATACAAATTCTCTTACTCCTGTGTAAAAGAAAAATATCTGCTAAATAATAGCCTAAGGTCTAACAATCATAGTTCTTTGATCTGTATATAGTTTCCACTTTCCATACATTACTCCATCTGGTCAAAGTTGCCAAGAAGCTCAAACTATCTTGTCAAGGTGAACAACAAACAATTGCTACATAATGGGTGTTTTTACATAAAGAAAGAGTGAAAAACTTACACGTTCAATTGCTTCCCGCTCTTCAGGTGTGACGGTCACAGTTTGCGGCATTGCTTCAGCAAGTTGCCCCAGTACGTTCCTAAACCATTATTGACATTTCAAGTCAATTGCAAGGATTATGAAGAAAGTGCAAGATAGATAAGGGAATCAGAGAGATGAAAGCTACTATCAACTGGATATAACTTTTTAAGAAGACAAAGAAAATAAGAGAACCACAGTAGATCCTCTCACCCGTCCCCTTCAACAGGTTCATTTATTAGGCGTAGAAAGTCAGCCTGATGTTCTTGAATCATCCTCACCAATTGTGGATTTTGCTTCCCCAGCTCTTGAAGCATAGGCTGCAGCAAGTATGCCATCATTACGTGACCAATACACATTTCCGCCTGTAAACTGATTAATTACATTAGACGTGAAAAACAAGTACCTGCAAGATTTGAGGATTGGCTTGCACCATCGTCCGCAGAGCTTGAAACTGAAAATAGAAATCGAAAAATATATATAAAAGAAAATCAAACCATAATTGTTTTCAGTTTCCAAAGAAACACAGCTTTCTGTACCTGTTGACTATTGCGAAGAAAATCCAAGTTACCAGTAGCATTTGAACCCACATTTGGCATGCCCTGGATCCAAAAGGAACGGCCAATTAGATTTTTTTTTTTTTTTTTTTTCCCTTTCAATTCAAAAGATTCATATTATAACCATACAAATTCTTACCTGTGGAAAAAGGTCTAAAGGATTGGCATTGGGTCCACTCGAAGGTACCACTGGTTCTGTTGCCTGGGTTGAAGGATTCACAGGCTGCCCACCCGCAGGAGGCTGAGCAACAGGAGAGACTTCTGCTTGCTCAGGAATACCCTGAAACAAAACTCTTTTATAAACTGCAACTAATTGACTCAAGGAATTAATGTTTTCGACTGGCTCTAAGTTCTAGCAGACATTTTTTACTTCCAGAAAAATGGAAAAGTAGGCCAAAATCCGAGTAACGAAGTTCGAAACCTTTGGAAAAGACTCACAGAATAGAGGTATTCAATAGCTCTCTCTGGATTGTTATATGCAGCACGTAAAGCTCGTACAACTGTACCTCGATCCCAACTACCTCCACCCATATCAAGAATTTGCTGAATAGTGGCTTCTAAGTTACTTCCAGCGACAAGATTTGATGCTGCTTGATCAAAAACATCTTCCACTGAGCTGTTTCGAGGATAAATTATAAGTAAATGAACACTAAATTTTCTGATGAAAGTTTAAAAATTGATATATCCCATTAACAGTAAACAAACAAATCACTTGTACTCACGTAGCAGGGGCAGTAGCAGCAGCAGCAACAGAATCAGGGGAAGATTGTGGACTGTGCAGGAGAAATGAAAAGTTTAAAAGTAGGATCAAGACTAGAAAAAAAATTACTTATAACTGGTGAAAACTAGAGCAGTGAGATGGGTTTTACGGTGGCAAAGTTGATGAAGGGGTCGGAGATGCTGCTACAGATTGTGCTGGTGGAGGAGTATTACTTGCCGGTTGGTTCTATAGAGACGAAAATCATTAGCACTCATAACCAATGAACAAATAGAATAACTCTTAGATGATTCCCAACAATTAAAGCATGGCAATCTCATGTAATATGAATACCTTTCTCAATAAAAATATAGTTTAAAGTAAGCCCAGAGAGAAACGTTAACCAACAGGCATTCAAGTAGTATATATGAAGTTCACAATGAAAAAAATTACAGTTCAAAGCTTGCCAAAAAAAGATGTGAGCATTTACACGAGTAATTGATCTAGTCCTAAGAAGAGAGCAATGTTAACATATAAAAATCAAGTCCAATAATGCTGCCCAAGAAACTGATAAACGTTGAGATTCACACACCATATTCAAGGGTGCAGCTGATGCAGTTGCAGGCCCACTTGACGAAGCCTTGTTCTACAAAAAGTTGCAAAATACAAACATTATTAGACACAAGACTAAAATGCATTATCTAAATTGACATAAATGCATTGTTATAGTTTTTCCATTATATAATATAACTTGTACAATAAAAGTAAAGATACAAATTCATTCATTTGGGGGCAGCCCACCCACAAGCACAGCACACCAACAAAATATGTTCACCAGCAACGAAGCAAACTTATACACAGACAACAATACCCGTACCCATCAAAAAGCTGCTTTCAAATTGTAAATTACCGAAAGAAATTGTAAAGTAGTAACTCATCTACTCTAATAATCCCTTCCCCCCTCCTATATTGCAGCCATATTATTGGAAAAATCATAAACAGGGCAAATCATTCTTGATATGATTTTCATTCGAGTTAACCATATACAACTCATGGGATAGAATAAGATCTAAATAATGTGAAAACAGTTACCTTGCTCAACATGATGACAACAAAACTTTTTTCAGCTACTTTGTTTTCCTCAAGTGTCGTCTCATCCTTGAGGACTTTCCCCTGATGGATGAGTATTTGCTGAGAAGCAGGGTAGACATCTGATCCCTGAACAGTTTCTATATTCTTTTTCACATCTGCCACCTAACAGTTCAACAAATACTTTATCATTTAAAAACACCACAAAACTAATTATACAGAAACTTAAGCAATTAGAATTATCTTCCCAAGCAGACTAGTCAGTTCAAAGAACTGTGGTGGTGTTCTGGCATAGAGAAGCTAGAATTATTTCGACACTCAAGTATTGGAACAAGATCAAACGATAGGGGCATGTGTTGATGTTAAAACCCAAAAATAATCAAAGTTTCACTCAAACTGTAGTACAACCGACAACATCAAGAGTCAGAGGAACATACACAAAATGCAACTGAAACTGTCTAGACTCTTCCACGTCAACTATTCAATTACTTGTGACATACTGCACTTATAGCCCATCAAAACATTTCAACAAAATTAGTCATGAAAACCTTAATGAATAAAGTCAATAATCATTATTAATTCTAACAGAAGCAAAATTTAAAAGGGCATGATTGAAAGTCTGAAATGTTGGTCTTTTCTTTCATATTCAGAAAGGCAAAGTTCATATGAAGACTATTTTCTATTCAGGACGACTCTCATGCCACTGACTGATAAAAATATGTGCTTTTGAGGATTTTCTTTTACTTCATTGGCAAATTATTACCTACCAACTAGATAAGATTGCAACCGTTCCCGGGTGGTATTTGTCACTGAACGCAGATGTTCAGTCACTAGAACAGCTGTTCATGTGAACCAGATTCATAATCGACTTACAAAACCTTAGGCTATGAAATTAAATTTTCAATGACTTTGCTATTGCTTTTAGCCTGTAGAAATTCAAGTGAGCATATACCAAACCTAGAGTAATATTTTCTGGAAATACAGATAACAATTTTAATCCAGTCTCCGAAAATCAAGACCGCCAATTTGCTTATGCATATCCGGTTGAAACACATATTCATCATTCTCGATTTCGAGTTCAAATACGAAAACTCAAAGTTGAATTTCAAAGAAAAATTCAGGCCTAAAAAACAAATGCCCACGGCATAGAGCTCAAAGCTACGAGGCAAAAACAATATTAACTCACTTCAATTATTGCTGAGAACAAATATCAAACCGCGCACAACATAATCCAGAATCATAACAACCGTAACAATCCAAAAACCCTACCTTACCTTAGTAAAGGACAAATAGTAATTCAGTTCAAACTTACACTGACACAGATAAAAATAATTATATATCATGCGTAGAGAGGGGGGAGAGAGAGTGAAAAGGAGGAGAAGAAGATATATACGGTTCCTTCCGGCTTCACTTCGATCTCGAAGTGGGTGCCCTTCAATGTCTTGACGAAGACCTTCATTTTTGACCTTTAGGTTTTGACGTTTGTAGTTGTCGGCTCCTCTTAAAAAACGGAGTCTCGATCCCCGCTCTCCGCCGGCGAATGTAAGAGAGAGGAAATCAAAGCACAAGTTTTTATGAAAACGGAAGAGAAAGTCTGTTTTTGGTAATGATTAGGTAACTAGGTGGTTACTGCTGGGAAATTGTCTTAAATTGTCAAAAAGTTGGAGGACTAAAATTGTAATCGAAGAAAAAGTGTTTAATTCAAATGTTTATATTGAAACATGATTGAAATGCTAATAGAAAGGGAATTGTTACTTTTTTTTTTAAGGTTGCGTTTGATATCGATGGTGGAATTTGAGTAGAAAGAAAATAAATTTCAGAGAATTAAATTTTAGGGAATTAAATTCCTAGGAATTGAAAGTTTAATGTGTTTGATTTGTTTAATTTTCTAGGTAGAAAAAGTGGAGAATTTTTCAACTTTTGTTGTTTGATTAACATTATTTTTCATGAAAAATAAAGTAAAATTTAGCTATTATAATATATTTTTTTCATTTTTTAACAAGTTTGTACTTAGTAATAATAATATTAATTTTTGGAAAAAAAATAAATCAATTAACAATAACAAAAATGATCAAACGTAACAAAAATGATATAAGATTTTCTATGGAAAATAAAACCTTATCCCCCCTTGGAAAACGAATTCATCTAAAACAAGGAAAATACCGAGTTTCGAGGCAAGTGGAAAAATGAATTCCATGGAAAATTTAGGTAACCAAACAGCGCAAAGTTGAAAAATCACGTAGAAAATCATATTTTCCATGAAAAATATGACGAATCAAACGCAGCCTTATTGATTGCGTTTCCAGTGATCAAAGCAAATGGTTAGAAGTTCTTTCTATTGTTGGCATTGAGGTAATTTCAATGGAAGTGAATGAATCTAGAGGTTGTGTTTCCTAGTGAAAGAACCTAAGGTAATTAATTTGTTAGAATTACAATTGACAAAGGAATGAAGTTGATCAAAGAAAACTTCTCTAACTCCAAGCCGAATTGTTGGTGGGTCGGATGACGTAAATGTAATTTCTATATAAACATGTAATTTCTAACTCCTTCTGTTGTAGTACATTGATTACAGAGTTTTGTGAGAAAAAATAGTAATCTAGCATCTTAATTTTTCTTATTTTCTTTATGGGTTGTACAAAGAAGTAGAATTTGATAGATGTGATAAAACTTGATACTTGTTCTACAATACTTAGGGGTTTGGTGAATGAAATTCTATATAATTGTAACAATTTATTATATAGTGAAAAAATTTCGGTAGTCTGTAAATTTTACGACGTTTTATTTTCTTGTTCACTCAATTATTTCTTTGAACACCAAAAGATCATGTGGGTTAAAGAAGAGGGAATCAATGTTTAATTTCCAAACAAGTAGTATCAGAGCATTAGGTGGTTTGAGGTTTTTTTGGAGTAAAAGAAAATATGTTTGTCAAGTACAACATGGAGAAATTTGATTGGATGATCAAATTTGGTTTGTGGTAAGTACAGGTGAAGGATGTTTTGATTCAGGCAGGTCTATATAAAGTTTTGAAGGGAAAACCAACCTAAAGTTCTGACAAAGTTAAAGTAAAAAAAAAAAAAAAAAGGAAATTGAATCCAACAAGATTGATAAAGATTGAGAAGATTTAGATTTGAAGGCTGCTAGTACAATACGACTATGTTTGATCAAGAATGTTCTTGCATATATTCATGGAATAACTAAAAAATTAATAAATATTTGTACACCACAACTCCAAATTTCCCCTTCTTCCTCATCCTACCCATACGACCATCCTCAATCCAGCCTTCATTTTGCATTTTTCAACATCATTTAAGGAGGAGTATTATTTATTAAAATCGATGCACGGATGCTATATTGTTTGTAGCAAGAGGAAAATTCTTTGGCAATGTAATGTGTTCGAAACTTAATTGGAAAACATTAAAAGGGTCAGTCGTCTCACATAAGGATTCATTTTTTAATGATCCGGGAAAAAAAAAAAAAAAAATCTACAGACACGCATTGTCCTCAGATCCCAGATAAGTCAATGCAAATTTATAAACTGCAGAAAATTGAAGTCCTATGTTGATGATAGTAATAATTGCTACCAATTTGCACACTATAATCCGATCAGATTGAACTCCGATGAAAGCTCCATTTGTCAAGTACACTTCGGTCGCCGGAGTCAACAATATATTGTCATGAACATCACTTAAATTGCTGTTCCCTAGCACCTTCAGCTTCCCATCGGAGATCGAAATTCCAACACCCATCGTCATTTTCCCAAAAAAATGTAATCTTTTTCAAACCCCAAAATAAAAAAACACTAATAGAAACAACAACCTCTACAATAGGATGACGTAGAATGAGAATGCAATTCAGAGTAGTTGATGAGCATTATTGGGATTAATATGAAGGGGAGAATATTAATTTGAGGTTGTGGTGTACATAAAAAATTAATGTGAAAATTAAAAGGTTATTTATGTAATTTTATTTATGATTGTTTTTATAATTAAAGAAATATTTAAAATTTTGGTGTAAAAAATAAGTTTTGTGATAGCAATATAGCCCCCCTTAAGGCAGTTAGACATTGTGCAACGACACTAACTTTTAGTTGGGCTCAAAAGGATCCTTGAGGGTTAAGTTCATAATTACATATATTTAAGTTTGAAAATTTTTGTAATAAGGTGGTATGTAACTAGTTACATAAGTATCAAAATAACTATCAAAATCAATTTTTATTTATTTTTTTATTTTTTGGAATCAGAATCAGATTTTGTAATTAGTTACAATTGTAATTTTATTGTCGTCGCTGCCACAATTTCCGTCGTTGGACAACCGTCAGACATACAATTGTAACTTTATTTCAATTTTTAATTAGTTACAATTGTAATTTCCCCATCACCACCTCCACTATTATCGTCGTCTCAACAGCACCACCACAATTGTAATTAAGAGCTTGTTTTGTAAAGCAAAAATTTTCACCACAATTTTTCAAACTCAATCTCAACCATCAATTCTTAGTAAAACATACAATTTTTTACTTTTCAAACATTTTAAACCACACATCCATCAAAAAATCACAAAAATCAAAACTTTTCACATTATCAAAAATCTCTAATTGCCATCGCCACCACCACAAATCCACAATCATCACCACCATCACCACAAATCCACCACTACCATCACCACAAATCCAAACGATCATAAATGCACCACTACTACATCGATGCAGCGACTCTTTAGACCACCGCCTCCTCCTCCCGCACATGATCACACCCCATGGCATCAGCGATTTGAAGGCAACCGTGGTGCCTCTATTTTCCTCGAGGTAGCGACATCGCCGCTGCAACGATCTAGAAGAGGTATCGCTGCTTTGATGTGGTGTTTTTAAGTATTAAGTGGTGGTGCTTCAGTCCTGTGTTATTTTGCATATAAGTGGTGGTGGGACGGCGAGAACTAGTGGCGACGGTTACAGTGGTATTGGAATTTGAATATGGGATGGAGTTTTACTGGCGAAGGCCGCAGAGGCGATGATGGAGTTCCTTCACGTTTCGATTGTTTTCAGATTTGTTGGCGGTAGAACTCAACCACTTTTCTCTATTCCGGTAGATATAGGACTCCTCCACATTTAGAAACGTGACTTAAATCAATCCTAATTTGATACATGATTTGATTAATTATTTTCAAAATACCTTATTTTAAAAAATTTCAAAATTAAACATATGATTTGGTGCAATTAGCCCTTCCTTGAACTGAACTTTAACACAGTCCGTAAGGATGTCAACAACACAATTTGCTTTCTACAGCCCAAAGAAACAAATTATTGAAGGAAAAGATATTCACAATATTCAACTTCAAGTATTATCAATAATAATAACTTAGGGTGTGTTTGATATGTTAAATTTTTTATGAAAAATGTCAAATCAAAAAAAATATTTTATGTTTCTTGTTTGATTGGAAAAATTTTCATGGAAAATATTTTCTAGGTACAAATTTTTAATGCATATTTTGCTCAATTTCATGTCAAATATTTTCTTTACCATGAGGTGGGAAAATATATTTTCCTTTTCCTTTTCCATCTTTTATCAATTTTACATATGCTTGCTAGGAAAATATCACATCAAGGAAAAGATTTTCCACCTTTTGATGTTTGATTGGAAAATTTACTTGGAAAATATTTTTTTGGTACAATCATGTTATGCACAACTTAAAGAATTTTCTTAGAAAATATTTGGGTTAATAGCACAAAACGTCCCTACCTTTGACATGTATTATGCAAAACATCCCAACGTTTTGATTTTTGACGCTGAACGTCTCAACCTTTACATTTTCTTGTTGGAGACGTCATTTTCGTTATATTTAACCTTATTTCAACGTTAAATGAGGGGCATTTTTGTCCAATTCTATTTTTAATTCATTTCTTAAAGGTAATTGGCACAAAAAGTTCCTACGTTTGACACTCATTGTGGAAAAAGTCCCTACGTTCATTTTTTTGGCGAATAACATCCATACCTTTAGATTTTCTTGCAGATTAGTCCCCAAATTTTACATTTCTTTCAATTTAGTCATTTCTATTTGATTTAAAAGTCATTGTCTTCAAATGTGTATAACTTTTGATCAACAACTCCGAATTGTACTCCTTTTTTGCGTTGAACTCCAAATTCAACAATCTTTCTTATGATGTATCATGTGCTCATTTATTAAACATTTCGTTTTGACTTTTGTATTGTAGATACTTATTTTGTTATGGCATCATTGATTACGTAAATTGATTTCTGTAAATTTTATTGAAACAGCGAAATTTTAATTTTAGTGTGTGTTCGACGGCCAGCGGAATTTATAAATTGGATTTATTTGACTTTTTTTTTTTTAAGGTAAAATGTCTGATTAAAAATTGGTATGTTTAGCCCCTGTTTGAGCCATATTATAGTCTCAAATCACTTTTTGAACAACACACAGTTTCTTTCTAATATGGCTCAAATAGGGACTAAACATACTAATTTTTAACCAAACATTTTACCTTAAAAAAATTAAAAAAAGTCAAATAAATACAATTTATAAATTCCCCTGGTCATCGAACACACACTAAAATTAAAATTTCACTGTTTCAATAAAATTTACAGAAATCAATTTACGTTAATCAATGATACCCTAACAAAATAAGTATCTACAATACAAAAGTCAAAACAAAATTTTTAATAAATGAGCACATGATACATCATAAGAAAGATGGTTGAATTTGGAGTTCAACGCAAAAAACGGAGTGCAATTCGGAGTTGTAGATCAAAAGTTATACACGTTTGAAGACAATGACCTTTAAATCAAATACGGAATAACTAAATTGAAAGAAAAGTAAAATTTGGGGACTAATCTGTAAGAAAATCTAAAGGTAGGAACGATATTCGCCAAAAAAATAAACGTAGGGACTTTTTCCACAATGAGTGTCAAACGTATGGACGTTTTGTGCCAATTACCATTAAGAAATGAATTTAAAATGGAATTGGACAAAAATGCCCCTCATTTAACGTTGAAATATGGTTAAATATAACGAAAATGACATCTCCAACAAGAAAATGTAAATGTTGGGACGTTCAGCGTCAAAAATCAAAACGTTGGGATGTTTTGCACAATACATGTCAAAGGTAGGGACGTTTTGTGCTATTAACCCAAAATATTTTCTCATCATTTTGGTGAGAAAATTTGCATGGAAAAGACAAATATTTTTCATTTGTCTTTTCCATATTGAATCAATCATAGCCTTATTGAAATGTGTTTTGAAAGATCCATACCAACTCTATACATAAGGATTTAGGGCTAGTTTGATACTATTTTTATTTCTGTTTCTTCTAGCTAGCAGATTTTCTCCAAAAAATTATATTATAGGGCTGTACCAAATCTAGTTCTTGAAAGATTTTAAAGGATTTGAAAATTTACTCTAGACTTCAGAGTTCCCATAAAGACTTCAAAAATCTTTAAAAAGTTTCGTGTTAGTCAAAATGTGAATGACTTTAAAAACTTCTGCTAAATCTTCTATGTACATACTAATAATTTCTAAACATAAAATACAATCACAATATTCTTAATTTATCTCTCATTAACCTCTAAAATTCTGAAAGATTTAAAAATAAAAAATAAAAAAAATCTTTCAAATTGTAATTTTGTTTCTTCTGTATTTTTTTTCATTCTTTTATGTTTATTTTTAGAAACCTTAGACCTACGACTAAACAAATTATTGTTTTTTTTTGTCTCTTCAACTTAATATATTTTTTCTTTCACTTTCTTCTTTATCATTGTTTTCTTCAGTTTCTCTATAAAAATAGATCCAACCAAAATTTTATAAATTTTATAGAAAAATAATAATTAAATTTTGTCTGAAAACATATATTATTAAGCAAAGTGATTCTACAATTTTCTTCAAAAAGATTTGTATATTTAAAAAAATTGACTAAAATTCAATCAATCAAAATATATATAAGTTTGTAAAATTTTTATCAAAGATGTTTCTCTCTCACGCCATTTTTTTGTGATTAACTTGATATATAATCATCATTAACTATTAATATTCACGTCATATTAAAATGAATCTATTAATATTCAAGTTTTTCAATTGAAAAAATAAAAGTCGGTAAAAGTCCATATAAGTCTTTTAAATAAAGTTCACAAAATTCTTTGAAAGTCTATACAAATCTATAAAAATCAATAAAATCTAATGATGACCTTTAAAAGGGTCCTTTAATAAAATTTTGAAAGACATAATAAAATTTTTAAATGTCTTTCAAAATTTATATTAAATAACCTCCCTTAATTTTTTATTTTTATTTTTAGTAGGGAATACTTTTAGAGAAAGCCACAATTGATCATTTTTCTCTAAAAGATCTAATGCCGCGTAATGTGTGGCCTCACCCCACACATGAGGGGATAATTTACCTATTGTACGAACTTAGGGTCTGTTTGGCACAATTTGCGTACGAAGTTGGAAAATGTTTGCTTCAGAATTTATTTTTTTGATTGCTTGATAGTTCAAATTTATCTTAGAGTTGATTTACCACATTTGTTTTGGGAATTGATATTCAAGGCAAATCAATTCTCACTACTTTGGTGGGAATCAATTTACAACCTTGCATGACAAACCATTTTTGTCTCGTTTGATTATTTTTGTTGTTGTTAATTAAATTTTTTTTCAAAAAATTAACATTTTTATTATTATTATTATCAAGTACAAATGTGTGAAAATAAGTTGATTAAAATAATTATTTTTTACTTTATTTACGATGAAAAACAATATCAATCAAACATTTTTCACCTAAAAAAATTAATCAATCAAACACATCAAACTTTCAACTACCCAAAAAATTAAATTCTCAAGAATTCATTTCCCAAAATTCAATTCCTTTTTACTCAAATTTCACCTTGCTATCAAATGAACCCCATTTGAAATACAAAGTTTGTTGTTGGTCCATCCCAAATCCCACTCCCAAATCGATTGATTCCTCGTCACCATAATCATTACCACCATGATCTCCGACGCACCACCACCACCATATCCGACTAACCATCACCACTCTTTGTCGCACCATCACCATGATCTCTACAAAACCACCACCAGAACTTCGACGCACCACCATAGTATACCAGTCATTTCACCATCACACGTAACGATATTGGAAAGATACACTGATATATTGATATTGAAAAGATACTGTGATATATATATATATATATATATATATATATATATATATATATATATATATATATATATATATTGTAGATATTAGTAGTTAATCATCATACAATCAAGCAATCGGTTATGCATCTTTCCATTTCAAATAGGATTTTCTAAGTAGACGATGAAAGATAAATTAACCCATGAATGATGTATAAAGTGTGACCTGAACAACACGCATGTGACTTGAATGAATATTTAAAGTGTGACATGTGATATAATGTAATAAATGTGACATGAACACCACTCTTGTTACGTGAACATTTAAAATGTGACATGTGACATAAATGCACCAAATATGACCTGAACAACACACTGTGATATAATGCACCAAATGTGACCTAAATAGCACATTTGTGACCTGAAAAATATGAAAGTGTGACCCCGTGATCTAATTCTATTCGAAAACCCCCAACCTAATTCAATGAAAAAATTGAGAACTTCACACACATTCTTGCCCAAAAGGCACAACACAGGATCATCCCGCACACTTCACCAGCAACTCCATCAACCACAGCCAACCCTCCTTCCCTCAGATAGTACTCTCACGCCACACACTCCAGTTTCACAGAATTCTCCATTCCACACATAACACCACTCTAGCCATCACACAACCACAGCCAACCCTCAACATAGCCTACACTCTCTAGCCATACAGCAGCCTCCAGCCCCGACTCCTCTCTCGCACCTCACATCCCTCATGCAGCCAACCCTCAACTAGGGAGCCACATTCGTTCCCAGCAACCTTCAGCAGTCGCACACCTAGCCCTCACACAAAACTTCGGCTTCTGACAACAACTCTCAACTACATAGAACTCTTCATCACACAACATAATCTCATACGATGGCAATGCACCTGTCTGAAATTAATGAGGGCGTCATCGAGTATGGCCGTTGTTGCTTTTGGGGATTTCTTTCGCTGTGTAGAAATGAATTTAATTTTGGGAGTTGGGGTGGATGTATGTAGGTTGGGGGAGAGGGTGGGTGGTTAATTTAATTAAATATTATTATTATTAATATTAAAAAACGTAATTACCACCTGATTTGTATATAATTAAGTATTAAACATAGTTTTTGATTTTGAATATTTAAATGCTGGTGGGGTTGTAATTTAATTTCCTCTAAGGCTGCGTTTGATTGCCAGATTTTTCTATGGAAAATGTGATTTTCCACCCAATTTTCCAACTTTGGCCTTTTGATTGACAAGTTTTTTCATGGAATTCATTTTCTTGGCATGAGTCAAATCAACATCAATTCCTTGTTTTCAATGAATTCATTTTCCAAGGGGGAGGATGTTTTATTTTTCATGGAAAAACTTTTATCAATTTCGTCACTTTAGATCCTTTTTGTTATTGTTAATTAATTTATTCTTTTCCTAAAAATTAATATTATTATTATTATCAAGTACAAATGTGTAAGAAAATAATTTTTTTTGCTTAAAATAGCTAAATTTTGTTTTATTTGTTATGAAAAATAATGTTAATCAAACAACAAAAGTTGAAATTTTTTTTCCTTTTTTTCACCTAAAAAATTAAACCAATCAAACACATTAAACTTTCAATTAACAGGAATTCATTTTCTTTTCACCCAAATTCCATTTCCGCTATCAAATGCAGGTTCGGACATGCTTAAAGGCAAAGCAGGCCCGCTCCTTGGGCCTCATCCAAGTAAGAGCCCATTATTTAAAAAAAAAAAACTGAAATTTGGGCCAGAACCCAAATGCCCAAATAATGTTATATTTGGAATGAATCGTTCTACTCGTCCCTCATTTTCTCCAATGAAAGAAAAAAAATCCCAAAAATCTCAATTGAAAACCTAAATCTTTGAAAGAAAAAAATCTCATTGCTTAGTTGTTAGTACTTATTACTTAATCCGTTAGTCGTTACGTGTATTGATTGTTGACTAACCATAAAGTACGACATTGTTAATTTAGCGTCCCTGAACCCATGTACACGTCTATTTATGACAAGTAAGAGTCCAATTTTCCCAAGATATACTGTTTGTCTTGGGCCCTAAAAATTACAAGTACGGCTCTGATCAAAGAATCACAAGTACGGCTCTGATCAAACGCAGCCTAATAATTTCCACCATCCCAACCTATGGGCCACGTGTGCATCTACACGTGGCTTGTCTCGACTCTTCATAGGATGAAAGATCCGGGGGAATTTTAAAAATACCCAAGTCAAACATGGGTTAAGTCAAAATACCCTAACTTTTTAAAAACTAACCACAATACCCATTTTTCTTTAAAATGATGTGTATACCCTTAATAACCATATTTCTCTTATACCCTTCATTTATTTCATATTTATATTAAAACGAAAACAATACAATTCTCATTTTTTCATTATTCTCTCATTTTTTCATCTGTTTGTAATCAATACACAGATAAATTATTCTCTCATTTTTATCTGCTTGTGCTAAAAAAAATCCGCAAAAAATATACAAACCTCAACTAAAAGATTTCATTCGCTACTTCTTATCGGTAAGTTGATTTAGCAATATTTATTATACTATATTTAATTTTGTTCTCGTTGTGTTAAATTTATTCAACAGATCCATAATTTCAGTGACCAAAAATTAACGAAAAATTCATATATTATTAATTTTTTAGTTAATAATAATTATAGATCTATAATTATGCAGACTAAACAATGAAAATTAATATGCGCGAAGTGTGATTTTTATCAGTTTAGTAAAAAAATCGGAAGAATTGAACATTAGAGCGGAAAAAAAGTGTCTGTCAATGGTTCGGCTGGACCATTGCAGGGTCCGGTCGGACCCGGACAGCCGGACCCTGCATCGGTCCGGCCGGACCAATTTCAAAAATAATTATTCTAAATTATTTTTTTACATTATAAATAAATTATAAAATTCTAAATAATTTTTTTTATTCTTAATATTATTTATCATTTACTACAAAAATAATTTCATTACTAAATATAATTAGAATTAACAAATGGCTAACTATGATTTCATAATTGTAACAAAAATTTAATAATTTCACAATGTTGAAAAATGTAATTATAATGTCATAATTTGTTAATAATAATTACAAATAAGATATGTAATTATAATTTCATAATTTCTTAATAAAAATGAATTAATAATTTCATAATAATTAAAAATAAGATATGTAATTATAATTTCATAATGCAAATAAGAAATTTATTAATAATATCAAAATAAATATAATTATAATAATTAAATAATTTTTAATTTTTCTACTTGTTTATTTACGTGCGGTAGTCTACAATGTAGAACGATTAAATATTGCGGATGCATGGTTCGGTCGGACCGAGGCTCCAGCCCGACAACTATTTTTTTTACAATTATTTTTTATCAGTTACTCTGATTTTCCCTAACTTGTTGTTTTGAAATTTTATAATTTTTAATTAATGCAGATATGGCTTTCATACCAGTTTCTTATTTTGGTGAATTCGTGGTTGATGAAAATCTGCGATGGTCATGGAAATATACAAGTGATCAAAACATTTCTATAATTTTGTTAACTCCAGGTATGTCATTTAAAGACATGTACAGCAAACTACAAGATCAACTCGAAGTTGATCCATCTGAATATGATATGAAATTTGGATTTCTATATAACTCTAATTCTACTGTTGCATTGCCACCATTGTTTGTTACTTTTGATGTGCAAATTACGTGGTTAATTGAGGCGAATAAAAGGGAAACTATTCCTCTCTGTGTAACTTTAGTACGAAATGATACCCCCGATAATCAGAATGAAGAATTCGATGGTGGGGATCAGAATGTGAATGATATTTGGGATACATTAGAAATAGTTCGTGAGGATGATGATGTTATTCCTGATACAGTTGCTATACTCCATGGTCCTTTTATCACCCACAGAGGTTACGATGTAGTCGGAGACAATCATGAGGACATTCCATTTACAAACAATATTAATTATTATAGTATTATTTTTTTTATTAAAATTGTGTAATTATAATTATTAATGTTATGAAACTATTATATATATTTTTACATTTATGAAATTATAGTTCATATTTATTATTTCTAATTATTATGAAAAACATTAATATTTTTTATCGACAATATTTAATTATTATAATTATATTTATTTTGATATTATTAATAAATTTCTTATTTACATTATGAAATTATAATTACATATCTTATTTCTAATTATTATGAAATTATTAATTCATTTTTATTAAGAAATTATGAAATTGTAATTACATATCTTATTTGTAATTATTATTAATAAATTATAACATTATAATTACATTTTCCAACATTGTAAAATTATTAAATTTTTGTTACAATTATGAAATCATAGTTAGCCATTTGTTAATTATAATTATATTTAGTAATGAAATTATTTTTGTAATAAATGATAAATAATATTAAGAATAAAATAATTATTTAGAATTTTAAAATTTATTTATAATGTAAAAAAAGATGTAGTCAGAACAGTCCGGCCGGACCAATTTCAAAAAGGTCAGCTGGACCAATTTTGAAAACGGCGGACCAATTTGGAAATGGTCTGGCCGGACCACTTTTGGTCCGGCCGGACCATTAGTTCATCTTCTTCGCAAGCTCTAACAATGACGGATCAAGAAAAATGCTTCTATGAACCCAAACTCGATTTACATAAGACAAATTTCAAACTTCAAGTTATAAATGAAATCAAAGCTAAAAATGTAATCTAACCTTGTCTAAAGTTTGATTCTTGAACAACTCGGAGTCTTCTTCTTTTTCTTTTGGACGGACCAAACTCTAAAATGGTGAGGAGACTTTGTTTTTTGCCGGACCCGAACTATAGAAATGGTGAGGAGGTCGGACTCTTTTGAATAAGTATAAGGATATTTTAGACTTTATCAATAATAAATCAATTTCGTTTTTTCTTTTTAACTTACAAATTGATCAAATGATATTTTGAAAAATGGGTCGGAGGAATCGATTAATGGCCACTAATTCCTCTTAAAGATCCCCACTTTCACTAGCGCGCAAAATTCCGTGGGCATGAATTTCACCGACACCATCCTTTCTTTATTATAAATAGAGTTTACGTGTCTTCAATTTTCACATTTCTTCTTTAAGACCTCCATAACCATTATCGTGGGTCTTTATATATCTGTAGCTTCTCCGAATGAATCAATATTGTTGAAGTTAACTTCTGCAGCTGGTTTTGAGTTTTTTCTTTACAATTCAATTCAAATATGGCCTTGTCTTCTTGCGTTCTCAACTCTCAATTGTCACTCAAGGTATGATTTTTTTTTTTCTTTTTTCTTTGACTGACATTATTGTATATATATATATATATTTTAAATTGGGACCCATTTGAATTTATGTGTATTTGGATCAGTTTCTTCATCTAGGAATTCTTGATTGGTTCCTTTTAATAATGTATTTACCCTTTTGGAATTCTTGAATGTGGTTTTTTAATTCTAGTACTAATTATCTTAAATTCGTGATATACTAACTGATATACCTTGTTCCGTCCAAATTTTGTAGGAACTTCTCATTCTGAAATGACTACACGTTTTGAGTAAAGGAGATTTGTTTGTCTAGAGTAGATGTTATTATAATCAAAGTAATTTTTACACATGGGCTGGTAATTTTATCCACTACTAGTTGTACACCATTTCTGTTAATCTCTACAGGGCTCAAAAGTTGGGAAAGAGGAAGTTAATAAATCATGATTTTTTTGTGCTAAGATTCTGGTTTCAGCCTATGATTTAACTGCTGTGTGACATAATATGTCCTTAACAGTTTTAGGTCTACCTCTCGTAGATTGACCGCTCCGGATTGGGCTCCAAAACCTCTGGTAACTTCCAAATTAGCCAAAAATGTGCAGTTGTTCTTAAAAGCATTAACACTGAAATGTTTGGCCAACAAGTTGTGAGAATGAGCATGAAGCAAGGCATTGGCTGGAGTTTTCTAGGAGGATCAAGAATCATTTGTAGACCAACTCTTCGAGGAAATGTTCCGTGTAAAAAACGTTCAGCGGTATACGCTTCATGTAATTATTCACATTTCTTTGTTCTCTTTCATGATTTACATTCTTTTCTGAATAGAACAAGTATTCATGTGTTTCTGGTATGTTTGGGATTCTGCATCTCAACTTCATAATAACATCAGGTGCTTCTTTTGTTCCTGAGGGCACAGTACATAGGGTAAATGTGGTTATCAGAAATTTATGTAGGATTCCATATTAGAAATTAAGAAACCCTAAATATTCAAAAACAATTAAGAAATAGTTTTCTTATTGTAAGGATTATTAATTTTCAAATGGATCAGCTTCAATGAAAAACTAGAGCTCATTAATGTAGCTGTAAATATACAATGTATTAATAATTGTTATTGTTATTCACTCATATAATTGTCATTGTTCACTCATATAAAAGATCCTCGTTCATACTTCATATGGTTTTGTATGACTTTCTTCAAGCATTGCATTCCACCCTGAAAAGTGAAAGGTTGAAGCCTGTCAATGTTGGTTCCTTTTTTTTTTTTAAAAAAAAAACTTTTTGGGTGCTTTATTACGTTGAGAATTAGAACAGAGCTGAAGTCTGAAAGAAATGACAAGCAAGAAGAGAAGGCCATAATTGAATCAAATTTTAAAGAAAAAAATTTCATAAATAACCATAGGAATAAACCTTATAAATATTTGCCTCATTCCCTCGTACAAGGAAAATCTATATATTGAGAATACAAAATCCCAACAATTATACTGGAGGATTTGATTATTAGCCTTTTGTTAGTTCTTTCTTCTAATGCAGCAGGCTAAAATTGTTCCTTTTTTTAAGACTTTTCGTGTTCTTGTTTTATTCATCGTTTCATCAAGTGTGAGGCATTTTTTTTCTTTAAAAGGAAAAGATGTCCAAAGAATTCTCTTGGCTCTTAATATGCTACTCTTTGAGGCTTGATAACTGAAACTACTCTTTGAGGCTTGATAACTGAAAAACTGCATGTTTAAATTTTTTCCTGGATGATTGAAGTAGAATACAATAGTGCTCTCTGTTTTAACAAGAAGAAAATTTGTGTGAACACTGATTTGCAGGGTTTCCAAGTGCTCAGATTGCTAGTAGTGCTTTTACATTGGGAACAGCTGCTGTTCTTCCATTTTATACGTTCATGGTCGTAGCACCAAGAGCTGAGCTTGTAAGTTAACTATTCTGGATCCCAATTCATTAACTTTTAATCTATATTCGTGACCTTATTCCGATTGTTACTAATTAACTACAATGTTAGTGAAGTTTTCTGTTGTGTTCCATTTGTAAATTGCAACATAATTGTAGTTCACCTGGTTACTTCGTTTTCTTCAAATGACCAGCTGAAGTGTGATAACATTTGGTCCATTCTGATATATACGCGAGACATAATACGGTACTAATGTTTTAACCTATCCATTGGCTGACAGTGATGAACTTTGTTACGAAAATTTAAATCCAGAGGCAATATCCTTGAAAGCTTGAGCTTTGCCTTTTGTCAAATATAGATCTAATATGCTTTCTCTTCATCAATATGCAGACCAAAAAACTAATGGAAAATGGCATACCATACATTGTTCTTGGAATATTATACGCTTATCTACTCTATCTATCGTGGACACCTGATACGATTCGAATGATGTTTGCAAGTAAATACTGGCTGCCAGAGGTGCATAATAGTAATCAATAATTCTGTTAAAAGGATAGTTAGAATTTTGCTCATTTCACGTATGATTTTTCAGCTGCCTGGTATAGCTAAGATGTTCTCCAGTGAGATGACGTTGGCTTCTGCATGGATTCACTTGTTGGCTGTAGATCTTTTCGCTGCAAGGTCTCTCTCTCTCTCTCTCTCTCTCTCGACCTCGCGACATAGAAATATAGCATAAATATATGCACATTTTTCTTTCAGGAGGAAAGGGTGCTTGAGGGTTTTGTTTGGAGAATTTTTGACACTTGACTTGCCTCTTTCTGTTCAAGCAGACAGGTTTATTATGATGGACTTGAGAACAATGTAGAGACCCGGCATTCAGTTTCTCTTTGTCTGCTATTTTGTCCAATTGGAATTGTTAGTCATTTTATCACCAAAGCTCTAACCAACCATACTGATAGAACAGAGAGGATTCAGTGACCAAGAAACAGTTAACATTGATTTCGATATGGAGATGAATTTTACATGTAATATTCGAAATTGTTTAGATTTTTCAGTTACTATATCTAGTCTATGAGTAATTAGTTAGGTGCCGTTCTTTTTATTGTTTTCGTAGTGTTTTTAGTTTTCGAAAGCAAGAACTTGTTTACTTATTCATTTTTTAAAATGCATTTTCAAAACATGCAAAAAAAATTTAAAATGCATCTCCGACTTTTCCCACCTTTTCATCTTCTTCCCACACCACCACCACCTCCTCCTCCTCCACACCTCTCACCACCACCTGAACCCATGACCACCACCACAATGAAGGTCTCTGGTTCACAGCAAAGATCTATGGTTCGTGGTTCTCCTCCTGCGCTTCATCTTCATTTGGTTCACCATTGCCGGCTGCATTTCATCTTCTTCAAGTTCTTCTGCACTTCATTTGGTTCTCCGGCATGCGCTTCCTTCATCATCTTCTCCTGCGCTTCATTTGTTTGACAGTGGCTCATAGATGATTTGCACCTATGAACCAGATCTGGTTCGCACGTCGATGAACCAAGCACTGGGTTGCACAGATCTAGCTCGCAGCTGGTGTTGGCTGGAGTTGGGGGCGGCGGTATTTGGGGTAGGGAGGTTGAAGACGGGGGACCTTATTGTACATAACTGAAAGTTTTATGGTTGAGATATTGTCATTTGTAAATGAAATTCATAAACAATTTTTAAGAAATAGACACTCAAAATGCATTTTTGAAATATAAATTTAGAGCTCAAAACTAAAACCTAAATAAATAGAATGGGCCTAGTTGCTGAATCAAATCACAGTAGTGGTTATACAATCTTCTTTTGATCTACTTTTCACATATGTTCTTACACTATAATTTTATTGAGTTTTACACCAAACGATGTATGAAAAGATTATGGAAAATGATGGTTGTACATGTGAAATGTTCAGATTGGGTTACAAATGGTGTGTTGACGATTTTGCGGTGGTTAATTTTGGAGATGGTAAAATAATGAATATTTGTCGAGTGTCTAATCGATAACTCAATCTGTAATTCATTATGTACGAATAGCATGATTCAATTATTATAGATATCTTCCTTTGAATAAAAACCCATCAGTGCACACAATACTAGATAGGATTCCAAGATAAAATATACAAGATTTCAACTTTTTTTTTTTCTCCCTAATAATGTCTTAGTGCTATCCAATTCTTTGTGCCAAACATTACATCAACATCTAGTACATGGAAATAATTTGATGATCATTACACTGATATAGATCTAAAGTCAAAACCAGATGTGCAGAGGGTCCAAATGTAACAATTTTAATAGTTTACAAATTGTAATCAGGTATCTGGTTTTGCTCTGCTGGACTATTTCTTGTGCTTCAGTTCAGTCCAGTTCTGATTTTCTTTAGCTTTACAACGACATCTCTCATATCGGTGGTTCTCTCCTCTGGCGATTCTTTTGAGCATAGCAAGCCAACATGAATGATTGACACGAGCAACTCTTCAATCTGGTTTTGTTTCTTCAGCACTGGGGCACTTTCAACTTCTTTTATGAAACCAATGTCGACAAAGAGATTTGAATCCAGAACTTCTGCCAGTGCTCCTGGGAATGATATACTTACCCATTGATGCAAGTTCAAGTCTCCTCTAAACATATCGTCTGTTGGCCTCTTCTTTGTGAATATCTCGAGGAGCAAAATCCCAAAACTATAAACATCACCCCTCGTGGTTACACGCCCATCTAAACCATATTCTGCACAAGACAATTTCAAAAAAATAGATCTTTTAGTCCAAAATGTTGTTTATAAACAACTAGGTAGCAACATCTCATTGAACCAACCATTTTTTTTGAAAGTCAACAATTCCGAGTAATCAAAGATTCTCGTCCATCATTTCTTAATTTTCAAATAAATGGATCAATAAAATGCTGTCACGTCACTATTTATTTATAAACAACATTTTGCCAAAGCATCGAGGAGGGAAGAAGCAAGAGTTCAATGGTTGATTTGCATACCTGGAGCAATATATCCCATAGTTCCTAAAGTGTTGGTTTGTGCAAGTTCTTGGTTCGGGGCCAAAATTTTTGTGATTCCAAAATCTGCTACACGAGCTGTCATATCCTCATCGAGAAGTACATTGCTAGGTTTTAAATCACAATGCACAATTGGCACCGTGTATTCATGATGTAGATACTCCATGGCAAGTGCTACGTCAATCAGAATATCCAGTCTCTCGACTGGGCTCGAGTAATTGTTTTGGGAGTGCAACCATTTATCTAAGTTTCCATTTGGCATATATTGTAGCACCATGGCCTTGAACTCCTCATTTGAGCAAGCGGAGATGATTTTGACTAAATTTCTGTGTCTTACATTACTCAAAACTTCACATTCTGCGTCAAAGTTTTTAAGAGCATTTGCAAATTGTAGATTGAAAACCTTGATTGCTGCTGTAGTACCATCAGAGAGTTCACCTTTATAAACCATGCAAGAACTCCCACTTCCCAGAACATTAGACTCACTGAAATTTTCGGTTGCTCTTAAAAGTTCGTAATAGCTGATTATCCGATATCCCATCCTGGGAGAATCTGTTCTAGTGGGATCCTTTTCGGGTTTTTTTCTCGATAAACTGATCCGTGCCAGGAGGCATATGACTAGAAGCAGAACTACAGCAACAATGGGGACAGTTATTTTAAGGACAAGGGACAATCTTCTCGTTCTTCTGCTTCTTCCAGCTTGAGCTGGACAAGAGAGAAATTTTAATCTGGGAGCTCCACAGAGATTTGTGTTTCCCATCAAAGATTGGTAAGTTATATTTCTGAATACTCCTTTATCTGGAATATTTCCTTCTAACCTGTTGAAAGAAAGATTCAGAAACTTGAGATCTCTCAGTGACCCGAGGGATTCCGGAATATTACCTGAGAGAGCATTTGAAGATAGATCTAAGAAGTCAAGGACTATTAGATTGCTCAAAGTATCGGGAATCGAACCCTGGAAATTATTTTCCGACATATAAATTGAGAGTAGCATCTGAAGGAACCCTATGGAGTCGGGAATTTGACCCGTGAAATTGTTAGAAGAGAGGTCTATGATGTTGAGTGCTTTTAAGTTTCTCACATCTGTAGGTATGGAACCATCAAGAAGATTTTTCGACAAGTTCAGACCTTCAATCTTCACCAATTTCCAAAACCCCAGAGGTACAGTAGAAGAAAAATTGTTATCAGCAAAAGAGACCTCTCTCAATTCAGTTAGATTCTCAGTGTATGTTGGAATTGATCCTGAAAATTTGTTCTCTCCCAAATGCAATATCCCTAAACCTTTTATGTTACAAACTTCAGCAGGAATGGTTCCTTCCAACTTGTTACCAGTCAGATACAGTCTTTCCAAGGACTGCAGCCTACCAAGTGACGCCGGAATTCCCCCTGCAAAGCCATTGTTGGCTAACCCCAAGAACATTAAACTACTTAAGTTTCCGAGTTCATGTGGAATTCTACCCTTAATTTCACAAGACGAGGCTGTAAAGACTTTGAGATTGCTCGATAGATTACCTATAGAGCCTGGTATAATACCGTTTAAAGGATTAGATTCAAGGATCAAGTATTGCAGGTTCCTACAGTTAACCATCGAATTCAAAAAGTCGAGATGAGTGGATCCGGGATTGTTCACTAATGAATTGACTTGCAGGTTTAGATGCTCGAGGTCTACCAGGTTTCCGAGCATCCGAGGAACTGGCCCGCTGAAGCTATTGTTTGCAATCTCCAGATAGACAAGTTTTGTTGCATTAGTTATTGAAGAGGGTATTTCTCCATGGAACTGATTGTGTGACAGGAAAATTTCTTGAAGATTAGGAAGCCATTTGCCAATATCAGGAGGAAGATTCCCACTGAGGTAATTGTGTCTGGTTTTCAGAATTTCAAGTGATGAAATATTGAGGAGACTATATGGGATGTTACCTGATATTTGATTGTACTCGAATTCGAACCACTGTAAGTTAAGCAGCCCACCAAACTCATTCGGTATATTTCCTCTCAGGTCATTCTCAGTGAAAAACAGGTGAGTAAGTTTCGAAGCATTAGACAAAGATGCTGGTATTTTACCAGTAATCCTGTTGCTGTCCAGGAAAAGCCTCTCTAGATTTGGAACCCAGTCTCCTAAATCATCCGGGAGTTCCCCAGAAAGCCCGATAATAGAAACGTCGACTATTTTTAACTCTGAGATGTTAAAAATCGACGGAGGTATTGAGCCAATGAAGTTATTGCCCCGAAGAGCAAGCAGTTCCAAATTATCAAGATTTCCGAGTTCTCCAGGTATTTCACCTTCTAAGTCGTTTTCTTCAAGATACAAGTACTCGAGCTTCGAAAAGTTGCCTAGTGATGCCGGAATGCTGCCTGTAAGATTGTTGTGATCAAGGGCCAAGTATTTAAGATTTTCTAAAAGGCCAAGCTCCACGGGTATGCTTCCAGCTATGAAATTATACGAGAAATCCAACAGTTCAAGATTCCGACACCGGCTCAAATTCACTGGAATGCTGCCCTGGAGAGAATTGATTGTTGTGTTAAGAATTCTCAATTGCTGCAAGAATCCCAATTCACTTGGCAACACGCCTTCCAACTTGTTATTACTGAGATCTAATGCAACAAGTCGAGTCATATTGGCAACGTACGAAGAGATTGTCCCCTGCAGAGCCAATCCCGAAAGCTGCAAACCTGTGATTCTTTCATTCAAGCACGTAATTCCAAACCAATTGCAGAAATGAGTTCTTGAGCTCCAGTTCTTGGATAAAATATTATCAGGTTCTACTAAAAGTTTGGATTTGAAAACCATTAAAGCTGCATAGTCACTGATATTGGTTTGAACTGCTAAAAATGACGGAGAAATGAAAATCAAGAGACAAATGGCTGTAAAATTCAGGATTTTCAGCATGGTGCTGGTAGTGACAAGATCCAAGGGGATTTTCAAATTCTTGATCGGTTACGGTCACAGGGATGGGATCATGAGACAGACTAATGCAATAATTTCTGTTCACATACAGGGTTGTTGCGGACTATAATAATGAAGGTATTATTCTTGTACAAGGGATGGACCGGCTTATAATGAGATTTTTGGGAAAAAATGTATTATGGAATAGTTGTTATTATTATTATTAACTAGTATTTTCATCCGCGCGTTGCACGGTCATTATGTCTTCTCATATAATTACGAATACAATATTTTTCTATTTTTTATAAGAACAAGCATATATATATATGTATAATGATATAAATAGAGTGAATACAATAGAGTGGATATTTCTGCTTATTTGTATTATATTGTTTGATCATACACTCCGCATACCAAAAAAAAGCCATGCAATTTTCATAATTAAATGTAGGATCACCAAAATCTAAGTACTCTGCAACATTAGTATAAGAATTAGATAAGAAAAATACATTATTATATTGTAAATGGATAAAAAATACTTTCGCATGAGAGAAATAATTTAAAGAAGTTCATAGTTTAAATAATGATAAACGAATGCATAATTTTTAGATGGAAATAATAAGTCATATATAGGAAAATCATTTATATATGGAATTTAATCCAATTAATTAAAAAAAAATTGTAAACTATAAAAATTAAAAATTATTGTATTGTAATATTTGAATAGTAAAAAAAAAAAAAAAACAGAAAATGACAAATAAAGTATCAAATGAATAATAGTCTATAACAATTACTACCCAATTACTCAAAAAAAAAAATTATTCGAGAATTATACCTTATGCTGTTGGATCATCAAAATCCAAGTACTCTGCAATGTTCGTATAAGAATTATTAGATAAGAAAAGTACATCATTATATTGTAAATGGATAAAAAATACTATCGCATGATAGAAATAATTCGAAGAAGTTCATAGTATAAATAATGATAAACGAATGCATAGTTTTTAGATAAAAAATAATAAGTCATATATAAGAAAATCATTTATATATGGAATTTAATCCATATAATTAAAAAAAGAAAATTGTAGACTAGAAAAATTAAAAATTATTGTATTGTAATATTTGAATAGTAAAAAAAATGACAAATAAAGTATCAAATGAATAATAGTCTATAACAATTACTACCCAATTACTCAAAAAAAATTTATTCGAGGATTATACCTTATGCTGTTGATTAAATAATATTGTCACGTTAAGCATGAATCATAACAAAAACTGTAAATGGATAAAAAACACATTCGCATGAGAAAAATAAATAAGAAGATAATAAAAAATTAATTTTAAGAATTTTATATTTTAAACAATAATAAATTAATGCATAGTTTTTCAAAACTACAATTGATTATCATAAAAATAATAAATGTCATTAATTTACAACATGTGTTCACATTAAACTACTTACTCAAAAAAAAAAATGACAAATAAAGTATCGAATGAATAATAGTCTTTATAAATTACCACCAAATTACTCCAAAAAAAAAAAAAAAAAAAAAAATTATTCGAGGATTATACCTTATGCTGTTGATTAATAATATTGTCACGTCAAGCATGAATCATTAAAAAAAACTGTAAATGGATAAAAAATTCGCATGAGAAAAATAAATAAGAAGATAATAAAAAATTAATTTTAAGAATTTCATATTTTAAAAAACAATAAACTAATGCATAGTTTTTCAAAATCACCATTGGTTACCATAAAAATAATAAATGCCATTAATTTACAAAATGTGTTCACACTAAACCACTTATTCACAACATGTATTCACACCAAACAACTTGAAGAAATGGTAGATAAAGGTAAAACAAATGTTTTTGACTTACGTGCAATATTATCTTATTTGAAAAATGTGTTAAGATTTTAATGGGAATCAAACATACAACGAACTTTGCTCATGAAAAATGTTGATGGACAATTTTAATTGTACATATGCTCTGTTTGGCTGATTTTAGGGGGTTTATAAATGTTTTTATTTTTTATTTTTGAGGTAAAATGTGTAATTAAAAAATAATTTAAAAAATTGATTTATTTATAAATTAATTTATAAATGAATAATAATTACGTCAAAAACTTATTATTAATCTTTAGAAGTGACAATTTGTCCAATTTTAAATTCTTTAGATATTTATAGTCTAATACACATTCTCTGCCTCCTTTCTGTGGCCTTATTTTTTATGAGCATCTTTTTGGTATTTTTAAGGTAAAATATGTAATTTAAAAATTGATTTCGATAAATTTGTATAAAACTTGTTTGATGGAGATTAAAATCAGATTTTTAGTAGATTTTTGTAATAAAAATTTTGCTGTTTATAAACATATTTACTGAATGGAGGATGATCTCAATTTGGTTTCCATATATGTTGATGTCAAAAATTAGGGGTGGACAAAAAAAGAGGAATCGAAATAATCAAATCGAAACCGATCGGTTCTTTAGGAGAAAAATGAGAATCGAAACCGAACCAAAACTCAAAAATGGAGAACTGAAAATCGATCGGTTCCTATTTGAAAATCGAAAACCGAACCAAGAATCGAACATTCTTAATTTAAAAATTAAGTCCACGTGACACTTTTGACATTTTCTGTGTTGCTTTACATGATAGAGTGTGCAAATCAAACTTACTTTGATGTATTATAATAATTGTTGAATTGTTTATATCGTGTTGCATCTTATATAAAAAATTTTGTACCAATTTTAGAATATTAGATGTCTAGTCTCTCACTCGCGTTGATTCAGTGCATTTTTTAGGTGTAGTATTTACAAATTAAGATAATGATTGTTGTATTGATATGTATTGAATTAATTTTGGGAAGAATGTGTTGTTTGACATGTATGTGAATTTTGTGGAGTTGCATTAGTGAATTGTGATTTTACATTGAAGTCTGAGATAAAAGTTCATTAAAAATCGTTTGTTATCTTCGAAGTATACCTAGGTTCAAATGACTTAAATGATTTTATGTTATAGTAAATATGTCTATATGCCATCATTATCATTTTTTTAGTCGGGTGATCCAGGCATTCCAGCATAAAAAATAGATAGAACAAAAGAAGACAAAGATCCTACATTTCTAAATGCTAATGGATTTATTTGGGAAATTTTGACTCAACACTTATTTATTTTTCGCACATATTTTCACGTTTACTCAAAGTTAAATTTTTAAATAAAAAAATCGAACAAAGAATCAAAAAATAACCGAAACCGAAACCGAATCAGAACCGGAATCGTTCGGTTCTTGAGTTTCGAGAACTGAAACCGAACCGAAATTTTCGGTTCGATTTCGGTTCCTTCAATAACCGGAACGAAAGTCTAAACGCCCACCCCTATCAAAAACTCATTTTTATTTATTTATAAACAATAAATAAATTGACAATAAGCTGTGTAATTTGTTGAAAAGGAATAATGATATTCATCTTCATCGATGTTGAGGCTTGTTGTGAAATCCAACCTCGCAAAACACCAAGTAAAACGAGTTAGTCACAATAAACAGCGGAAGAAAACACAATATATGGATTGGCAAATTATTGAATCAATATTAAGCAATAAAAGCAAGTAATTGGAATGATAATATTGACAAGAATCAAGAATGAGAAAACTTCCTAGAACTTGATAAACGCCACAGCCGTGTAGTTCAAACCGAGGGCTCAGAAATCTGCCCCAACAACCACAATCGGCAACACCACACGTAGACAGCACGAGACACTCCGAGGCAACCCACAACCCACTTATTTCACGAAGAAATGAGCCAAACCAGACCAACCGAAACGCACCAGCAAGGGGTGCAACAGCCTGCTCACAGAAGCCGAACAGAGAGGGCGCCCACCACGAAAGGGGGCAGCAACCAGGAGGCCAAAGAGGTAAGGGTAGCAGGGTAAGGGTTGAGAGCTCTCACAAGAGAGAGAGAGAGAGAGAGAGAGAGAGAGAGAGAGAGAGAGAGAGAGAGAGAGAGAGAGCGGATTAGGAGATTTCGCGTGTCTTCACCGAGAGAGAGAGGAGTGTAGGGTAGATATAGGATAGGTTTAGGTTTAATTAGTGAAATGGGTCGAGGACTAATTAAACCCGGGCCGCCAATCGGATCCACCTACCGAGTAACAGGGCCTAATGACCCAATTAACACCTCAAGGTAGGGTGATAAAGTCTCTAACCTGTCACTTTTGGGTTACACATATTGTGGTTAGTTGGGACAATAATTCTTCGATAATGGGTCGAGGGCCTACGAAGCTAAATTCCCGACATGATATTTCATCATCGCCCTCGAGGTTTGATTAGGACCAAAATACCCAACAAACCTCCACCTTGGTTCCAATCGAACCTGCAACACCAAAACACCTAGTTTATTAGTTGCACAAAACAGTTCCAAACGAATTAGAACTCAACATACATTTTCCAATGTTTCACGTTAGAAACTTATCTCACACCTGCTAATAGTACTCATCACCAAGGGCTAAGGTAAAACCCAAGAATACACTAAATCATAGCGAGCCAAACTATGCATTTATATCACATTAGCAAGTAATACAACTTTAGACAAACAACACATGCTTTCTAAAGACAAATGTAAACAAATTACATTTCCACATGAGTCAATCAAGAGCATATTATATCACGAAGTTATAGGTGACTCTACAAATGCGATGAGAGCACATCAAAAGGCAAACCACAAATCGTTTCACCAAGTTCACACAAAGAACATAACACCAAGTTAATCAAACAAGGTCAATATAAGCAACGGATGCAAATGACCCCAAGAAAAGATATAATCACAATTACCTCATTCCAAAACAGATGTAGCTCTCCTCTCATCGCCATCTATGCTCACTAGACTACTCAACAATCACACCTAACTGGTAAACTACTAAAGATCCTAAGACAATGGATGTACCTCTATCACAACCTCACCACTAGAAGTTAAATCTCGACTCTCCACCTCACCTAGAGATAATAGGAGCATCCTCCACCTAATCGAGATCCTCACAGATAGAGTTTAACAAGACATTTGATAACCTCATCTCTCGTGATCTACATGTCAAAACACATATCCCCTAGTATGTCACCAAATACACTCTTAGGCATCTAGTCTCAAAATTACCAGCTAACCCTCACTTCTAACATAACTACTGAATACTCATCCCACCAAGGGAACACATCTGACACCTATTGTGAGAACACACATAGTATCAAAAAAAAAAACCTCACACCAAAACCCAACCACCATGCATGTAACCACGTTATACACAAAGTAACATATCACTCTCAAATTCATGCACATGTTCAAATCAATACAAATGAAATGCAACCGAATCAAGTGACCACACATGCAAAAGGGTAAAAAGTCAATCAGATGCACACAATAATTCAGTAGAAACTGCAAGTGAGATAAGAGCATCAATAAACTCCACTCGGATCATCATCCGAGCAACTAACTACATTGACCCCATTTCTATCGACATCTCCTATTTTATTTTTCTCTCCAGGACAGTCTCTCTTATAATGGCCAGACCTACCACAACCATAGCATTTCCTTCCCTTCGCTTTACCCTGTGACTTAAAACTACTTCTGCCCTTCCATCTATCACCCTCATCATTTGAATCATCTCTGTTTTTACCACGCCCACCTCTCATCATGTGAACCTCACCACTACTTCTCTCGTTTCTTTCAGCTTTCACCTCCATCTCCCTACTTTTCAAGGAATCAATGACAATTTCAGGTGTAAAAGTATCCCTCCCATATTTTATAGCATTCTTAGCCTCTCTATAAGAGTCAAGAATAGCATTTAACAATATAACAACTTTATATTCTTCAGATACTTTTTCACCAAAGTTAGTGATGTCTTGCACAAGTTTATTAAAGACATCCGGGTTGTCATCTAAGTCCTTAGAGGGATCAATTTTGAAACTGAAAAAACTTTCAAGCAAGTAAAGCTTATTAGGAGTAGATTGAGTCAAGTAAAGTTCTTGTAACTTTTTCCAAAGAGCTTCATTGGTTTCGTGTTTACCAACTTTTCATAAAACAGAGTCAGATAGATGCAAAATGATAGAAGTGTACGGGAGCTCATCAAAATCCTTTTTCTGTTCAGCAGTCACAGTATTTGGGAAAGAATTGTCAATAGCTTTTGAAATCTTTTGTTGTACCAAAATACCTTTCATTTTCTGTTGCCATATAGAAAAATCACATTTTCCATCGAAGATGTTCAATTCAAAATGATGTGCAGACATCTTAACAAATAAGAAACACACAACGCAATATAAGCACCACACGAAAAATCACACAGAAGATCCTAAAGGTAGCAATATACACCGTTCTAAATTCCCAGGATTCCGTGAGACTCAAAGATCTCAGGTCAAGGGAATTTTCGACACAGGAGTCTAGGTGACAGTTCTAATAATAATGCAACAGGAAATAGATAATCACCAAGATATATCAAAAACAGGTATAATACAGCAATATCCAAAACACAGGTAATAGCAATTAAATCATATAACTAGCAACAGGCAACCGCAAGCCTAACGGTCACCCCACACGATGACCTGCTATTACAGAAATTTAAAAGTGATCATCCAATTTACCAGAGCGAACTTTTCTGAGTCCGTAATATGGAGAGACGCGAAATTATTTATCATTTTATATTTTGCAATTAGCGATCTTTGGAGCGTAAGTCGGCACCAAGCTTAAGAGTCTCCAAAATGGTACCTAACTTGCAAAAGCCAATAAACATCAATCAATCAATAGTTTCCAATCACACAAATTCTGAAAACACAATTGAAATGTAAATAATTTTAGCAACAAAAACACAATTTTAATAATTTCAACTAATGAAAGAATTTTAAAGCAGGGAACGAAGGAACTCAGTCAATAGTTCCAATATTGATTCCAATCCTGCCAATCACGCCACCAAGGCTACAGTCACACCACCAAGGCTCTGATACCAATTTGTTGAGAAATCCAACATCGCAAAACACCAAGTAAAACGAGTTATTCACAATAAACAGCGGAAGAAAAAACAATATATGGATTGGCAAAGTAATTGAATCAATATTAAGCAATAAAAGCAAGTAATTGAAATGATAATATTGACAAGAATCAAGAATGAGAAAACTCCCTAGAACTTGATAAATGCTACAGCCTGTAGTTCAAACCGAGGGCTCAGAAATCTACCCTAACAACCACAATCGGTAACACCACACGTAGACAGCACGAGACACTCCGAGGTAACCCACAACCCACTTATTTCACGAAGAAATGAGCCAAACTAGACCAACAGAAACGCACCAGCAAGGGGTGCAGCAGCCCGCTCACAGGAGCCGGACAGAGAGGGCACCCACCACGAAAGGGGGCACCAACCAGGAGGCCAAAGAGGTAAGGGCAGCAGGGTAAGGGTTGAGAGTTCTCACAAAAGAGAGAGAGAGAGAGAGAGAGAGAGAGAGAGAGAGAGAGAGAGCGAATTAGGAGAGTTCGTGTGTCTTCACTGAGAGAGAGAGAGAGAGAGAGAGAGAGAGAGGAGTGTATGGTAGATGTAAGATAGGTTTAGGTTTAATTAGGGAAATGGGTCGAGGGCTAATTAAACCTGGGCCGCCAATCGGATCCACCTACCGAGCAACAGGGCCTAATGACCCAATTAACACCTCAAGGTAGGGTGATAAAGTCTCTAACCTGACACTCTTGGGTTACACATATTGTGGTTAGTTGGGTCGAGGGCCTACGAAGCTAAATTCCCGATACGATGTTTCATCATTGCCCCCGAGATTTGATTGGGACCAAAATACCCAACAAGGCTCAATGGATATGACACAAATTTATTGGTTAATGTAATGTGTAGAAATATTAAAAACAACAACAATACTATACTCACTCCATGTGTGACCCCAAACTTGACCACACACTCACATGTGGGGTGAGATCCGCTCATCAATGATGGGGCACGTCTCACTCTCATTGTGGGCGGATGGTCAAGATTGGGGTTGCATATGGAGTTTGAATAGACTAATTCTAAAAGCAAATAGTATATCGACATTTGATGTGGTTCACCCAACAAAGATGAATAATAGCATTAAAACAAAAAGTTGATTCCCCACCTATAATCTCCTTGAGGTCCTAATCCTAATCCTAAATAAAAAAATAAAAAAAAATGTGAAAGTTCATAAAGTCGATAGTCGTCAATTCCGTCTATCAACACAATAAATGCTGTTGAATTTGTAGCTCTTTGAATTTGTCTTCAAGCTTTATTTTTTGACTTATGAAGATTCTTATCAGATCATATAAAAGGTTAACCATGTATTTATATTCATCTCTTTAAAGTGCTTTTTAATCAACGAATGAAAATTTATCTAAAATATTTAAATATTATTGATGATAAATTCTGGTGTGTTTGATTACCTATGATTTGCCTTGAAAAATGTCGTTTCATAGAAAATATTTTTTTATGTATTATGCTTGATTGAAACATTTTGAGTGAAAAATATTTTCAAGGTATAAGTACTTGATTCATAACATAGTCCATATGTCAAGAAATTTTTTTCTCATCATTTTGGTTAGCATGGACAATATTTTATTTTTCACCTTGTATCAAACACACCCTTAATATTTATCTAAGACGTGATGATAACAAATTTTCTTGTTCTACATGTACTATGGCGATAGTTGTTATGTAATATTGTTTTCCATTTTACGTGCATTGTTAAATTTCACTTGATTTTTATGTTGATGTCATTATGAATTATTTAATTATAATTATTATTGTTTATAATTTGAGTTATTATGTAGCAGAAGGACTTGAATGTCGTCTCGATCAATGAACCAATTAAAACGTTCATAACTTATTTATATGCACATGCATTCTATGTGTAATTATTTCCCTTTACTGGGGTTTTTAGTTAAATGGATTTAGTAGACAACAACTTTAGTAAAATAGGCATTCCTATTAAAATGTCAGAATTACTCTTAAGGAAAGAATTGTTTATTTTGCAAGATATATCCCCAAACTTAGTCAGGTTGATTTAATTCGGGGCTTCTGGTTATATATATATATTTTTAATCTTTTAAGTTTTTCTAAAAATGTTCTATATTGTAATAATTTTTCAAAAGATTTAGAATGATCTTTTTTAGTTATATATCCTAACGTTATTCCTTCTGAAACTTCTTCTTCTATATCTTCGTATTCTTCTATAATTTTATGAACTGTGTTTATATTTTTTGTTGTTTCAACATACTTAAATTCTATTCGATTTAGGATAGCATAGTCAATATCTTCGTATATCTCTTTTAGTTTAGATTGTCCAATAGAATGTATATTTTTAGATTTTTCGATAATAGCTAATAAAAATGAAATTTCTTTATTTTCTAAATATAGTTTATGATCACAGTTATTAGAAGTTGATGCTTCCGAAGTATCCATTAATTATCAGGTTGATTATTATACAATTTTTTTTTATATAAGTCCATCATTTGATCTAGTAAAATACAATAATTTACAATATATTGTTCGTATTTTTATAAAAGTTTATTATATTCTTCAGAATATATGTTTTCATTTTTCATTTGATGTTTAATATCTTCCATTTTATCTTTCAATTTTTCTAAAATATTATTTAGTCCTTCGATTGAATATCATGGCATTAGGTTTGAACCGTATTTGTCATAATTTTATTTTCTAAATCTATTTAAAGCTGTAATATATCTTAATAATCTATAATGTATTGATCATGATTTTCTGAAAGTATATAATATTGTTCAGATGATTCATCGATGTCTATTAATTGAGATATAATGTTATATATTTTTTCAATTATTCTTTCTGACAAATTGTCTAATCCTTCAATAGTATATCCAGACATTATAAAAACACAGAAGTATAAAGTAGTTATAAAGTTTCAAGTAACTTTTCAAATTCTATCAGTATTTGAGAATTGATAATATCTATATTAGCCATAATATCGATGCTTGGTTCAAATAGTATATTATATTTTGAAATATTTTTCTTTCTCTTTTCTAATTTATCAATTATATCTTGATTATCCTGTATCATTACAAATCTTACAATACCTCTAGAAAAGTTTTCTATCAAATTTTCTTTAAAACTTTTTAATATCTCTTGTGATGCGTAGAGTTGCTCTTGGTATCCTATTTTATCAATTACATTCTCATATTCAATACATTTTTTTACTTTTGATATTCTTTTTAACTTTATATGGATCCCTCTTAGTTCTGGATTTTTTCATGATATAATTGCTTTTATTCATGATATTAAGATTTTCAAAAATTGGTAAAGAAAGATTCATCTCTTCCATCACTGTCATAATCTATTATAGGATCATAATCATTATCGCTACTAAACACATATCCTAAATATAATTCATTATTTATTTCAGTATTATCACTATCAAGCCAGAAGTAAATAATTGATTTTGTAATTTCTAATCCTAATAATCTTTTTAATGTTGGAAAGATAACTGACAAACATGGCATATAAATATGATATAACTTTTTTATTTCATTATTTGGTCTAGTAAACTGTTTATGCATGAATAAATGTTCAATTATGCTATGATATTCATCTTTATATGGACTATTTTGATAATTAAATTTAACAATTCTGAATTCTGTCATATTAAAAACTCTTCTTCTTCCTAATTCCGTAAAGATAGATATATTAAGAATACTAACCTTTTTTTTTTCTGTTCTCAGTACCTTTGTATTTTCCTCCGATTGTTAGTAACCTTCAGGCTTATAGGTTTTTGCTCCACACCCTTCAATGACTTCCTGCATTCACGGGTTATTAGCTTAACCTGGATATATGCCTTCACTGTGTAACCTTTTTGGATGGAAAATATTTTAGGACAGAGTATATGAAGTTTTCTTATTAATATATCTTCTTTTTGGAAATAGGATTTAGAAGATAAGAACTTAGAAGCTCATCCTAATTTGATAAATAGATTGTGATTTTATTGATAATAGGAAGATTGAAACAAGATTGGTAAGAGAATTTTTCAAAGACAGAAGATTTTTGGCTTTCTCACAAACTGAGTGCTCAAGTGAGTTCTGCCTTTCAACTAGCCCGGAGGCCTCTATTTATAATATTACATTGGGCACAATTACATCACTGCTTACATCATAGACCTAACAATTTTACAGCTTTTTATTACATAAGGATACACCTATCTACTTTTATTTATTACAAGGACACACATGTCCTCTATGACTCTTACATTATAGGGACACCTATCCGTCTATTTTTTAGTCTTTACATGGCCCCAATATTGTTTTGCCTTGTTGCATTAAAGTAGATTTATCAAACAGATTCCACCTATCCATCAATTCTATTGGCATGTGGGGGCAATTCCTGACTATACACGCTTATTGTAAGGTAGCAAAGTTTCCATGAATTTGATGAGTGTCAACTTGTTGATATATTCTTTCAAGATTGTTGAATTTTCTTTTCCTCCATTAGTGAGGAGGGTCCATCCATTATACTGACATATGCACTTGAATTTTTTATCATACAAGTTTTTGGCAATGTTGTAGAGAACTTTAATTCCCAACACCCTTCGAGATCTAAACCATGTTCTTGTAATGTTTGGTACTGGTTTGGTATTTTTTCCAACTTCAATTTGAAAACTTTGAGCAACATACACAATCGTGATAATATGCTCTGCGGGATAATACACCATTCCATCAATTTCAGGACTGATTGAATAAAATTTTAAATAAATGGGTATTCCTTGGGAAAACTTTGAAATTTCTCCTTTTAGTAAATCATCAAATTTTTCAATTTCTTTCAGATCTTTTCCTGATTAGATAAGATCCAAAAATCCATAATCAGCTGCCATTTTTGTCATGACGGGATCTCCTCCCTAAGAATCAATCGTGGGTATACATGATCTCCAGATGAAATGTAATAACAGTCACATTCTTGGAGTTCATATATAACTTTGACAGTAGTTTTATATTCGTCTTCTTTTGGTAAAAAAGGAGAATCATCTTCCTTCTCAGCACGAATTCTGACTATCCTTGTATGCTCATCTCTGGCATTGATTGTTAATTTTCGACTAGCTTCATTTATGACTACTTTCTTGGGACTTGATTCATCTCTTTTAATCATTAGTCCACCACTGCTTCCAGAAGATGTACCTGTTTGTATTTTTTATATAACCTATTTGGTATCAGCCTGTTTGGTAATTAACAATTCAAACTGAAATTCAATCTCAATTATGTTTATCGCTCAATTCTTTAGTATAATTGTAATGAAATTGTGAGATTTCCATCAATTGCTTGAAACTTCCCTGGAGAGTCTCTGCAAGTTGCTCAATTTCGAGTTTTATATCTTCAGCTTCCTCTGTGAGGAAGTTCATTCGCTGTTTGGCGTCTGTCAATGATTTTTTGATATTATCCATCTGCAAATTCAATATTCCTGCTTAAAAAATCTGCAAGATAATTATTGATACATTTAATATGAACGATATCAAAATTATAAAATGTCAAATAGGCTTGCCATCTATGGAGCCTTCTATATTGAGGTTCCGGTGGTAACTTATTTTTTACTAAGCCTGCAACTTGAGAATTATCAGTTTCAACAATGAATTTTTTGGATAATAAAAACAATGAAAACTTTTTTATTCATCTGATGATTGCTTATAATTCTTTCTCATGAGCAGTATAATTTATTTCTGCTTGGTTAAACGTTCCACTGGAGTATCTATAAATTTCATTAAGATCTGTTTTTAATATTGCTGCCCAATATTTATCCGAGGCATCAGTATTAACTATTAGATTATCTTTTTCATCTGGAAATCTTAATTTTGGTAAATTTTTACATTCTTCTTTTAGTGATTTGACAATTTCTGTATGTTCATCACTCTATCCTTTGGTATTTGTTTTTCTAAGTAAAATCTGAATTTTATATCTCTTTTTTGAAAGATTTTCAATAAATCCTTCTGCATAATTTAAACATCCTAAAAACTTTTGTATTTGTTCCTTTAATTCTAATTTGTCTGAAAAACTCTCTATCTTTTTAGATATATGAGTTTGTAATTTTATTCCTTTTTCATCTATTGATAATTCAAGAAAATCAATTTCTTGTTTTTCTATTATAATTTTGTTTTTTGAAAGAACAATTCCTTTTTTTTTTTTTTTGCATTCATTTATAAATTATATCAAATGATTTCTATGTTCTTCTCTATTATTAGAACATATTAATATATCATTAACATATACAATTAAGAATTCATTGAATTTTCTAAATATGTTATCCATTTTCCTTTGATATATTTGTGGTGCATTTTTTAAACCAAATGACATTATCATCCATTCATACTTTCCGTGGAGTGTACTAAAATGATGTATATTGAATACTATCTTCTTTCATTTTTACTTGTCAAAATCCTGATTTACAATCAAATTTAGAATAATATTGTTTTCTTTTTGCAAGATTTATTAGTACCTCTTTATTTGGTAAAAAAATCCATCAAATTTAGTATATTTGTTTAATTCTTTATAATTTATCACCATTCTAGTTTTTCCTCTTTTTTGTTTAGAATGTTTCATTACCATGAAAGCTGGACTACTATGGGGTCCATTATTTGGTCTGATTAATTTTTAGTTAAGTAATTCTTTTATTTGATTTTTAAATTCTTGTATATCTTGTATAGTATACATCATTGGTCTAACTCTTATAATAACATTTTCTGTTAATTCTATTTTAGCTTTTGGATGATGTGATTTCCAAAATAATAATGGATTTTTTCCATAAATTTTTTCTAATTGATCAATACTTTTTTTCATGTTTATTTGTATATTTGTTTTCAAAACTTTTTTTATACATTATTCTTTTATTTTTTTATTTCATTTTGTGCAATTGGTTTTTTCTCCAATTAAAATCACGCTGTGTTGGCTGAACTCTGTAAGGCCTAATTTTTTTTGGCATTTTTAGTAAATGTCCGCAAGGTGTTTGTAGCATTATCATGTAATTATTTTGTTTGTAATACTGAAATTGTTGTATAAAGTCATTTCCTAGTAATATATCACATTCTAATTTATTATAACTATATATTTTGTTTATAATCATTTGTTTACTTCCTAGTATTATATCGATTTCATCAGCACTTTTAATTATTTGAGTACTTTCTCCTGTAACTCCTGTTATTTTTATTCTCCCATTAGTATTCCATGATTTTATTAAGAAATTTTTAAATATTGTTATATCACTTCCTGTTTCGATTAATGCACATGTTGTTATATTTGTTTCAACAATAGTAACTTGTATATAAACAGCTAATAGAAAACTTATTTAGTTATTCATTTATTCAGCTTTTCTACATAGTATAGTTTGATTATTATGTGTCACCAGTACAGAAATAGGAAATCGCGTCGGTTGGAAAACAGAATACTCGTCGATTGTAGCGGCGACGCATATGACACAGACGCGCAAAGTCTCGACTTTAGGCGTCGGTTGTAAACCGACGCGCAAAGTCAGCTTTGGGCGTCGGTTCTAGTTTAAAACCGACGCCTAAAGTAAAAAAAAAAAAAAAAACAAAAACAAAAACACTTTGGGCGTCGGTTTTTGGTTAAAACCGACGCCCAAAGTCGGTTTTGGGCGTCGGTTTTAATTTTTGAACCGACGCCCAAAACAGCTTTGGGCGTCGGTTTTATCCAGAAACTGACGCCCAAAGTTTTTTTTTGGACTTTAGGCGTCGGTTTTATCTTTAGAACCGACGCCTTAACTTTTTTTTTTAATATATATTATATGACCTGGACGTGGCCTGCAATGACCCAAGTCACTGCACGTCGTGGCCTGCAGTGACCTGGACGTAGCCTGCAATGACCCAGGCCACTGCACGTCGTGGCCTGCAGTGACCTGGACGTAGCCTGCAATGACCCAGGTCACTGCATGTCGTGACCTGCAATGACTCAGGCCACTGCACGTCGTGGCCTGCAATTACCCAAGTCACTGCACGTCGTGGCCTGCAATCACCTGAACGTGACTTGCAATGACCCAGGTCACTGCAGGTCGTGACCTGCAGTGACCAGGACGTGGTCTGCGATAACCTGAACATGCGCATCACCAAATAAATATATATAATCGATATATACGTAATAAAATTAAATTAACAACAATTATACTTACAAATTGTTAATTTATGATACAAATTAAATATATATGTAAGTGCAAGTTTTGATTACGCTTCGATTTACACAAACCTATGAACGAAGTATTTTGCCCATAAGTTTTGAATCTCGATTACTTCCTCCGTTGAATAATATTCTTTAAATGCCTACAAACAATCAAAATGAATTATTAGTTATTTTTTCATAAAATATAAAGTCATTATTAAAATCCTCATTTTCAATGACTTATACCTTTTCTAACGAAGTAAGTTGAAAGTGTTCTGTGACTATCTCATACATATTTCTCATAACGTAGTAGCCACACTCAGACCCTCCAGGTTGTTGAGGACACTGAAATATTCACATTGAAAAATAACAATATTAATAATCAAACTAAATAAAATATAGAAATAATTCAAAGATTTTTAATAAAGTTTAAATCCGTGTTTTCATACTTTTACGTTTTTCCACGTTGTATTGGATTTTGTCCTCATGCCTCCAACTGTCCAATACGTTTTGAAAGCCCTAAAATTTCAATAAATTATATCAACAAGTTACAAAAAAATTAAGACTCAAACATCCTACAAAAAATTTTGACAGAGTTTCCCCTATAAATTGAACTTATCCAACCTGTAGGGGGACCCTGCTATTCAAAACTATCAACTTCTCAACAATCACAACTCCACAATCAATTTCACCACAACTCCACAATTATTTCATTAAAAGTTTCCTAACTTACGTGTTCAATATCGGCTTGATATCCAAGTCACGCTTAGATGCAGCAGCTGAATCTAAGAAGTACACCGTATTCTTCTCAGGAGAAATAACTAGCAACATCCAGTGATTTCTACGTATTATGAACGTGTAAATACAACTTTAAATATCATATCATTCAAATTAGGTTAAAAATTAGAGAATATCAACGGTCTTACTCCTGAAAATACGGTACTAGAATGAATTTCTTAGTTTTCATTGCCTTCATGGTGCTGGCCAAGTAATTTATAACACCATTTGCATTTGTTCTTACTGAAATCAATGCAATGTGTGTCGGAGACATGAATCCAATCGATTCAATACCGTATTCCTGACACAGCTCATGGATGTACCTAAAAAATAATAATGCCAATAAATAGAAATAAATTAATGATTTAAATTGAAGTTTTTCTTTTTGATCAGAAGTCTTACAATGAAAACACTTGTAAGATTGATGTATCCAACCATTGCATCGTAAGCAAGTCGGTGATGTCTCCGACTGTAACATAAAAACCATCATCGAATGCAAATTTGAACACGGCGGCATCAACGGGTACCTGGTAGAAGTCATCACCAACAGGCAATTGAATGACCAGAGTGTGTAACATTTTACAATCATCACCCAGACGTTGCAACATCTCATCGTCAACAATCGCAGGTCGCTGAGTGGATGACATTTCGAAACTCTGGGGTGTTTTTCCTTCGTTAAATTTTTTTGCCTGTTGTGGTGCCTCTTCCTGCAACAAGATAATTTTTATCATCTTCAGTTATACAAATTTAAAAGAAATTAATATTGATAGAATCTTTTATATAACTAAATGTTTGTACCTCTCCAAAAATCACCAACTCCTTGGACCATTGCAAGAAGCTTCCAATAGCTTCCCCCACTGTGGTGTGGTATTGAGATGGCACTGGAATACAACACGCTTCTGCACCATCGAAAATGTGGTCAATGGACACCTTAGCATGATCAGGCCAAAGAGGTTGATGATGCACCACCGTGTCGGGTCCGGCTGGATAAACCATCCCGCTCGCTACTATTTGTTTCTCACCATTAAGACTAATGGCGAGACGACAAGGAGACAGATTCTAATGTATAACATCATTGAACATATATGTTAGAAACTTCCAGTTGAAATAACATAAATAATGTTAAAAAATTCTAAATAACATAACATTAAATACCTGAAGTCCATGAAATGGATCTGGATCCACGGAGTGGCAACTGCTGCGAGTTGGTGGTCGGGGCTGTGGAGTTACGTACACCTCGGCCTCAACATTTAAGCCCAGGCGCTGGAGGATAGCATCGTATTTAGTCTGCATACTATGGTAGTCCCTCTGCATAGTATCGAATTTACTCTGCATCTCCGACATGGTCTGATGCCTGACCCGCTCGGCAATGCTATCCTCCATCTCTGACCTGATCATCTCCTTAATATCGTCTACTGAGACGACCCCACAGGAACGACTAATGTAATCATCAGGCTTGCGATAAACATCCCTCGTGGTCACATAGACGCCATACCCCCTCACCCTACCAGGGTGATCCGGCTTACCAAGGGCTTCACTTAAAATATCGTGCTGTCTACTTGTCACAAATGTCCCCTGCGTGGACTGCTCAGCTTTTTCAACCTATTAACAGAAAAATGAAACATAAATATAAGTATAAATTTAAGTAAATTTGAATTTAAATTATGAAAAAATAATAATGATATACTTACAATTTTATCAAACACCCCCCTCGTTTTCTCGTTGGGGATGTAATAACTTCCATCTTCTTTCTTCTTCGATCTAGCTCGAATCCAATCTAAACTTTGATCCTCACTTACAATCGACGAGCTAATCATGTCGCATGAAGAACTTGAAGACAGTGGGTCACTGACTACCCACTGTGGCTTCATCCCCGCATAACCAGCTGAGCCCATATAATGTGGATGCTCGTTTCGCAATTGAGCATCCCTGGCTTTCTTACTTTTTTCCTGAAATTGTCATATCAAGTATTTAATTTCCAACTAAATAAATCACATGCGTACAATTAAATATATATACCTTAAATTTATCAGTCTGGCGTTCTTTCGTAAACGAGTCCCATTGCTCTTCAGTTATAAAAGAGTAAAGTTGCGTAGGAGATGTGTATTTCGGGTGGTCATGTGTGATATAATCATGAACCAGCCGAGTCTTGAAATCTTTCCATCGCATCCCCGCAACTTTCAACACCCTTTTTTTTGCTGCGTCATCGGGGATGTTGAACTCCCTCTGAAAAACGAATATAATATGTGATGTTATAAGAAATAATTACGAAACGTTATCAATTAACCATGTATGTAGTGATAGTACCTTTATTTCTTCCCACATCAAGTCCTTAAGGCCGGGATCAACCTTGTGCCAATCACTGATGTTAATGTCAACGTGAATACGGGCCAAACACCCGACATAGTGTTTGAAGTTCCCCTTGCCTGGTCCGATTGGCCTATGTTTGTCATCGAGCTCGATGACATTCACTTCACCGGCCTTCTTCATGTTCTTACACATTTTTGGCCCTCTAGTCCTTTTGGTACTGGTAGCACGATGATCATCTGAAGATGATGAAGACTCGGCCATTATATTGAGACTACTTTTAACGTACCTGCACATATAACAACGCATTAAAAAATTATTGTTATCAAAACGACAAAAGAAATTGTTAACAATGTATAGAGCATATATGAAAAATAAAAGAAAGTTAAAAGCAAAGACTGTGTAAATAAACTCATACAATTAATAATCAGGAACGGCGGTCAATCCATAATCCTTTTTCATGATTCCAACGCATATAATTTGATTCAATGTTATCTTCCCCTAAAGTTGCACTTCGTTGTATACCGATAGAAAATGGAGGGGTTTCATCAAAGTGATCATAATCTTCTTCATTTACTACATCACCAATCCCAACAATGCGTCTCTTTCCTTGAAGGACGACTGACCACTTAGTATCAGCAGGATCAAGAACATAAAATACCTGTTTGGCTTGTGATGCAAGTATGAATGGCTCGTCTAGATAACCAAACCGGCCGAAATCCACCATAGTGAATCCTAATTCATCCACCCGAACACCCCTTCGGTTATCAATCCATTTACATTGGAAGAGAGGAAACTTGAACTCCCTATAATCAAGTTCCCAAATATCTTCAATGATACCATAATATGACATAGAGGCATCTACTGGCATGGTATCTTTAGCATTTGAAAAATCTCTTGATAGTGCTACTTGTGTCACTCCACTGTTTTGCACTGCACTCTTATCATCTTGACGTTTAGTGTAAAACGTATACCCATTAATGTCATATGCTTCATATGACCTCACAATCGTGGTAGGACCGTAAGCTAACCACTTTACCGTTTCAACAATGGTATTCGGTGTTTGTGACAATTCTTTCATGACTTTATCTTTGAACCATTTTGCAAATGAACGACTATGTTCATTAGTTACCCACCTTTCAACTTTTGAAGGATTCTGCTGCCTTATGATGGACATATGCTCGTCCAAATATGGATGAACTTCAGGAAGGTGTTGTAATACAAGGAGGTGTGCTTTATATCGCAATTCAACATTGGGGATGATTGACTTGCATCCAATAGTACCTTTACCTTCAAGTCTTCCATCATGCCGAGATTTAGGAACACCAATAGTCTCAACGTCATCCAAGTAATCAGTACAAAACTCAATAGCCTCCTCAGCAGCATAACCTTCAATGATACTACCTTCATGTCGAAATCGATTTCTCACATATCCTTTCAATATACCAATGTATCTCTCAAATGGATACATATACCTCAAGAATACTGGACCACAAATCTTAATTTCTCTCACCAAATGAACAAGTAAGTTCACCATAACGTCAAAAAATGATGGCGGAAAATACATTTCAAATTGACATAGAGTGATAACAATATCGGCCTGCAAATCATCCAACTCCTCCGGATCAATAACTTTGCTGAAAATTACATTGAAGAAAAAACAAAGTTTTATAATGACTTGTCTAACGTGTTTTGGGAGAATGCCTCGAATTGCAACTGGTAACAATTGTTGCATTACGACATGACAATCATGAGATTTCATACCAACCAATTTTAAGTCCTTCATCGAGACAAGACTTTTAATGTTTGATGAGTACCCAGATGGAACCTTAATAGTATGCAGGCACTCACAAAAACTTGTTTTCTCTTTTCTCGACAAAGTATAGCAAGCTGGGGGTAAATAAGTACACTTTTCCGACTCTTGCGGTGCTAATTGATCCCTTATCCCCATTTCTACCATGTCCTTCTTGACTTTAATACCATCTTTCGTCTTTCCTGGAATGTTCAACAATGTCCCAATGATGCTATCACAAACATTTTTCTCCACGTGCATTACATCAAGACAATGCCTTACAGATAAGTGTTGCCAATAAGGTAGATCCCAGAATATGGACCTTTTCTTCCAAAGACTCTTCTGAGGAGGCTTAAAAGTTTTTCCAAACGAAACATCAAAATTTTTAACTCGTTCATATACCTCACCTCCTGTTAATGGTAAGCGAGCTGTTCGAGCCTCGATTTTTCCATTGAATGGATTTTTCTTCTTGCGATAAGGGTGGTCAATAGGGAGAAATCTTCTATGACTCATGAAGACATTTTTCTTGCAGTTTTTTAACCAAAGATCAATCATGTCTTCTTCACAAATGGGACATGCTTTAGGTCCTTTGTTAGTATAACCTGACAAGTTACCATAAGCTGGAAAATCATTTACGGTGCAAAATATCATAGCACGTAAGGTGAAATTCATTTGGGTATATGCATCAAACACAGACACGCCTTCATCCCACAATAGTTTTAAATCTTCAATTAGTGGGGCTAGATAAACATCTATGTCATTACCCGGTTGTTTGGGCCCTGATATTAACAAAGATAACATGATATACTTGCGCTTCATGCATAACCAAGGAGGAAGATTGTAAATAGTCAAAAGAACCGGCCAAGTGCTATGTCGACTACTCATATTACCGTGTGGGTTCATCCCATCTGTACATATTCCCAGCCTAAGATTTCTATCTTCGCCCCCAAACTCGGGAAACAACCTATTAATATTCCTCCATTGAGGAGAATCAGCCACGTGTCTTAGTTTTCCATCTTCTTTTCTCCCGTCGGCATGCCACCGCAAGTTCTTTGCATCCTTTGTGTAAGACCGCTTTTCATTTTTCTTACAATTTTAAATTTCCACGTAATATTGTGGTGAATGTTATTATAAATTATAATTTTATGATCTTTAACATTTATAATTGGAATTATCTTGCAGTGGAAGGACTTGGACGCCGTCTCGATCAATGTACCAATTAAAATGTTTATAAATTGTTTACGTACAATTCTATGTCTAATTGTTTATTTTAATTGATGCTTGCCAATTTTATTGTAATTGAGTAGTAAGTTGCCTAAATTGCAGTAAATTGAAGTTGGGAAAGTTTGGTGACACTTTGGAATTTTATGTGAAAGTTATAAGCCTACATTACAAATTTATGAGAGATGAGGGACTAAATTGCAATTTACCAAAAGTTAAACATTAAACCTAACCTAAAGATCTCTCACTCTCATATCACTCTCTCACCCGACGCCTCTCACTCGGTCTCTCCCTCTCGTCGCCTATCCCTCGCTCTCTTCTCTCACCCTCACTCTCGGCCTCTCAACCCGCCGCCCCTCCTGTTCGGTTTGCGCGCTGCAGCCACCAACACCACAACCACCGCGCACCTCCCTCCCACCGTAAGCTTTTCCCCTTCCCCACACACACGGTTTCACACTCACCCGCTCACACACATACACATACACAAATTCTTATGTTAATTGTATGTATATAGGAATTTATGTAAGTATGTATGTATTTTTACCACAATTTTCAGATTTCGGATTTTAATTTTGTGTAATTTCGAGTTAACCACAAATTTGGGGAATTAATGATATTATGTATATGAATGTATATATTATTATGTATGTATTCATGTTATGTATGTGAGAATTCCAGATTTTAAATTTGCTAGCTGAAAATGCAATCCTTATGTATTAATTTTAAATCTGGGAATTTTATGATGATGACTGATACCTATAAATATAGATATCGAATGTATGTAAATTTCAGACTGTAAATGATAATGGTAATTAATTGACTTTCTATTGGTTCAATGTTGATTTTAATGGAAGTTTTCAAATTTGGGGATTTCAAATAATCAGGTTGTTTAAACTGAATTTTATGTACATTTTTATTATCATTGTCATTTTCAGATTTATGAGTAAGTAGAACGGCAATTGAAATTGTCCATGTGACAATTAAGTTTTGATAATATTGAGTAATTTTGATGTTTGAATGATTTGATAAGTAAGATTTCAAATTTTTGTCCTTAAACTGAATGTACTACTTCGAATATGATATTATACGTGGCGTTAAATGTGTTTGTTATATTATGAGTCACACGAAAATCTCGACCTTATTTAAGAGTGTTAAACGTGGTTTTTCATTAAAAGTCATATTCTGTTAATGAATGAAAATTAATTAGGAGGAACGGTACATTGACGTTGCGGGCAACTAAGACCTCCACCTGCACATTTAGCAAAGTAACTACTGAGGACTACAGGTAAGTAAACTTCCCCCCACTTTCATCAAAGTTGAATGTTAATGTGGAATTAATGTGCTTAATTGACATTCGTGTTAATTACGGAATTTTAATGCTTTTGGTCTACCATATGCAATTATGTGTAGTTAAGGAAATGTTCAAGCATGCACGTTACATGTCATTGCATCATCAAGCATGCATTGGCATCGAAATGGGAAAGTCAAATGTTTTAATGAAAGGAATGTGTCAAAGTGCAATTTTTGTCAAAAAATTATGTATCCCAAGTTTTTGAAAGAATGGGTGTATTTCTATGTCATGAAAGATGCGAGTGGGAAATGGAGCGCGGGGGACCGGCGTACCCGAATGTAATGAGCCGCTTTGCGGTGGAATGAATGTAATGAGCCGGTGGAATGAATGAATGAGCCGCTTTGCGGTGGGAAAGTGAATGTTAAACCGCTTTGCGGTGGAAATGCGCATGTTAATCTGGTTCCAAATAAGAATGGCCCACTGTTATCTGATTGACTAGAAGTTACATCAAGTGAGCTCACGATGGAAATGAAGTGAAAGTTTTGAAATGTAAAGTGAAAGTTTTGAAATGTTAAGTGAAAGTTCGAAATGTTGAAAGTTTTGAAAGGTTAAAGTGAATGGGGATACATATTTCAAAGTTAAAGCATTCATGTCATAAGCATGCATTCATGCATAAAGTTTATTTACTGAGCTTTAGCTCACCCCAATCCCTCCCCAACATTTCAGGTGATGAAAGTTAGATGATTAGAGGAGAGCACGTGGCGGCAGGCTCAGACAGTACCGACTTGAATTATTTAAAATTAAAGTTAATGATTTAATTTAAGTTTTTAGTTGTTATTCTTTTAAATTGATAAATCATTTTGAATTAGTTTTCGGTTCTTAGTCAAAATAAGTTATGGTATTCCCCTGTGATTAGTTTTTATCATGTTTCATGAGTTTATAAATTTATACTTCAAGTTGTTTGGTTGAGGAGTTTGGGGAATTGATGTTGAAGTTGAATTTTGGAATTATGGTTGAATGTTGGATTTGAATGGGTTGAGAATTTTATAATTATTGTGGGTGTGATGTCCCTCTACAGGTTGGTTATGTCCAAGTTATAGAGGAGACTCTGCCGAAATTTCTATAAAATTTTAGAATAGAAAATGAAAAGGTTGAAGTTTTTAAATGATTTGGTTTCCGCATTTTAATGTTTCAACGATTTATTTCCGCATATAATGTGAATGGAAGTTAACACGCCTAGGTTTTAGATTTTTGAACTTGGGGTGTTACACTTTGCATTGACAAACAAACGTTTAAATCTTGGAATTACAGGTAAATACCATAACACCTTTGCCTGAGGGCTTTTGTTATCACCACAATTATCATTCACGTTCTTCCGTTTATATCGTGATACCCCACACTTTGGACATAGACGCAAGTCCTTGTAATCATTTCGATACAGTATACAATCATTTGGACATGCATGTATCCTCTCAATCTCCATACCCATCGGGCACAACAATATCTTTGCCTCGTAAATTGAACTAGGAAGTTCGTTATCTTCCGGAAGCATCTCTCGTAACAGTCCCAATAATGCCGTGAAAATTTTATCACTCCACCTATTGCTTGCTTTCAAGTTATACAATTTTAGTACCGCAGAAAATTTAGTAAATTTATTACAACCAGAAAACAAAGGCTTCTCAGACTCGTTGAACAAGTTATCTAATACATGAGGTTTTTCAATGTATTCCCCTTGTATATCACGCATCATATCGTCTATCATATCATTCTCGTCATTTTCCAAATCATTCTCACAAATATTGCTTGAATTATTCTTATGCTGATCACCAACATCGTCACCAGTGCTCGTCCTGGGAAGCATACTCTCACCATGCCATATCCATCGTGTATAACCTTCTTTAAACCCACGACGAATCAAATGACTCTTCACTTGATCAAAACTACGAAACTTTCTCAAATTCTTACAATCGTAACAAGGACACAAAATCATTGTTTCACCTTTCTTTCTCTTGTTTTCATTCGCACATTTCATAAACTCTTCAACACCTTTTACATATTCATGTCTATTATGTCTGCCATACATCCAACCTCGATCCATATCAATGACCTATATGTGAAGATATAATTAAAATTTTTTATTAGTTTTGAGTAAATATTTATTTAGTATGTTCAATTCTGTAATAGTGAAAATCACTTTAAACTATAATTCTCATTTTTTATTTACAAAATTTTACAAAACTTTTGACACAACCTCCCCTAAAAATTGGACTTAACCAACCTATAAGAATAATCAACATATCACAATAAACCAAAATGTTCATCCTCGACATATTCAAAAATCTAATACAACTCAAATCAAACTTCAACATCATCAACTACTCCAAGTTTAATTCAAAATCCATTCTCAATTCCTAAAAAGTGAAGCTAAGATTTCATGACTTAATATCTCATAATTTCAACTCCAATAATTAAAATATTAAAATTTATCTATCTACTAACTTAAAATCAACAATATAAATTTAACACCCAAATTTATATATATTAAAATTTAATTAACACATTTATACATATTAACATGTAATTATCATATTTATTTATTTATATATATATATATATATATATATAGACACACACACACATATATATATACACACACATATATATATATATATATACACACATACATACACACACAAATATATACACAGTCATATATATACACACACACACACAAATATATATATATATATATATATATATACGCGCAGACACATATATATACACATAAATATATATACACAAATACATATACATACTTATAAACAAAAATGAGAATCGGGTCTTACAATGTAGGTGGAGGCGACGGCGGTAGAAGTATACCGGGCGGTGGAGGCGGCGGTAGAAGAGTGAGAGGCGGCAACGTTCACAAGAGAGGGAGAGGCGTGAGAGTAGAGAGAAATTGTGAGAGTGAATTGTGAGAGAGAGAGAGAGAGAGAGAGAGAGAGAGAGAGAGAGAGAGGCGTGAGTGTATAGAGAGAAGTGTACTGAAAGAGAGAAAGAGGCGCAAGAGTGTGTATATATGAAAATACCGGGAAAAATTTATGAGATTGCGCGTCGATTTTTCCAAAAAAACCGACGCGAGAAACACCGGTTCAAGGTAAACCGACGCGAGAAACCGGTGTTTCTCGCGTCGGTTTTTCCAAAAATCGACGCGCAAAGTCGGAGGCGCGTCGGTTTAAAATAGAAACCGACGCCTGTTCCTAAATTTTAATTACGAAAATGCCACCGTCCTATTTTATGCGTCAATTTTTTGAAAAATCGACCTATTTTCCTCAATTTTTTTATGCCTTTTTGTACTAGTGTGTTATATATAATCCTTCACGTTTTATACTATAATCTTCTAGTTCATCTAGGAAGTTCATTCTTAATAACACATGAGGATTTACCATACTGTTATCTACATGACATGGAACTAAGAGATTTAATCATCCTCTTTTTATTGGTACTTTAACTTCAAGTTCAGTCATATGTATTTGTCCATCAAAACTTATATATTTATACGGATCAATTCTATGAGATATTAGTCATTTGTTCCTATTTGAAGTTATATGACATTCACTAGCTCCTGTATCAATTAATATATTTGATCATTTTATATGTTCTTTTCCATTGCAATATTCACCTTTTATTTTCATATTTCCAGCATTTCTAGGAAGTTTTATTTCTCTTATATTACTAGTTTTTCTTAATTGTTTTCTATTGGGTAAACTTGTTGATTTTCTAATTAATCACCATCTTCAAATGTTATGTTATTATTAGGGTATTCTTCTTCTCTCAATTCTATAATTTCTGGTTTATTTTTTGTTATAGTAAGTTCATAGTTTCTTGGAACTAAACTTATTTGTTTATCTGGTTCCACAGCTTTACCAAAGTCTTGCATTCTTTATGAATTTCAATATATGGTTTTTTAGAATAAATGTTTCCATAACTAGAATTAGTAAATGTGTATAATGCCCTATATTCTATAGTCATAATTTTATCTCCTGGTTCCATTATATCTTCTTTATGTAATTTGAAATGTAGTCCTAAGACTTCATTAAAATCTCTGTCTTTTAATGATATACAATATTTTGGGTAGCATGTAAATATTAGTTTCTTATATGCTAAATTTCCTTCTACTGTTCCTAAATGACAATCTTTTAAATTTATAATTCTTCCATCATGTAAACTTACAGTCAAAGGTGAATCTAATCCTTCTCTAAACAAGGATTTAAACATTATTTGGATACCTGCTAAATAAACATATTGGATCTGTTCACTTTGTTTTCTATTGATCTTTGTTAATAATTCTGTAACCATATTTTTTGTTAAAAGATTTAATTTGTGTGTTCCTTGAGTAGTTCTAACATCTATTGCCATTTCAGTTTTATGATATCCATTTGTAGCTACTCTTTCTCTTTTCCATATTCTGTCTAATATTTCCTATTTTTCTATTTTCAAATCTAAAGATAACTTTTGTATTTTTATGAACTTATTATTATCAAAAGTTACTTTTAATCCACAACCTTCTATTCCTTCATATTCTTGTTTATCCATATTCTTATTATTTTCCATTTATTTTATTTCTCTATTCTGATTCTGATTCATTACTTTCTGAATTTGTTTAACTTATACAGACTTCTTGATCATAATATTCTTCAATGTCAGATATTTCACTTAGTTCACTTTCTATTTCTAGATATTCTCTTTGTAATATTTTAACCTTCTTTTGGTTACAATCATTGCCTATATGTCCCATTTATCCACAATTCCAACATTTGCATTGACTTTTTTCTTTTTTATAAGTTTTATTTTCTGTTTTTTATTTGGGTTATATCTTCTTTTGTAATATCTTCTCTTAGGTTTTATATATCTTTTCCTAAAGTTTCTGAACTTTTTTAATTTTTAATTTTTATATTTCCTTTTATTATTTTTTCTTTTTTCAGGGTTACATCTCCATTTGGTAGGTTTTTTCATATCTTCACAACATATTCTTTAATAATTGTCTTTACTGACATATATATGCTAATCTTTCAAATAAGAATTTTATCCTTGATCCTAATATTCTAGGTGTTCCAGGCATTCCAGGGTTGTCTCTGATAAATCTTTCAAATTATATTTTAAAGTATATTCCTCATGATCTTGGTAATTTATTGTAATACATATCTCTGTATACTTCTTGATTTTTATTACTATAGAATTGGAGATAATAGTATTCTTTGAATCCACAAGTGTATTATTTGATTTTACACATATCACATATTGTTAAATTTATTAATTTCACTCCTGCGATATCTTTTTCTCTAATTGATTCTGTTTCAGCATTACTTATCCAATTTTCTCCTAAAAATTCATTCGCAATATAATCTACTAACTTTTCTATCTGATTTTATTAGTTCTGTTTGTACATTTCTTCTTATTAATGCTTTCGTATCACTACTAATTTTTCCCACCAATTCCTAACATGTCCTTCAAAAGATGATGTTAAAAAGTCTATCATTCTTTCAGTATTTTCTCATGTGTCATCTTTATTGTATAAAAAGAATAGTATCATTGAATCTGCCCAAGTTAGTAAGGCTTTTTTAGTATCTATTTTACAATCCAAATCTAGTTTTGTTCCTCCATGATTAATAGGTTTATCGTAATTATTATTTGGTTCAAATCTATCTTTATATTTATTCCCTTTAGGTGGTTGTCTATCTCTGATTCTATCATACAATTATCGGTGTGGTTTACTATATAAGAGTGCATAACTTTCATCCGGATCTGGTAATTCTTGTTTGGAAGTTCCTATTGGAGCTGGGTTAGGTGCTCCTCCACTATTCATTAAAACTTGGTATTTGTTGAGATCAAGCCCAAAGAAGTACAGTGATCCACCAGCGAAGGTCTAATAGAGGCCCAATGGACCTTGGCTAAAGCTTAAGATGTCTTCTTGGGTCAATTGCCGAGGTGGTACAGCACATGAACTTCTTTAACCGAACTGGTTTATGACTAGCCGAGGTGTTTTATGTTTAGACGGAGGACCTCCTTAATAACAGCTCGGATGAGTGATGGGATAATGGATGGAGTCAGAGATGTGACGCCGTCTTTATCAAAAAGTGACAGGCGCCCATCCCCTACCAAACATAGCAATAATTACTGTCAAAAAGTAAGATCTGCTTCTCCAAAAGTTAGGGTAAATACATGTGTAAAGTCCGCCACGTGTCGCGATCCAAAACAACAAATTCCTCTATAAACAAAGCACTCCTCCCGCTTTGTAAAGGGTTAGCAATCTGATACTCTGAACTAAATATTTTATTCTCACTCCATTTTCTCTCTTTTACACACTTATATTTTCCGCACTCAATTTATATTCGCTTGAAATGAGCACTGACTTTGGCATCGGAGTACAAACGGGAGCCACCTCGGCCCCCTTTGCAAACTGATTGTTTGTCACAGTGCGCAGGAGGTCCACGTGTTCAAGAGGGAGGAGCTGAGACGTGTTGGTCCAAGGTCCAGTCGGATATTGTGGTCAACAGTATTCATTAAAAAATTTTAGGCTTAATTGATCAAAATTTTTCTATAAGCAAATCTAATTCTTCATTCATTCTTATCTTGTTCTTCTTCGTTTTTTTCCTCAGCTTTTAGTTTTCCTAAAGTTTTTTCTATGGATTTTTATAATTCTGACTCTTCTTCTAGAACTTTTGGTAATATATTTTTTCTAAATTCATCATCCATACTTCATGCTTCTATTATAATATTTTCTTGTTTAAAGTGTTTATTTTCTATTCGAAGTATTTCTTTTTTTATGAATTTTTTGTCTACTTTTTTATCTTTGCTTTTATTATCATCTTTGAATTCTCTAATATCTAGTTTTAGTATATTTATGTCATTTCTTACTTCTTGAACATCACTTATTAATGATTTTATTAATATTTTTAGATCTTCAATATATTCACTTATTGATATTTTGTACTCTTGGTTTAATAGTTTGAGCTTTTTGTACCTTAAATAGTCTGTCATACATATCATCTATTTTTATTTCTAATTTTTTTATTCTTTCTTCTATCAATATAATTCTTTCATTTTCATTATTCCTTATTTTCTCATTTGATTTATTTATTTATCTATATTTATTTCAATTTTATCTTGATTAATTAATTTTCCTGATTTTCTTTGAAATTCTTTTAAAATTTCTTCATCTATATTTTTAACTTCTCCTATCATATCTTTTAATTCTTTAAATTGTAATGTTAGTTTATTTTGAATATTCTGTAATTTTTCTTTGATATTCATATCTTATATATTTAACAGTTGTAATTCTTCAATAACTAATTTATCTTATAAATTTATATTTTTATATGTTTGTCATAAAAAGGCACTTATCCAATTTAATTGCATATTGAAAAATTCATCGGATTCTCCCCATGAGCTTAATGGTTGAAACATAATTGTGTTAGCTCCTTTTATTTGATAAGATCCAACTGAAAGTCTTATATTTTCTATTATTTGTTTTTCAAATTTTATTTCTGGAAATTCTGTCATTAATTTCTTCCTTTGATATGTTCGATTTCTAGAATAAGTCCTGTTTCATATTTTGCTTCTTTATAATTCATTATTTGATATTCACAATATTCTTCTATTGATTCAAGCATTAACTTTTTATGATATATTCTATAATATTTTAGACAGTCTTCCAATGTTTTTGTTTCATCATATTTTTCTTTTCTAATTTTTTCTTTATCTTCTATAATCATTTGTATTTTCGGTAATTGCTTCAAAATTCTATTAAAATATTCTTTCTTTTTCTCTAATAATTTTAATCTTAATTTTTCTTGTCGTTTTATATTTATTTCTTCTCTTATTTGATCCATTAAATTTATTCTTTGTTCTATTATTAAATTTAATTTTTCATTTGTTTCTATGTCTAGACATCTAACTAATTGAGGATCTGCTCTATGATAATCCATTTTTATAATCTTTATATAATTTTCTAGTATATCTTTGTGGATTAAATCTAATATTTCGTTTATGATAAAATCTTCCTTTATTATATCGAAATTTATTATATCATAAATATCTCTTCTTATCTCTTTGTCTAAATCTTTTAGAGTTCTCAAGATTTCTATTTTATAATTATTGGGTAGTATTAATGTATGCATAATTATAAATCTTGATGTATATATTATATATTTATTGTTATTTTTTTTCATATAATATTTATCTTTTAGATTTGCCATATGACTCTGACACCAACTTAGGGGTGCTACTATGAGCGAACAAAAATCATATAAACCAAAATCTATTAAAACAAAATTATCTAAGGATTTAAATGGAATTTTTCTATACTTGAATGATTTGTATTGCAAATTCTATGTAAGAAGGTATTTTAGGATGTTTGAATGTTCAAATGCCATTTATCAAATGTTATGGTTTCAAGGTTTATTTTTCAAAATATTATAGTTGATGAGGTTATTTGTAGGTATTTCCCCTTTACTTAATTGTCTAAGCACACTAATTTCTATTTAATTAATTACTAAGTGGTCAAAAATTTGAATTAGATTGAATTTGAGAAAAAGTTTAGGGCACTTTGTAATTAAGCTTTCGTTTGATAATATTCTAATGGTTTATAAACTAGTTTATTTATAATTTTGAGATAAAATATGTGGTTAAAAATTAAAGAGAGAAAATGTGTATGGTTAAAAAATGATTTGAAAAATTGTATAGTTTATAAATCGGCCAAACACTCGCTAAAGAATGTATTGAACTCAATTTCACATGAAGAGAGTTGGGGGGTAAACTTGCAATTAATGAAAAAATTAAAATATTACGCTAAACCCCCCACTCCAATCTCGATCTCACATTCTCACTCTCTTCCCGATTCTCTCCCGTTCCTCACCGTCTCTCTCGCACTCCCTCCCTCCTGCCGGCTGTCACCACCACCACCACCCCTAGCGGTAAGACCCCCTTTCCTTCTCCCTCCCTCGCACACACCTGCACACACGGTACACGCACACACCCGCACGAGAAAAAACACCCGCAGTCATATATCTAAATAAATAGTTAAATTCGGGGAATTGATGCAATTATATATGTGTATGTATATTTAACTATATGTATATATGGGTATTTACAGATTTTCGAACTTTGAGAATCCAAGTTGTGTTTTTGTTGATTTTAAGATTTCAGATTTGGAACTTCACTTGAAATTTTCAGATTTGTGAATAGTTAGAATTTGATTGAGTAATTTTGTAAAGTTAGAACTGATTTCTGTAATTTTTAGTTTGAGTTAAACTAAAAGATAAGAATACCTTCTAATTTGCATTTAAATCCAAATCTTTTGTTTAGAATATGGCATGCAAGGTGTTTGACATAACTAAAAAATCCGTTTGGATTGAATTATGAATCGTAGAGAAGTTTTAACATTGGTGAGGAGTTTTGTTGGTATTAAAAGAATATTAAATGTGTTTTGGAACTAAAAGTAATTTTATTTAATGAATGGATATGACTAGGATTGTTGACACATTGACGTCACGGATAACCAAGACACTTGCAATATAAGAAGTGACTAGGCACATCGGGTAAGTAAACTTTCCCTATTTTTATCCAAGTTGAATGGTTAATGTGAATTAATGTGCTTAAGTGTCTGTCTTGCAATTTACCTGCTTTTGATGTTTTTCGTTTACTTTATAAAAGTATGTATTATCTATGGAAATGTTCAAGCATCCATGTATATCATGTCATTTCATCGACAAGCATGCATTGTCATTAAATTTGAAAAGTGAAATGTTTTCAAATGAAGAATGTGGAAAAGTGCAAGTTTTCTTAAAAGATATGTATTCCGAATTTTTAGAAAGAAATTAGTGTACTTCTATGCTATGAAAGGTGTGAGTGGGAAATGGAGTTTGAGAGACCGACGCACCCGAAAGGAAATGTTAAACTGCGTTGCGGTGGAATATTAAATCACATTACAACGGAAAAGTAAATGTTGAACTGTTGCGGCGGAAAATTGAATATTAACGCTCTGCAGTATTATCGATAAAAAAATGATGAACTGGTTACAAATAAGACAATTTCCCACTATATTCTGATTGACTTGAAGATACACCAAGTGAGCTCACGATAGAAATGAAATAAAAGTTTTGAGAAATGAAATAAAGTTTTGAAAATTTAAAGTGAATGTGGATATATATTTCAAAGTATTTAAAGCATTTCAGGTCATGGACATGCATCACGTGCAAGAAGTTTACTTGTTGAGTTTTAGCTCATCCTTTTTATTTCCTCACGTTTCAGGTAATGAAAGTTAGATGATCTGAGGAGAGCATCGGTGGTAGATTCATAAAGTACCCGCTATTATTCTTTTTAAAATAAATTTGATTTAGAATTTACTTAAGTTTTCGTTAGTTAATTCTTTATCCGCCTATTCTTTAATTGCTTTGGTTGGATTTTTTGAGTAGGTCATTTATGCTTCATTTAGTAGTTTGTTAATCTTCATTTAGTTAAATGGAGTTTATTGTTTGAATTATTTAGGTTTAAGGATTGGGGATTGATGTTGAAGTGGTTTGGCGATGTTGGATATTGTTTGAGTTTTGATTGATGTTTTAAATTATTATGTTGGTTATGATGCCCCTATACAGGTTAGTTAAGTTCAATTTATAGTAGTGACTTTGCCAAAATTTCTATAGAATCTTATGGTAGAAATGATAATTTTAATAAAAAAATTAAAATTGATTTATTTTCGCATTTAAAGTGAAAAGAAGTTAACACGTCTAGATTTAAGACTTTAATTTTAAAGTTAGGTTGTTACAGGTTAGATCTGCAAAAAGCTACAGGACTTTTATCCCCCATGTCCACTATGGCGTAAAAATTAGTAAAGGATAAGACAATAAAAGCTTGTTTTTAGAGAGTAACAGTGTTTAAGAGTTTTGTACCTCTTGTATATCTAATTGGTTCACCTCTATTTATAGGGGTAAGCCCGAGGGACACGTGTCACCTTCGTTAATGACGGATGTCTTTTCACCTTTCCCATTATTCAGTGTTCATGTGAGAAGTTACACATTCTCAACTATCGATTGTAACTATCATGTCATGTTATGTGGGGTTTGACTTATATCAGTGATAGACAGATAGGTGTTGTAGATGAGTGGTCGCATAGCCTTGGCGAGCGGGTGCCTCAAGTTAGACGTTCACACCTCAAGGCAGGCATTGAATATTTGCGCTCTACCATTCCGTTTTGGATATATTGTTATCATGAGGCGTTTAGTTCGTAGAATCAACAATGTCAACTAAGTTGGGATTAGAAATTCAATTCCCTAGAGGGCGTTTGGTTTGCTATTTTCAGTTTTCAGTTTTGTAAAGCATCCAAAACTTGTTTGGTTTGATATTTTTGAAAGTAAGATTAACATAAAACTCAAAACATATTTTGAACACGAATCACGGGGAATAAAAAACTCCAGTTTGTGTCCCATTTGATTTGAAATCTGAAATTTGAATTTTGTCACAATTTCAAATTTATCCTGGATTGGGTTTTATGCTAAAACCTGGGAAAAATTACAGAGTGATACATACATCAAGAGAATGGCGGAGTCATCAGAGGGTGAGGAGGAAGGAAAGCTGAGCGGAGGGAACCAACAGCTGGTAGTAGATGACGATCTCCGGGAGATGGCCAAGAAGGCCGCCTGGAGTGTCAGCTCGTGCAAGCCCGGAAATGGTGTCTTCTCTCTCCGTGATGACAATCTTGACACCTATTGGCAGTAAATTACCTTTCCCTCTTAGTTTCCCCAAATTAAATTTGTTGCATTTTTTTTTTTTTTGGGGCTAACTTTATTCGTTTATGTTGAGAGGGAGAGAGAGAGAGAGATGTTGTGATAGTGGTAACGATTCTGTAAAAAATGTTCTTTGTGAAGTTTTTAGAGTATAAAGTTGAAGAGTTCAATGGATTCACGTAAAATATATCTCTTAAGAATGATAAATTAGTCGATGCTTTTCATAATTTCAATTGATAATGAAATAAAAATAATAAGAATCTTTTGTTAATGGTGACATTGTATTTGGTGATTTGTAGATCAGATGGTGCACAGCCTCATGTAGTGAATATACAATTCCAAAAGAAAGTTAAACTGCAATTGGTTGTTCTTTATGTTGATTTCAAGCTTGATGAGAGCTACACACCTAGTAAGATCTCGATTCGTGCAGGCGATGGTTTCCACAATATGAAGGTAACCTTTTCTGTTAAACATAAGTATACAGACAATTTTCTGCAGATGCTACTTTCATAATTGGGTTGAGGGTATCAATTTCTGAACAATTCTATATTCACTTTGATATTAAATTTTCAATTTCGTTTTCGTTTTTTCTTGCAATGATATCTTTAGGAGATAAAAGCAGTGGAGCTTGTGAAGCCAACTGGTTGGGTTTATATATCTTTATCGGGGAGCGACCCGAGGTGAGCAATTGATGCTTTCTAATTCTTTGATTGGATCTAAAAGTTTGTGTCCATATCTGTCGTTTAAATTGATACGTATAAATTGGTTTTGTGACTTGCTTTCTTGCTATTTGCACTTTGATTATAACCTTCTCTATTCACGTGGTAACTAGATGCAGCAGTTCACATCCTAGCCGAGACTTGCGAATGACAGGATGGCTAAATAACTTAGTTTTAAAATACCATACATCCATACATTATAGTCTTGATCTCAAAATAGAATTTGTCTGAGACATGGAATTCCAGTTTTGAGGATGATTCAGTGAAGATTCTGAATTTGCAATCTCTTTTTATTTTGAATTTGCAATCTCTTTTTTTTTTTTTTTTTCTCCCTCATATTGAGAAAATTGTAATAGCTTGTATGTTTTGGACTAGCCAATTGTTGAAACTTGAAGCCATCCTTCTTCATCGTTGATCCGTATCTTTTACTTCAATATATCCACAGTTTGTTCAGACCCAGTTTTTGTTTCTCCTATTTCATATGGCATTGTGCTCTCAAGAAAAAAAAATTAACTTTTTAAATCTATATTTCGATGCTGCAATAAGCAGAAACATACTTGAGAAGAGAATGTAAAGTACAAACAGAAACTATAGACAAAACAAGTTCATAGAAGTAATGAGAGTTGCATCTTTTGTATTTCTTTGGGCAGAAGAAGCTAAAGAAAATTTTAACTGTGTGGCAGAGAAACGTTTGTGAATACTTTCATGTTGCAAATAGCAGTTTTGTCAAATCATCTTAACGGAAGGGATACTCATGTGCGCCAAATCAAAGTTTATGGGCCTCGACCGTGCGTAAAGATTTACCTTTTTTAGCCTCTTTACTACTAATCTTTTATTTTTCAGTTGATGAACATGATTATATTCTTCGTAACAGGAATCCTTTTCCACGCCAACCATTTCAATTCACTTCTACAGAGTTCATTACTTACTCTACCGTGAGATGAAGTTTACTGTTCTCAACTGAAATGGGGAAATTCAAAACAAGTGGCTTGCAAATTGCAAGTTTGGAAGTGTTTTGGATTCAACAGCGTTCTTGTTGTATGTAACCTTTATCATTTCTGAAAGGTACAAATATTGCATTGATTCCTTGCAGCATATTTGTCTTGGATAAACTATGATACAACATAAAATGTAGAACTTGTCATTTGTTTCCATCTGGAAAGTGTTTGTCGTGCTTGTTTATGATATTCTCAAGCTGCAGAATCTCAATTTTAGCTGTTCATGGCTTTTATGCTTCAACTGTGGTGATTTTGTCTAAATCTTTTGTATTTTGAATCAGTGAGGATTATAATATGATAATTTGAGGATGAAAACTCTACTGCAGATAAATAAATGGTCACGAAATTTGGATACCGACAGTGTTTATTCACCGTTTGTACCTTTGTTCTTTAAAGCAATCATTATAATTTATAAATCAATTTATAAACAATGCAATTTTTCAAATCATTTTTTAACCACATGTTTTCTCTATTCACTTTTTAATCACACACTTTACCTCAAAATATAAATAAATCAATTTATAATTGTTACAATGTTATCGAACAAGGACAGGGCCTAAATCTTGACAAGCTGAAGTGATGATAATACATTTAAGCATCCAAAAGTAACTAAAATATGGAGCTTACATAAAATTCTGCTAATAGATAAAGTACTCCCTGCGAAGCAAATGGACCATATTGACAGAAAATGGCACAGCAATGATAAAATCTGTTGAAAGAATTCCTGGTGTACATGTAGGGTCAAAAGAATGGAACTAAGTAGATGTACATAAAATCATTGAAAAATTGTGAAATCCTGCTCTCCCAGAGTTGAAACGCAAATCCATGATTCCTACAAAATTCGGATGGAATTTTAATATTTAAATACGAAACAGTATCATCAAATAAGAGAGTGAACATTTTATTCATCAATGTTATAAATGCAGGCAGCATGTTATCAATTTTTTCCCCCTTCTACCAGATATGATCTTGATTCTCGAAGGCGAAACTTTATATGTTATCCTAATGAATTCACATCGTTGCAGATTTTTCGGAGGTTCTAATGACTACTTTCTCGAGGTCTCTATCCTTCATAGCACGATGGTTATTGAAATTTTAGCAATACTTTTCTCAGAGTGCAGACATTTCCTTTAAAAGATCTTTAGGCGCAGGTGTGATTCTCACTATACAGACCAGAATCGACATTTGTTTGATTGTAAAAACAACAAAATCCGACCTAATTTTATCTTTTTTTCCATTCTAAATAGCTAGTTCCAAATGTATCAGTGTCTGAACATAACTTCTCCACATTCCAGCATAAATTTGCAAATAGAACACACAAAATCTGAATAAAAAACAAGAAATAAATTAAGTAATGGCAATGACAACAGCCAAATTCCCATTTATAAATGTATCCATGCAAGGAAGTTGTGTGACGGATTACCTCAGGACAAGATGACAAGTCCAAGATAAATAGCTCCGCAAAGAAATATGAAAGATATCATTCCCCTGTAAGACGAGATCGTTGATTAGAAGGAAAAAAATCCCAAATATTCACATCTTTGACCATAAAAACAGAAAGATGTAGCATTAATCCTTCAAGCGGAAGTTAAAGTATGAATGTGGTCAGGGGTATGCATAAAATTAGCTTTCTCAAACTGATTCAACTCCAATTTCTAAAACTCATCTTCAACCAGACATTTCATGTGACTCACAATTTTTATCAATTTTTCAACATATATTTCATCAATTTTTATCAAAATGTACTAAAAATCTAATTCTTAGTTAAACCAAACAAGTAATAACCAAACTGATAGACCAGATGAGTTAGAAACTTGTTGGTCCTGATCGATTATAATTATGTCACAGAGTATTATGGTGTTTTAAATAAAAAAAATTGATCATATAAAGAATAGTATTCTCCAATTGAGATGAAAATTTGGGATCACTATAATTTTTTTCCCTGGCAGATCAAATAAAACAAGAATATGCACAAATAATCCTATATGAAACATAAGTTTCTATAGAGTTGACGAAAAATCCAATCCCAAATGAAATCTAAATCAAACAATACCTTAAGATTACCGAGGCTCTGTTTGACAAACATATTTAAAAACATGTTTTTAAACAACACAATTTCCCAAATCACTTTTTAAACACACATTTTCTTTCTTCACTTTTCAACCACATATCTTACCTCGAAAACATAAAAAAATCATCTTTTTAAACACAAAACTTTTGACAAACGGAACCTCATTTTTCTTGTCTTATCACATGAAGCAGAACAAAACACTGTTGTTGAAATACAATGTTGTATAAAATACTTACCAAATTACTCCCCATGCAGCACCATTACAAGGGCAGGGGCAAACTTCTGCAAACTTCTCAGCATCACTAGAGTGAACCCTCCGAGATATCAAATCGTCATATATATCTGCATCATAAAAAATTAGCATTGTGCATTCTTCTGTCACATCGGCTTTTTTCTTTTATAATTAAATAAGTAGAGTTCATACCATAAACTGAAAACAAACTATTCATAACACCTGCAGATCAGAGGAACACACATAAGCAACAAAACAAGAAAAGAATAAAATGAAGATGAGAAAAACCGAAAATAACGCATTATCAGGATAAAATCCCTACCAATGAAGAGAATAATATAGCGGAGAATGCGAACTTTAGTCATCTCTTGTAGAACCCATACAATGGCAATAAAAATGATAAATCCTGGCAAGACGGAAAATAAATATCAATATCTTGGGTAAAATGAAGTTATTGCACATCAACTACAATGCTTATCATTGAAGTAACTCACCAATGCAAAGCCCCCGTAACGTCCACTGTTCAACATTAAAGAAATCAGTAAGATTCAGGATTATATGAATCCTGAAAGTCTAGTCCATTACAAATCTGAAAACAGCTATGCATTATCTGAAATTCGCTCATTGACAATTTAGCAGGAATTATTTTCTGAACTTACATTTTTAGCAACAAAGAGCACGATAAGGAGAGAGAGAATAAGACATCCAGCAGCAATCCTTGCAGTGACAAGATTCGTTGATGCAAGGATGAGAACCATACCCCAAAATGATGAACCAAGATCTATAACAGGGAAACAAATAAAGAAGGATTGTGAATGAAGCTAATCAAGTCAAGTTTATATAAACAAATCATTCAGCGTAATGTGTACAGAAGGGAGAAAAATAAGTAGAAAAGAGGATTACATCCAGCCGGCAAAATCAACCAATACACACCACCGCGTGTTTGCGTCACCCCACCTTCATTTGCATGGACTTGCATGCCCTCCACCTACATGTATGAGACGGTAGATAAAACATAAGCTTGAGCCTAAACAAAGAGGGGCCATCCAATCAAAAAAAAAATGTTGTGGGAATAGATCGAACAAATCTTAATTATATGTAATATTGTGAATATAACAAAAAAATATATGGAAAAACTTAAAAATACATATCTAATAGATGTTTATTCTACATGTTATAAAAGAAACAAGTATCTTCAATCATCTTTTGCTCGATGGATTCAGGGAATTCTCGTCAGATTAGAGACATCCTTCACTTTGATCGAGACGCTATCTCTCACATCTATCGTGAGGTAATTAGGTAGGTGACTCACTCGTATCTGAGGGTTGGGATCAGCGATGCTGCCAAGAGTACGAACCGCATTATCTACCTCGCCGACTTAGGGAACTTATGCAGATTGACAGACATGGACTGCCTAGCTTCTGAGGTCTCTAGTGTTGTTTGCATTTGCATTTTTTTCATTGTTTGAGGAGTAATACTCCCTCATTTATTGTTTTCGATATATCTACTTTCCACTTGTTGCACTATCGCTCTTTTGTAAGTTAGGTTTATGTTCCCTCCTTCCTTGTATTATTATTATTATTATTATTATTATTATTATTATTATTATTATTTATTTTTTTTTTATTTTTTTTTTTATGATATATACATGTTTGGGGAATCCTATCCTCCATCGACCTTCTTAGGTGAAGCCTAAAAACTCTCACCAAGGATGTGTGGATGCCTTTGTTAAAAATAAATAAATCATCTTTGGCTAGATGATCAGATGGAAGAGATCGAATCAACAACAGACATGAAGCCTGTTGAACAAAGATTGCAGTAAGGTGTACAATGGTATAAAATAATATAATATGTACTGAGCACGATGAATAATGCCAACATTCAATTCTGTACCATACAATACAGGTTCATATCTTAGCAGTCATAAATTTATTATCATAATTAAGCACCATTGTGGTATAGATTATTTGTTACTTGGACGAAAGTCCCAATTTTAATGTAGCAACAGTTCTTGAAATATAGATGTGTTTTTCCCTCGATAGAGTTTATCCATTGTGTCAATGCAGTAACTACAACGTACATACTTTGCAAGATTTTTAATCCGGATCCTACTAGGATTATTCCAAAGACCCAGCAAGAATTGCAGAGAAACCAATTGTCTTTCGACTTCAACATATTGAAAGCAGGTTTTACCTCAATTCATAGAAACGATATGGAGAGAGAGATTTTACCTCACCACAAGTGAGCTTGCAAGCAATTGCATGACTTGCTTCATGAAGAAATACAGTAATGAGCTTAAAAGGTGTCAGTAGAAATGTCCTCCATAACTGTTATGAACATCATAGAACTAAATGTTAGTAATACGAATCAATTCAAAGACTGAAATGAGCTTTAACCAAGTCAAAGAAGAGTCCAGCTTGAATATCCTTAGTAACTTGCCAAATTTTCTTTTTCGTTGAATTATCAGCCAGATCTCGATCTAGCTTGACAATTCCACAAAGTTTAACAATATCTACAGAAACTAATGATTACATGATACTCAATTTGGGTATAAATGATTGCTAAGATTAGGACTGACAATAAATTTCTTCGCCATAAACTAACAACAAAATTCATCAGCAACCTTAAATCGTAGGTTAAATGTTACATCCAATTGACTCAGAATCAAGTACCACAACAATGAGATGTTTCTACAGAGATCGTGTACAGGAAATCCCTGTCTTGTCTCAATTTGTTATTATATCCCCTTGGTTCTTCAGATCATGTAATAACTGGTTATTAGGAAATCCCATAAACAAAAGGGAAAGAAAAGGTTAAAAAAAATGGAAAACGGACCAACAAATTCATAATATTTTGAAGAATCGAAAAATGTCCATAAAAGAGGATTATACATAGCAAAAAGCACTGTACTTTGAATCGAACCAAAATGACATGATAAACAAAAGAAGAAGAAAAGGACAACGACATAAGAAAAAAATGGAAAGAAAACAGAAAAATACAACATACGGCGAGAATGACGACAGTGAAGACCCCAATTGTTGCAAGAAAGACTTTTTGATCACGCTGGCAACAATTCTTCAATTCCCAGTTCGGATTCATGTCCCTCTAGTTACAATTAAAGAATTTCAATTGACTGGGGAAGAAGAAGAGAAAGAGATGAGATTTTGCCAAAGTGGAACAAAATCAAGAACCCAATTGGAGGAGACAGGGTGACAGTTTTCTTTTTGAAATTTGTATGTTTGTTTGAACTTGTCTGAGGAGGTTGGGGCAACGTGGACTTGATCTCTTGGTTGGGCTTACGTATCGGTAATGGGCCTCCAACTATGTAAAAGCTTGCAATTCTGTGTAGTCCAAGTTAACCCAATTTGTCTAGGTGGATATGGATTTCCTTGCAAGATAACTAGGGAAAATTGTACTGCAACCCTCATATGAAAATATCTTTACGTATATACAACCCCAAAAATGAATTACTGAAATATAACTCATCAACATATGAAATTTGGATTATTCTCTCAAAAACGGAAATCAAGGAAAGCACGTTGCAAATGTAAATGACGGTTAAAACAAAACAATTTTTTTTTTTTTTTTTTTTTTTTTTGTAATTGAACCAAGATTATCTCTACTCTTACCGAAATAATACTGAATTTGGGAGAGATTTAAGCTGAATTATAATAATATTCCAAAAACAAAAACACATCAATAATCCAGTGAAGCTCTTCAACCCATTTCATTATCGCCAAAGTAGCAATTTTCTTTGTGTGTTTCTCGTTTGCTTCATTATCAACCTACAGGTTAAGTTTCATCAAATCCTTCAGTATGATAAACTTACATTGCATGCTGCACAGTTCCGTAATTTACAGGAAAAAAAATGTCAATGAAAAAATAATATCTCCAGTTATACTTTAGTTAAATAATTAATCATATTGGCATTCGACTAATACCTATATATGTAATGTGTTTAAGAAATGTTACACTATGCAGAACGACTAGAAATCTATTTGATTTTTTGATAATTCCGAAGATGCATTGACATACAAAAGAGCAGTGTTCTAAAATGCGTAATGCGTTGCGATGCGTCGATGTCGAGAATCAAGAATCACAAGTTTAGGCGTGTAATGCGAAGAATAAGCGTCATAATGCATTTTTTATTTTTAATATTATTTTAATTATTTTAAGACATTAAATATATTTTTATATAAAAAAATAGATTTTTTACCCTTAAAAAAAAACGCGGATTAGGCGCGCGCCTAAGCGGTCAAAAAAAATCGTTGACCGCAATTTTACCCGCATACCACTTATTCGACGCGTTTTGGTCATGCATCGTGCCTAGGCGACGCATTTTCGCGCATTTTAGAACACTGCAAAAGAGAATGAACTGGTTGGTTGATCGTATTCTTTGTATTCATTGTTTAGTTACAATGCTGAGATATATATCAAGGCTGCGTGGACTGAATTATAGTAATTCCCGGCCTATCATTTTCAGTACCAAGTTTCTGTAGCTTTGGAATGAAATTTGGATAATGTAACTAAGGTCAATATGTAGGAAAAACTCAAAGCTTCTGTTAAGGTGAAATTCCACGCATGGACTGGAGCTTATTATAGTTTAACATAGTTTCACTTTATAGATTTTTTTTTCTAACTCATAATTGAAGTTGTTCTTTACTATCTTAATTTCAAATTACTAACGATATAAGTTGATACTTGGAATGAACATATTATTTGAATAGATTGGTTACAGTATTGATTGGTGGCTCATATTAGATTATCTCCTTCTCATACTAAATTCCTATTTGTAAAAAAATTCAGTCGAAGACATTATTGTGTGGTGAAATATAATATTAAATTACAGTAGAGTTTTTCTGTGTGATCAACATGAGAATTTGACAATTTTTTTTCAAGATTAATATTCCATAAAAGTTTATCAATTATGTTTACCCTCTGTTAAATAAATTATGCCAATCATCAATGTATGCAGGATTATAAAATGGTTTCTGTAACTTTGTTTGTTCACTTTGATGGGTTGTAGGATGATTCTAACATATACCGTGGCTACTCTGTGTGTGGTGTGATTGTGCCGGATGATTGTACATACAATGAATTGATTAGGTTGATAGCTATTCAACTTGAAAAGGCGCCAGAAAACCACCAGTACACTTTGACTTACCAAGAGATTGATGGAGGTCCTCGAGTTCGGCTGTCAAATGACTATTCAGTGTTATTTTACCTGAAGATAAAAAAGGGGAGGTCGATAGACGAAGCTACCCACTGTGTGTTGATGCTTGTGAACTCTTCCCGGAACCAACAGGTAACATGATAAATTTAAACCCTGAACTAGATGCTGAAGTAACATATGCAGGTTCGTTGGACGTATTGGCTACAGATGTAAGTGATCCCTTCACTATGGAATTAGAACCAGCTATGCCAACAATTGAGGAGATGGGGAATGAACTGGAAGATTACATAGTACAACGAGATGGTGACAACTCTGAATCATCATCCATAATACTAGCTCATCCAAGTACTGATGATATTGCAGTGGGATGTGTTTTCAAGAACAAAAACGTCCTTATCACGGTGGTCAGTTTGTTCGCAATCAAAAATCGATTTGAATTCAAGGTAGTAAAGTCTGGTTACAGGTCATATGCATTGAAATGTATGGAGAAAAATTGTGACTGGAACTTTCGAGCGTCAATAACTGGCTCGGTAGGAAACTTTAAGATAAGGAAGATAGTTGGTATCCATAAATGTGCAATTGGGACGGTGCTAGGTAACCACCGTCAAGCAAGTAGTATAGTTATTGCTAATTGCATAAAGAACAAGTTTGTATCTGTAGGGAGAATCTACACACCTGCAGATGTGGTCGAGTTTATGCAAGATTCGTATGGGGTGACAATTAGCGATGATAAAGCATGGCAGTCCCGTGAACTTGCAATCGAGATGATTATGGGCGATCCAGCAGAATCATATGGGAATCTCCCATCTTACCTGCATATGACGATGATATCTAACTCAGGGTCCTATACTAGGATGGAAGTTGATGCAGAAAATAGATTTATGTTCTGCTTTGTTACTTTGGGAGCTTCGATTGCAGGTTGGACACATTGCAAACAGGTAATTGTGGTTGATGGGACATTCTTGACTAGTAGGTATTGGGTACCTTATTCACGGCCTGTACGTAGGATGTAAATAACAACATTTTCATTCTCGCCTTTGGGGTGGGGGACACAGAAAATAATAATGCATGGGAATAGTTCATGTTGCGACTTCGAGAAGCGTATGGTGAGCGAGAGGGTTTGTGTATAGTATCTGACCGCCATGGAAGCATACAACATGCAGTGGAGAAAGTTTTCCCTAATGCATTGCATGGAGCTTGTACTTTCCATTTGCTTAAAAACTTAAGGTCAACACTTGGAAAAAAGGGGAAAGATGTGAGAATACCGTTTAATGCTGCAGTTAGGGCTTACACGAAAACAGATTTTGAGAAATACATGGGAAGACTCGATGCAATTGATGAAGGCATAAGGGGTTACTTGGTAACTACGAAAATTATATTAATTTGTTTATGTATTTTTATTAATTTTGTTTCTGATTTAATTATTAGGCGTGTTTCCATAATTTTTATATTATGATTTCAGGAAAAGGCTGGTTACGAAAGGTGGTCTCGAGAGCACATGACAACCGACAGGTACTCAACTATGACATCTAACATTGTGGAGTCTGTGAACTCGGCAATTAAACATGCTAAGAAGTACCCCATTGAAGCTATGTTGGAATGCCTGAGAGCTACAATTCAAAGATGGTTTTTCAAAAACCTTAGTGATGCAAGATCAACGTTCATGCGTCTCACTGGTCGGCATAATAGTATGTTAAACGAGAGAGTGAAGCTATCTTTGTCCATGCGGGTTAGCCATTATCTACTTGATGAACGAAAATATTTGAATATGTTAAGATATATATTGTTATCTAATTGGAAGACGTACAGGTGTTCCCCTCAAGCGACGTAGTTTATCAAGTCAATGATGGAACTAGTCCATATGTTGTAAACATGGAAGAAAAGACGTGTACTTGTAGGAGGTTTCAGCTTGATCATTTACCATGCCCACATGCAATTACAGTGATCTCTAAGCGAAACTACTCATTGCATGATTACTGTTCGACTTATTTCAAAAAAGAAAACTACGTTGCTGCATATTAGGGAACTATTTATCCACTGGGTAATAAAGAAGACTGGTACGTACCAGATGACGTTACGAAGATGACAGTTTTGCCACCGGAATCAAAGAGGGGGCCTGGTAGACCCAAAGAGAGTAGTTTCAAGTCGTCTACTGAGAATAAGAAGAGATCAAGTTGTAGAAAGTGTGATAATTATGGGCATAATAGTAGGACTTGCCGCAATCCAGTAGTAAGTACAACCATTACAAAGAAAAGAATAAAAAATGTGTCAATTGAGTGAGAATCAGGTAAATTACTAATATTCCTTATTTATGCATGATTACTAAAATTATCCTCATTAACCAATAATGTATTAGCATATAGGGTTGATTGATATTTATGTTGATGTTCTGCAGCCATCGAAGATCTAATGGGATTCGCCTACCGATGGAGAGCACGAGGAACTTTTGGCATTTTTGGTTAAATCTTTTGGCAATTTTTTGTTTAGTTCTTGAATGTCGTGTTCATATTGATATTCTTGATGAACAATAAAATTAATTTTTGAGAGGTTGTTATTTGATATTGCATTATATAACATTCCAGTTGAAATTTTGAAATGATTCATTAAATTCAAAGGCAATATCTGTGAGCAAGGTATATGATATAATTATTTGGACTTTGTGGTACTGGGAGAAAATGTTACTTAAGGCGGTAATTATACATACCAGGAACAATGTAAGTGATTTGGAGTAGCATGTATACCTCCCCATTGAATCTGTATAAAAAACATCCACATTGAAAATAAAATGATGTGCAGCATTCCCATTGAAATGAAGAAGGTAAACTTCTCTTGATAAAGTTTAAGTCTGATAAAGTTTCAATGTGATAAATTTTAACATTCGAAAAAACCAAAATAAATGGCACTAACTGATCAGACCAGTCACTGTGAATTAGGTGGAGATGGATAGTGTGTTTGCTTGCTTTTCAAGAATCTCGTAAGAGCACCGCGTGGATAAGATTGAAATTTTTCCGCAATACTTTTCAGCTCCTTGATGGTGTCAGAGTGTGAGAGATGAAGAGGTTCCCCTCTAAAACCCACACAGAACTCTTCCCCTTGAATGCTGACATTTGAAGCTTTCCAAGCCAGTGAACATCTATGTGGTTTGCTACAACTATTATAAAGATTTTGCTGTGATGATTGGATGTTGAGTTTCATCTTCTAAATATGAAAAAATTCAGCATAATCAATATGTTTAAGGGTGCTACCAATGATCATTTTCCACATTTGGAATCTGTCATATGTATCAGTGATTATTATGAGTTGGAGTTATTTAAATGATGATGAAACCAATATGTTTAAGGGTGCTACCAATGATCATTTTCCACATTTGGTGCAACTGTATGTTGACACGATATCATCGTCATCGAAATATACTTGATTCCACTTTAAGGACACCATAAAGCACACTGATTAACTAAAAATATTAATATGTTGAAATTTTTACAATGTGATTAATGGTTCCATCTAATGTAATGACTGCTTCCGTCATTTTATAACTCATCAGAACAACAAATAGTTCTAGCTACTATGTAATTATGTATGTGTGCCATGTTAAAATTTCATAAATTCTGAAGAATACCAGCAATTCAGTAAACCAATTAGCAACATTTGGAATTAGAATGACTTGAATACTGGCCTATGTCTCAGTAATTAATTAACTATGTAGTTGAGTTACAAGTGTAAGTGAGACTTACATATATAAATTCAAAACTATATTGATAAAAGCTTGGAAATGTTTCACAAAATTAATGATCATTGAATCAAATACTATAGCAATGTAATATAATCCACTAGGAATATAATTCTTAGTCATTGCAGTAAAGAATAGTCAAACATTTGGACAAAAGTTTTAAACACACAATCATTTATGAAATAAGTTAATATAGGTAGTTGCAAGTAATGGAAATTAACAGGTTCTTCCGCAAGAAATTAAATTGATAAATAAGATTAGAAATGAGACGCTAGCATGTTGGGGAAATCTTCACAGCTTGAGATCACTATACTCCGAGATGTAATGATCCTGGGTCATTGCACCAAGTTATGTCGGGCTCCTCGCGCATATATTTGTATAGTTGTGCAGCGATATTTGACTGAGCAGTTGCAGTGTCAAAGGAAACAGGCATTTCATCGATCCGGCCTTCAATTAGGTACTCAGCATATTTAATAACATATATCCCACAATCTCCTCTGCAAACAAAATTCAAATGAAACAATCAACAATTGTCATGTTTCAAGTAAGCAAGGATTTGATATGAAGATGTGTAACTAACCCGTTCCTTTGTTGTGGACAATGGTCAATCAATCTGCATTCCAGAGGAGCGTCGAGCAATGTGTGATTATGAGATTTCACGGACCTAGCTAGGATGGGAAAAGCAAGTACCATGGATCGTATGGCTGCATAAATAGTTATGTTTTTAATGACATTTGTGCATGAGTTGTACACATCAAATCTCCAGTTAATCATGTCAAAGTGGCCAAGTATCCAGTGGTTCGGGTTAGCAATCCACATGGGAATGATGACATGATCGACATCGTTCCAAGACATGTTGAAAGCGGTTTTTCGGCCCTTAGCATAACAGAACAATGATTCATGTTTGTGTATAGCCCTTGTGTCCGATGCAATTTCCTTCGATATGCCCCGAACTTTGACATCAAAGTTGCAATCGGTTGTTGTTGCACGTATTTTATCCCCATTCTTCAACTTTAATAAGATTCTCATGAAATAGAAAGCAACATCAATGTGCCGTAATGAACACAAAGTTAGCTCAATAGTCATCACGCTAGTTTTAAATATTAAAAAATATGCTAATCTTTTGTAGTTTATGTTTGTAAATTGTTGGTTGAAATGTACCGTATCATGTAAGGGATGTGCAACCTCATATAGATCACGCCACCATGACTTCGAGTCGACTGTTATTGGTCCTAGTTTTGTTGGTGGCAAAACATCAGAATTGTCTCATCACATATCGAACTGTTGGAAAAAACCAAAGACACAATCCATAATTATGATAAATTCTAAGATGGAATGTTATAACACTTCATAGTTATAATTACTTGTTCCGCTTCTTAACGATGTCATTGTAGAATTTGCTGAAAATATCTATATCAATTGCCAATGGAGGATTCATGCAGGTTTTGTACACAAAGACATTGCCTGGTGAGGGGATCTTCTGCCCAATTAAAGATTGTGAGAGTTGTAAATGATGGTCCCGTTTATCATTATTGGGGCTAATGTCCTGGTTGAAATCGATTGGTATTAGTGTAACCTGTTACAATGAATTTATCAAATGTCATATTACATTACAAAGGACGATTATCAAATATGGCATTGTTATATATAAGTTAAAATATATTACCTGTAGGGGATTGGAATGCTTTGGCCGAAATTTTTTTGCAGGAGTGCTTTGAGAAGATAATAATGCTACATCATCATTCATGGGGTTGCATGGGGGGAGAGATTGAGGTTCTGTCAAAGGATGGTCTGTGCACATATTTGACGATCCTTTTCATTTGGATGTGCATGGATGAACTTCGTTTTTGTTTTGCAATTTACCACTCCTCGAATACTATAGAAGTAAAAAATTAACGAACTATAAGAAGACACGAAAACAGTAGTTAAAAAAATTTAAATATATATATATATTTGAGAAGATAAACCCCTTGGATGAAAATTCCATTCAGCAATGATTGGTTGAACACCTACCATCTCTTTTGCTATTCCATCTATCTTCTTTATGAACTCTTTAGTGAGCACGAGACCATCGTCTAGAACAATACATCCATCACTAGTATCCTGATCTATTCCTAAGTCAAAGCTAGGTGACTCGAGATCGAAAGGATCGAATTCCACTTTTGCACCAGAATGTTTATCAGGAGGAAAACTGTTTGAACCTTTTACATCATTCCCCTGTGACAGTGAGGTATTGGTGTGGTACAAATTTTGACGAATGTGACAAGGCTAAATTTAGAAATGACCATAAATGCTCACTTACAACCGAATGAGAGGCCTGAAGACTGCCTTCTAAGAGAATACCATTTACTGATGATGCATTGACAGAGAAGTTGTATTTTGACATGTAATGTGACTGAGTCTGTCAAAAAGAATAATGTTTTTAAGGTTCTGAATGCATAAATTTTATGAACCCATATGCATATGATAATTAGTATTACAATTGTAGGAGTTTTGATATGAACTGAGTTGCTCCCATTTATACTTGAGACCTGCACATTATTTGCCTTATTTTGAAATTATAAGTGGTGAATGAACTTGCTGATGTGAAGCACTATTCACTTGTACACTACTCGAATGTCTCTTATTGTGGAGCTAATTCAAATAACCGTTTCTCGACTCCAGGGCGTGCAGATTTGGTACCTGATAATGGCACCTACCTGTTAGATGAATTGTTGCTTTGTTGCATTGAAAAATCAAATTAAAAGATACCTTGTCAACACTATGTGGTGAAGATTCAACAGGATTGTAATTGTTGATCTTCAATTTTGGATTTATTTCATTCATGGCCTGATAATGGAAGGAAGGAATCAGCTATTTTGAAATATAAAATTGATGAAAGATTTATAACATATGATACCTTGACCGTGTGATGAGGCAAAATGACAGCACATTGTGCATGACGTTTCAATTTCTTTGATTGCTCATGTGCATTACATTGTATCAATATATCATCCTGACAATGTGCTCCTTTTAAGGATCCAAATGGAAATGCAAAAATAATACCTGTGATTTTCTGGTTCTTGTAATGGTATCTGCTGATTGATTTTGTGTGATGACATCACATTGAACATAGGGTCTCGGTGGTTTCTAAAGGAAATGAGAATAGCCATAAATAACTATGCAATGAATCAGTATCAATCCAAGAGTAAAGGTGCATCATACCTGGTTTTCTGTGGTTGCTGCCACTGAATATGTTGAGTTTTTTGGTGGTATCAACTTTGAAGCTTGAACAATAGACCTAACACGAACACCTTTGAGGCATTCACGAATCTGGTTATTAACAAAATCCATTAATTCTTCTACATTCCTTCTCAAGATGTAGATTTCTACAGCCATTTTTCCATATTCACGAACAATGGCATCAAAACGATTCTTGAATTTACCAGTCGGTCTTTGGTGATCCTATCAAGATGTAGTAGAACAATGAAATAAAATGCATAAATTATGAACTGTGGCTAGTTAGTAAAAGTGAGAAATTCATCAGAATGCAGAAATCGCTACTAAAATTCAATCTATCTTTAAGAGTTCTATCTTGTGCATCACGAGCCTATATCTCGTGTTAGACGTGATTACAAACTACACACATTTTAATAAATGAGTGACATCATTAGATGTAAATGTGCACGTGGGATATCATAAAAATTGATATGAATGTACACTTTATGTAGCATCAGTAATGGAAAAAAAATTCACATTGATATCTTAAAATAAAAGTCAATCCTCCTTTGAATATATCAAATATAACACTTGAATTTGAGAGCAACTTAAAAATCACAGTAAATTAAAAAAACTCCAAAAGTGAAAATAATATTATAACCTTGATGTATATAATCGTGAATAATATTATGAAAAAATGCAACTCAATATTTTTTGCAGTTTGATTCCATTGATGATAAATTGATAAATGTACTATACAGAGAGTAATAAAAAATGCACGGCTAGCACAGATTCTCAATGGATGTAGTAGCAGCAACGGAAAATTTTCAAAAAATTTGTCAAGGTATACAATCTTTCATAGGAATCATTGATATACAGGTGATTCAGTATTAAAAGGATGATAAAATGGTATCAGCATCAGCAAAGCAAATGATTTTAGATTTGTCCCAGGAAGATATCTTACCAGCTTGACTGATCTATGGAGATCATGTTCTGTGGCAGTTCCCTTAACATGAGTATCACAATGAATTATTTCTTTACGCCTTGGGTTGCACTGACCGTTGCTTGGAACATCGTCCAGTAATATTGCACCTGCCGTGTCTACTGAAACTGGTGACAAAGGTTTTACAGGGTCAATTCTAGGGTCATGTTGTGTTGACATATCAGCACTGGTTTCTAAATTGTGGTGCTCTGGTTCCATCATTGATCCCATTGCCGCGTTCAGTCCATTGGATGTTTCCTCGGGGAACTGGTGGGGGTATAGAATTGGTCTGTCACCATCTATGAACCCACAGTCATCGTCACTATCGTCAACGTAATACACAACCTATTTTCCCTTAATATCTTGCACATCTCGAGTATTTCCAGCACTGACACCATCATCATGCGTTCCCAGCACTTCAAGACCTATCACATTGCCTTGCACATTGTTCGATGGGTCTACATTACCATTGACTTGTGAATACCTGGGATATATTGATAACACATTCAGCTGCACTATGTGCATGGGATATCGAATGTGGTTGTTTGAACTATGCCATTGATGGTAGTACAAAGTCATTGTTGTCTTCCAGTTGGATATTCCCTTCATCAACTAATTTTATCAGATTGGGTATCGCCACTTTTTGCTTCAGTGCTTGATACATAGGGGCCAAAGCTTCAGCAACTTGAGGTACAATCTTCACAGCTTGAAATTATGGTAAAAACAAAAAAGGAATATGATGCAGAAAGTTTAAATGAACATAACACGGATTTTTAGATAAATCAAAAATAGGTAATAAGATGAAGTGATAAATATGAACTCACATCAGGGCGTCCGAAAATATCAGTGACCAAATTAAGAGATGGAACTTCCTCATCAACCTCAGATGTCCAGTTAAGGATCCTTGGACGTTTTGAGGCAACTTTGTGCATAATTTTTTATCGAGTACAGGAAAAATCTCATAAATCCAAATTTGAAGAGCAACAACGAATCCATTAAGTCTGTAATTCATAGTAGGTTTCCCCTCACCCTCGATAGTGATGCGCTTGTTCCCCAACGCCTGCTTCAATGTCGAAAGCGTGAGATTGAAAATATCTTTTCCCCATGGATATAAATTCATGTCCATTGAATCGAAAAGTACCAGAAAGGTTTCATCTACAAACCTGTCATATGCTGTGTTATACATCAACTGAGTGACTAGAAAAAGAATCCCCATGATAACAACATCGCAGTGGTTGCGATCGGACATTGAAATAAACACATTGAATATATCATCATTCGTTATGCGGGGTATGTGACTAAAATATTCTGATTTTAGTCTATAGTATTTCAATGCATACTTGCCACGACCCACTTCACCGGTGCAACGAAGACCAGTCACTAAGTAAAAATCATCCAATCCAAACTTCACCATGTCGTTGCCAATGAGAAACCACATCTCATTGTCATTTGTCTGATTTACTTCCCTCAGTAACACTTGGTGAATTAGTTGAGGGTTAACTGCAATCTCATTCATGTCAAGGAAGTGTCCAAAACACGTGCCTCTAAAGATCCGTTTTTGTTTGTCATTCAGTCTTCCCTTAATAGTGTCGATGACAAGATCCGATGACTTCACATTCACCTTTCCAAGAAACCAATCATTGGGCAAAATCTTCATCTCCCATTCCTGAATATGTGTATCGTATTAAATTTCCATCAACGAAAACTAATCATTTTGAACATATTATGATGATCACGAGTAACAACATACAGATGAAAACGTATTAATAAATCCCAAATTCATTATATATCTATACATAGCTCTAGTGCTAGGTGATATTTCAGGTTGGATATATGTGTAGTTACACATTGGACATAAATGATAAAGAATATAGCCATACCTGTGTTTGTAATGTAACTTCTTTTAATATCCTCTGTCTACGTGGGGTGCGTGCACCTTTATGACTGTTTTTGAAGAGGTTGAAACTGAGTGGTTTCATAGTGTATTTCACTGTAGAACTTAATTTTTTCCCTAATTGGTGCTTTCCCATTTCAAAAATAAGCCTACATCAACATTTGAATGCAATTTTCAAATAATCAAAATCAATACCTAGAAGATTATTTTAGAGCTCAAATAAGTTTCCATACCATGTATTTATAGTTAAGTAGATCAATATAATGAATGTTCATACAACACTATTCTAATCACATTAGTAACAGGAATCATTGAATTTGTTAGGAAAAAAAAGCTTCAACCAACAAAAATAGCACGTTGTAACCTCGATTATCTTCCTAAAAATTATATTTTTAGAAAGTACGTATATATAGGAAGCTTTTTTTTTTTTAAAAGAAAAAGAAACAATAAAAAAAAATTAGGTAAGATCTATACAGACTGATAACTGTGAAAACTTTACCTCAGTTTCTGGAAAAGGATAATAATAAAAAAAAAAAATCTGAAACCTTATTCACAATCATGCAGAAAAAATAGTATAAGGAAATTTCATAGTCCATAGTACATTAATATTGGTTAACTGCATAGTTCAGGGGAATCTGCCTTCAACATGGCTTGTGCTACTCACAAAGTGTAATGACACCATAATTAAACTACATTGTGGAAAAGGGCTAAGTAAAAGAAAAATAAAAATCACACAGACATATCCCATCCTTTTTAGTAGGTGCAAAAAGGGTGACCTTGGCATCATCGAATAAGAGATCCAATCATTTGTGTTAGTATCCAGCAATTTGTACATGACAGGCATCATTTTTACATAAACTTCACATTCAGCTTTAAAGATACTTGAATTTTAAAGTAACTTCACATCTTTTTAAGGTAAATTGTTCACTGATGGGATGAAGAGTGCACTGTCCTTAACTGGGAAATATGTGGGTTGCGCTAATTATGTCCTAAAATTGAAATAAAGTACAATCAAAATTTCTCAAGAACCCATTGCATTAAATGGTATTGCTTTCTCTTCAGTTGACAACTTTAATAAAAACCTTCAACTGCAACCATGGGTGGTGGATGTGAGAGATACCATGAATCTTTTATTTATTTATTTTTTACTTCTTAATTTTTCTACTACGTTTTTGGCTTTACTTCTTTAGAAAGCCTCTTCTGCTAATCTCTTTAATGTCTGAGATTTTTGTGCCAGTGCATCCTCAGCGAACCATTCAGAACATCTAGTGCAACTCATGCAGTGTAATGCCACCATCATTAAACTAATATTATGAATAGGGAAAATTGCACTGCAACCCTCATATGAAACTATGCAACTCATGCAGTGTAATGCCACCATCATTAAACTGCATTGTGGAAAAAGATCTAAGTAAAAGGAAAAAAATGATTTACACAGATGTGTACCATCCTTTTAAATAGGTGCAAAAGGGTGACCTTGGCATCATCGAATAAGGAATCCAATCACTTGTGTTAGTATCCAAATATTTTTACATCCGTAATCATTTTGAATTATTGTTTAAGTAATAGTAAAATGTAGCGATTGATTGTTCTGCAACTTCGAATTATTGATTAAGTAAGCAATATAAAAATCTATCAATTGATTGGCCTGACTATTCTGATTTATTCAAAAACCAAAAAAAAAAAAATTGCCCATTTCTGATTAACCAAATAAACACAGATACATAATGAAAACCAATGAAGAAATGGTTGATCGAAAATGTACCTTACAGTTCCATGATCGTGAAAAAACAAACAGGCTATCTGTGGAATTTGTAAAAAATTATAATTGACAAGTTAAAATATTTGGGTTACACTTACAGTGTGTTCAATGAGCAGCTAATTCAAGGTTGCAGTTGATGAGACTCAACTACGATCGATTTTACTACAATCGGACGCACTTGAAGCTCCAGCACATGATACCTTTGTCATCGCACAAACACAATGAAAATAGGAGTATTTTTTATCAGAACATGGTCTCTTGCTGATATTTGGATATGCTAATCTATAATTCGATTAACACTTACTGGTTCTTCCTTAACGGCTGATTTGATCTTCGAATCTGAAATCACTAACCATTACCTCTTAATTCCACTTCTCAATTGCATAAATTGAAAAACTTCGTTTTCTCTGAATCCTTGCTCCAAATTGAACCTTTTTAGAAATCGATTTGATGATACAGGCGCTGATCGATTAATTGATAGCTGAAGATTATTCTGATCAATGTAATAATCAGATAATGTTTTTTGAATTTTGAGATCAATATTTTGAGTGCGTGTTTTAAGCGATCGTTATGTTTTTTGGTAGGCGGGATTTCCGTATTGTCGTTAATGATGATTTATTTTTTGATTTGTTAATATAAAATGGATTTTATTTTTTATTTTAAAAATTGAGATATAATTCAAAAGAAAAGAGTGTTGAGATATAATTCATAATTGTGCTACTAATGTGGTAGTAGAACTAATATTATGAGATAACTATACCCATGTTCGGTACCCGGTTTTTGGCCAACAACCAAAGTTTTGTACAGTGAACCTGTCAACAATTGTAGGCGCTGGAAGAGAAAATTGTTGTGGGCCCCATTTGTGGTCAAATTGGTGCTAGAAAAGTATCATTTTTGTATTGAAAGTCAACCATTGGTGGGCCCCATGTGTTGTCAAATTGGTGCTAGGAAAGTACCATTTTTGTATTGAAAGTCAACCATTGGTGGGCCCCTAAACCAAAAAAATAAGGCATTAATATATTAAAATATTGAAATGGCCCATAAGTATACCTTTTTTACTTCAATTATACAGTAGAGAACTCATTTTGGCAAAAAATTCGTACCAGAACCGAGTACCAGACAGGGGCAATGTTTGATAGCAAACATTTTTAGCGTAAATGTCAAGAAAAATATTTTTCAACTTTCATGTTTGATTAAAAAAATTTCCATGAAAAATGTTTTTTATGTACAACTCTTTAAAGTATGTTTTAGCCTATTTTTCACCAAATATTTTCTGTCGGAAGTTGTGGGAAAATTTATATAGAAAACATTTTTGTTTTCTTTTTTCATCTTATATAACACGCACTTAATTTCTCTTCATTTCCAAATTCAGCTGTTGTTTGATTCCCCTTTTTTTCAAACCTCTTTTTTTTCTAATACTTAATTTCAAGTTTCAATTACACATTCATATAATAAAATATTTTATACGTAAACCATTATGTAAAGTTCGAACACAATGGCCTTGAACTCAGGTGAGGTCATGAAGTCAAGAATAATTTTAGCTGCATCGAGCCGAGCTTGTTCCTTTGTGGGCTTAAGATCAACTCGAGCTTTATCCAATGATTCTTGAAGGAGCTGCACCATCTTCATTTCCCTTCCAAGGGATTGCTGCAAATCTACATTTTTCTGCTCCAGCTCCGTGCTCCTAGGCCCTTAGTTTTTCCTTAATTTCGACTTTAGAAGCATTTGCAGCAGAAATGAACTCTTGAGCGACATGGCGGATTATTTTATCCTCCTCCATGGCCTTGTTTTTCTACTCAATTTCTTGACTGAGCTGCCTTTCCTCTTGGCCACCCTTCGGAGATGGATAGTAGCAGTCTACATCTTTGTTCCGGCCCTTGTACAATTCACTGCTACCGTCATCGTACAATCCCTAGGCTCCATCTCCACAAAGGTATTTTCTTTGCTTTCTTGTCCATCATTTGGGATCACCTTGCAGACCTACTAGGTTTCTACTGGAAAACTTGGATCCCGAGATGGGGAGATGCTTCTGTAAAAATCTCTCAAGGGTTTAGCCTGCTTCCCTTGGTGGCTTTGAATCCATCTCTTTCTCAATAGTAGTTCCCAAGAAAGGCTCCTCTTCCTTCTCCTCAGATGATGTGAAAGGAAGTTTGAGGCTTGAAGAGCTCAACGAACATTGTTCGACCTCAATAGGAATGGCTCGTCGAGTGCTCATCACAACTCCCTTCGAAATGACTCTCTCATGAATATCCTCAGCGGCCATGGTTTTGGAAGGATTGGCAACAATCACTCTCCTAGACTTGGGAGCTTTTTTTTTTTTTTCTCCCTGGCTAAAGGAAATAGTGGCACTGGTGGAAACAAATACTTGACCCATGGTCTTACCCTCTCTAACCTCAATAGCTCCCAGGTCCTTCATTGGTTGTTTTCTTTTCTCTACAATTGGCAAGTATTAAGTCATTAAATGCAAAGCAGTAAATCAGAGAATATTTGAGGTAATTGGACAACTTGCTTACTTTTTTCTTGAGGAAGAGGGACGAACTTTGGCTTCTAAGAGAACCGACCCTATACATATTATTTTCGGTAATCAGATATCTACACTCCCTCTATACATCTGCGTATTCTCGAGCACGGTTAGTACTCTCCTTGGACTCCGTAGTATGGTCGAACCTTTAGTAACCTACACAGCAAACCAAGTTAATAGAGTTAAAATCAAGTGTTAAGGGCGAAAAAAATGGGAAATATACTTACTTAGAGTTCGAAAGTTAGCATCAATGGTTATTTCAGTGGCTAAATCATCCTTGAAGAACTACTAAAGACCGAAAACTCAAAATCAATGGATCTTCCACTCCTTAATGGAGTACGAAGACTCATTATTAAGTTTTCCCCCTGCTTCGGATGGGTATTGGCATAATAGAATCCAGAGTCCTTCCTATTGTGTTTTAAGCTATATAGGGAGTGAAATTATTCTACACTAAGCTCACCAAAACCCAGTTCGTCTTAGAGCACTATCATTCCCACTAAGGTCCACCCATTGGGAGTTATTTGAAATGGTGCTATTATCCAAGATTAAACAGATTTCCTAATTATTGGGGAGAACAGTAATCTAAGCCCAGCCTCTAACATGTCCTTATTCACCACGACATTCCAATAGGCAGGTCGCAATCCCTGCTCTCAAAGAGAGGAATTGCGAACTACCATTTCAATCTCCTCGGATATCCTAAACTTCTTCCTCCAATTTTTCAAATCCCCCTCTTTCATCACTATCTCATATATTTTAGCCTCCCACTTCAGCTCAGTCTGGAGGTTGGCAAGCATTTCCCTACCCATCTCTGTCAACACCGGCCTATACTCCTCTACAATCTAACATGAGGCTATAGTAACATCCTAACCAAAGGAGTTCATTGCCATCAACGAAGAAACCTTTGAGGCTTCCACAGGGCGCTTACTAGATCTTCACCCATATCAACTCTCTTACTCACAATCTCCAAATTCAAAAACTCCTCAAAACCATTACAAAATTTCTCAAAACGAAAACTGTCAAGAATCTATTTCAAAAAGAAAGGAAGGAGGGGAAGAAGAAGCTTGTGATGTGTATACCTTGGAAGAATCCAAGGAAAAATTGAAGGAAGACTTGCCGAAAAAAGTGCAGTGACAGCAAGAGAATCGCTAGAGAAGAAAACTTATGAGATGTTTGAAGCGTAGATAATTGCCATGATTGACACGATATAAAGACTAGTAACAATTTCCTAGAGATGTGTGAAGCGTGTTGGGAAACAAAAATGGAAGTTTTCAATAACGGATAGAAAGATTTAATGTCCAAACTAAACTCGTCCAGTCCATACCTTGGGGTGAAATTATTGATATACTTATCATATTACAATGTCCATCTCAAATTTAATATTACTAATGGGCCAAGGTCCATCTAAGTAAGGATTATCATGAGCTTATGAAACCCAACTCTGATGGACTAGCTCCGACCTCACCATTCAGTACGACGATCCTTTCTCCAGTTCCGATTATACAAAGCTGGACTACACCCCATCTAATAAGTACGTCACCCAGGCTAGGAAATCTTAAAAGATTTGATAGGTATTACTCATATCAACAAGGTGCACCTTTTATTCCAAAAGTCCATTGTTAGAAACTCCACAGTTAAGCGTGCTTATCTTGGAGCAATTCTATGATGGGTTGGAAAGTTTTCTCGGGGAGCATGCAAGTGAGGATAAAGCATGTTGAAAAGACCCATGTTGGTACAGTGGGACAGTACGTCGTCATCTAACGGTCGGGACAGATCATTAAGTAGGGCCCGGGTCGTTACAAATGGTATCAAAGAAGGTCGTCAGTCGAAAATCAGGAACTAAATACTATGCGGGACAAAGTAATACGCCATAGGACGGGAGCTACCTCTTGAACCCGTAGGAGCCACCTCTAGAATCCCAACGCCTGGCAATGGATCCTCAGATGGTTTAAGCGCGACGAGGACGTCGCAAGTCTAATAGAGGGTAATTGTATTGCCCAGGCCAGGAAAGCTTAAAAGATTTGATATGTACTATTCATACCAACAAGGTGCACCTTCTTTTCCAGAAATCCATCGTTAGAAACTCCATAATTAAGTGTGCTTTGCTTAGCTTGGAGCAATTCTATGATGGGTGACCTCCTGGGAAATTTTCTCGGGGAGCGTGCGAGTGAGGACAAAGCATGCTGAAAAGATCCATGTTGGTATAGTAGGGATAGTGCATCGTCATCCAACGGTCGGGACAACCCGTTAAGTGAGACCTGGGTCATTACTTTTTGGATTTAAATTTAGACAATTATAAGTGTTTTAGGATATGATAATGCTAATTTGTGTGTTTATTTTATTTGTTTTAGGAAAAACTCAATTTTGGATGTGATTGAAGATAAAACGGAGAAAATGGACTTTATCGTGCAAGAAGGAATAAATTGCAAACATTTCATAGATGAGATGAGCAATGGAATGAAGAACAAAAATGTCAAGGATTTAATTGCACAATTGAAGAGACTCAAGGATCAACTTGACTTATTTGAGAAATTGAAGCCTTAAAAGATGCCCTACTCTAATTGGGATTTGGAAAAAAATTGAATAACATTATATATAGATATCTCTCTTTATGTTCATTAGAAAGGGGAGCCAAGAGGGGGAACAAAACAGAGACTTTATTGGGTAGGAGTCGGCAGGTTGAGGTTTGACAGGGGTGGCTGGAAATATACATTACCAATTGGAAGGCAGCCTACTTCTGAGAGACACAAGGAAGAGAGTATTAGATATATATCTTGGAGGAAGGAATTAGATGATAAAATTGAGTGGGGGCTGTTGGTTAAAAAAGTGGAGATATACAATAGACAATTGGAGATGAAAGAATTAGCTAGTGGAGGCAGGGCCTTACCTGTAGTTTGGTAGGCCAGAGGAAAATCTTAAAATTTGAGCCCCTAAATTTTTCTTTGTTCCTCGATCTCTAAATTTTCAAGTTTCTTTCATTCTCTTTTATTTCTTGCTATTATAGTACTTATCAATATCTCCACTTCGAATTAATGCATCTATTGTTTTTCTTTTCTATTCTTTTGAGCTCCAGATACATATTTAGGATTCATATGGTATTTGACTTAATAACAATTTGTTAAACACTAACTGAAATTTGAGCATAAAAAAGAAGCTTAAATTAGTTTAAGAGAGAAAGATAAAAATGGAGCTCAAATTAGATAAATAGGTTTCCTCAAAACGGGATATGCTCTTATAATAATGGAGGAAAAAGGAAAATGGGCCCCTCAAGATGTTGGGCCCAAGGAACCCGCCTATTGTGCCTATGCTCATGTACGAGTCTGAGTGGAGGAGATGGTTGGAGAGCAAGGAGTGGTGTCGACTGGTTGTATACACATTAATCGGCTGGTGATTGAATTAAGGGAGATAGTGGGCTGAATTGGTGTGAATTGAAGACTCGGACGGAGGATAAAAAATCAATTGTGCCTATTGTTGCTTGTTGTATTCTTGGAAAAGTTACAATAGGTTTAAACATTGATCATTGCATGATCAACATATGAACACTAGATGTTAGGAATAACACTATTACATGTGCAATATATTGGATAATTGTGTGATTTAATGCGTTCTAAACATTCGTATTCGAACTAGGAATATATTCGTTTCATGTTTGGGATATATTTAATTTGTCTTGGAAAAGAAAATAATTTTATATGAATTATCGATTGTCAAACAATGCATGAATGCTTTAAACTACAAAATTTGGAATTGAGGTAGATGGTAACAAGTGGATTCGGATTCCAATACATGCTCTTCATTCATATTTACTCCCCAAATACATTTTTTATTTATTTATTTGTTTTATTTTATTTATTCATTGCAATTTTTAGAATAGATCAAACAAAATCATTTTTTATTTGTTTTCATTTATTGAATCGAAAGTAGATTGATAATTTGATTAGACTTTATTCCTCGTGGGAACGATACTCTCAACTCATTACAATTATTACTTGTCAACGATTTCGTGCGCTTGCGGGATTTTACTCGAACAACATCCAACTAGAAGAGCTCAACGTTAACGGAATACTCAACAAATAGCAATCGTGGGGTAAGTGGATAACATTGACCAGGTAACTATGGAAAAAGCAGGACATTATCTCCACACCTCTGTAGGATGTGTCACTTGCAATTATAGCTCACGAAGATCTAGGTTAGAAGGATCCACCAAAAGCCTGAATTTGACAATTATTGGCATCTAATCATCATTACTTGCATGAGGAATAGCGAATATATATATATATATATATATATATATATATATATATATATATATATATATATATATATATATAGTTACCTATAGTAAATCCTTGATTTTGTCTATAAATAGCAAGGGTCGTTATATTGTAAATAAACTAATCTTTGAGAAAAACATTACCACATTACTTTGATTTATTTTGCTCTCATTTTCATTTACGAAAAATTTCTCGAATCCATTTCACAAATTCAACCCTTAAACGCAATTTATGATGTATTCCTACCTTAAATTGACTAGAAATTCGCCATGCTTCAAGTCATTTTTTGACGTCAACAATATGAAATCATTAATGTTTGTATTTGAAGTAAGTGCCATGACTCACATTTAATATAACTATTAATCAAACTAGAAAGCGAAATGTGACCTAGAACTTTCTAGAACCACTTGTTTGTCCACATATATTTATGTTTGTTAAAAGTTTTTGTTTAAAAACAAAGAATGTGATGCTTTCGAGGTAAAATATGTGATTGAAAAGAAATTTTGAAAAATGTATGTGGTTTAAAAGTGATTTGAAAAAAATTTATTGTTTAAAAATATATTAATTTTTTTTTTCCAAACAGAGACGTAGAAACTACACTATAAAAAATTTAATAACTTTTTTTTTCCCTTTTCTCAGAAGACTAATATATTCTTTTCTATAGCTAAGTTCACATGACATTTCGCCTCTATTTGATGAGCATTATTTGGTAAATAAATATTTTGAATAGTGAATGATGTGATATTGTGTGTGTTTGAAAATGAAAGAAAAGTTTTGGGTTTTTCCGTAGAATATTTTATTGTTAAAAGGATGTGACCATGAAGAGGTTGGGTTGGTTTTAAGTTTCCTTAGATCAATTCTCTCTTTCGATTCGATAGCAGACACCAAGATAGGCCATGCAGATTTGACGTCATTCTCATTTTCCTCTAGTATATCACTGGTAGAACTTCGTGAGTGCGGGACGAGCCTTTTTCTTTCCTTTAAGGTAACAAAGTTCGTAGGGCATCAGCAACTGAAGCGCATCTCGCATCTCTCTCTTTTAGGCAAGGGTCTAGTGTTGAAATGGGGATTCAATCGCAATTCTCTGGGAGGTCCCATTCCTCACGTTTACAGTTGTTCCAGACCTCACTCTTTCAAAACTTTAAAGGCGTTTCCCATATGCTAGAGATAATGTTGGGTCCATCTCGAGATGCCTGTTGGATCACTTTGCGAATCCTGTTTAATCAACTTCCCACAGACGAACGCATCCTTCCCATCAACTCCGCAAATATTGATTGAAACTTAAGCCCTTGTATAGGTATGCAATTTTAGATGCAGGTGAAATTCCCACCAATGACTGAGATGTTCAATCGAATCCCTCCCCCTTTGTAGGGGTCCAGACCCCTACGAGTGAGTAGACTTTGATCCTGGGTTTTTGAACATCAAGCTGGTGGACAAGCGTCGCGACTACTCCACTCAGATACGGTCTTATGAACTGAACGAAACTCTTGTTTCAAGTGAAAGAACCGTATTCACAGTTAAATTTCTCTCTACGAGGCGCAGCCAAGCCTATATTCCTTGGTTTTAGTAGGACTTTGAAGCTTTCACATAGCTTAGTGTTGAGTGCATTTTACATGCATATTTCATATATTTTTAGTAATACTTTTTAAGCAATTTGGACAAATACCTACTTAATTGTGCATATTTTGTGGTTAAATAGGTCTAACAATCAACTTCATGGAGAAAACACAAGAAAGAAGCTAAATGGATGAATACTTGAAGAAATTGAGGAGAAAAGAGTCAAAACCATCAAAGAGTCAAAGTTAGAGGACCAAGGTGCAACCACGCGATCGCGTGGTCACACGGAAGTCGCGTTCGCGAAGTCAAGCACAAATCCAACCCGAGACTAAAAAGGGAAACCAAGCGATCGCGAGCCAGTCAACCACGCGATCGCGTGGTCATAAAATGTAGTGAAAATCTGGGCCGACCCGGTTCGGCCCAAATGCTGAAACACGCGGATCTACGCGATTTGGGTGTATTTTTGATGGATTTTGGGTATTTTGAAGACATTCTTTTCTCTTCTCAACCCTAGAAACCCTAGTTCTCTCTTCCTCTTTGATTTTAGCTCCTTTTTATCTTGTAATTTCTCTTGATTTTGTATAGTTTAGTTGATGAATATTGATTAAGGGGAGAAATATCAACATTATGGTGGAAGAATAGTGATATTTTGAAGCAAGAATCATTGGTGAAGGGAAGTATTTTTGCTTAATCTTCATATTTCTCTATTTATTTTACTTCATAGTTGAAATGATGTATTTAATTCTTGAGTTTTATTGTTATTTCACTATGGGCTAAACTATTTTGTGTTGGGATGTTGATGAAGCTTGACATAGCTTAGTTGATTTTAATTCTTGTATTAAGAATTTAAGCTTTTTATTATCTTGTGCATTTATTGTTGTATTTATTGACTAGCATTTATTGTGGCAACATTTATGCTTAGGTTTCATGGAATGTGCAATTATTGAGAAATTGTTGTGTATTCTAGATCGATACAATATTTGCTCTAGGTTCTTGTTTAGGATAGAGATATACCTAAAACCCCAGACGACCCATTGAGCTATTTTCACAAAGGTTTAATGCAATTGGTGTGTTTTTAATCGACATAGAGATATAGTAGGTTAATGCCACTAATTAGGGTTGATTTCACTCGAGAGAGGTAATTGGCTAAGCTTGGAAAATCGGGTCTAACATGATTAATGAATTGCATTTCTATTTGCTTGTTGATAATTCAATTAGGTAATGGTCAAGTGGAATCAAGAATCCCAACACTCCTTTATCATCTATTCATCACCATTTTTCTAGTTATTTATTTATAATTGCAACTTTAATTCTAGTACTAAAACTTTCCCAAAACAAACTCTTATTGTGTGTGTTTCTTGTTAAAATTAATTAGACTAGAGTGTAGTTGAAATAGACAATCCTTGTGGGATCGATAAACCGGACTCAATTAGTCCACTATCACTTGTATGTGACTCGTGCACTTGCGGTGTGTTTGTAGCGAACAAGTTTTTGGCGCCGTTGCCGGGGATTGTTTCTAATTAAATTACATTTTAGTTGATATTAGTTTTAACTATTGGTTACTTTTATTTCTTGTAAAAAATTTTCTTTTGTTTTGTTTTGTGTAAGAAATCTTCTAATTTCTTGTGTTGTTCTAGGTTGTGATTGTGCATGCGTCGAAGTAGAAGTCTTGATCTAGTTGAAATAGATCCGGACATCGAGGGAACTTTTCGACGTAGGTTAAGGGAACAACGGGAAGTTAGGAGACAACTTCTTACTGGGATGGAAGGAGAAAGAGTTAACATCGAGCTTAATGCTCCAGCTGCAATTCCTCCAAGGGGTGGAATCCCACCCGGTTTTATTCCTCAAGCGGCTAGAGCTCAAGAGCCCGTTGTTAATGAAGAAGACATGCTTTTTGGGGATTTCATGAATCCTCCTATTGTCAAGAATCAATCAAGCATTGTCTATCCCTCCTACAATCATCCAAATTTTCAACTTCGATCGGATGTCATCAATTTATTCTCCAACACCATCTCATTCTATGGGAGGACCGATGAAAACCCACATGCCCATGTGGTACGGTTCTTAGAGATTTGTAGCAACTTCAACTATGAGGGTGTGAATGTGGAGGCAATCCGGATGAGGTTATTTGTACATACTTTGAAGGATAAAGCAAGAGAATGGCTTGACACTTTGCCTCCGGGGAGTATCACGACTTGGGTGGAGTTTGTCCAAAGGTTCACTACAAAATTTTTCCCACCATCTAGAGTTGCTAAACTCAAGCATGATATTACTACATTTCAACAATTCGAGATGGAGAACTTTCATGAAGCTTGGGAGAGATTCAAAGACATGCTTAGGAAGTACCCAAATCATGGGATTACATTGGGGCAACAAGTCAACCACTTCTATGCTGGGTTAACTCCTCATTTCCGTTCAAATGTGGATTCATCCTCTAATGGGTCCATCAAGACAAAGAGCATTCGGGAGGCTTATGATTTGTTTGAGATCATGAGTGAACAAAGTGCAATGTGGCCGGATAGAAGTGCACCAAGGAGTTCTAGTGGTGCACGACGGGGTGATGATTATGCACTTGTCTTGTCAAAGATTGATTCCTTAGCCAAGAAAGTGGAAGGGTTATCTACTTCAAACTCTCGGCCCGTCAATATGGTTCAAGCCCCTCCGGTATGTGATATATGTGGGGCTAATCATCAAAGCTCTATGTGTCCATTGGTGGCAAGTGGTTCTTCATCTACCGAGCAAGTTGCTTATGCTCAAAATTTCCAACGCCAAGGGTTCAATCCATATGCTCCTACATACAATCCCGGTTGGAGAAATCATCCTAATTTATCTTATGGCAACAATCACAATGTGTTGAATCCAAAGCCACAAGAGAAGAAAGAGGGATGGGAAGAGGCTATCACCAAGTTAGCAAATCATCAATTGCAATATCAAGAACGCAATGATGCCTCTTTGAAAAATTTGGAGAAGCAAGTGGGCCAAATAGCTAAACTTCTCTAGGAAAGACAACAAGGAGCTTTGCCTAGCAACACCGAGACAAATCCTAGGGAGAATGTGCAAGCTATTACAACAAGGAGCGGGGTGCAATTGCCCGAAATCACGGCCCCACAACCAACAACTCAATCAAACAAGGCTCCCATTGAAGAAAATGAGCCTATTCAAGCATCCGAACCAATTGTTGAAGTGCCAAAGGAAAGTGAGCCGGAAGCTTCCACATCAAAGGCCCCAACACCGATCAAGGCTTATGTGCCTCCTATTCCTTTTCCTCAAAGGTTTCAAAAGCAAAAGCTTGATAGTCAATTTGGCAAATTTTTGGAAGTGTTCAAGAAGCTACACATCAACATTCCTTTCGCCGATACATTAGCTCAAATGCCAAGCTATGCCAAGTTCATGAAGGATATTCTATCCAACAAAAGAAGGCTTGAAGAGCATGAAACGGTGATGCTAACTGAGGAATGTAGTGCTATCATCCAAAACAAGCTTCCTCCAAAAATCAAAGATCCAGGGAGTTTTACTATTCCATGCACTATTAGTGATGTTAATTTTAGTAAAGCTTTATGTGATCTTGGTGCTAGCATTAATTTGATGCCTTTGTCCATTTTCAGGAAATTGGAATTGGGAGAAGCTAAAGCAACCACCGTGTCTTTACAATTGGCGGATAGGTCTATCAAATATCCTCGGGGAATCATTGAGGATGTTCTTGTGAAGGTGGATAAATTCATCTTTCCGGCGGACTTCATTATTCTAGACATGGAGGAAGACCACGACATTCCAATTATTTTGGGAAGGCCATTTCTAGCAACCAGGAGAGCTCTTATTGATGTGCAAGAAGGGCAATTAATTTTGAGGGTGCAAGATGAGCAAGTCACCTTCAATGTGTTGAAGGCCATTAAATATCCTTCGGAATCAAATTCATGCTTTCGGGTGGATGTGATTGATCATCTAGTGGTAAACTCCTTCAACCGTGGGATTTCTAAGGATCCATTGGAGTCGTGTATCGCCCACTCTTTTACTATTGAGGATGATGATCATGAAGTTGAATAAATGGCTCATTATTTGGAAGCACCACCACAATATCAACACAAGAGGGCCCCCTACTTTGAGGAATTGAAAAAGAGTTCTTCACCACCCCTACCATCTCTCGAGAAGGCACCTACCCTCGAGCAAAAGCCTCTTCCTTCTCATTTGAGGTATGCTTACTTGGGGGAATCTTCTACCCTTCCGGTCATTATTTCTAACTTGTTGAATGAGGAGGAGGAAGACAAATTGCTTCGGGTATTGAGGGAGCACAAGGAGGCTATTGGATGGACCATCTCGGATATTTGAGGTATTTGCCCTTCATTATGCATGCACAAAATTCTTATGGAAGATGATTTTAAACCTTCGGTGGAGCATCAACGTCGGTTAAATCCGAACATGAAGGAAGTGGTAAGAGCCGAAGTGGTGAAGTGGCTTGATGCGGGTATAATATATCCAATCTTGGATAGTGCATGGGTGAGCCCGGTGCAAGTAGTGCCGAAGAAAGGAGGTGTTACGGTGGTGGAGAATGAGAATAATGAACTTATTCCAACGAGGCCAGTGACGGGGTGGAGAGTTTGCATTGATTATCGCAAGCTCAACAATGCTACTAGGAAGGATCATTTTCCCCTTTTATTCATCGATCAAATGCTTGAGCGATTGGCGGGTCACTCTCATTATTGCTTTCTAGATGGGTATTCGGGCTATAATCAAATTTCTATAGCCCCGGAGGATCAAGAAAAGACAACATTCACATGCCCATATGGAACTTTTGCATATAGGAGGATGCCCTTCGGTCTCTGCAATGCCCCCGCCACTTTCCAACGGTGCATGATGGCTATCTTCTCCGACATGGTGGAGAAATTTATCGAGGTATTTATGGATGATTTCTCAGTTTTTGGTACTTCATTCGATAATTGTTTGAATAATTTGAAGATGGTGCTAAAAAGATGTGAGGATACCAATTTGGTTTTGAATTGGGAAAAATGTCATTTCATGGTTCGAGAGGGGATAGCTCTTGGGCACCGAATTTCAAGTGAGGGGATTGAGGTTGATAAGGTAAAAATTCAAGTTATCGAAAAATTACCTCCCCCAACCTCGGTAAAAGGTATAAGAAGCTTCTTGGGGCATGCGGGATTTTATAGAAGGTTTATCAAAGATTTCTCAAAAATCACGAAGCCACTGTGTTCATTACTTGAAAAGAGTGCAACATATGATTTCTCTAAAGAGTGTCTTCAAGCTTTTAACACTCTTAAAGAGAAACTCATCACGACACCTATTATTGTGGCTCCGGATTGGAGTTTGCCCTTCGAGCTTATGTGTGATGCAAGTGATTATGCCGTGGGGGCGGTTTTGGGGCAAAGAAAGGACAAACTCTTGCATGTCATCTACTACGCTAGTAGAACCTTGACCGATGCTCAATTGAATTATGCTACTACCGAGAAGGAAATTCTAGCGGTGGTCTTTGCCTTTGATAAGTTTCGGTCGTATCTTATTGGGTCCAAGGTGATTGTGTATACCGACCACTCGGCCCTCAAGTATTTGTTGGCAAAGAAGGATGCCACGGTTAATTAGATGGGTTCTTCTCCTCCAAGAGTTTGATTTGGAGATTCGTGATAAGAAGGGGACAGAAAATCTTGTAGCCGATCACTTGTCTAGACTTGAGCAAACCGAGGAAATTTTGGATGAAGAGATAAGTGAGGTATTCCCAGATGAGCAAATTTTCCAAATCATGGATCTTCTACAAGTTGCTAGTGTGCCATGGTATGCGGACCATGTGAATTTTCTTGCAAGTGGCATCACTCCCCCGGACCGCTCGTATCAACAAAGGAAGAAGTTCTTTGCGGATATCAAGCATTATTTTTGTGATGACCCGTTGTTGTTCAAAAGGGGTCCGGATCAAATCATGAGAAGGTGTGTGCCCGAGGAGGAGATGGAGAAGATTCTTGAACAATGTCATTCATCGCCTTATGGAGGCCATTTTGGTGCCGTGAAAACTGCATCAAAGGTTCTTCAATCGGGATTTTATTGGCCCACTTTATTCAAGGATGCTCACACACTTGTGTCCAAATGTGACCGATGCCAACGATTGGGTAATATCTCTAACCGAAATGAAATGCCCTTAAATTCTATTTTAGAGGTGGAGATATTCGATGTTTGGGGTATTGATTTTATGGGACCTTTTCCATCGTCCTTTTCTAATCAATACATCCTAGTTGCAGTAGACTATGTGTCCAAGTGGGTAAAAGCGGTGGCACTCCCCACAAATGATGCTCGAGTGGTGGTGAAATTTTTGAAGAAAAATATTTTTACTCGTTATGGCACCCCTCGAGCTATCATTAGTGATGGAGGAAAACACTTTTGTAACCGCCTCTTCGACTCACTTTTGACCAAGTATGGGGTCAAACATCGAATATCCACAGCTTATCATCTGCAAACAAGTGGGCAGGTTGAAATTTCGAATAGAGAGTCGAAAAAGATCCTTGAAGTGACGATGAATGCCTCGAGGAAAGATTGGTCCAAGAAATTGGATGATGCATTATGGGCATACCGCACCGCTTTCAAGACCCCCATTGGTATGTCTCCATTTCGACTACTATTTGGTAAAGCATGTCATCTTCCGGTTGAGCTTGAGCACCGTGCATATTGGGCAACAAAAGTCTTGAATTTTGATATGGAGTTGGCCGGTGAGAAAAGATTGCTCCAACTCAATGAGCTTGATGAATTCCGCCTTGAATCATATGAAAATGCCCGAATTTACAAAGAGAAGACTAAGAGATGGCATGACAAGAACATTGTGAAGCGGGACTTACAAGTTGGGCAACAAGTACTTCTCTACAACTCAAGACTTCGATTGTTCCCCGATAAACTCCGCTCTAGATGGTCGGGACCTTTCACCATTGCTCAAATCTTCCCACATGGAGCGGTTGAACTTTATCATGGAAGTAAGGGAAACTTCAAAGTAAATGGACAACGCTTGAAGCCATACTTGGGGGGTCATTATGAAAAGGAGAAGTCATCCACCCCTCTTGCAAACCCGGAGTAATTGTATCAAAAAGTCGAGCTTACGACTTTAACCAAGCGCTTTTTGGGAGGCAACCCAAATTTCTACTCTTTTAATTACTTGTTGATATTTACTTATTGCAATTTTATTATCTCTAACTTGGGTAATCACCAACTTTTGAAGGTTCGAAATTCTTTTTGAAATCCTAAGCAACCTTGTCCTCAAAAATTTTGGGGGAGATTGGCGTATCAAGATAATCAAAGCTTAGGTCAATTTGGAACATCATACATGCATCAATCCGGGGAAGTTCCATCAACCATTCCTTTCTTGTTATTATGCCATTGTCAACATTGAGGACAATGTTTGATTTAAGTTTGGGGGTATTGGGATCATGTGCCTTATGAACATTTTACATTGCCTTGCCGGCCCTTGATGTCTTGATGGTTGAAATTGTTTATTTTGTTGAGAATATTGACATGCTAGAGAGCCTTGCCGGCTTATAAGACTTTGATGTTGAAATTGTTGTTAATTCATGAGTTATGACCAAATATGCTACTTGTGCTATTTTCTTTAAATGCTTATCCATGTAAGATCATATGTACATTGAGCACAATAGTCATGTTCAATTGTCGGTGAGTTTGGGAATTGTTGAAGGGCGAAGAGGTTAATGGAGTAGATGAACTAGGTTGGGAGCTTGTATTGTTTATTTGTATCAACCTATCAAATGTTTCTTAATACTCTAAATCTCTTGATCCTAATGTAAGACAAGTTTGGGGGTGGTCGACCCGGTAAAGGAGACGGCCTAGACGTGTGGTGATTCCATGCATGTGGAAGTAAATTTTTGTGTGGAGTATCTTTCGCCAAGTATAAGCCAAGTAATGACCGTATGCTAGAGTTCTAAGCCCATTTTAATTTTTGCATTGCATTGCCCTATCTCGAAGCCTTTTTGACTCGAGTTATTAAGCTCGTAGGAGTATCTTGAAACTTGGTGCCTTAAGTTTGAAACTTGGGAGTCACCGGCCGAAAGCTCGCTACATGGGTCAATTAGAAAGCTTAATGAGTAGGGTACTCACACACACACTTAAAAAAAAAAAAAAAAAAGAAAGAAAGAAAGAAAGAAAGAAGCACATTATCATTGCATTCGCTTAATAAGTCTACCCCACTTCGTAGCCTTTTTGACTCGAGTTAATAAGTCCGTAGGGGTATTTTGAAACCTGGTACCCTTTGATCTTAAAAAAATCAGGGAGCTGCCGACCTAAAGCTCGCTACATGGGTCAATTAGAAAGCTTAAGGGAGTGGGGAAGTCACGAGCAAACATCATGTTAGTTGTTAGAACTCATGCATTTGTACTTGCATAAGGGCTTAGATGAATAGTGGGTTTGAATTGCTTGGTATAAACTTGAATGTCGAAGCACTCATTTGTGACGACCCGAATTTTCGACCATTCGAGTGCCACTAAAAGTGACTCATATCATATTATCGAGACTTAAATAGTAATGTAAAATTATTCAAAAGAATAATTAGAATCCCATAATTTAATTTGTGAATAAAAATAGAACATAATTTTCTTACATAAAGTTCAACATAATTATCTCATCAATCTTAACCACTTTTGCCACTTCCATGTTGACTGCCTCGTACCTTCAATTATCTGAAAATGGTAAATATCGTGGAGTGAGATTTATAAAATCCCAGTAAGTATACCAAGCATAATTTTCTTTTGAAAGCATATGGATCATTTTCATCATAACATAGGATAGGATCGAAATCCTCATAAACATAGAGAGACACAAGAATTTTACCGAACTTAGATGACAAGAATTCTTATGTGTAGCGCTACTAAACTCCGGTCCCCTTAGCATAATCATAAACATATCATATGGGACCAATAGCAATCTTGTGAGATTGATTTCATAGCAATGATCCAAACATTTTCGTAAAAACATAAGGTATATCTAATTTTCATAAAAACATACTTACTTTTCTTAAAAATATAAGGTATTTTACTTTTCATAAAAACATACTTACTTTTCTTAAAAACATAAGGTGTATTTACCTTTCATAAAAACATACTTACTTTTCATAAAAACATAAGGTAATACCTTTCATAAAAACATACTTACTTTTCATAAAAACTTAAAGTATATTTACATTTCATAACAACATACTTAATTTTCATAAAAACATAAGATATACTTACCTTTTAAAAGATTAAAATGAAGTGTAGTAGTAAATGGACCAAAACTTTCTTGACCACCTTGAATTTCTCTTACTTGTGGATTTTGTCAAGAGGTTGGAAATAAGTGTATATGTGTAGAGTTGTGTGTAAAAGAGATGGGTTTAAATAGATGTATAAAGTTGGCATATTGTAAACATAATCATTCAATTCTATTAATTTTAACACATCATTTTCTTAAAGTAAAGCACAATTCATATACTTTTCCATATTTATACAAATAATATGCTCTTCATGATTATATATAATGGAGTCTATCAATCATTCATATACTTTTCCATATTTATACAATTATTATGCTCTTCATGATTATATATAATGGAGTATATAAATCATTCATATACTTTTCCATATTTATACAAATATTATGCTCTTCATGATTACATATAATGGAGTCTTATCAATCATTCATATACTTTTCCATATTTATACAAATATTATGCTCTTCATGATTATATATAATGGAGTATATAATTCATTCATATACTTTTCCATATTTATACAAATATTATGCTCTTCATGATTACATATAATGGAGTCTATCAACCATTCATATACTTTTCCATATTTATACAATTATTATGCTCTTCATGTTTATATATAATGGAGTATATAATTCATTCATATACTTTTCCATATTTATACAATTATTATGCTCTTCATGTTTATATATAATGGAGTATATAATTCATTCATATACTTTTCCATATTTATACAAATATTATGCTCTTCATGATTACATATAATGGAGTCTATCAATCATTCATATACTTTTCCATATTTATACAAATATTATGCTCTTCATGTTTATATATAATGGAGTATATAATTCATTCATATACTTTTCCATATTTATACAAATATTATGCTCTTCATGATTACATATAATGGAGTCTATCAACCATTCATATACTTTAAATCAAGAGAATGGAGATATTTTTAGAAATTCGGAATTTAATTTAAAATCGAACGATCTCGATTATTTCTTGACTTGGCTATACGAATACGTCACGGCGTTACTTAATAAAAATGGGTGAAATAGTAGCGACACGATTTTCTATTAAAATAATTATTAATCGCATAAAAATTCTTGGTCGCTACAAACTTACCCCCTTAAAATAATTTCGTCCTCGAAATTAAACTTACTTGATCTTATGATTTCTGAACACTTAATCAGAATCTCTTCTCTTCTTTCTCTTAGTAATATCATCATTATAATATCTAACCCACTGGACTTTTACTAAATGCATCTCTTTGTTTTCTTAAGAACATGTATTTTTCTTATCAATAATAGACATATGTGTCTACTCATAAATTCTAACTCAAAATGAAAATTTCCAATCGTATGTGATATTTCATCATATCTTGTAGTACTCATGTAACCTGTCACTTATCATAGTATCATGTAACCTCAAATATTCGTATTAATATCTCTAAAATTTCAATAAATCTTTACTAACATATCATACCATAATAATTTGTCATTTCTTCTTATCACCAAATATCCCAAAATAATTAAAACGATTACTTGAATATTCTCTATGTAATATATCCAAACATGTTATTCACATATCAACATAATCATCAGTTTATCTTTCCAATATTTGTAACCCAAAATTTCTGCAAAATTCAATAAACAAATATCTCCCAAATAATTAAAATTCTTAACTCAAATATCATAACATTTCCCGTAAGGTATTCCTTTCACTTGTACAAACTTATTAATCCTGATTCAATACAGTCCTTATTTCACTTTCACGTATCCCCGTATTATTTCTATACCTTGATTATTATATCAAAATATCAGTACCCAAAAATCCAAGAAAATATTCCATATCTCAAATCCCGTCATCATCAAATCTTCCTTTTTTCAAGAAAGTAAACGGCGCATAAACTCTTGTTCCCTCTTTTCCATTATTCTATTCCGCGCTTTCTTGCTGGAATCAATATCACGCGGATTCCCTCCGATCCTTAATGCTTTTAAATAGTTCATGCTGGGAAGAGGTTAGATCCATCAAAAACATGGATATCATTCTTACAAACATTCGCAAGTATTATTCCAGTCTTCCAATGAATGATCTGAGGAAAATTTATCGAATAAGACTCGAAAGATTGAGGTTGCTGATGGCTCATGGTGTTTCAGAAGATGTTCGCTGGTTGATCGAAGCAAAGGTTCGACTATCTGGTGAATTACCTATGACATTTCCAAAGCACATGCCTGGTTTAGGCAAAAGCACCTTCGCAAAGAAACGAAGAGCAAAAAGGCTGAATGGTTGCTACAAATGTGCTCGTTGGAACTGTGATACTCGTTGCAAAACAGTAGGATATTCTTCTACTAATCGGGATGATAAAATCAAATTCATAAAGGGTGGACTGAGTAAGGAGTCTTTGGATGATATTCGACTGACTCTTGAGACGCACCCAAGTGGTTATGTGCAACGTGAACTTCTCTCCTTATACGCTCAGTTTAACGAGGACAAAAATCGTTATAGTCTCCAAAATATAATAGCAAAAGATCCTGTTTGCCAGTCTGTTTTACAAAATGAGGCTTCTGACAGTTCAACAATGATATAAGGTAAATCTCTTGATACACATTTAAAATATTTTGCTGTTTCTTTCACGCGTTTTGGAAATAAAATATATTTTCCTTTCTCGAGTTTTGATAAAGCTGGAAATAAATCACCGAAAGGTGATATCTTTGGTAAAACAGTCAAAAGTTGGCCGATTTTGTCAAAAGTAAATCTTTATTTTTTCATAATCAATCAAAAACAGTAAATTTTTCCGGCTTTAAATAGTCAAACATATTTCATAGTTCAGGCATCCCAAAATCACATCTTCTTCGTAAGTTTTCTCTTCTATACTATCAAAGATGGAAGCACCAAAACTTCGACAGATCAAAACTATTTGTGTATTTTGTGGATCAAAAGTGGGGAAAGGCTTCAGTTATCTAGAAGCGGCCGTAGATCTTGGAAAGAAACTGGGGGAAAAAGGTATCACTCTTATGTATGGGGGTGGTAGCAGTGGTCTAATGGGTTGTGTTTCCCAATCTGCTCTTGCAGAGAAATCAAAAGTAATCGGTGTCATACCTGTCCCTTTGGTAGATGTTGCAGGCAAAACACGAGGGCATGAAGTTCAAACCTTATCCATCCATGAACGCATAACTTGTATGCTATATGGTTCTGATGCCTTTATAGCCCTGCCCGGAGGTTTTGGTACCTTAGAAGAAATCTTTAACATTACCTCGTGGGCTCAACTAGATCTCCATACTAAGCCTATTGGGCTTCTGAATGTTAACAATTTCTTTGATGGTTTGTTAACCTTTCTTGATTATGCTGTGGAACAGGGATTCATCTCTCCATTTTCCAGAAGGCTTCTTATTTCTGCTCCTACTATTGATGAACTACTGGATAAGCTGCAGTCATATATCTCAATACAAGATCCAGCAGGGGTTAAGATAGATTGGTCGCAAGGAAGGGGAATCAAGCGAAAATGGAGTCCGGTTAATGTAAACTTAACTTTATGAATCTTAGAATAGGTGGGGGTAGAGTACGGAGTATTCTTACTCTCGAGACACCCCTCTAATTTCCTAGGATTTTCCTTAATGTTTAAATCTTGTGTGTACCTCAAAGGTTCCAGGTGGTAGATTACGGAGTATTCTTACTCTCGAAACACACCTCTTTGAAGGTTTCTTTATTTCCTCAAAAGGTCAGAGGTGGTAGGATACGGCTACTCCGGAAACACATCTCTCAATTTGAGGAATTTCCCATGTTGCTTTCTTTTGCTTTTGCGTGTTTCATGTATTTCTTTTCCAGTGTGACTCTTTGTATGTTCTCCTTATGAGAAAATAATAAAATCTCTGCTATCATCTACTAAATCTCGTTTGTGATGTAAATGAACTTGCATGTCTAACCTTAATTCCTTTAGTGGATGCTTATCATATCATGCTCTTAATTCCAAATGATAAAATTCTGGACAAAGTCTCCCTTGTAATTTGGAATTATCCCAAACCATAAGCATACTTCATGACTCACAATAATAAATAACTCCACATTTGATCACAACGATCTAAAAATATTGAAAACGATTCCAACACTTCAATATCATCAAAAAATATCCCATAATTCAATTCATAATTCCTCAACATAACAATTTCAAATCATATTTTTCAATATCACAATATCACTTCCTTCCATACCTTAATTGGCTCAAAAGATTACTCATACTTATATTTATAAGTCATAAATCATATTCCCAAAATTTAATCACAAGGCCAAAGTTCATAATAAATTTCTCTTCAATATAGAGGCATAATTCACTTACTCAACATAATATCCATTACTTAATTCCCAATAACCAAATCTTTAAATCTCTAACTTCATAATGCTTCTCATAAAAGTCTCATTAAAACCACTTATAATCTTAACATCTCATAAAACTTCATAAAATTGGCTCGCTATTTCTCATTAAATCTAAATGATAGATAATCTGAACATATTTCTAATCATTTCTGTTGACTTCTCATAATTAGTGCCATGTCTAAAATCAATTATGCAAAGTCCATTTAAGGTTCATCATTTCTAAACTCAAGGACAACAATTATTTTGAAAATCATTCTTAAGTCATATTATTCCCATTAGGCTCAACACCCGTTCTCTTTCTTTCTTTTCTTTCCGATTTTTTTTTTTTTTCAGAATTGAAACTTGAAGAGTGGTACCAATAATCATCCACAGTTTTTCCTTGCTTTTAAGCAAAGGTAGTGATAAAGGGATAAATTATTGAACCGAAAATTGAAACTTGAAGAGGAAGTACTAATAACCATCCACAGTTTTTCCCTTGTTTTTACACAAAGGTAGTGATAAAGGGATAAATTATTGTACGAATTCATTATTAATTTTGTTTGTTTAATATATTATTCCATATATTTTGGGCAAAAGTTACAACCCAACTTAATTTCTAATTGAGTCAATCTTACTAAGCTTAATATGCACCAAAATTCATATAAATATCCTCTCTGTCTCATGATTCTACATTGAAAAGAATAAAAAAATTGAGTCTTCTATCAATTTATATCATACTTGACATGTATATTATGTGTAACACATAAAGATTCATAACATATGAATATTTCATACTTAACATGCTTCAATATAATCATAAATGCCATGTAATTGCTATTATACATAACATACCTGGTTCGAGGAGTCAAAACGTGGAAGGTGGCGTAGCGGATTGATGAGTCAAAATTTTCATAATTAAATAATGGTCTATTTCTTAGAAAAAATTCATTAACCATTTTTGAATCTTTACATGAGATTTGGCCCAATTGATACATTATCAATACATGTAGTAATTTACTTAGCCCAATTAAAATTTTCATACATGATTGAGTCCAATTTAATATAATACCAAATAAAATAATTTGGTTATTCAAAATAAAATTTGCATAAATGATTAGACCAAAATCTGATTCATAATAACAATTTGCTAATGATTTACTTAAATAATAATTTAGACAACTAAGAAAAATTTTCAAATACATAAAGTTAGGTCTAAAGTGATAAGAGACTTAAAAGTATATCCATTCATATTTCTCCATCACGACAAAATCAATAGTTATTTTTTTTTTTTTTTTTGAATAGTAAACGCACTGTTCACCGAACAAAAAAATTTTTTTTTTTAAATGATGAACAGTGACCGTCACGAGTACTGTTCATGTGAACAGTGTCCCGGTTACTGTTCACCGAACAGTAACCTACTGCTTTACTGTACATGCATAAACATTTTTTTTCCAAGAGATGTAAAATATGAAGAAAATTAATTACTTTAACTGAAATTAAAAATAGATTAATTGCAATTTCTTGTAGAAATATTTTGAAATGATTTAAGGAGTCTACAGAAAAGTATAACTTGCTCTGATACCAACTGTGACGACCCGAATTTTCGACCATTCGAGTGCCACTAAAAGTGACTCATATCATATTATCGAGACTTAAATAGTAATGTAAAATTATTCAAAAGAATAATTAGAATCCCATAATTTAATTTGTGAATAAAAATAGAACATAATTTTCTTACATAAAGTTCAACATAATTATCTCATCAATCTTAACCACTTTTGCCACTTCCATGTTGACTGCCTCGTACCTTCAATTATCTGAAAATGGTAAATATCGTGGAGTGAGATTTATAAAATCCCAGTAAGTATACCAAGCATAATTTTCTTTTGAAAGCATATGGATCATTTTCATCATAACATAGGATAGGATCGAAATCCTCATAAACATAGAGAGACACAAGAATTTTACCGAACTTAGATGACAAGAATTCTTATGTGTAGCGCTACTAAACTCCGGTCCCCTTAGCATAATCATAAACATATCATATGGGACCAATAGCAATCTTGTGAGATTGATTTCATAGCAATGATCCAAACATTTTCGTAAAAACATAAGGTATATCTAATTTTCATAAAAACATACTTACTTTTCTTAAAAATATAAGGTATTTTACTTTTCATAAAAACATACTTACTTTTCTTAAAAACATAAGGTGTATTTACCTTTCATAAAAACATACTTACTTTTCATAAAAACATAAGGTAATACCTTTCATAAAAACATACTTACTTTTCATAAAAACTTAAAGTATATTTACATTTCATAACAACATACTTAATTTTCATAAAAACATAAGATATACTTACCTTTTAAAAGATTAAAATGAAGTGTAGTAGTAAATGGACCAAAACTTTCTTGACCACCTTGAATTTCTCTTACTTGTGGATTTTGTCAAGAGGTTGGAAATAAGTGTATATGTGTAGAGTTGTGTGTAAAAGAGATGGGTTTAAATAGATGTATAAAGTTGGCATATTGTAAACATAATCATTCAATTCTATTAATTTTAACACATCATTTTCTTAAAGTAAAGCACAATTCATATACTTTTCCATATTTATACAAATAATATGCTCTTCATGATTATATATAATGGAGTCTATCAATCATTCATATACTTTTCCATATTTATACAATTATTATGCTCTTCATGATTATATATAATGGAGTATATAAATCATTCATATACTTTTCCATATTTATACAAATATTATGCTCTTCATGATTACATATAATGGAGTCTTATCAATCATTCATATACTTTTCCATATTTATACAAATATTATGCTCTTCATGATTATATATAATGGAGTATATAATTCATTCATATACTTTTCCATATTTATACAAATATTATGCTCTTCATGATTACATATAATGGAGTCTATCAACCATTCATATACTTTTCCATATTTATACAATTATTATGCTCTTCATGTTTATATATAATGGAGTATATAATTCATTCATATACTTTTCCATATTTATACAATTATTATGCTCTTCATGTTTATATATAATGGAGTATATAATTCATTCATATACTTTTCCATATTTATACAAATATTATGCTCTTCATGATTACATATAATGGAGTCTATCAATCATTCATATACTTTTCCATATTTATACAAATATTATGCTCTTCATGTTTATATATAATGGAGTATATAATTCATTCATATACTTTTCCATATTTATACAAATATTATGCTCTTCATGATTACATATAATGGAGTCTATCAACCATTCATATACTTTAAATCAAGAGAATGGAGATATTTTTAGAAATTCGGAATTTAATTTAAAATCGAACGATCTCGATTATTTCTTGACTTGGCTATACGAATACGTCACGGCGTTACTTAATAAAAATGGGTGAAATAGTAGCGACACGATTTTCTATTAAAATAATTATTAATCGCGTAAAAATTCTTGGTCGCTACACATTAGTGGAGAGTCACTGCATTTCTAGGTTGTCGAGATTGTCGGTAAAACACACCCATGCTTTAGTGGAAAAAGAAAGAGTGATTTGAGTAGTATCCTCTAAAACTGCATCCCGGGAGTGGAAAGAAAATTATTTATTGGGGGATGAATGTCACTAGTGGGAAAGGAAAGAATCGACCACTAATGGTGGGATAGTTTTGACTTGAAACCTTTTTACTCATCAACATTCTTGAATCTTATTGACGATTGACAATGGCTATACACACACGCACCGATCGAACATCGGATAAGCCAAACTCATTTTTGTAGCATTATTTGGGAACATAATTGTGAATTAATTATGTAATTTCACACTCATGGAAGATTGCGAGCTATTTAGCATTGTTGATCATTATGTCATTTTTTGTAGATGCATGTGAATATTCTTGCTCGGGACGAGCAAGAGTTCAAGTTTGGGGGTATTTGTTGAGTGCATTTTACATGCATATTTCATATATTTTTAGTAATACTTTTTGAGCAATTTGGACAAATACCTACTTAATTGTGCATATTTTGTGGTTAAATAGGTCTAACAATCAACTTCATGGAGAAAACACAAGAAAGAAGCTAAATGGATGAATACTTGAAGAAATTGAGGAGAAAAGAGTCAAAACCATCAAAGAGTTAAAGTTAGAGGACCAAGGTGCAACCACGCGATCGCGTGGTCACACGGAAGTCGCGTTCGCAAAGTCAAGCACAAATCCAACCCGAGACTAAAAAGGGAAACCAAGCGATCGCGAGCCAGTCAACCACGCGATCGCGTGGTCATAAAATGTAGTGAAAATCTGGGCCGACCCGGTGCGACCCGGTTCGGCCCAAATGCTGAAACACGCGGATCTACGCGATTTGGGTGTATTTTTGATGGATTTTGGGTATTTTGAAGACATTCTTTTCTCTTCTCAACCCTAGAAACCCTAGTTCTCTCTTCCTCTTTGATTTTAGCTCCTTTTTATCTTGTAATTTCTCTTGATTTTGTATAGTTTAGTTGATGAATATTGATTAAGGGGAGAAATACCAACATTATGGTGGAAGAATAGTGATATTTTGAAGCAAGAATCATTGGTGAAGGGAAGTGTTTTTGCTTAATCTTCATATTTCTCTATTTATTTTACTTCATAGTTGAAATGATGTATTTAATTCTTGAGTTTTATTGTTATTTCACTATGGGCTAAACTATTTTGTGTTGGGATGTTGATGAAGCTTGACCTAGCTTAGTTGATTTTAATGCTTGTATTAAGAATTTAAGCTTTTTATTATCTTGTGCATTTATTGTTGTATTTATTGACTAGCATTTATTGTGGCCACATTTATGCTTAGGTTTCATGGAATGTGCAATTATTGAGAAATTGTTGTGTATTCTAGATCGATACAATATTTGCTCTAGGTTCTTATTTAGGATAGAGATATACCTAAAACCCTAGACGACCCATTGAGCTATTTTCACAAAGGTTTAATGCAATTGGTGTGTTTTTAATCAACATAGAGATATAGTAGGTTAATGCCACTAATTAGGGTTGATTTCACTCGAGAGAGGTAATTGGCTAAGCTTGGAAAATCGGGTCTAACATGATTAATGAATTGCATTTCTATTTGCTTGTTGATAATTCAATTAGGTAATGGTCAAGTGGAATCAAGAATCCCAACACTCCTTTATCATCTATTCATCACCATTTTTCTAGTTATTTATTTATAATTGCAACTTTAATTCTAGTACTAAAACTTTCCCAAAACAAACTCTTATTGTGTGTGTTTCTTGTTAAAATTAATTAGACTAGAGTGTAGTTGAAATAGACAATCCTTGTGGGATCGATAAACCGGACTCAATTAGTCCACTATCACTTGTATGCGACTTGTGCACTTGCGGTGTATTTGTAGCGAACACTTAGAAGACCAACAACAATGTGTCTATGACTAGAATTGTCGAATGTCAAATTGAATAGAGATTTGATAGGCTATCGAAATAAAGTAAGAGATATGTTCAAATGAAATCTGTTACAACCATGCCCAAATGGACTTGACATGTTATCGATGAACGCCCATGTAGGGCCACTGGCATCTAGCAACACCCCGAACTCTGTAGTCAAAAGTCCGTTAGTTCGGACTCATTCACCTACCCATAAGGGTCATCATTTTGGATATATCCTATGGAATTGATTGTTAGCCGAGGTCTAATATTATCCAAACTCCCTATAGCCGGACTGCTTATGCTGAACTGGTATTATTCGGAGTCCATGCTGGGAACTGGCGACAAGACTGGTCAGTGTGTCAGAGAAATGTGACCTTTCTGCAGATTGCAGCTTAATGTGATAGCATCTTTAAAAAAGGTGTGATAGCCGTCATAACCCTATGACAGGTAGTAATGATTATAACAAAAGAAATTGTTTATCTCATAAAGGGTTAGGAACTTGCCATTTGTAAAGTATAACATGTTTCATGATCTGGGATAGCGACTACCACTAAAAATTGATCACATTTGCCTCCAAGTAAAATGTTAGAAACTCAATATACAAGTCTCACTCCCTTTCCTCTCTTTTACACGCTTATATTTTCCTCACTTAAATTATATTTACTTGAAATGAGTTCTGACTTGAGCGTCGGAGTACATACGAGAGCCACCACGGCCCACGTTGTACACTGATTGTTTGTCTAAGTGCACAGGAAGTCCACGTGTTCAAGAGGAAGGAGTTGGGACGTGTTGATCCAAAGTCCTACCAGATTTTGTGTCAACAAAATCTATTTTCTAATTGCGTGAAACATGTTGTCAATGGCAAGGTGAATAGGAGGGCACGTTGTCTCGATCCTCTTTCCTCCCTCTTTCCAGATACTTAAATTTCTAATGGAACCAGCTTTTCCAATCAATTTAAATTAATGTGTAAAAAAACCATTAATCCGAAGAACCACAGTCAGATATGATTTTGTTCCGCCTTCGTACTACCAAAAAATGAGATTCTTGTCCGGCTCTCTTTCAGCTTAAAAATGCTTAAGTGAGAATGAGGTTTTGGGTAATTGTTAAAGCTCCTGGTCTCAAAACGGCCGGCTTTGGTTTAGTTCTTAGGGCCAATAGGCGAAGTGAGGTATCCATAAAAGGGTAGGCTTTAAGGTCTGATCAAACTTAGTTAGGAAGAATTCCATGACAGGGTCTGAACTTTCGCACTCCTTGTTGCGACAAGCTATTCTAGCAGAAAGTGAGGTCAGCCAAACCAATCTACCACAACCACCCAAGCCAATATCGTCGAAAATGGTAGGTCATAGACTGGAGCAAACAGAATCTCCTATCATCACTTTCTTCAACCTTAAAAGTTTCATTTTTTGCTTTGCTCTGCTCGTCGATTGTGCTGCGTGAGCGACGGTGGAGTACTTCCCCAAATAGGGAAAACTCTTTTTGAAGGCCTTAGAAGAAAATGTATATAGGGCATTGGGGCAATTCCTCAGCGCTATTGAGAGAAAAAAATGTGAAAAAGATCATTGAGTTGATATCTCATTTGCGAGTTCTCTCATTCATTTTTGTTAAAATACTATAAAAAGATGAATTATATTTAATGTGAATCAAAGAGAGGCATCATAAAGAAGTCCTCTATTTTCCTCCCCTATGACTAACAATTATTGAATTTATTGTAGTAGCCCCCTATTCGGATTCTACTCCTCTGCAATTTTTGTACTTTATATCTTTAATTCCATCTAATTTTTAGTCCTAATCTAATTTTCTTAGTTGTCATGATTGGAGCTCGATTCGATTTTTTTTTTTCATAAAAAAGAGTTAGAAAAAGAAAATCAAATAATATTATAACCCTCGTTTGAGCTCCACTATTCGAAACTCATTTTCAACTATATGCTATATTAATAAAATGACCTATATGTAAACCTAAAAAAATCTTATACTTTTTAACCACACATTCCTCCCAAAAGAAAAAAAAATGCTCAAACAAAGGCTACGTAGATACAATGGATAAAACTATAGCCTTTTTTATATATATAATTAAAATATTGTCTATGAAAGAGACCGAACAAATTTTGATTATCCTGTCTGTTAGGAATATATTGCTTTTCATTTGCTTTGTATCCAATCCAGATCCACAAACCCTTTATCTTAATCTTTCTTCAACTTCTAAAAGGCTAATGCTCTTCCACTCCTTTTTTTTTCCCAATAATTTCTTATAATCATTATTTAACATTTATTATAATTATTTTGGCATTCTATCATCTATCTAGTTTGAACTTTGAAGTATCATTGGAAAAATGGATGTCACACGTATCGTGCGAAAGTTAAATTTATTTTAAACTATAGACGATTCAATTTGCAGATAAATGATGAGAATTTTTAGGGTGCAACTTTATATATAGAGCAAAAGTGAGAAATCAAAAAAGGAAATAGATGAATCTTTTTTGAGTGGCATATATAGATTAATTCATGAACAAAGGGCCATAAGATAGAGACATTGAAGTGGAAGATGTAACATGATGTTTCTTTAAGCGTTTCTTCACATGGCAAGTGGCTTCATCCATGGACCCAACTTATATGCTATACAGTTGGCTGCTTAGTACAAACCAATGGAACAGTACATGATGGTTTTGGGACCTCTGCTTACAATGGTCCTGCAATCAAAGAATTTAGTCCTCCCTTCACGGTTTGAATATTACGAATACGTTCGAGTATGAGCATTTTAAAGTTCAAACTATCTCGATTTTTTTCTTTCAGAAAATGACTTTTAAGAAAACTGCGTCGATCAAAAGATACATAAATAATGTCTCTTAAAAGAATCTCATGGAAAACGCGGGCTCTTACATGTTCTAATGTTTCGCAATATTTGTTATTAAAAGATGTCTTGCTCTTGAGAATGTAATTGAAGGTTCATATTGATCAATACAAAAAAGAAAAAAGAAAAAAAAAAGCATCATATAATTATCATTATACCATATATCATTTATTGAAATCATTTGATCTAAGAATTCGGAAAGAAAAGTCCATCCCATATACAAATTGTTCATGTGGCTATATGGGGCATATTGTGAAATCTTGCTCCAAGATCATTGCGTATGACAAAGGTGAGAAAGAGAAGTACTAGTTCTAATATGGTCCGTGGTTGAGAACCATGTAAGAAAAATATAGAATAATCATTACACGTAAAAGGATAAAAAGCACGTCAGGTATAGGAAGGACTTCTTACAGGAGCACATGAGAACAACCTATATCAAGGATGAAGAACCTAAGGATACAGGAGGCACTAGAGAATGAGCAATGGGAATTCATTCTCTACTTTTGACTTCCTTTCTCTTGCCAATTGGGCAAGAGATACACTCTGCACTACGCATACAATGAAATCGGAAGAGGTGTTAAGCCACTAGGAGAATGTATTACCAACTAGTGTCTTAGCCATTGACGAGATATTGTCAAAAAAGGATACTTACCTACATCAAACTTTGAAAACACATGATACACACCGCCTCTAAGACGAAAGGAATTTAGTTTTGAACATCCTAACTTCATAAGAAGGCACTCGAAAATCCGGAGCATATTTTATTAAGAGGAATTGAAAGTGGGCTCAAATCTATCCTATCTTTCCTATTATTATTAATAATAAAGCGCTTTGTGAATGGATCAAAAATCATTACTCTTTCAACACAAGAAAAGGAATTTTCTACACCCCTTTCTTATTGATAAGTGTATTTTATATAATTATCTATATGTCTAAATTAGAATAAATTATGGTCGTTTTTGAATATATGCTCTTTAATTTGTGTCTAATTGTTACTTTGTAGAAAATATCCCAAAAGATGATTGAAGCAATTAATGGAAAAATCGCACAATTGGATGTTAATTGCAATTTAATTGAGCAAATGAGAGGTATGTGCCAACAATCGGGAAAGGTTCATGGTGCCAAAGTGAACGAATCAAAAGTTGGAGGACCTAATTGAAGGAATTGAAAGTTTAAATGAGCAAATGGAGAAGATTCCACAGTTTGAGGACTAAATCACAACAATTAGAAGTTGAGGACTGAAGGTGCAATTAAAAGTCAGGGACTAAATTAAACAGCCAGGAAAAGATGGAAATTGCACATCACGTGATCGCAAGATTCCTACTGAGCGATCGTGAAATGCTTCGAATTCTTCACTCGAGAGTTTTATTGTCTGCCACGCAATCGCTAGGTTTTAAACCATGCGATCACGCGGCTTTCCGCTAGGCCGCCACTTGGGCTTTTTTCAGTGAATTTTATCTGGTTGTCTTCTCGTTTGACTGAGGTCTCTCCAATACATATATATAGAACATAAGAGGCACGAAATCAGGACCTTTGCCTCACCTAAGAACATTATACAATCAAGTTTTTCACGTCAAATTCTTGGGAGATCAAAGAATTACAAAGGGGCGAGACTTGGAGATACTTGAAGAATTGATACTTGGTGCAAGTTTTTCATTCTTCTTTGTTATTTTCAATGAACGTCATCATATATTGTTTTTGTAATTTAAATATGATGTGTAGCTAAATTTAACATTGGGATGAACGATGTAGCCTAGTTGATTATTTTAATTCAATATTCATTTGTTTTAATGATTCATTACATGTGTTGATTTATTATTGTGTTTAATACATGAGTTAACTGGCCACTAATTCATGATTCAATGTGTTATTTCCATAATTTGAGAGGTGAGTTAATAAAATAGATCTAGGTAATAAATCTGGTAATTAAACAAGAGATATTATTGTGTTTAATGCATGAGTTAACTGGCCACTAATTCATGATTCAATGTATTATTTCCATAATTCGAGAGGTGAGTTAATAAAATAGATCTAGGTAATAAATCCGGTAATTGAACAAGAGATAGAGATATACTTTTGTTATTACTGCGGCCGTGTGTGAATTCTTGTGTATTATGCATATAGATAAGGAATATTCAGGCCCTCTGTAGAGATACATGGTTGACTTATTTAGGTAGAATTGATTTAAACTCGAGAGATGAATTTTAATTTAAATTAATGAATTTGACCGAATGCATATTTAGAAAATAAAACTGGAATTGAAGTTAATATAATTAGTTAGGTGAAATCAGGATTCCCAACTATTTTACAATCAATTTTAAAACAAAAACATTTTAGTAATTTATTTCTTTAAATTAATTCTCTAGTGTTAGTTTAAATTCTCAAACAAATTTGCCCGTTCAAATAAGGATAGGAACTAACACATTTCGATACTTAATAGCAGTCCTTGTGGGAACGATAATCCGGATTCTTAGGTCCACTTATTACTTTTCACGATCCCGTACACTTGCAAGTGTATCTCGCATCGTGAGATATCAGTGAACACTTGTGTCGAAGACTAGGAAGAACCTCAATCATTTGCTCTCGGTAATGTTTTGAGATTATCGATAGATCAATAATTGAGATCTACGTGGGGATATTTTTCAGTTGTTCCTGTTAATCCGAACTCAAGTCACCAAATGTCCAGTGCACCAGATCCAAGCACGACGTCAATCGACCCATGCAAGCCGAGCCCAAAGTGAGAGATCTAGAAGATTCTGCAAATTAACTTGACATGCAAGAATTGTATATTTTGTAGAGTTGTGTATTATTGAGTTTCCTTGTGTATATTGTCTATTAGAATCATACCATAGATAGGTGTCTTATAAATCCAATATATATGTGTATACATTGCAGATCTTAAGATGATGAAAATATAATATTCTCTCAACCTAATATGGTACCAGAACCTTGACTCACTCTCACGAACATCGCCCAAACCTACATCAACCGTCCACTCCCCCCTTCTTGTCTGTCAACCAAAGAAACTCCTCCTCACGACAACATGGAAAATCCCGTCGTCCCTCTAGATGAAAATCCTTCTCCGTCCCTAGTCCACATGAACTCCAATCTGCATGTCACTCTAAAGCTTACTGCATCAAATTATTCCTTTTGGAAGGCACAATTCTCGTCCCTTCTCGATTGACTTGATTTCTAGGTTGTCACTGACACAACACCAAGCCCCGCCCCAACCATCACCACGGCTGGAACAACCAGCCCCAACCTAGCCGCCCGTCATTGGAAACACCAAGACAAACTGATCATTTACTCTCTCCTTGGTTCTATTTCTGATTCCATACTGCCCCTTGTCTCGTCTTCATTTACACGTGCCATTGTACGGACAAAGCTCCACCAATATTTCTCCAAACGTTCCAAATCACACATTATACACCTTAAAGACAAGTTGTCCCAAATTCAAAGAGGAACACAATTTGTCACTGATTACCTTCTCCAAATAAAAACATTTTCTGACGAGTTAACATCTCTTGGGGCACCACCCTCTGACGAAGATCTCTCAATATATTGTACCAGAGGACTAGGGATTGTGTAACGACCCGGGTCCCACTTAACGGGCTGTCCGGACCATTAGATTGACGACATACTGTCCCTACTGTACCAACACGAGTCTTTTCAGCATGCTTTATTCTTACTCACACGCTCCCCGAGAAAACTTCCCAGGAGGTCACCCATTCTAGAATTTCTCCAAGCAAAGCACGCTTAACTGTGGAGTTTTTAATGATGGACTTCAGGAAAAGAAGGTACACTATATTGGTATGAGTAGTACCTATCAAAGCTTTTAAGTTTTCCTGGTCTGGGTGTTACAAAATGCCTATAAAGAACATGTAGCCTCTCCGTGCCCTTCAAGGAGCTCATACAAGTGGATGGCGATGTTATTCATCTCATTGTGATGACCAAATGGCTTCTTATTCCTTTAACCAAAAAAAAAAACCCTTTGAAAAATGAATCTATGGAGAATCAAACCCATTCTTCGAGCTAGAGATATTTTTTTAGAAAAAGTTACAGAAATCTCCAAAAAAATATCACATAAATAATAAATAAAGGTAGGTCGAAATTACTCCCTTATCTACGACACACCTTTTTTAGTTAACCTATTTTTTGTCCTGTCCCTACTACTTCTCATGCCACTAATTGATTTCCACTTCTGAACTCTCATGTATTCAATTGATTCTATTTTATGGCTTGCAAGTCGGAGAGAGACCACTTCTTCCTTTGATTGGGACTTGACTACTTCAGATGGATCTGATCATCTTCTTTCTATTTAGGGTGGATCTCGTGATTAAGTAGTATTGAAGCGTAAGTCTCGAGCTAGGTTATTACCTTTTTTAATCGAGATTGCCTTGATGTTCTTTAAATGAGTCTCCCGAAGTTGATGCGTTAGTACAGGCTATAGGAAATGGCCTAACTAGGAAGGACAGACTCAAAGCGATGACTAGTAGATTATTTCTGAAGTTCATCATCGAAAATGCCTTCGACTTTATTTTCCATTTGCGAGCTGATAAGTATATTTTATACTCTTATTCCTATCCAAAAAAGTAGATTTTTATATGTTTGTTTGAGAATATTTGCTGTTCATTTTGTTGTTATTTGTTTATATTTCAGAAAGTACCAAAAAGTTGAGAATGCAAAGGAATTGGAGCAAAAATAAATCAATTAGATGATAAAAAAAAAAAAAAAAATCAAATTTTGAAAATGAAGAGTTGATGAGATTAATCAAGGTGCCAATTTAAAGAAAAGTCGAAGAAGAAATCAATTTTGGAAGAAATCAGAAATTCACGGACGAATTGTACCAATCGGAAGTTGAAGGACCAATTGTGCAATAAAAGATCAAGGACCAACTTAAAGAATTCAAAAGATGAAATTACACTTCAACCAAACAACTGAGCGATCGCATGGAGTTAAAACCGCTTGATCGTGCGACCTGTTCAAAACCAAGCAAAACCGAGATCACTATAACCGTGCGATCGCTCCACTTTGTACCACGTGATCGCACACTTGTTAGTTGGGCCGAATGCTGGGCTTTTGTGTGCTTTTCAGCGGGTTTTTTATTATTTTGACCTTGGTTTCGAGGCAACCTATATATACAAGACATAAGACACGTTTTTAGGGGTTCTCAACTGGTTGATTTCATGCCAAAACACTGTCCAATTGTTGAGGAATCAATGCAAAGCCAAGATCAAGATTGAGAATATAATTGCAACAAGAATAGAAGATGAACGGGGTAACATCCTACTACTTTTCTTGCATTTTATTTTCTATCATGTATTTAGGCTAGGCTTTTAATTGTTAGAATTATGATGAAGTTTTAATCTTTTGATTCCATGTTTTGAGTTGATATTTACATTATGCAATTTATGGGTTTAATGCAATTAATTGTGAATTATTTTCATCTATAATTGTGGATGCATGATTATTGATGTTTGTGATATTTTTTTTATGTTCGAAAGAGTTGGAATATAGTAGACTTAAATTGATTGTCACAAAATCTAATAGAGAATAGAAATATATCCTTATGCTTTGTGTAATCCAAAAAAATGTTCAAAAATTGATAATATTTTTCTACATGTTTAGAATTGTCGTAGAAATATAGTTAATTCTCTTGTGGAAAAAGGATTTTATGCATAGCTCAAAAGGGAATATAAATAACTTTAGGAACATTCAATACCCCATAATTTGTTGTTAATTATCTAAGTCAAAATGTGGATGATAGGATTACAATGGATTCGTAATTCTAATATATTTAATTCATCGTTTTCATAAATCAATTTTTCTTGCTTTCCAGTTTAATTGTTAAATTAGTTTTAATTCAAAATTCTCAAATCAAAGGTTTTCTAGTTCCGAATCTTCCGATTAATGTTCGTAGTCTAAAATACAATTTGCACAATCCCTGTGGAAACGATATCTGAACTTAAATTCACTTTATTATTTATGCGATCTATACACTTACGGTCAGCGAACACTAGCCTCTAAAATATGGTTTGAAGCTGGGAGTTACTTACTTTCTTACTTACTTCGCATTGGATTGATTGGTCCTATCCCTTGTTCGAAAAGATGTTCACTTGTTAACTTCATACCCGCATCATCTCTCTTGCTATACGTGAAGAAAGCTCTGCGGAGCTACATGTGCGTATGAATATTAATAGTGATACGTAGTGATTCTTTCCTAAAGCCTGACTTTGAGCCTTCGTTTAATCCATAACTTAGGGCGAAAATTTGTTATGTTCCTTTTATTTTTCAGTTTGATTCAAATTCTGCCATTTTTTATTGGGATGATAAACAAATAATTCATACTTAAATAATTTATACTAAATCACAACAGTAAAATTGTAGATTTAATGAAATATTTAGTTATGGTTGATTTTTGACTTATATTTTTATCAATTTTTTTCTTAACCAAACATGAACTAAGCCCGTCCAATTATTTATCACAAATAAAATTTCATCAAATAAGTGAGATATACTTGTTTTTTTTTCCCTGAACATAAGTGAGATATACTTGTTACATATAAATAAGAATAGCTAGTTCCACATAATTTATTTGGTTTGTTTTTATCACATGTAGTTCAATAATGTCCTTACTCCCAATACATCAGCACTAAGAAAAAACATGTTACTGTTCGTCAAATCCCTTGGGCCCTTTCCAACTGCAGCTTCTATATTTTTCCATTCATAATCAACAATTTCCACACACACACACTCACACTGAAATCTCAACAAAATCTAGTTTCATCTCCCCACGTTGCCTTCAAATTCTTATTCAAACAATTAATACTATTCTTCGTCATCAAGTTTTCTTCAAAAATCCTTGTTTCTACTCATAATTTCTCTGAATGTCGGTTCTTGATTCTCAGAAGACGTTCTTTTCCCAAGAAATCAAACTTCCCTGCAAATAGTCCCAAACCAGACTTGTAGCCATAATTCAGTGAAGAAAAATCAGCTACGCAATGGCGATTGAAGTTTTCCCGGATAGTCCGAGTGTTGGAAGGAGTCCCAGAATCTCATTTTCTCATGATCTTTCTCAAACAGATGTTGTGCCGGTTGAACAATACATCGGATCAAGTTCATCAGCAGGTATGGATTTCGATTTCTGTGTTTTTAGGGAAAGTTTCGATCAAGAATCTTCATCAGCCGATGAACTTTTCTTCAATGGAAAGATACTTCCCATCGAAATCAAGAAAAGACTGGCACCGGCCACCACGGCGCCACCGGTTTCACCACCACTACCACCTCCACCAGTCTACGATCACATTCTCGACTCTAGCAAGAGCTCGAAGAAAATTCCTACAGATTCAGAAGAAAAGCCAAATTCTTCCAAGTCATTTTGGCGGTTCAAGCGTAGTACAAGTTTAAATTGTGGCACTGGTTATGCAAGAACACTGTGCCCTTTGCCAATATTATCTCGAAGTAATTCAACTGGCTCAGCATCGAGTGGTAAGCGTTCTTCATCTTCAGTGAAACAATCACAATCTGTGTCATCAAATTCAAATACTACTACACATCAAAGGCCTCCATTGAAGAAAACTCATGCCAATTCTAATTATGCCAACATTAGAATTAATCCAGTCCTTAATGTTCCTCCAGCAAATCTCTTCGGATTCGGGTCGATTTTTTCTGGTGGCAAGGACAAGAACAAAAAGAAGTGATTTTTATTTCTCAATTCTTGAAATAATGTGACAGGTTTGAATTTCTTTTACTTTGTGTGGTAATTCCTGGTGAATTTGTGATTTGCTCCGGCTAATTAAACGCGATTTAGGTAACGGTTAAGTGCGCGTTTGATTACATCGGCCGTCGAATCTTGTCTATTAGTATTACATATCAAATCAAACATGTATTAACGAAGAAAAATGGGGCCTAGGCATGCAATTATTCAAGCCACATGCATGCAGCTTTTGTGTGACAAAAAACAGGCAACATTTGCTTTCAAGTTATGTCCTATTAGATGGATTTTATTTTCCATGCTTTTCTTTGTGTGGAGAAAGATTTGTTAAAATATTTTTTTTTTTCTTTCTTGCATATTTTATGTAGCAGATTGTCAGAATTATGAGTTATGACTTGTGAATTGTGATCATGGAATGTGAAGAAAATGTTTGGAGATTGGTCAGAAAAGTTGGTAAAGAAGCTGCAATAAGCTAATCATTTGGAACATTCCATCATTTCCGTGTGCCAGTTAATTTTTTTGATGATTTTTTTTGTACAAGTGTACTTAAGAACCTTGATGGGCTGCCATCACTTGTAATCTATAGATAATATTATACTCTGTTTGACACTCCATTTATCATTTATTAAAAAAAAAAAAAAAAAAAAGAAAGAAAAGAAAAGAAAAAGGTGTAATCCACATCTTGGGGGCCGGAACCGACCATGCCCTGGGTCATTGGTTGGAAAGGTAAATCGCAAGTTATAACTCTCATAGCTAGAGTGGATGATACTCAGTAACGCCCCGCGGAGTAAAATAACTTCCGCTTGTCATGGGGAACGAATTCATTATTCAACCGTAAATTCAGCTATCAGGATTCGAACCCTTCACACGACTGCGCTGGGCACATTATCGGTCAACCCCTTTGCCGTTGAGAGATGTGCCTTAGAGCCCTCCATTTATCATTTATAAACAGTCGTGTATGGATAATATTTATAAATCAATATTCAATAATTTTAAAGAGATATTTTTTGGAAACATTGTGATGTGGCACAATTTTATTGAGTAATGAATATAACCATCTCATCATTTACTTTTTTATCTGACAATAAAAATGTGTCACCTCATAATGTTTCATAATAATGTCTCCCTAAAAGTATTATTTATAAATAGTAACGTGATAAAATTTAGTTGATCCTTTTTAAAAAGGAAAAAAATTGTGATCGAAATATTTGACCAATTGAATTTATTGACTTTTAAAATAATGAATCAATGAGATATTGTCGTGTGACTTTTTATAAATAATTTGTTGCCAAACGAATGCTTAATTTACTTGTTAACGACATGCTAAGTCTACTTGTTTGGATTAGTTAAAAGTTAATGTTAAATTCAATAATTAACATAATATAATATATTTTATGACATTCGTAATTTTTATCAACTTAACAATTTATCTATTAAAGGAAAATAAATTTTGTGACGTAAAACTTAGCATGAAAGTTTAGAAAATTAATATGCGTATAAACATAATTATATTTTTGTATGTTTTTATTGATGAGAGTGCATTGTGCAAGGTTTATGCTAATTAGTTATAATGTAATTTGATCGCTTGTAAACAGTTTATAAACACTAGTAAAATAATGGATTAAACTTTCTTGAAACATTTCCCCACGTTACGTTGAAAATTTTGAGTTGTCAAAATTTAAATTAATGATTTTCTATATCTAGTTATTACTTTTACATAGGGGTGGACAAAAAAATTGGAACCGATATGATCAAATTGGAATCGAATCAAACCGAAAAAATCGAAACCGTATGTTTTAAAAAAATAAAATAGAAAATTAGTTTTGGAACCGAGAACCGATTGGTTTTCGGTTCGGTTCTCGGTTCCGCTTTTAGAACCAAAAAATCGAAGTTAGAACCGGTCTTTGATCCTTATTTTTTTTTATGGTCTTAATTGAGTATCCTAAAACTAAAAATCAAAAGAATTTGTAATTGTTTTGGGTAAAGTGAAAATGATTAATTTCTTTTTATGAAATTTATTACGTCTCTACGACTCTACCTTATTGTAACCTTTAATTTCAAAATTGGACTGAAATTCTTATTAAATGAAAATCAAATGAGACAACATATTAATAAGCGAAGTTGTAAATGACCACGATGAAACTGTTGACCTATGGTCAACTTGGCTTTATTGTTTTGATCATAACAAACAAGAATATATTGTGTTGCTAACAAGTGTGCTTCAAGTGTTTCATATAATGATAAATATTCAAAGCATTCAATGTTCAAATCGTCTATCAAAGATATAAATCAAAACTATGTGATCAAGCACATGAGACGCAAAGAAGATCAAGAAAGAATCGAAGATATTCAAGATCAAATTTCAAGTCGGAAAGCATAAAGACCAAGCAATGAAGCCTACAAAGAATTGAGCATTTACAAATTGTTTTTCAATCTTATGTAAGGTTAATGCACCAATAGTTGGCAATGCACTTCATAAAGCTCAAGTAACATTTTTAAAGACATTAAAATATCTTTTTCAAAATCAACTTTGATCAGAAAACCTTGAAAAATCAAAATTTTGAAATCCTGATTTTTCAGGTCGACCGCAAATTTATGAGGTCGACCGCATGACACTTTCAGGTCGACCGCAAATTTTTTCAGGTCGACCGCACTGCCTATTTTTGAACTCCAACGACTATTTTCTCGCAACGGCTATATTGAGGTCGACCGCATGGCAAGATAGGTCGACCGCAAAAGACAGTATGTGCAAAATTTGCTCTATAAATAACCTTCTCTCTTGCATTCATTTTAAAAAACAACAAAGAGGAGATTTTAGAGAAGCTTTCTTGTGAAAAATTCATTGTTCTTACTTGATTTATATTTATCTATCTTTATTAGAATACTTTGATTGATCCAACTTTGTTTTATCAAAATTCATCAAAGTTTTTGGAAGAAAGTTTTGTGAAGGTTCTTGATTTTATATTGTTTAAACTTTTCCAACATCTTCACACCACATTGGAATTGAAGTGTAAGTCTCTCTTTATTCTAAACTTGTTTTAATCTTTTAAAAGAGAGAAATTCCAATTAAGGAACTTTGATTATTTGTGCTACATTTTTTATTATCATTTGATTCATCAAAGTTCCATTGCCTAAACACTTTGAGCTTAACTTATTGTTAATTATTCAAGTGTGGCATCTCTTGGTACTTAATTTGATTCAATATTTTAACAAGAGATTATTTGAAAAACTTTGTTTGATTGCATTGAACTTTTCATTATCATTTGCATCAAAGTTTCTCTAACACTCGGGCTTAATTCATTGCTATCTATTGAAGTGTTAGCCTAACTCTCTCGGTACTTAATTTGCGTATATCATTTGTCAAGAGAGTTATTTCAATTGTAAATTCAATTCATTATATCTTGTGGTTTCGAGAGCCTTGTGAAAACTCGATTGTTGGTTAAGGGTAGGTGCTCCTTGTTGTAAGTCACCTAAGGATAAGTGCTCCTTGTTGTAAGTCACTTAAGGATTTGGTACTCCTTGTTGTAAGTTACCAATATAGTGGATTTGACCTTGCTCTTGTCGGAGAGCTCGGTAACGGGAGACGTAGATCACGTTGGTTGATTGAACCTCCTTAACTCGCGTTTGCATTCTCTTATCTCTTTTACTTACTTACATTGTACTTACTCTATTCTATCAATTTATATTGTGCAACACTATATTTAAGTGTTATACTTGTTTTATCAATTAGGTTTACACATTTATAGCACACTACATTGATAGTTAAGTTACTTGCAACACTAAGTGCTCATACTTATACCTATTGATTTTTAAGTTTGATATTATTTATCGAAAAAGTCTTATAAACCAATTCACCCCCCTCTTGGTTAGTTTACTCTTGGACTAACAGAAACTAATTAAATATTTAAATACAAATATAAAATAATTAATAATAATGCATTTAAAACTCATGATTCATCCCACAAGTTTACTATATTGTCATGCTCGAAAAACCTTCTAGACCATTTGTTTTCTATTTTTGTTTATGAATATCTTCTGTTTCATGGAGAATCTTATACTTTCTTCGGAGTGAAAGGATTTTTGAAATCCTTGATCTTAGTATATTCGGTAGAAATTTATTTCAAGTTATTGGCTCACTTTTCGAGACCTGATGCTCCTCGATAAGACTCTCGAAAAATAATTATTATTGTAGAATCGAATTAGAACCGAAACTGAACCAAAATCGAATGGTTTGGTTCTGATTTGGTTCTTGCGATTCAATGGAACCGAATGGTTCCATTTTACAATAACCGAAAAAGTATGGTTCGGCTCTAATTCTTGAGATACCCGAACTGAACCACCCGACGCCCATCTCTACTTTTAGAAATAGATTTCCCCCCTTCAAAGTTATTATCTAGCCCCTATTAATTTGGTATAAATTAAAATCAGAATTTTAGTAAATTTTAATAAAAATTGATGAAATATGTGATTAAAAATTGATAAATATGTGGTGAACCCATAAATTGTGTGATTAAAATTAATTATTAATTTTAACTTGAGATTAAAATTTTTAATCAAAACCAAACAAGAGTCTAATCTATTATCAACAATTTTTTTTTTATTTTTTATTATATTATCAACAATTTTTTTGCCTTGTCTCCCAATCTAACATGAGATTAACCAATAGCAACTTTATACATTATTTCGATGACGAATTGGCACTATGTCTTAAAAAATACTTTCCAATTTTTATATGAAAAAGGAAAGGCAAGACATGACAACTATAATAAACTTTAAATCTCAAACTAATTAAACTGGTTTGTAAACTAATTTGTAAATTACATAATTTCTCAAACTACTTTTTAATCATACAAATTGTCTCTCTCTCTCTCTCTCTCTCTCTCCCCAAATTTAAAAAATTATTTTTTACCCCAAAATCATAAATAAATCAATTTATAAACCAACCAGTGTTAGAATTATCCTGCGACCCCCCACCAATTTCAAATTTGTGGGACATACAACTTCAATCAATAAACAATGACTCTAGAGTGTTGGGTTAAGTGAACCGAGTCACTCATCTCGTACTCGAGGTGAGTCGCAGTCGTGATCTAAGCAATGAATTTCTTGTGTAAGTCGCTCTTCGACTTCCACAAGTTAACACGTAAGCTTATCAATTCTTATGCAAGATAACTCGTCAGAATGAGTGAAAAGTGCAAGTACATTAAAAAAGAACTGACAAACAACGAGCGACTCACGAGCTTGTTGGGGCAAGCAAAGCCACTTTGGTTCAGCACTCAGTCAATCAGGCAAGTCGAGCCGAATTAAGCAATAAGCAATCTATTGACTCGACTTTCTCAATTTAGAGCCTGTTTGGTAATGAAAAATCTTTTTAGTTTTGTAATTTTTTTTTATTTTTTGATAGATGTGTGATTTAAAATTGTTTGAAAAGTCAACAATGGTGGACTTGACTAAAAATGGAGGGTTGAGATTGAGTTTGAAAAATTGTGGTAAAAAATTCACCTTTACCCAATAAGCTCTTAACATCCCTAATCTGAAATCTAGACCTTCATTATGGACCAACTTCTATATCCAAATGTGATTATCAAATATCAATACCCAACCACACTTTTTGGCAAGTGTTAATAAATGGTTGCTTATAAATAACGATGTAAAAGTGAGTTTTTATCCACTTGAAATTGTTGAATTTTTAAAAAAATACTAATGAGAGTTGTTTATAAAAGTTAGCTCCGTTCGACAACACTATTACAATTTATAAATTATTATTACTATTTTTTTTTTTGTAGTGAGGGTGAAATTTTGGTGGAAAGAAATTTAATTTCGGGAAATTCAACTCTTGGGAAATGGATGTTCAATGTGGTGATAAAATTTTCAACTTTTGTTATTTGATTGACATTATTTTCTATGAAAAATAAAGCAAAATCTAGTTATTTTAATAAAAAAATATTTTTTTTTTTAATTTTTTCACACATATATATACTTGATAATAATAATGTTAATTTTTAAAAAAATAAATAAATCAGTTAACAATAAAAAAAGGATCAAACATGACACAAATTATAATACATTTTGCATAGAAAATAAAAGCACCTCCCTACATGGGAAAATGAATTCCGTTAAAAGTGGGAAAAACCGTGTGTGAAGGAATAAGCTGGAAATTGAATTACCTGATAAATGGTAGCTGTTACGGTCATGCCTAACTGGAAGTGACACGTCATCCATATGGGCCCACCAGAGATCCACAAAATATTCAGTCACCTAATCAAGACCCACAAGTCGGACTTGCTGGACTCTTCATGTTCCCGAGTAACCCTATGCAGGGGTGACCCTATGTCGAGGGCAATGCTATGCTAAGGTAAACCTATGTCGAGGTAAACATATGTCGGGGTGATGCTACGCCGAGGTAACTCTATGCCGGGGTGACCCTATGCCGGGGTGATCCTATACCGGGGTGACTACCTTGGAAGGTAACAAGACATCTTAAGATGACTTGTCTGAAAAATACAGGTTGATGTGACAACATCTTTAAAGGGATTTGATGGTTGCTTTAAGCCTTTAACCCTATGACATGTAGTAATGATTATAGCCAAAGAAATGGTTTACCTCATGAAGGGTTAGGATCTTGTCACGTGTCAAGCATAACACATGTCACAATCCGAGATGACTACCTCTTCTATAAATAGATCACTTGTGTCTCCTAGTAAGAGGTTGATAATTCATTACTTGAACTTTACTTATAAATCTCACTCCCTTCTCTCTTTTTTACACACTTATATTTCTCGCATCCAAATTATATTGCCTAAGTGGCAGAGATGGCAAAAAAACCCAACCCGACGGGTACCCGACCCGAACCTGCCCCTAATGGGGCGAAAAAACCCACCCCGCGGGTCGGCGGGGCGGGTATGGGGCGACTTCCCCCGACTCGGGTGGGTCGCGGGGCGGGTACGGGTTTGGTTGTCCCGACCCGAACCCGCCCCGATTAAATAAATTAATAAAAATTAATAAGGAAAAAAATAAAAAAATACCGAAAAAATAAAAAAAAATTAAACGGGGCTGGTAGGTTGACCCGCCCCGAACCCGAACCCGTCCCGACCCGACCCGAACCCGCCTCGTTGCCATCACTAAGTAGCATGGCTCAAGAAGCCTTCCATATTGCCTAAGTGATATGGCTCAATGAGCCCCTCTTATTGCCTAAATGACATGGCTCAAGGAGCACTTCATATTGCCTAAGTGGCATGGCTCAAGGAGCCCTCCATGTTGCCTAAGTGGCATGGTTCAAGGATCTCGTCACATGATGACCCCTTCAAAAAGGATCTCGTCACAAGATGACCCCTTCAAAAAGGACCTCTTCACAAGATGACCCCTTAGAAAAGGACCTCGTCACATGATAACCTCTTCAAAAAGGACCTCGTCACATGATGACCACCTCAAAAAGGACCTCGTCACATGATGACCCCTTCAAAAAGGACCACGTCAATTGAGTCCCTCCAAGAGGAACTCCTTCCAAGAGAAGGACTAGTCATTTGAATCTCTCCGAGAGAGACCCCTTTCAAAGGACTCATTCTGAGAGAAGGACTCTTTCAATGGACTCCTTCCAAGAAAAATACTAGTCAATTGACTCTCTGCGAGAGAGACCCCTTCCAAGGGTCTTATTCCAAGAGAAGGGCTAATCAATTGACTCTCTCCGAGAGGGACGTCTTCCGAAAGACTTCTTCCTAAGGACCTCTTCTGAATGACTCTTTCAATTGACTCCTTCCAAGAGAAGGACTGCGTCAATTGACTCCCTCCAAGAGGGACTCCTTCCAAGAGAAAGACTAGTCAATTGGCTCTCTTCGAGAGAGACCCCTTCCAAGGGACTCCTTTCAAGAGAAGGACTCCTTCCAAGAGAAGGAATACGTCAATTGACTCCCTCCACAAGGGACTCCTTTCAAGAGAATGACTTCTTCAAGGGATTCCTTCCAAGAGAATGACTACGTTTATTGACTCCCTCCAAGAGAGACTCCTTCCAGGATAAGGACTAGTCAATTGACTCTCTTCGAGAGACCCCTTCTAAAGGAATCCTTTCAAGAGAATGACTCCTTCAAGGGACTCATTCCAAGAGAAAAACTAGTAAATTGACTCTCTCCGAGAGAGACCCCTTCTAAGGGACTTTTTCCAAGAGAAGGACTAGTCAATTGACTCTCTCTAAGAGGGTCCTCTTCCGAAGGACTCCTCCCAAAGTACCTCTTCCGAATAATTCCTTCCAAAGGACTCCTTCCATATACTCCTTCGGAAGTACCTCTTCCAAAGGACTATTTTCAAATGAATTCTTCCATGGAGTCCTTCGGAAGAACTCCTTCTGAAGTACCTCTTCCGAAGGACTCCTTCCATGAACGCCTTTCATGGACACCTTTCGAAGTACTTCTTCCATTGACTCCTTCCGAAGTACCTCTTCCGAAGGACTTCTTCCAAAGTACTTCTTCCATGGACTCTTTCCGAAGTACCTCTTCCGAAGGACTCCTTCCAAAGTACTCATTCGAAAGGAATTCTTCCAAAGGACCTCTTCCGAAAGACTCTTTCAATTGACTCCTTCTAAGAGAAGGACTCCTTCAATTGACTATTTCCAAGAGAGAGACTTCCTCAACAAGGGGCTCCCATCATTTGAGGACTTCTTCATCGAGGGACTCCCATTACAAGACAAACTCCTTCTATGGACTCCTTCTCTTAACTCCTTTCACAAAGGACTCCTTCAATTGACTTCTCCCAAGAGAGGACTCCTTCAACTAACTCCTTTTACAAAGGACTCCGTCATTGGTCGATTGCACTCTAGATGAAACATCCAAAAGCTATAAATTAGAACCCCAGCCATGAATGCCTGGGACTTCCAATTTAAGGGACTAGAGAGCATACACGCATGTCTACACAACGTATATATACGTTGTTTTGACATTCTCGAAAAATACACATGTCAAAACAATGTGTCTTACATATTATCAAGGAAAGCTCTAAGTCGTCACACAATGAGGTAGGCCTGTAAGCCCTCCAGTTGCTCGAATTGAACATATTCTCTCTACTATTGAGACAGGCTATTAGCCCTCACATATCTAGGCCAGTGCATAAGATATCCAATGTTATTGAAGACAACCTTATAATTCTCCTCCTATTTGAGGCATGCTCAGAATATTGCTATTATTGAACAGGAGCCTATAAGTCCTCATAAATTCGAGGAATGCTCGGATATTCTTATTATTAGGAGAAAAGATACACTTTCAAAATTTGAATAACGTAGCTCAATATTCTCTTAATATGACTAAGGAAATCTTCTTGAAAGGGTTATCAAGTGTTGAAATAGGGACCCAAATGTCCAAACTATATTAAAGCACGGGCCCAGTACCTATATTATTCCTCTCCAGCAACGCTTTACCATGCAAAATATATTCTATTTTTTTTCATTCCGGTGATGTCTTGCAATAAGGAATTTTTATATATTTCCTACTATGGTTATTTCTTAGAGTATACACACATTCCATCATCTTCGATCATTTATATTTTCAAGTCCTATTCGCACATAAATGAACCAACCTGACTTGAGGGGCTAGTGTTACGGTCATACCTAATTGGACGTGACACGTCATCCATATGGTCCCACCAGCGATCCACAAAACATTCAGTCACCTAATCAGGACCCACAAGCTGAATTGGGGATGCCAAATTATGTGCACATGTAACCCTATGCCGGGGTGAACCTATGCAGGGGGTGATGCTATGCCGAGGTAACCGTATGCTGGGTGATGCTATGCCGAGGTAACCATATGTCGGGTTGATGCTACGCCGGGGTGACCCTATGCCTGAGTGATGCTATGCCGAGATGAGGCTATGTCGGAGTGACTCTATGCCGGGGTGACTAACCTGGAAATGTGACAAGACAGCTTGAGTTGACTTGTCTGAAAAATACAGGTTGATGTGACAACATCTTTAAAGGGATTTGATTGTTGCTTTAACCTTATGACATGTAGTAATGATTATAGCTAAATAAATAGTTTACCTCATGAAGGGTAAGGATCTTGCCACGTGTAAAACATAACACATGTCACAATCCGAGATAACTACCTCTTTTTATAAATAGATCACGTGTGTCTCCAGGTAAGAGGTTGGTAATTCATTACTTGAACTTTACTTATAAATCTCACTTCATTTTCTCTCTTTTACACACTTATATTTTTCGCATCCAAATTATATTTATTTGAAATGAGTACTGAGTTAAACATCGGAATACAATCAAGAACCACATCGACCCCAGTTGCCTAATGATTGTTTGTTGTAGTGAACAAAAAGTTCACGTGTTCAAGAAAGAGAAGTTGATACATGTTGATCCAAGGTTCTACCAAATTTTGTGGTCAACAGTAGCTATCAAATACAAGAAATTGAAAAAAGTAGGAAAACCAATTCTTTTCTGTGGAAAAGGTTGCAAATCAAATGAAGTCATCCGTTTGGTAGTCAAAATAAACTAGTTTATAAACAATATAATTTTTCAAACTATTTTTTAACTACAACTAATTGCTCTCTTCAATTTTTAACTACTATTTTTACCTCAAAATCATAAATAAATCAGTTTATAAGCCAAACAGTGTTACCAAATAAAAGATTATAAATTTTAGCCTCTATTTGGCAAACAAGAAAAAGACTTATTTTTAAACACTACAATTCCCTAAATCACTTTTTTATTATATATATATATTTTTTCTCTATTTTTTAATCACGTATTTTACCTTGAAAATATAAAAAATAATTTTAAATACAAAACTTTAACAATCAGAGTTTAAACAAATTTTGACAAACAGTGCAACTGATTAAAAAAAAAAGACAAAAAATTTCCTTGGTTGGTAAATCTGACTGTACATCCAAGCTCACGTGTCCTTGAATTAACCACTCAAGCCACTTTTCAACGCAGTTGCTCATTTTCTCCTACACCGACACGTTTTCCTCGAAAACCCATGGCCTTTGAAAATGTTCGCGAGTGAAAACCACGTGATCATTGAGTACTCCACATCTATCATTTCAAAACAGACGCTCCAAAGCTACACTAATCGACAGTGCAAGTCAGCTGACAGACGTAGACTCGACGTTACTCGCGACTCACTCCAGTTCCCGGTATATGGTTGATTTTTAAAAAGAAAAAAAAAATTATGTAAATGAAATGAATTTTTTAGCAATTTTTCAAAAAAAAATATTAAAATATAATTGAAACTCTGTGAATTATTATTTTATTACTAAAATTGAAATTGAAAATTAATGTAGTTTGAACATAATATTTTGAGACAATCTAAAGATTACGACTTTATTTTAAATTTAAGGGCATTCGTGACAAAGTATTTAATAAATTTTTTAATAGATTTCTACAAAATAATAAAATACTTGATTGAAAAATTAATAAAAAGTGTGTGTTCTATTCAATATTCTAAAGGCGTAAGGTGTGATTAGTCTACAAGATCAAGCTTCGAACTTTAACGAAAATAAGTGAATGCTAAGTGTAAAAAAGTGTAAAACATGGTAAACGACAATGACAAACTTCACACTTGACCATCGCTTAAACGAGACAAAACGAGTCTACGTTTATTGTAGCTAGCTCCATGTGTTCATTTGTCTCTATCATCGAGCTTTTTTTAAGTTAAAAATCATCGAATTGTGTGTAAATCCAGCCCATGGTTAGCAAACATTCATAATATGAAACTTTATATCGATTTTGAACATGAATAACGAGAAATACGAATGCAAAGTCAAGTAAATACATTCTTATTTAATTCAGTCAATTATTCCATATCAGAAAAAATCATAAAAAAAACATGAAAAAAAATTATAGATAGATTCAATTAAACCTCGCTAATCAATAACTATCACTGGTCATTAATTGAAATGACTTTATTACCCTTACAACTTCATCATAATCTATCAAATAAATATGCATAATTGAAACAAATAAGGACACAAAAAAAGAAAAGAAAAAAAGAACTCCTTTCATAGCCACTTCTCTCACTATATATATATATATATGCAAGGGAAAACTCTGATTTCGTGAAATTAATTTGTTAATCTTAATTTTGAGATGAACTTGCTCATAAAATCCCCCATTTTGTGGGGGGGGGGGGGGGTTGGAATTCATTTTGTAATACCAAAATTTAGGAAAACGTGTATATAAAAAGTATTGCAAAATTTTGAATTTACGTGTAAAAAAATTTTATGGCTGAATGAGGGGTTGAGAATGAATTTTGAAAAAAATGGGGTTCAAGTCCATAAGATTACTAGTTTTAGGAAGCCCGCCCTGTTTGATAAACTTGTTTATAAACAACCAATTCTTTTTAATACACATATTTTCTAATATTATTTTCCAAGCACACATTAACTCAAAATTACATTTTTTTGTTTACAAACAAAAACATTAAAGTTTGTGAGTATTTATTATTCTAATTTTCTGCTTTTAAGTATTTAGCCTCAGTTTGTGGCTTTTACAAACAAAAACATTAGGTCCTGTTCTCTTTACTGTTTTGAGCCCGTTTTGAATTTTCGAATTTTGGAAATATCGAAAACGCGTTCACTTTGCCAATTTTCAGAAACGAGTTTTCCAAAACACCAAAAAAATTACAAAGGAAACTCAAAACGAGTTTATTACGTTTTGGATATTTTGTGTTAAAAAGTCCAAAACGACCAAAACGCGCGTTTTGAAACAATATTAATGATGAATTTATTGACATAGAAAACTAACTGATTTATTAACATTAAAATTAATGATGTTCAATAAATCAATCATTTTTTACATATAAAATATTACAAAATAAATATATCAAAAAATTACAAAGTAAACGCATTTTCAATTTTCTATTTTTGAAAACAGTTTTCCAAAATCACAAAGAGAACATGTTTTCAACAATCCTAAAACAAACAACCAAAGTCCAAAATTCAAAACTCAAAATCCAAAATCGAAATACAAAGAGAACGACCCCTAAAGTTTGTGAGTATTATTATTCTAACTTTCTGCTTTAAGTATTTAGCTTCGGTTTGACAAATTATAAAAAATAATGTTTTCTGCGATTTACAACCTTCAAGGCTCAGGACAGGATCGGTGGAGGCCTTCAAGGTTGGGGCTCAACTTTTTTTATTTTATTTATAAAAAACAATGTTTTTAAACAACACAATTCACCAAACCATTTTTTAATCACAAATATTTTCTATCTCCATTTTTCAACTACATATTTTACCTCGAAAACATAAAAAAAAAAAAAAAACATGTTTTTAAATATAAAACTTTTACAGCCTGTTCGGACATGGTTTATAAACCATATTATCAACTATTTTTTTTATACAATTTCTCAAATCATTTTTTAACCACAAACATTTTTTCTCTCTCCAATTTTAACCCACATTTTACCTAGAAAACACAAGAAAAAAGCGAGCCTAAGCCACCGAACATTCTGTTAACAAACAAAGAGGGTAGCCCCAAGGCATAACTCAAGTGGTGAAAAAATCCAACCTCGCTCGCAGCTACCCAGTGAGAGTTCGATTCTTGGAAAATGGAAGAGCCCTTGTCCAGCTGAGTTAAAGAGCAAGCCTTCAACCCTACACCACTTGAAACACATCCTACGATTTACATCATTCACTAAGGATCAGGGCAGGTGATCGTTGGAGTTGCAGTTCAACTTTTTTATTTTTTAACAAACTGAGAGAGGTCGAAAGAAATAAATTCAAAAGATTTTAGAAAAAAAACATTAATGCTTTGTAATTTGACTGACAATTTTGCTCCCCTTCCTATCACGGGAGCAAAATTTATCTGATTGGCATGTTGACTACCAACCTGCAATTCACCTACTTCGCTATACGGTGAAAAAGAAGAGAGAAACCACACAATGACAGAGCAGCCGTTTTCACTGAACATCTTTTTCAGCTGCCATTGACAGAAGAACAAATTTTCTTGGGTTCCCCAAAAAGATTACTATTCTTGTAGAATGTATTTGTATTAATATTACCAGGAATCTATAATAAGCGTTTTCAGATGATTATGCTTTTTGACATTGATTTGATAATCACTCCACAAACAAAATCCAATCCTTTTTTTTTTTTTTTTTTACTTCTTTTTCGCTCAGTGCATCTACCGTCAGTTTCCAGACTTGTATGTTTGAATAGCATCTCATTGCGTGATATGAGCCGAATAATATATTACTATTACAGATTATTTTTGCTATATTTTTCTACTTGTAAATGGCTTTTCTTGTCAAAGTTGTTCGCGCATGGCCACAGCTTTGTTCATTTTGGGTAATTTTTCCAACACCTGTCGACTCTGTTTCTTGGGAGAGAGAAAAAAAGACGTGACTGTTAAAGGAATTTTTTTTTTTATTTGGATTATTATTTTGCATTTTCTTTAAAAGGGTGTTCGAGTTTTTTTCTTTCTTTTGTTGCATTTGAACAAAAATGTTTGATTCTGTGGGGGAAGAGATAAATTGATTGGAGAAGTCTTTTGGGAAAACATTCATTTTTGCTGGAGAAATGAACGACAGATTGGAAAAAACAGCGTCGTCTTTGGCTATTGTAGAGAAAAAGCCTCAAAAACTAGGAGGATGTGTGGGTATTTTCTTTCAGCTCTTTGATTGGAACCGTAGATTTGCGAAAAAGAAGCTCTTCTCCAAGAAACTGCTTCCACCAGGTTTATTTTTAGCCATAGTTTTCAAATTTTCTTTTTATAAATTTCGGAAAAATGTATTGGCACAAACAATGTTCATATTAAAGATCTGGTGTTTATGTTGCATTTCTCTCAGTTCGCTTGGAACACGCTTCAAAGAAATTTGGTGGAGATGAGAATCAGGCAAAGCTTCGTTTGGTACGTATTTTGTTTATTATCTTCTGCACAATAAATGTATACAGAGTTTTAAGCTTTCTTGATTTTGTGTGAATGAATAATGATATAGATTGCTGATGAGAATAGTGGGGGATTTCCTAGCGCAAGGAAAAAAAGTGAGGTTAGTAATGTTAGTTCTCAGCAAAAACATGAAATGCGAGCTCCGGGTTTGGTTGCTAGGCTTATGGGTCTGGAATCCATGCCGAAATTGCAGACAGAGAAGTCTAAGAGAGTACTGGTTACTGGAAATGGGAATGTTAAAGCAGAGAAAATCGAGGATAAAAATTGTGAATACGCTAGGGATGAAGTGAATGTGGAAAAAGTAGTGAGTAAAAATGAACTGAGGCCTCAAAAGCTTCAGAAGACCGGGTCGTGTGATAGGCTGCCAGTAGCTGGATTGGGGGCCGAGGGATTGCAGCTTAAGAATGTGTTATCAAGATCAAGAAAGCATCGTCCAAAACTTACTTCTCCGGTGAAAAGTCCCAGAAGTCTTTCGGGGAAAAATGCATCTAGATTAATTGGTGCAGCAACTAGAATTCTGGAACCTGGATTGACGACGAGTAGGTCAAAACGCTTCCTTGCATATAAAACCTCGCGAGATTCTTCTAAAGGAGATACTGTTTTTGGGGAATCAATGGAACTGTTAACAAGCCAAGTGGAAGCTTCTAAATGTTTTGTTACTCAGCAGCCAAAGGTGCAATCTTCCTGCAGAACTTGTGGCCATTTGCTAGATAAATTGGATTCTGGACCTAGTATAGATGAACAGCCCGTGGTATTTACTTCGCGATTCTCACATCATGTTGAACCGTCTTGTCGAAGGTCAGAAAGGAGCAGACCTGGAATTCCTACATTTGAGGAGGTTTTGGAGGAATGCCCAGTAATCACAAGTTCAACCTTGGAAAATTTGCAAGCTTGTGCTAAATTTTCATCAAATAGGAATCCTTTAAGTGGAGAAGCGAGGTGGCATTTGGGAACCCAACAATACAAGCCTCAGAAGGATATCCCTATCTCTGATGGTTTTAAGTACAAGACTCGGAGCCAAAATCAGATGTTGCGGGCCAGAAATAGGGTTCCTCCAAGGTCAAAGTACAATGGTATGTCTAGCAACAAAGCGTCAGCATCAAATGACATAGACGAGACAAAGGATTTTGTTTTTCCTTACCGATGCTCAAGTTGTCGTACAAAACCGGGGCTCCCCACCAGAGCTGATAATAGCAAATTTAAGATGGAGAGGAGAGCTGATTATGTGCAGAACAATCCCGTATTACCAGTACAAAAGAGAAGGCCGATTAATATCGCTAGAGAAAGTGCAAGTCCTGGTTTCACAAGTTCTCTCGACAAACAAACATATACTGGTGCTCATATTATGAATAGAAAAGTGATGGAAAGAACAGTTGGTGTAAGGAAGGTGGATAGTGGTGTTTTGTTCACAGTTAACTCTCCAGTGAAACAGAAGACTGGAATTCATGCAGGAGTTTCAAAAAGAAGGGTTCAAAATTATTCAAGTCACGAGAGCACTTCACAAAATTCTGTTTCAAATGAAAATGGTGAAAATTTAAGGTTTAAGAAACCATTTCCTTTGAGTGGATATGCATTAAGTGCACTTCTGGAACAAAAATTGCTGGAATTGAAACTCCAAGGAGAGGATGAGATGGGAAGAGGTGGGAATTCCCCACAAAAGACCACAGCCATTATTCTCCAGGAGTTAATTTCTGCCTTAACTTCAGAGAGACCGCTTCACCAGGATAACTCAGCTGCTACATCTAATGGGAAAAGTGATTCACATCATTGTCGTTATATGCCCAACTCCCAGGTCAGCCAATTTCATTGTATTTGATGACAACTAAGCAAGCATCAAGGATATTTGATTGTCTATTCTATTGAATCTATCCAATGATATTCGAAACCTGTTAGATTTAAAAACTGGCTTCTTGATGTGCAATCATTCTTTTGCCCTTTTAGCCCTTTTTGCTAATATGTTACAGTATCAATTTTATATTACCATGTTAATTATATTTGGCGTGAATATTTGAATCCTTATTCGATATATTCCCTTAGGCAAAAGAAAAGGGAGCCAAGTTGTTGATTGACTGCCCGCCTGATAGTGAACACCTTAGTCCAGGATCTATTCTTGAGGCTTCGTTTTCCAATGACAGTCGTCTCTCCAGCAGTTTGAACGATAGCTCCGGTAAGCATCGATTTCGTGGCTTGTGATGACCAAAAGTCCCCTTATTTGAACTTACAATTAATGTTACTAGCCAAATTTAAATATTGGCTTCTATTTTCAGGGTATAAAATGCTCACAGAATCTTTGGACTGCTCCTATGATAATCCACTGTCTCTTGGCCGTGATGCAGACCTTTTAGATTCTGCAACCTCTGGAAAGATAGCAAAGAGTAGTAGAGAGTACATTATTGATATCCATAATAATATTTCTGAAGTTTTATGCTGTATTGGACTTGCTAATTTTGGTTTGAGAGGATGCATGCTCAACCACGCAAAAAAGGTCCTTCTGAATGCTGAGTTGGTGTCTGGAAATGCAACCCTCCCCAGATCAGTTTCAAGGCCAGGTTTTTCAATTAAATACTTATTCCTCAACCAACTTGAAAAACTTGCAAGTGTTCTCCGGATGAATCTTGATTGCTTTATTAATATAGAGGATGGGAAAGACGTGAATCAACTGAGAAGATTTACTTTTGATTCTGTTATAGAGTATCTGGACTCAAAGTTGGGTCAATATGCTAAATCCGGGTTTACAGAATCGAGAAAAATGCCATTTTGTGTGAACACCGAGATGTTGATTTTTGATATTTCAGAGGAGGTCGGAAGGTGGGGAGAATCATCTGGTTTGATATATGATGAGTTGATAGAGAAGGAGATGAGCGATTCATTAGGCCAATGGACAGATTTCTATATCGAAAAAATTAAAATTGGCATTCAGATTGCTGAGCACATATTCCAGGTTTTGGTTGATGAGATTGTCGTAGAAATTTGGAACTGCAAGCCGAATTCCTCTTTGACTGCACAGGACTTTTAACTAATTTTCTCAAGTTCCCTATAACCCATTCTTCTGTAGTTAAAGGAGATGGTGTCTTTTGTACAAGCTGATGTATTTTATAGTTGCTGGTGTTAACAAACGGTGTCTCGAGTTCCTGTTTCTTTTATCTTTTTCTTGACTAATGGGAAACTGTTTAGGTGCTTAGATGTTCCAGTAAATTTAGATCTTGAATTTACTGTTTGCTGTTGCAAAAACAAGAAATTATAACAGTAATTTATAATGCTGAAAAATCAGAGGCAACAGAAGTAAAGAGATTCAATAGTTCAATTCTTTATCAAGATTCACCAACAAAAAATAAAGAATCAAATCAAATAATATTTAAACCAAAGAAAGTCGATCAATCAATTGAGAAAAAGTCCTAGTTTCAGCACTCAAAATTGTCTCTGTCCCTCTCCTGTTTCCTTCATCGATAACATTATTAGCGGCACTACTCAATCCCTTTAATTCCTCCATACTCGCATAGCTCTTCCTACTCATAATTCCACCACTCCTCTTCTCACCTGAGTTCATCGACTTACTCCCTCCTCCCAATTTTCCATAAAGCCTCCCACTCTTTGACCCTGCCGGCGGTGTCAATGACTTCTCAACCACCGGAGGTAGCATTGATGCCGGTTTCCGGTTCTCCTTTGGCAAAGCAGACGAAAAATCCGGCACAGATTGAGTCAAAATTGAGGGCCCTTTCGTCCTTTTTGGTAGTGTAGTGAAATTCGACTTCTCCTGGAATTTCACCTGCTTCTTTGGAACTGATTCTTCTTTCCTAGGAATATTAGGCTCTATCACGCTCCTCTTCTTCAGCCATTTTTCTCTGAGATCTGAGTATTCCTTATATCTGGGGCCTCTCTCCATGACGAGGCTTTCCGTTTTGAGTTGCAGGAACTGTGGTTGGTTGGAATCAGAAATTTGGGAAAGGAGTAGTGATTTGGAATCAAGAACGGTGTATTGTAGAATATGGTTTTGTTGAAGCAGAAATCCATTGATCTCTGCCATCGATGAAGAATTTTTGAAGCTTTGCAGTCTGAATTTCTGGGAAAAAAGTTCCAAGATTCCTGAAAGTAGTGTTCTTACAAGTTTTGAGTTTCCAACGGTCTAATAAAGAAATGGTAAAAGCGGGAGAGGAGAAAAGAAGAGCATAATTTCCGAACGTTTTTAAAGTGGGTCCCACTCAAATATGTTTGGTTGGATTTGCCGACAAACCACAAATACAGAAATGTAGGACGGCTATTTTGGGCTTTACATATGGCCAATATCGAGTCGAGCCAGCCAATTTTCAACTCTTCCTTATATTTTTAAGGGACAATTGATGGGCAAAGAATTTTAAAGATAAATTTTAAAGGTCACAAATTATCAAATTAATTAGTCACGATTTATTTTTCAATCATAAATTATCAAATTAATAAGTCACGATTTATTTTTCGATCACAAATTACAAATTTTATAGGTTACAACTTATTTTTCAATCAATGATTATCAAATTAATTGGTCAAAACTCTCTTATCTGTCACAAGTTACAAATTTTATAGGTCACGACATCTTCTAGGTCACAAATTCTGAAAATTTAGGTTACGGTTCACAAATCTCGTAAGTCACAACTTATTTATCAATAACAAATCTCGATTTTTGTAGGTCAAAACTTTTTCTCCGTCATAAATCTCGATTTTATGAGTTTCAATTTTTACAAATTGTGGTCACAACTTATTTTTCGGTTCCAATTTACAAATTTCATAAGTCACAACTTATTTATGAGTCACAAATCTCGAATTTTGTAGATTGATCCCAACTTATCTATTAATCAGTCACAATCACCTATAATTGGTTACAAACAAGTTACCCGCCCCCCACCCCAAACCCCACTACAGCAGCCGCCGCCGTCGATCGCTAGCCAACACCTACGCTATCCCACCTCATCACCACCACCTACACCACCGCCACCCACCGACCACACATCCCCCACCACAGCACGCCGACACCACCCATCCACCAACAGATCTACAAATCACCAGCCACATCCCCTCCGATGAACCTCTGCATCATTACAAAGAAAACCACTGTCATACATAACCATCGCCCGCCATAATTGCCTCAGCACAATATCGTCCACCATAACCAACCACAAACCTACACCAACCACCACTTTGCCTCACCTCCACAAACCTCCACAAATTCCCAGTAGCCGCACAACACCACTAACCACCACAAACACACAAATTACCAGCAGGTGCAGGACGATGGTTGAGGCATCACACCATAAACACCACATAAGTGCGCAACACATACACACACAACCACCAAGAACGCCAGATGTGAACTCCTTAATCACAAAAGAAATGGAATCTCAGAAACTTAACTTATTAGCAACCCAGTCAGTCATAGAAAAACTCTTTGAATGTTGCTCAGTCACAACAGAGGTTGAGAAGGTAGAAGGTTGTCGCCTCGACCTAGGAATGACTTATTTGAAGAAGGAGAAGTGATGAAAGCGATGAATCGCCGAAGAAGGGAAAGAATACGGTGGTCATTTAGAAATTCGGGGATCTGTTCGGATCATACTCTCGTTATTAGCGAGGTTCCTGCAATGGATGTTAAGGTGATCTTGGCGGCGGCGGTGGGCAACCGCAATTGTGATCAGTGGTTGTTTGAGGAGAAGATGAAACGGTCGGACAGAATATTTCTCTAGTTCTTCTAGTGTAATCAAGTAGTTGGCACGGTGGGTGGGTGATCGTTTTAATTAACAATTTTATTATTAATAAAGACCACCTGATTTGTGAACTAATACACTTATAATTTGAGAAATGAAATGTATTCATTAAAAACATGCCTTCATATAATTTCCTCTAATTGAAGCTACGATCACAAGCCTTTCATTTTTATTTATTTATTTGTATACTTTATTCAAAATTTTCATTTTATCATTAACAGTGTCAAATCTTTCATTTAATTGCTGTACGAGGACAAAACTACACCCTACCCACTACCACCCCCACACAAAAACCAAATCAAAACCAAAAAACCGTTGGCTATCGTCCTCCCTAAAGAATCCTTCCTCCATCCAAACTTCGACGGCTCCAACTTTTCCATTGAATTAGCGATTCCATCAAGTCAATGCTATTGTATATAGATCAGTTGGCACATCAATATTTTGACTAATTTCGCAAATTCCATCTGACTGAGCAACATTCGAATGAGTATATCGTTCTTCCAAACTGTAATTTTGAACGAGTCCTTCTTCATCATTATATACATCCCTTTCCCTTTCTTCACCTCATTTCAAATTCCTTAATAACCAAACCTCCCCAAATCAAACACATAGTAAAGTAGCAAATCGACTGGCGCCGCCGCCACCATCACCACCTAATTCAATCCCTAAATCTTCATTCGCAAAACCAGTTTGGTTCTTAATTTTACAATAATAATAATAATAATAATAATAACAACAACAACAACAGCAGCAGCAACTTTGTAAATAACAAAATCGTAATAAAATATTATAGTCATTTGATACTTAAAACTTACCAACTGTACATAGCTTGTATTGGATGACCCATTCTCCGATAGGTTTGAATTTTGAGTTACGAACCGGTTGTTGTGTTTCAACATGTTTTGACTGAACGAGGTGGAGAATCTAATGTGATGTGTTGAATGTTGTATCAACTGGTATAACATCTCTTCTATTACCGGGTGGCCTCATGGCACATTCAAGATTTGCTATTCCCTTGAACCCCAATGAAGACTCAACATGCAATATTTTACAAGGAATAGAACTTGCAGAACTTATACAAAAAACAAAGCTTATAATTTGGGATGAGGCACCAATGATGCATAGATATTGTTTTGAGGCACTAGACAGAACATTACGTGATATAGTATGGTTTGAAGATACAACTAGATGCATTTAACCTTTTGGAGGGAGACTATTGTTTTTGGGGAGAATTTTCGTCAAATTCTACCCTTTATTCAGAAATGGAGTGGGCAAGACATTATTCTTGCAATCATCAATTCGTCATACTTATGGGCACATTGCAAAGTTTTGAGATTGATGAAGAATATGAGACTCAAAATCTTGGCAACGATAATTATGGACTTGAATTGAAGGCATTCTCTGATTGGATTTTGAGCATAGGTGACGGGACGCTTGGAGGCAATAATGATGACATGCGAGAATAGAGATGCCAAATGATCTATTGGTCCGTGTGTCTGATAATCCGGTCCAATCCATAGTTGAAAGTACGTATCCTTCATTTTTTGGAATCTTTCGTGATGTGGCATGTTTGAATGGGAGAGTTATACTTGCACCAACACTTGATATTGTGCAAAGTATAAATGAGTACATGGCTTCAATCAACAAATTTGAGGGAAGGAATTACTTCAGTGCAGATAGTTTGTGCAGGGTGGAGAACATCCCAAGTTTTTTTTTTTTTTTTGAAGAAATTCGTTCAACAGAATTCTTGAACGGTATAAAGTGTTCAGGTGTGCCTGCCCATGAGTTGATGCTAAAGATCGATTTTCCTGTGATGCTAATGAGAAACATTGACCATGCTACTAGTTTGTATAATGGAACAAGACTAATCATTACAAGACTTGGTCATCATGTAGTTGAAGCTAAAATCATGCCCGAAAGTAATGCATGGGACAAAGTAATACTCCCAAGGATGTCACTGACTCCATCAAATTTGAGATTACCTTTTAAATTCCAATGAAAATAGTTTTCGTTGATTGTTTCATATAATATGACAATCAATAAGAGTCGGGGTTAATCTCTTTCGCATGTATGACTATTCCTAAAAAATCGATTTTCAGTCATTGTTAGTTGTACGTAGCAATGTCTAGAATTACTAATGTGCTGGTATTAAAATATTGATATACGATGACTAAGAGAAGCCAACTAATTTTGTTTATAAGGAGATTTTCCAAAATTTGTAGTACGGTTGATAACATATTTATTATTAATTATTATTTTTTGTTCCTTATTTCTGGGTGCTTCGTGTCAGCACATTACACTTTATCAATTGAATATGTTTGTGCAACGCACGACTGTGAAACTAGTTATGTAAAGTTGCTAACCTTTTAAAATTGGTCACATTATAATTTTTCTAGTCAACTAACAATTAAGTGGACGAAAACCATCCATTATCCTAGTGTGCAACCAAGAAAGGATGGGAACTGTAAATGATACAAATGAAATGTGTAGATAAAGTTTGCAAAAAAATGAAAGGTTCAAGACCGCAACTGCAATTATCCTTGTTTTTTATCACAAACGTTCAAGTTAAGTTTGATTTGCTTTTCAGTTATGAAAAATGAAAATCTAATAATTATGTCTTTGGGAACACAAATTTGATCACGAATAGAACTTCAAATTCGTAGTGTATGTGTTGGGGCTACAAGAAAATTCACGAGAATCCATTAAAATCTGAATTCTCAGTCCATGTAAACTGATGTCAAAATGGGTTTGTACTTCAAGAATGAGCTAAATACAAGTTAAAAACAATCCACATACTTCAAGAATAAGGACGCCAGGGAATAGGGCGGTGATTATGGTATCATGAAATTTTGATTTCAAGTTATGATTCCCAATTTCTTTCCTTTTCTTTAAAAAAATTACCAAAAGATGATAATACTCATTTCATTAATAATACAGCAAATTAGCAATGAAGCCTACATAATGTGATCATGTATACTATCTTTGATACCTTCAACTAAACTCAAATTTTATTGTACTTGTACTTCTGCCCAAGATTAAATCTAGTAATTCTACTGCTAAATCCTTCTAGTACAAGCGTTCTCACAGCCTCGACCCCTTGTTTGAGAGCAGCATCAACCTGCACGTACAGCAAATAGAAGTTGGATTTTTCAGCAGACGCCACTGATCTAAACTGAGCAGCAGCTACCTAGGATATAACAATAGAAATGGTGTTTCCTAAAGCATTAAAAATCTCCTTATCTTCAGTTCCCTTGCATTACAAATACTGTACTGACAATCTAGATTGCACCGATACTCTGTCGGGAGTCAGCGTGTCGTGTCCGACACCGACACTCTCCGAACACTCTCCGACACGTGTCGGAGCTACACCATATAAATCACAATGAAAAAAGGGAAAGGGTGAAATGCATACAATTAAAAAAATGATAAATCTAACTTACAAGTTTGTTTTTATTTGATATCCTCATTTTGATTCAATAAATATACAATTTATTGTTTGTAATAAGACTAAAATAATAATAAATTAAAAAAATAATTTGCGTGTCCCCAACGTGTCATATCCTAACTTTTAAAAAAAAATCACGTGTCGACGTATCCGTGTCGTATCCATGTCGCGTGTCGGTGTTCATGCAACTTAGCTGACAATGTTCTAAAAACCTTGCTTTCATTTCTTTCTTTCTTTAAAGGTATCTTAAATAATCCCATCTCATGCCTACAATAGATTTGGAAACTTAAATGTAGAAAGAATAACGAAAAGTAAGTGATCGAAACCATGCGCGTAAATACAGGTGTGTGCCTCTTTGCAGGGACGGAGGCCTATAAGGCCCAGTGGGGGCCATGGCCCCCACTGGAGGAAAAAAAAAAGATTGGCATCTTGAATTTATTTCCTTTGATTTTAATTCTCTCTCTCTGCAATCATTATGTTTATGCAAGAAGTAAATACAATATTTATTACTAGTATCTCTCACATTGAAAGTTTACATTTACTTTTCAGTTATAGGTATTTTCTTTTGTAAATTACTAGTTTATACTAGTTAGTTATTACTTATTAGTTAACTTAGTTTAGCTTTTGATTTGTTGTTTCATAATGTCAATCATTTTGGTTCAAAAAAATTTCGGGGGCTCCGCCCCCGGACCCCCGGGAGGAGGCCTCCACCTTTCACCATTTGAAAATTTTGGCCCCCACTCAATTAAAATCCTAACTCCGTCCCTACCTCTTTGGCGTGCAATAGAATTAACAACATAAACAAACTAAACGGTTGAAATGATCCACTAGAACCATTTTTCCAATGTTCTCTGTAAGTTGAATTTAAAACACAGTACCTGTTCTCTCTCTCTCACACTAAATTTCTGAAGAAGATAAGCCCTCATGTCCATGGTACCAGGTGGATTCCCAATGCCTGCGATATTGTATGTACTTAAGTTTGGATTTCAAATTGATAAGCATAATACTATCATCAGGTAAGGCAATTAAGGAACAGACCTATGCAAAAGCGTGGAAATTCACGTCGGCCGTCTAATTGCTCCATGACACTCTTCACTCTGTGATTCCAAAGAAGAAAAAAAGGAGGTTCAATAAAAATTCTATGTTTTTAGCATGAGTTTCTCTTGCATCATGCAGATAAGTAATACTGATAAAGATTGGAATATGATGGCTAGAACTTGGACAATATCACTAAAAATTAATGCAAGTAGTGATGGCAACGGTTCGCTTCGTCCAAAACCATAACCGAACCACCATTTTCTGTTCATACCGTAACTGCCTAAGTCGGTCGGTGAGGTTTCGGTTCGTGTGTAGGTTCGGTTCGGTGCGGTTAATAACTATTTAAATATAAATTAGCAAGTATAACTAAAAAAAAAGCAATTTTATTAAAAAAAGCAACATAACAATTATAAGCAAAATTCGCAAACAATATCCAAACTCAAATGCGAAATGTGAACAATATCCAAATTTGAATTTCAGCCCCTTCGAGTTGGGCACGGCACGGAGGACTAGCGAATGAGAGTCGCAAGTCAAGTTCGCTATTTGACTGATCGCCTCTCACGGTAGTCTCACCTGGTAATGTATTCATAGAATCTCAGATGAAATGAAATGATGAATTCAATATCCCTAGGTTAATGAATTCTTATTGGGCCTTGGTTGGTCATATCATGTGGGTAGGGGCTGGGACAATGGGCTAATTAAGTTTTAAATGGATGACTAAATTTGAGCTTTTAATTTTTATAAATATAACCCAAAATCAATTTTTAAATCGGGTATTCGGTTCGGTTCGGTTCAACAACACAAATGCCATACCCGCTCTACCAAAAATCGGGTTACTAAATTTGTAAACCATACCCGTCCCGTTGCCCCATCGGTTTGGCTTTTTTCGCACCATTCGGTTCGATTCACCACGGTTTTCGGTTCGACGGTTCAAAATTGCCATCCCTAAATGCAAGGGAAATACAATATCATAAATTATTCAACCAATGTTTGGGAGTACCGACAACTTGTGTTAACACCGGTCTATGTGGCATAGAAAGATCAGTTAAATTAAATGACAATGGTAAATAGCATTGTTCTTTAGCGTGAAAGACGTTACTTTTATTCTCTTTTGCCAAAAAAAAAAAAAAGCTATAAGGAAATATAAATGCTATCAAATGTAAAAATAATATGTACAGGAGAAAAAATAACTACAGAAGGAAGTCGACTTAATAAGCACATTTGGCCAGTTGGCTCACTCATCATAATGGCAACATAGCTTATTTCGATGTCAAAATGTCAGAAAGCAAGGACCGGGCAATCAGCTGAATTTACAGGAATAATAGGAATTTTTTTTCACTTCGACAAATATGCCCACCAAACATGAAAAGGGATCAATTAGTCATCTTAGACTTGCTAACAAATACTGTGAAGAATGTGGACCACAATTTTGGGGGAGGGGGTACTACAAGTACAAATTTTTAAATGTGTTAACAAATGCTAAATTGAAAAAAGAAAAAGAAAAAGAATTCCCTCCTGCAGCCCTTACACAGCTTCTTTACTGGGAAGACACAGGCATCCACACAGTTTTGAAACTTTGGTTGATTATCTGTTCCCTAGGTCCACTAACAACGTGAACAAAGTTCATAACCAGATAGGAGAAACTTAGAAACACATCATATTCCCTACATCAACTAATGGACTAGCATCGTGTAATTCACAGGACTGAATAACATTTTAAGTCCATCATTAAGCTAAAGAATACCCGTTGTGATGGCCATGTCCTCCTTTAGGCTGAAGCCTCAAAACACCATTTGGTAAGCTCATCTCATCATACACCTGCAAGGACCATTTCAGAAGTTGTAGATATATCAAAATTCACATAAACAATATGGTTAGACTACTCAAAAGTGATTATTTTAAATTATATTCATCACGCAAAGAAATTATATAAAAATGTAAATGGTAATTTTGGAACTAAAAACTGTTGCTGACCAGGAGGATATGCCGCAAGGGTACTTGATAATATGCAGCAAGTGGCCCAACCTGGAAACATATAGAAGAGACAGATAATATCATTTACAATTTAGTTTTGGCCAAGAAAACTTGTGTGTCATAAAAAAAGACCACTAAGCAAACAGTGCAATAAGAGATAACCTCTGAGAAAGAAGTAGACATATATCACATGGTTTGCAGTCTTTATGATGCCTAGTAATATTTGATTATAAAAAAAAAAAAAAAAAAAACATTATAGGGTAGTTTATAAATTGCTCCAAAAGTCAAGAAATATCTGAAACTACAAGGAATGCATGGCATGCAGAAAGACTAGTTTATTTCACTATCTCAACGAATATCTGACAGAGCAAATATTCATGTCAACTACAGTCATCACTCATGTTTTGTTTCATTATAATTACGGGAACACATTATGCGAAGATCACCAGACCTCAAGTTTATTAATAATCCAAATGATCTTCCATTCCAAATCATTAATTATTTGGAAAATAACATCAAAATCAAATTCAAGAAATGCTTAAGTCTCTCTTTCAATGTTGAGGAGACTATATGTGAAATTATTATTAGACATCACCCCATCCTATTCAATCAATACATTCGAAATGTCCAAACAGAAGAAATTTGAGTTAAAGAGAGCACAAAATGCAAAAGAAATTCAAAATAACTAAAAGATTCAGCGATGCTATAAATATTGGGCAAAACGAGCATTATCATCAGTCCTATGAGTTGGGAGATGATGCAGTTAGAGATTTAACTAGTAAAGAAAGATGTTTCTCATAGTAGTAAACCTCCAAATTTGGAAATTCTCTTTTATTTTCCATTCAAGAACCAGCAAAGAACTCAAAGTATGTTTTCTAAATATTTAAGAATTCATCCTTTTAGTAAAAGAAAGAGAAAAGTATTGGTGGATTAGATGATTTTGGATTGCTATAAAAGACACATAAATCCCATGGTTCTTAAACAAAATAGACAACCTTATTTCAATATATGTTCTAAATTGCAGGATAAACATAACATTTTTCATGGAAATTCAATTCAGAGTAGCAACATTTGTCATAAGTTTAGTTATTGGGATGGACTTTTACACTATATGAAACACAAAGAGCTACTTTTAACTGTACGAATTCACTGACATTTTTTTGTCACCTAATATTTCTAATTTTCTGATTATAATATTGAATACTTTTTCAGTAACTAAGAAAAAAATAACATTCCCAGTCAAGTATCAATAAGTATTTAAATGAAAAACAATAGAAAATAACATACCGATTCTCCACTAAAATTCACATATGTTTGAGGTTTGGCCAACAAAACCGGTACCTCTCCTATGGAACCTGTGCTGATTGCATTGAACATGATACTTCATTAATCGAGGTCATAGTGACAGAATGAATTATTAACAATAAAGTCTATGGATCTTGGGTAAAGAGAAATGCATACAACTGGGAAAAATTGAAATAAGTACCTATCCCAATCAATGCTTTCGATTGTATAGTATTCATCAAAATGCCTTCTGATTGAGAGACGTGGTCAATCATTTCAAACCCAACCTAATTTTGGAAAGACCCCAAAATTACAATCAATCATATAAGGGATCAAGAGAGTTAAAACATTTTCTAATAAGAATGAAAACTACATAATGCGAATAAAATGAACAAATTAAACAAATTGAGTACAAGCTATTACATTATGCCGGGTTCCATGGTACTTGTTTCCCGGATTCCCCAAGCCAACAATCAGCCATGGAGTATACTCAGTTTTAGCCCTACTGGGTTCTGGTAAAGAAGCCAACACACGAAGCCTCGTAAAAGCCAAATGCCGTTGACGAAGACAAGGGGCTCTGGCTTTTGGAGAAGATACACCAGTAATACAAATTTTCGGAAAAGATATTGCATACAACATTGACCTGCATAAAGAAACTTTTATCAACATCAGATAGCATGTTTATGAATTGAAATTTTGAACGAAAGAACACTTACGTAAAAAGTACGCTGTCTAATAATTGAATACCCCGAAATGAAGGTTTACAGTTGGAGAAAACAGAGGAAGCGAGCTTTATTCTCTTGCTTACGAAATTTCAGTGTGATAAGTTGGCGGCACGCTCTGGCAGCAAGAAAGGAGTAAAATAACAGAAGGAGAGCTGAAGATTATAAAATGAACACGCGCCACCACTTATGGCCGTGGCCTGCCCGCTTCTATGTTACAAATAGATGGATAGTATTGCAGAGTGAACTCGTGTATCAATCAGGAAAGGAAAAACTTGAACAGGAGCTCGGCAGATATTTATTGAGGGATTTAGTTAAATAGGCTTGGCAATCAATAAATTTAATCAATAATATTCTTAATGAATAAATTGTAAGATATATTCTTTCTTTATTCTTTCTCTATTGAAAAGTCAATAATATTCTTAATGAATAAATTGTAAGATATATTCTTTCTTTATTTTAATTGGTTTAACTCAGGACTAATTATTTGAACTTTTAGTAATTCTTTCAATTGTTCTAAATAGTCTTTATATTTTGATAATTTTCCAAAGATTTTGGGATAATTATTCTTAGTTATATATCCTAATATTATTCCTTCCGATACTTCTTCTTCTATATCTTTATGTTCGAGTGATATATTATAAACTATATTTTTATTTTTGACAGTTTCGACAGAGTTAAATTTTATATTATTTATGCAAGCGTAATAAAATATCTTTATATATTTCTTCTAATTTGGACTGGGCAACATAATATATGCCTTGATATTTTTCAGTAATAGTTAATAAAAACGAAATATCTTTATTGTCCAAATATAATTTATCACAATCACTAGAAATAGATGTTTGTGAAGTGTTCATAAATTCAAACGATCAGAATTATATCTAACTATTCTATTTTCTTGATCTAAGTTTCGTAAAACTAAACCTGAAAATCTAATTTCAGTATTTTTTTGTAACCAAATTAGATGTTATTGTTGTTCGTACTGATGATATCTGATGATATTTAGTATTTTTTTTCACTTTTCTTGATTATTTTCTTGTTTTAATTCCCTGAGAAGTTTTTCTATCTCTCTAGATCTTAAATCAAAAGTATTATCTTTAACAATTCTAAGTCTCTCTATATCTTCTCCATCACCATTGTTCATAATTAAAAATAACAAACATGTAGAAGTATATGATTAAAAGCATATAATCAAAGTATGTAAATGACAGTAAGTAAGCTTACAGTAATCAAATAGAAATAAGCAGGGTTTTCCTCCAGTGTCATCCTATAGCTGCTTTACATGTACTCAATCAAACATTTGAATCAAATGAATATTAGATGTTTTTTTAATAAATTGGGTCCACAACTGCTTTCGCAAAAAGTTTTTCAATCAAGGTTGCATTTCTCACTCTAGAGAACTAGTCGTGTTTCTACAGACGCTATCTCACATTATTCAAAGTCTCTGTTTTCATTGCTATCTTGACTCCTTTCAAAAATACCTTACTTAGAACTTTTCCAAAACTACGGGGCCGTTCTCTTTGTATTTCGATTTTGGATTTTGAATTTTGGATTTTGGTTGTTTGTTTTGAGATTGCTGAAAACATGTTCTCTTTGTGATTTTGGAAAACTGTTTTCAAGAAAACTGAAAAATGAGTTTACTTTGTAATTTTTTTATATATTTATTTTGTGATATTTTATATGTAAAAAAATGGTTGATTTTTTGAATTACATTAATTTTAATGTTAATAAATCAGTTAGTTCTCTATGTCAATAAATTCATCATTAATATTGTTTTAAATAAACAAAAATTTAACTTCATACCAACAAAATCTTAACATGGATCTATATATAATGGCAAAATAACATAAGAAATTCAGGTGAAGGAAGTGTCTCACATTTACCAAATAATAATAATAATAAATAAAAAATTACAAAAAAAAAAAATCTTAACATGGATCTATATAATGGAAAAATAATATAAGAACTTCAAGTGAAGGAAGTGTCTCACTTTTACAAACAAAAAAAAAAATAATAATAATAATAATTAAAAAAAAATTTACAAAAAAAAATTAATCTTAAAATTGATCTATATATAATGGCAAAATAACATAAGAACTTCAATTGAATGAAATATCTCACTTTAAAAAATAAAAAAAAAAAATTTACATAAAAAAAAAAATCTTAACATGGATCTATATATAATAACAAAATAATATAAGAACTTCAAGTGAAGGAAATGTCTCACTTTTACAAAAAAAAAAAATAATAATAATAATAATAATAATTTACAAAAAAAATCTTAATATGGATCTATATATAATGACAAAATAATATAAGAATTTCAAGTGAAGGAAGTGTCTCGTATTTAAAAAAATAATAATAATAAATAAAAAAATTACGAAAAAAAAAATCTTAACATGGATTTATATATAATGACAAAATAATATAAGAATTTCAAATGAAGGAAGTGTCACACATTTACAAAAAAAAAAAAAAAAAAAAATCCAAAACGCGCGTTTTGATCGTTTTGGACTTTTTAACACAAAATATCCAAAACGCAATAAACTCGTTCTGAGTTTTCTTTGTATTTTTTTTTTGTGTTTTGGAAAACGCGTTTCTGAAAATGGACAAAGTGAACGTGTGTTCGATATTTCCAAAAATCGAAAACTCAAAACAGGCTGAAAACAACAAAAAGAATGGGGTCGTTAAAACTGAAACAAAGCTCAAATATTATCCCAAAACGCCACAACACATCAAAAAGCTGATGGAATTTCTGTTGACCAACAGATTCTTCAAAGAAGAAAACTCATTTTGGAAAATATCAATACTGCCGGGGTCATGAGAAACTTAATGAAAACCTTTTTTAAGAAAGTTTTGATAAAAACTCAAACATCATTTCATTCATAGATTGACATTGTACATACTGCAAACTATATACAGACACCTTTGGTACTCACCTTATGAAGTTTAGAACTCCATAAGTGATTATCTTATTACAAGCTTTGATATCTTCAGACTATCTACTAATATTTTTCTTGAATACAAGTGGTGTAAACAAGTTTTGAATAAAAGAGTACAAGTGCTTGACTCAGATATTTCGGGAGGCCTTTTCACTTAATCTCTTCCCCTTTTTATAGAGGTCTTGAATTATTTTCCTTTTCTTCTTTTTGGTGACAAGACAGGAATCTTATCTCTTCTGCAATAAATTTCTTGTTGAGTAGTCATCAATCACTTTTTTCGATACATTTATCTTTCTTGCTAGCTGGCTTCAATAATTCTTGATAATTTATCTTCCCAACGTACCTTCTTGTGGTCCAACATCCCCTGCTCCGAAGAAAGCATGTTCAATCATCGGCAAGTGGTTCATCTCAAAAATGGTTAATCTTCGCAATTGGAACGATGAGTAGCTGCAATGGGATGTATTATGCCCCGAAGAGTTTTTCCATGGAGGAGCTAGGGCAGAGAATTATATTTTTTGGTCGGAAGATAGCGGGAAGATTGAAGGAATGGTTCTTCATATATTTTTATTTAAGGGATTGTTTGGCTAATGAATTTTGCTGACTAGATAATTTTTGACATGTCAATGCCACCTTGGAAATTCTTAACTGCCACATTGGATAATATGTTATCGGATGTTGTTTTTAGGTTTATAGTGGTGGATGGGTTACTTGGTGTAAAATTGAGTGGGTGTTGAGATACTTTTTAAATTTGAGTGATTAAGTATAAGTTCGATGACCATTCATTAAATTTACACTATTTTTATGTCAATTTAAAATATCGTGGACCCTTTTAAGAGATGCCCAAATATATATTTTTTTAAAAAGGGCACAAACAAATGTTGACCCAAAAATTTGCTCCCCACATTTCTCTGGGAAGAGAAAGTTCTGTAAGAGCTCGTTTGGTAACGGGAAAATCTTTACCTCAACTTTTCAAATTCAATCTCAATTATTCATTCTTGATCAAGCCTACAATTTTTGACTTTTTAAACTTTTTTAAACCACACATCCATCAAAAAATAAAATAAAATCACAAAAACAAAAAATGTTCACATTACCAAATAGGCTATCGTTGCCGGCATCTGGTAAATCATCGCCTACATTTCGCCATTTTCTGCTAGCCGACGGATCCAGTTCTATAAATAAAAAAATTGTGATATTTCGATGTAAAATATGTGGTTGAAAAGTGATTTAAAGAAATATGTGTGATTAAAAAATGATTTGAAAAATATGTTGGTTCAGTGCATAAATCATAATCCACCTTATGATAAAAAATTTCCAAGATTTAAACATCCTTATCTGACTGAAATTAATTAGGTTGGAGGACGCTTTTTTTTTTTTTTGGTTCCTCTTTTTGACCCGGTATTGGAAGTTACCTTCGAGTGGAAGACTTGAATCTATTGTCAAAACACTTGATATTTTTATGTATAGAGCGTGAGTGCGATAATGGCAACTTCCCGAAATTTCAGCATTAGTTTTAGCTCCTTAATTTGATTATTTGAACAAATACGAATAGTGTTTGTTTGGCAAGACCAGCTACGCTACACACTTTTCTTTCATTTTAGCCTGTGGCCTGTGGATCCCTGCAAATGGGCATTGCTCTAGGGCTGAGCCGAGCCTGGCTTCGACTCGTCATGACTCACAACTTGAACTTGGTGGTTCATCAACTTTTATCAAAATTTATTAAAAATCTAATTTTAATCTCCATCAAATAATGGGCAATTCGTCCCCTAACAATGAAGTCAACAAATAGTGGACTCGTCCCCTTTGTGATTACAAAAATCAAATTTTAGGCATGCTCTACAGGAAGGTTTGGTATATTTCCAATTTCTTTATATCTTTCGGGTTTACTGTAAAATGTCCTACTTTCATCAATCAACCGTGCAGTACGGGGCTAATTAATTTAAATTTTCCTCGTCTAACTCAAGTTGAGTACATAAAATATATGCCTGAATTTTTGGTTCGAACCTACTATTTTCGCTTAAAGTTAAAGTCTTACATAGAAAATCATCTCATACTAGTCAACATTTATTCACATGTACAAGTAATTATTTCATTGCTGACTTTTAATTTTCTATACGTAAGAGACCTTCACTACACATGCAAGCTTGCAAAACGTACGTTTCAAGTGTTTCTCAACTGGGATTGGGAATTTGGGAAACTATTCAAAAATATTATAAGCCATCTTCCTCCCTAGCTAGGTCGATCTCTTCAGTGATCTTCTCCATATTATTACAGTGAAACAACTTTCGACAATGAATATTCTTAAGCTTTTCAAACCTCATTCCTCTTCAATTTGTATTATTCATCTGTTTCTTTTAATCGTAGGTTTATCAGTTGGTTTTGTATCCCTTTTATGTCTCAAAAGCTTCCCCTTCTCCTTCACAATTCCAGCCTTCCCATTCTTGCTTCCTCCTTCAATTTCAAAACTGCCACCGCCGCCAGCACCACAACTATCACCACCTCCGCCGCCCATCACGCATAATATGACCGACGAAGAGCTGTTGAAGAAATCATCAATGGTTCGACAAATTAGTCAAGAGTTTCTTGTTCCTAAAGTGGCATTCATGTTCTTGACACCAGGTTCACTCCCTCTGGCTCCTCTATGGGACGAGTTTTTTAAAGGTCATGACGGACTTTACTCCATTTATGTTCACCCTCATCCTTCTTTCAATGACTCAACGCCAGAAAATTCAGTTTTTTATGGCAGAAGAATTCCAAGCCAGGTTAGCTTAATTACTTCTAGATATGGTTGCTTACTTTTGAATATTTTTGAAGAATTTTGTTGATTTTAATGAACTTGATTCTTGATGCAGGCTGTGTACTGGGGAACTATATCAATGATTGATGCTGAAAGAAGGCTATTAGCTAATGCTCTACTTGACTTCTCCAATCAAAGATTTGTATTACTTTCTGATTCATGCATTCCACTTTTTAACTTCACTACAATCTACAAATACCTAACAGAAACAAACCTAAGCTTCCTAGGGTTGTTCGACGATCCTCGAAAACCGGGTCGAGGTCGATACAACCGCCAAATGTGGCCAACTATTACCATCGAGCAGTGGCGGAAAGGCTCCCAATGGTTCGAGATCCATCGTGAACTCGCCATTAAAATTGTATCCGACCAAAAATACTACCAAGTTTTTCAGGAGCATTGCCTTCCACCTTGTTACAACGATGAACATTATTTTCCAACTTTGGTGAACATTCTTTGCCCGGAAATGAACTGGAATAGGAGTATAACATGGGTTGATTGGTCAAGGGGTGGACCTCATCCTAGGAAATTCGGATGGATTGACATAAAAGTTGAATTATTTGATCAAATTCGGTTTGGAACCGAATGTATGTATAATGGAAATACAACCAAAATATGTCACCTTTTTGCTAGGAAATTTTTACCCAACACACTTGGGCCATTGCTTAAGGTTGCTCCCTTGGTAATAGGATTTGGTTCTTGATTTTCTTGGGTAATATTTTTCACTTGTGGCCATTATTTGTAATTCTCAATTTGTAATGATAATTTGTTCTTATTTGCAATAAATCTCTATCTCAACCTCTACTAACTTTACTAGCAAAATGACTAGAATTCTGGTGAAACATTATGCGAGAGCCATTTTTTGGAAAGATGAAATAGAAATTGTTTCACTACCCTTTCAAGAAAAAACAATTTTTAGGAAGTTTTGACTTTTCTTGGGGATAGATCATAAAAATTGCATTAGCATAATTTGATGAAAAAAGTTGTGATTACTATCAATTAAGCTATATTTTTATCAATGTTCCAAAAATCCGTTAGATCATCGTTCGTGATACGTTAAAAGGTTAAGGGTTGAACCGAGATCAACCTGGAGTTAAAATAATAAATAAATAGATAGATTTATATAATACATTAAACTTCTAATAATTAAAATATATCATTTTAAAATTCATATTCAACATCATTTATGGAGCAATTTAACTTCAAATGGTGAAACTAAATGTATCAAAACAATGTTATAGTCTATATCAACGCGTAAAAAAACGTTGTGAAAGGGTTTTTACAGTGTTCGCATGAGCGTTGCCAGGTTCGAAGTTGCCGTTGAGTAAAAAGTTACTGAAACGTTCGGCGGCGGTTGCAATGGATAGAAAATGTTATTCTCTCATGAATACCTTGAAGACCTTCTGGATAGTAGCCAATGTGACGCGATCCCGGGAGGGGAATCTCGTCGAATAACGCAGAATAACGATAATTAAAACCTAGGAAAGATCTAAATCAGATCTGACTCGAAAATAACAAGAATTAAAATACTGGAAAGATAAAATTGACGATAGGACCTTGACCCAAGATTCACGACGCAAATAATTGACGATGCAGAATCGAGATCCAAGGTTTTCGAAACACCACAAGGACTTGTCAATTTCCTTGATAAGATTCTAATCGGACACGCCACAAATATTCTCGCGAATATTTGATAAGTACAACGCCACAAATATTTTCACAATATTTGATAAGCCGGATTTGTTCTTGAAGAACACAAAAGGGACTCCTCAACCTTTTAATTGGAGAAAACTCTCTCAACTCAAATTCAATATTCAAAACTAAACTTAACTGTTTTTACAATGAATGTAAAGCGATATAAATAAGAAAAATAACCTAACATCTAATTTACTCAAAATAGACTTCTAATTAAACTAGGAAAATAACCAAAAACTAAAAAAGGAATAAAATAATTAAAAATCCGGAAAATCTGGCCGCTACTCATTTACGGCAGTGAATAATTCTTTTACGGCCGTAAAGGCCTTTCTGAACAAAATCTGATTTATTGTTTACGGCCGTGACGAATTTCTTACGGCCGTGAAATTCCCCTTTTTGAATGTTACGGCCGTAACTTCCAAGCTTACGGCCGTAAGCCTCGTTCTGCAGAAAATCTTCATTTTTCCTCGTTAATTGATTACGGCCGTGATTGTAAGATTTACGGCCGTGAATACATGTTTTACGGCCTGAAGAATTTCCATTACGGCCGTAAGGCCTTTTCTGCATAAACAATTTCTTTTACTCGATTCGGCTCGATGCGTCCCTCTTCTCGGCCCGATCCCAACACGGTACTTGCTCCGTTTTGCACGTAGATCACTATCATATTGTTGATGGCTCGACTTCGCCCTTCGTTGCCTGGTCTGGATCACATCATACTCCCTCTCTTGAAAAGGATTCGACCTCGAATCCATTTTTGGTCGGCTTTTCAAATTCCTCCTACTTTCCTGGGCTCGATGATCATGTTTATGCCTCGTGCTTGCTTTCAACATTTTGGGCTGCTCATTTGAGCCAACATATTTCTTTCCCGCCTTAAGTTCATGGTTTGACTTCGGTACCTGTAAAACAGAATTTAAAGAACTTGGGAGGGGTTTGTTAGCGTGAGTAAGTGCAAATAGACTCATTTTTGTGGTAGACTCTCTTTTCTTTTGCTTTTTGCACTCAGTCTCTCCTTTTTCTGAGGTTTGAACCTCAACTCTCTTTTCTTTATTTTTCACTCCCTCTCCTTTTTCTGAGGTCGTGGCCTCAACTCTCTTTTCTTTAATTTCCACTCCCTCTCCTTTTTCTGAGGTCGTGGCCTCAACTCTCTTATTTTTCCCCTCAAACTCACTTTTCACTTTCAATTGATCTTTCAGGGCGTCAGTTGGAGATAGTGGCATTAGAGTAAACTTTTTCCCCCCTTTTACCAAGCTGTATCTATTCGTATACCCATCATGTAGCACAGCCCTTTCATGTTACCAAGGTCTCCCCAACAGTATATGACTAATTTGCATTGGCACCACGTCACAAATTACCTCATCAGAATACCCACCCAAAGAAAAATTCACCAAGGCCTGTCTCTTCACCTTAACTTCCCCTGACTCAGTCAACCATTGTAATTTATAAGGCGTTGGATGTTTCGTTAAAGGTAAGCCTAATTTTTCCACCAACATTGTACTAACCACATTAGTACAACTTCCCCCGTCAATCACCAAGTTACAAACTTTTTCATCCACTAAGCATCTAGTGCGAAAAATATTATCCCTTTGCCCATCCACATTTTCCAAAACATTCGCCTTACGCTTAGCGCTAAGAACATGCCTATCAGTAATTGACTCATCCACCACAACATTTTTAGCCCCTTCACTATCACACCTAACCTTTTTACGTGGACAATCAAGTGCAATGTGACCCCGTTCCAAACATTTAAAGCACTTAACATTTTTACCCTTGACAGGCTTGGAATCAGAATTATTTTTACCTTTGGTTGTCGGTTCCTCCCTCCTTTTATGAACATGATCACTACTCTCCCGTTTTGATGTCTCTTTATACTTCAATTGCCTTTCATCACCCCCATCTCCACCTCTAGAATTGGATTCACGCTCCTTATGCCTCCTAGCCCTAGAATCCGCCTGATGTTGCTCTTTTTCCCATTGAGCAAGTTCTGCTTCCTTTCTTTCCATCCTAGCCATCAATCTCTCAAGTTTTACCTTCATGGCCTCCATCTGTTTAAAATTCTCGTGGTCACCTGTTGATGGAGATTTTTCCCTGCGAGACATGATTAGCTTTCAAAGACAAACAAAAATTCCTCTCGTGTTTATTTTCACTCGTGTATCACACTCAACCCCTTCAAATTTTACCCAAGAACAAACCAAGGATCAACAATTAAGGAATTTATGGAAGATACGAAAAGTAAAAAAAATTAGGAAATTCTCGAAAAATTCGATTTTTTTTAATCTGTCAGAAAATTTGACTACGAGTATGGCAGAAAAAACGGAACTGAATTTGGACGAAAAACGAAGAAGAAAAACACTTTTGAATTTTTGGGACTGACTCTTATGGATCAAACTGGAAAAATTTATGACTGACACGAAGAATGCGAAGAACACGAAAAAAATCAAGAAAATCAAGAAACGCAAGAATCTGAAATAGATCCAAGCTCTGATACCAGATGACGCGATCCCGGGAGGGGAATCTCGTCGAACAACGCGGAATAACGATAATTAAAACCTAGGAAAGATCTAAATCAGATCTGACTCGAAAATAACAAGAATTAAAATACTGGAAAGATAAAATTGACGATAGGACCCTGACCCAAGATTCACGACGCAAATAATTGACGATGCGGAATCGAGATCCAAGGTTTTCGAAACACCACAAGGACTTGTCAATTTCCTTGATAAGATTCTAATCGGACACGCCACAAGTATTCTCGCGAATATTTGATAAGTACAACGCCACAAATATTTTCACAATATTTGATAAGTCGGATTTGTTCTTGAAGAACACAAAAGGGACTCCTCAACCTTTTAATTGGAGAAAACTCTCTCAACTCAAATTCAATATTCAAAACTAAACTTAACTGTTTTTACAATGAATGTAAAGCGATATAAATAAGCAAAATAACCTAGCATCTAATTTACTCAAAATAGACTTCTAATTAAACTAGGAAAATAACCAAAAACTAAAAAAATAATAAAATAATTAAAAATCCGGAAAATCTGGCCGCTACTCATTTACGGCAGTGAATAATTCTTTTACGGCCGTAAAGGCCTTTCTGAACAAAATCTGATTTATTGTTTACGGCCGTGACGAATTTCTTACGGCCGTGAAATTCCCCTTTTTGAATGTTACGGCCGTAACTTCCAAGCTTACGGCCGTAAGCCTCGTTCTGCAGAAAATCTTCATTTTTCCTCGTTAATTGATTACGGCCGTGATTGTAAGATTTACGGCCGTGAAATACATGTTTTACGGCCGTGAAGAATTTCCATTACGGCCGTAAGGCATTTTCTGCATAAACAATTTCTTTTACTCGATTAGGCTCGATCCGTCCCTCTTCTCGGCCCGATCCCAACACGGTACTTGCTCTGTTTTGCACGTAGATCACTATCATATTGTTGATGGCTCGACTTCGCCCTTCGTTGCCTGGTCTGGATCACATCACAATGAGTTGTGTATTTTAAAATATTATAATGTTTAATCCACCTAATTATAGAAAAGTATATTTATAATTGCTCATTATTGGCCAAATGACTTCTTATCTACATATATTTCGTGAAAATCACTCTTTGTTTCGTAAACTCGAGTATCATTTAAATTTGGTAATTTCCAAAATAAGTAAGGGTAGTTTGTTTTACACAAGTGTTTTATAGAATATGTCGACATAATTGTTATTTCAATTCGATTTTTTTCCCAATACAACATAATTACAGATATCTCAATTTTCAATATTTCAAGTACTTGAATTTCTTCTAGAGATTTACAATTAGTTATGTCAATATATACTCTCTTACGAATATATGTTTTCTCAATAAGATCATCATAATCATTTGCTCCATTTTTATTTGGGGATCTTTGTTTGAATCAGATATTTCTACGCTTCAAGCATACCATGCGTCAATATGAGATGCATCATCTGTAGCTAGTACACGATATTTTATTAATCTCTTATAGATATTGAATAAGTGCATCTTGTAGTTATGTTATCTTTTGAACTTCTCATTCATATTTTCAATCGAACTTCTAGTTCGTATTATCAATAGCGAGAATATAAATAACATAATATGATACATTTTGTGTTATTTTCAACTACTAGTCATCCCGTATATACTGAGAAATCATGCTATAAGCATCACCTATTAAAATTCATCATTCATGCTCTTTCATAACATTTGATTTCAAACTAAATAAGTATTCTCACCGTTGACATCAAAAATTGACGTTGACATGCATGTGGCAATTCTTTTATCAACTTATATTGAATTTTTTTGGAATTATTTGATAGAGGATTCAAATTTATGGAGGAAGTCTTATGGTTGAAACTATTTTGAAAGCGTTTTTATTCCCAAAATTTTCGCATGCATTACAATGGCGTAAACCTTTCCATTTATAGACAAATACATAGGGTTTACTGTAGCATGACAAATAAAATAATACAAATTTTCATCATAATCAATGCAAATGGTGCCGATTTCTTGTAATTTAGGCATAACCCACGTGATAGTGAGCCCTCTATGATAACATTCTCTACAATTTACATAGTAGGCGATATGTAGAAGGCAATTTGTCAGTATCATGCCGCATTAGGTAATCCACTTGCATTGAGGTAGGTATCTTTCGCACTGAATGGAGTCCCATGTGGGCCATATGTTACTTAGGTTGATATTTTACCGACCTTAAAGAGGGGGAGCTGAGTCATAAAATTATGAGGCCGGAGGTCGGGTGGACCTTTTGTTCCACGACTGGGAGACCTAAAATGGACCAAGCCCATTTTATTAAGAACATCTTTTCAATTGCTGAAAACATGTTCACCAATTTTACCGAACTGGGTCTTGCAAAATATTTGGTGATCAACAATTGTCCCCCAAGGTCTTGTACTGAATATATCCGGTACAGACCTTTTATCTTCCTTTTAACAATTGTCTTTGCATTGTTTCTCCAACAAGCCTTTTGATTTTTCCTAGGTAATAATTAGCCATCAAATCATGCCTTTTTTTGGTTTCAAGGTAAGGGGATGTTTGGCTCTTTTCATCTATTGAATATTATTCATTAGATTTCAAGGTAAAGTGGATGTTTGACTCTTTTCTAAAATATTGATTTAGATTTTTTTTCTAGAATAGCGATATTGTACTGGATTATTGAACGAAAATTATTACATTAAAACAAATATTATTTTAAATTAGTATAGGCAAAACGATATAACCAAATTGAATAACTATTCCGATTTCTTATGAAAATTCAAAGTTAAGAGAAAACTGACTTTTACTTTAAGTAGGAAAAAAATTCTTGTCTTTATTTGATTGAAGATAAAATTATTTTTTCTATTAGAATTGCTTGAAATTTGTGAACAGAAAGAAGATAAATTTTCCTAACTTAAGCAAAAAATTTCTGGAATATTAATTATAATGTTGTGTTACTTTAGGAGCAATAACGAAGTAGGCTGTGTTCGGCTATCCATTATAAATCAAATTATAATAGGTACAATTTCTTATACTACTTTTAACCGCACACATTTTCTCTCTCCAATTTTTAACCACGTATCTTACCTAAAAACCCAAATAATACACATCATAATTCAAATTCCTTTTATTAGGACTGCCAAATAGAGACTTATTCATAATAGATAGTTCTAATATTCTTCTAGAATATTAATTATATTGTTGTACTACTTCAGGAGTAATTACGTAATAAATTATCAATTTAAAGGTAAAAATTAATATTCAACAACAATAATATATTTGTAATTTTTATAGACATATTTATGATTAATGCTCTATGGAATATTAATTATATTGTTGTACTACTTTACGAGCAATAACACGATGAATTATCTATGTAAAGATAAAAAGATTTGACAACAATTATGTGTGTGTGTGTGTGTGTGTGTGTGTGTTAGCTCACACACATTAAACACACTTATAAATATGTAATATGCATGTGAATTGAAAAGAAAGACATGCCTCTACAGAGTAGGATTATAATGCATGAATTAAACATAATAACATGGGTACATGATCTACGTGCATGAATTAAGTGTAACCAGAAATGGAAATGGAAATGGAAATGGAAACGGAAACGAAATTGGATTTAGTTAGAAGCGGAATTAAACAAAGGCTAATGCTATTTTCACAAGGTAGTCCACAATCTAGTTGACAGTTGGTGAGAAAATTACCATAATATCCCTAATTGAGTTAAATATGAATTAAAGTCTTATTTTACATAAAATCTATTTAAATCTTACACATAATAATATTAACAAATAATAAATTAATTATATTTAATCTATGTCTGTTTACGTCCCTCATATACTTCACGGAAAAAGAAAAGATTTAATTAGAAGTTTACATAGTGAATATATTTAGAATTAGAAAGAACTGGAAGAGGTTTGAGTACAAAAGTTATAGAAATAAATGATGAAATTAGAAGATTAGTAAGACAACATAACGAATATCTTAAATTAATAGAAATAATTGAAATTAAACAAGAAGGAAACAGAAGTATGAATGAATATAGAGAAAGATCCTTAAGAAGAGTTAGAAGAAGAATATAATTATGATATAATTTCGTAAAATTGAATTTCAAGATCCGGTCCAATATGGTATCAGAGCCAGCACCAGAGTGAGCAATATACTTAGAAATTTATTAAAAATGTCTAAAAAATTACCAATAATCGAACCTAGAGTATATAATTATAAATCTAAAGATTTACCTAATAATAGCCAATGACCATTAATAACTAAAACATATGAAAAATTTATACAATTTATACTATTAGGAGAAGGAGGATTTGGAGAACATAAACAATTGAATTGGACAAATTTATTTTTACAAAATAAATTAGGAATAAGTTTAGATAAAACTATAGAACAAAATTCAGAATAATCTAAAAACACATAACAAGTTCAAGAAATTGTCAATAATTTATCATTAGAAATAAGACAAATGATAAAAATAACTAACAATTATAAAGATGTAAACAAAAATATACAAATACAAATATTAGAAGTAAAACAAAGTGTAAATAACCTATCAAAATAATTAATAACCTTAGAAAACCAAATTAAACAAATAACTGATAAAATAAATAAGATAGAAAATATGGTAGGAGTATATGAAAACCCAATAAAAATTACAGAACAAAAAATTATTTTAAAACAAATAAATATGATTAGAACAATTAAAGAAGAATAAATAGGGAAAAATGATTTACATAAAAGATTAGATAATATACAACAAAAAATTGAAATTATAAATCAAAATATAACAAAAAGTTATGACGAAATGGAAAAAAGAAAACCTAAAAGAACAATAACTGACTAATAATTTAAAGCTATCAATAGATTAGGAATCAATATGATTATTGAACAAATAGAAAAATTTATGAAAAATCCTAGAGAAGAATGTGAAGAAGATTACATAACAGAAGAAGTTCATATATAGAAAAATTTTAAAATTTTAAAATAGAAGAAATTAATTTGAATGAAAGACAACAAGCTTTAGTACTAGCAGGACAAAATCCACCAGAATATATACAACAACCAGAAACTAACCAAGTTAAAAAAGAAACTACAAGTAATACTAATCCACAGAATACACCAGAAATTTATATGAATCAAAGACAAAACCAAAATTTTAGAACTAATAATTTTATACCACAACAAAAATATTATATTAAGCCAAATAATAATTATCCTATAGAATATACACTATGGAGAAGTATGGAAACACAAATTAGTTCAGAATGAAGATAGTTAGATTTAGAATGTAGATCATGAATTAGAATTATGGAGGAAATCTCTGGCTATGATGACATATACTAGAGAATTAACAGGAAAATGATTTCAATTAATGTTAAAAATTGTATTTATAGGAACCACTGCAAGATGGTGGGAAAAATTTAATAGAAACTTATATAGAACAAATTGGAGGAAATGATTAAGATGAAATATGAACTATACTTAGCAGATATGAAAATGCATTTAAAAAAGAATATACATTCGTATTATATAGAGATACTAAAATTAGCTCAAAACTAAGAAATAGATATTTATTAGAAATTTTATCAATATATGACAAGTGTTACTTTAAACAATTTGCATATGAATTTAGAAAATATTTTGAAAAGGCAGAATATAATCATCAAACATATGGTATGGAAATTATAAACCAAATATTTTTTAAACTACAAAATCCATGAAATTTAGAATTATTTAGAAAATGGGAAAAATTAGAAATACCATTAAGTAATAATAGTCTAGGAGCAAGAATACAATTTATAAAAATGTAATAGAAAGAAAAATGTATGTAAGCAAATAATATGATGAAATTTCACAAAGTAAGTAAAAAATCATTATACTGTAATAAATTACAATATAAATCAACTCAATGAGGATGTCATCTACAAAGAAAACATAAGAAAAAGAAATATTATAAAAAATTTAAATTTAGTGACAAATTTAAAAAATTTAATAAATATAAAAAACCATATAATAAAACATGTAAAAGGTATAGAGTACCTATAGAACAAGAAGAAGGATGGAAAGAAATTCCTGAAGATGAAGAAATTTATGAACTAGAAGAATATGAAGTAATAAATTCAATTATGGAAATAAAATATTCAAAAAGTAAATATACTGAATCTAATGAAGAAAAATATTTATACGTAAATATGATTAGACAAATAAGTGAATAAGGTAATCTAAAGAATATGAATATCAATTAGAAGAAATTGAAGAACAACTAAATGAAAGATTAATATTTAATCCAAAAATGTATAAAAAGATCTTAAAATCCAAATTTGATGTAGAACCAAAAGAAATATTTAATTTACCATTTTGGCAGAAAAATAAGGAAAAAGTATGTAGCAAGAAACCATAATCACCCTATAGACATAAGAGATACTACATGAAATACATTAATACCTATAATAAATGAAGAAATTATAAGACAAGAAATAAATCTATTGAATCTTGAATTAAAAGGAAAAATAAAAAACATATATTTAGGAGCCGTATAAATTATTGCTAAAGCCTATTTTATAGAAGGAATTGATATACCTATAGAATTCTATATTATGGATGATAGAATTGTAAGTTCAATTCAAGATGCTTAAATAGGAATTGTAACAGGAAATTTAATATACCAAAAAGTAAAATTTACAATAAGACCAAACTTTAGTGTAAGGATGGGAGAACAAAATAAAAATAAAGCCTTAATATTATATTACAAATTAAGAGGAATTGATATGAAACCAGGAAGTAAAACTATAAGTTTAACTATTAGAACAATTTATGCATTTACTTGCAAACATGAAGTAAAAATTAAGAATGCTAGAAAAACATACATAATAGAACCCTTATTTAAAAATTTATTAGAATACAAACTAACTAAAGAAAATTCAAGAATGATTATACCAGAAGATATAGAAATAGATTTTAAACAAGCTAATCAATTAGTAAATATGAATAAACCACAAATAGAATTTGGAAGAAGATCAATTAGTTTAAGAAGAAATAGTAGTACAAAATCATTACCTAAAATAGAAAATAAAAATGATTCAGAAAAATAAATAATGACAAAAATACATAGAAAAATACCTAGAATGAATCTATCTAAAAGAAATGATACAAAATAATTTGAAGTTATGATAGAAATTAAATTAATAAGAAATGGAAAGAGCAGAAAGTATTAATAGATATTGAAACAACTGTATCCCACATGAAAGAAAATATAATAGGAGATTTAGAAGTTAAATTAACAAATAATTCAATCCAAATACATGATTATTTTGAAAATATTCATCCCATGAATACTTACGTAGAATTACCAATAAAAATAAATAAAGTAAATGAAATAATCATAAATATGTATGTAGAACATACTGGAAAGGTAAATATAGAATTGTTATTAGGAACAGATTTCTTAGGACAAGTAAAACCTTATTACATAAAAGATGATAAAATGCTATTAACAATACAAAATGAGAATCTAGTTATACCAATGTTATTATGAATAGAATACAAGGAGGAAGAGAGCATATTTACATATTAACTAAAATGAATTAAAATAGATATCTCAGTAAAAATTATCATGCCTTGTTTGATACATGAGAATCATCTTATTTATTTTTAAAAAATGTATTAACTCCAGAAATGTGGAATAATAAAAAAGATAATGAAGAAAGGATCATACTAACAGGATTTGATGGAAGTACAAATTTAATAACTAAGGTAGCAAGGAATGTTAAAATACAAATAGGAAAATATGAACTACAAATACTTTATGTATATCAATTTGATGATATGCCAGGGGATATATTATTAAGAAATAACTTTATAAAACAATATTATCCAATAACTATTGATGAAAAAGTTATACTGTTATCTACCCCTTGTCACCATATAACAATAGCAATTAGAATTAATGATCCTTATTGTAGAGAAAAAAATGCCTCATTTAGCGGCTCAGAATAGTGAGGATAGACAAAAATTAATACAAACAACACAATTTATGCCTAATAAATAGAGGATAAACCTAATACAAGAGCATTATGATCAAACAGCAATAAAAAATATTACAGGAGAATTATTAAAATTATCAGGAGATAATAGAAAAATGACACATAAATATACATACGGTAGAAATTATATTAGAAGACGACACTAAGATTATTAGTGTAAAACCAATTAAATATACACAAAAAAGAATTACAGGAATTTGAAATGCACATAAAAGAAATGTTAGAAATGAAATTTATTAGAGAATCTAATGGTAAACAAAGTAGTCTAGCTTTCATAGTAATGAAACATTCAGAACAAAAAAGAAGAAAATCTAGAATGATAATTAACTTAAAAGGTTAAACATTTATACAAAAGAATTAAATTATCCAATTCCAAATCAACATGTATTATTTAACCAAATTAGAGGAAATAAATATTTCTCTAAATTTGATCTAAAATCAGGATTTTATCATATTATGTTAACTGAAGAATCTAGATATTTAATAGCTTTTCTTACAGTACCACAAGGATTTTATGAATGGAATGTTTTACCATTTGAGTTTAAAAATAGTCCTGGAGAATTTCAAAGATACATGAGTAAAATATTTAAAGACTCTTACTTTTTTATTACTGTATATATTGATGATGTCTTTATTTATTATGAAACTAGAAAAGATCATATAAAACATCTTAATATTTTTTAGATATTGTAAAAAATAATGGAATAATTTTATTAGCTGCAAAAATGGAAATAGCTCATGAAAATGTAGAATTTTCAGGATCTATAATTAGCCAAGAAGGAATTAAACTCCAAAAACACATATGTATAAAAATACAAGAATTTGATAATCATATAAAAGATAAAACACAATTACAAAGCTTTTTAGGATTTGTGAATCAGACTAGGAAATATGTACCTAACTTAGCAAAACATTTAATTCCATTACAAAAAAGACTAAAAGGAAAAATTAGATGGATACCATGGTCCAAAGATGAAGAAGAAGAAGTACAAAAAATTAAAGACATTTGTAAAGATTTATCAGAATTAGAATTACCCAAAAAAAATGTGAATGGATTATAGAAACCAATGCATGTGAAACGGCATGTGGAGTGATGCGTGTCGTAATGCAACCAAATATAATTACTTCATAATATCAATTAATAATGTAGTAGCGAGAGTAAAGGTCGAACCCACAAGGAACAGTGGACCTAATTAGTTGCTCAAGAAATTAGAATAGAGTGGTGGGTTTGTTGTTTGGATTTTCTTAAATGAAAACTATGCATAAAAATAACAAGTAAAAGTATTTAAATAACTAATATGAGAGAAGATCTTGTTCTCGGGTTCGATTTTTCCATCAATTATTGTTATGCTTTTCCTTGCAACGCGTTTCTATCCCTAACTTAATTTATCAATCGTAAATAATCAACAAGATCTGATTATTTCAATTCTTCCTTATGTAAATTAAATCAAAACAAGCTCTTTGATTCAATTCTAGCCAATGGGTAATCCTAAACAAGCTCTTAGAATTTAACGCAAGGCTAGTGTGAAAAGTGAGAAGAAATAGATTGAATTTGATTATCAATTTCACAAGCTCTAATTAATAAATTCAAGTCGAATTATTACTAAATATGCACGAGATTAATTTGCTACTATTAGTCGAAATCTAATGACAATTACGGATCAAAAGATTTAAACATAGCATATACAAGAGTTTAGAGACTAAAAAATTCAATTGGCCAAATCAAATATATTAATCGAATAAACGCAATAAATATTCAGAACGTAATAGTTCAACAATTGAAAGGAAATGGATAGATGCAACTTTACTAGTTTGTAGGAAAAGAAAATAACAAAATTGAATTGATACAACTTCCTCCTTGAACAAGATAAGGAATTTAGCCCAACATGGTCATGGTGAGTTCTTCAAATTGATTCATAAATTCGCCTTGTTGTTGATGTTCTTGTGCTTGAAAATCTCCCAAGAATGTTCTATCTTTTGCCCTCAACTTCCAGCCTCCATTCTGTAGTGATTTTCTTCTTTTGATATCCTCAAAAACGTGCCCTAAGGTTCCCAAGAAGATATACCAAAAATAGACCTTGAAACCAGCAGGGCAAGTTTCTGCGGGAAAGTTATGGACGTAAGTTATTTTGCGGCCTTGGTCCCCAAACTTCATTTTTAAGCACTTTTTAGTCATTTTTCCTCTTTTCTTGTCCTTTGTGATCCTACACAACTCAAAACATAAAAATGTATTAACACTACTTAGATGAAACTAAACCAATAAAAAAATACGACAATAGGTGAAATAAATCAATGCTAATAAAGCACTTATCAAATCCCCACACACTTGAATTATTATTCATCCTCGAACGATGATGTAAAAGAAAAGGAACAAGATTCAAACAAACAGATAGACCTATAATTCGGAGAGTCAAGGTTACAGCCTACTTCTCTTCAGCTTGAAACTTTAATTGCATAATCGGAGTGTGTAAGTGTTTCCAAGAGATGCATTATCCAATATCCCCCGAACAGAAACACAAGAATTCACTACTCCCGACCCAGTTCGTATCCCAGTGTGATTTATATCCTTCCACCTCTCATGAGTTCTCTTTTGACATCTATCAACGAGTTACTACAAGGGAATTGGTTTCATCCAATTCCAGCAAAAGCTACAAGTTGTCCATGGTGAAAATTCAGTCAACACAATATCTTTAGCCCCAAATCAACAATACAGAACCTAAATCAAGCAATTCAAACCATCCATAAGTATATGTAATGGGAGCCAACACCCTCACAAAATATTTTCTCTCTTCGCACAAAAGTGTATAAGGGTAACAATTTCACTCAACTCACTGCATGGAGAATTTATTACCACAAACTGCTCAAATGTCATAACCAGAGCCAACAATAACACAAGTGCAAAGTAAAAGTCTTTTCTTGGTTGTAATAGGGCTTCGGTTTAGGTAGGATAAAAGGGAGACATTTAGGCTAAGTTGAGAAGGAATTTCACAAGCTAGGTCAATTCAGCATAAATGTTTCTTTCTTCTCCAACACGAATTTCATAGTTTCCTGTTGCCCAACTGAGTTAACACTTGATTTTTTTTTATTTCATTTTTTTGTGCAAGTTGAATGTTTGTCTTCCTCAACTAGTAAATTTTCTTGACTAAGCTTTTTCCTTTCTTTGATTTTTCTTTCCTTTCTTTTTTTTTTTTTTCCTTTTTTTTTTCTTTCAACAACAACTTTTAACATTTGGCTAGATCACCACATAGTCCTTAATCACAACAAGATAGAGATTGTAACTTCTGAAACTTGAACCACCACATGATCTTCAATCAATGATGAGCTTTTCAATCTCTTCTCTATAGATTCAAAATAGAGAACATGAAAGAATGGGTATTCGTAGCTTGTAGCGTGGCATCAAAATTTCAAAGAAAGACTAATGCTCAAAGGTGCTTCTATTGGTAAATGTATCGTGGTGGGCCCGTTTAGATAGTCAAATTTGGTTTACCCTAATACCTCTACTATGTTTTGCGCTTGAGCCAAGCAGCTACAACAACATGTACACAAAAGCACATCCAAGAACAAAGCAACCATGATGCAAACCACGTAGCAATTGTAGCTACGCAACCCACAAAATATTGAATCGACCCAAGAACGCCAAGAAACCACGATTTATGGATCCAATTAAAATTAATTGAACCAAGCAACCAATACAATCACTGGGATATATTGACCTCTTGATCACAAGCAATATTAATTCTCACCGAGATTTGAACAAACAAGAATAACCCGCAAGTTCGAATTGTGTTCAATGAAGAACGAAGTTGAAAGCAATTTGCCTCACAATAATATCAATAATTGTCTTAAGTTTGTCTAAAACAATGAATGGAAAAGACTATAAATAAGCAAACTAAAACCCTAGCAAAATCCTAACTGGCTCAAAATAGAGATCTAATTAAAGTAAAATAGTTAAATAAAGAAAAGGAAACAAGATAATTAAAAATCTTGCGAATCTGATTCGCTAGCTATTTACGGCCGTGAAGAATCTAGTTACGGTCGTAAATGATTCTCTAATCCAAAATTGATATCGCAGTTACGGCCGTGACACATTTGATTACGGCCGTGAATGTCTTTCCTTTGAATGGTTACGGCCGTAAGCCGCTCACTGATGAAGAGTTATGACCGTGACTTCATTATTTACGGCCGTAAGTGTAAAGACTATAAATTCTGCATTTTAACCCGAGACTGGATTACGGTCGTGACAAGCTGGGCATTACGGCCGTAAGGATGAATCTGGTCCTTTTTCCTTTGTTTGGTTTGAATATTTGAATTTTCCCGTCAAGCCTGCTATGATTCGTATTATCGAGGTTCTGGATCACATCAAACCATGTAGGACACACATCAAAGAAATAAGAGCATAATATAAAGAGTAAAAGCAGCTCATAGGCTCAAAATCTTACAAATTACGGTTCATATGTGTTGTTCCCGTCCAATTATGAAGTATAGGTCATTGCTCAATCTTAATTCCGAATTCCAATTCTATTGGCTGATGGCTACTCATAGAAGTCTGATAACCTCTGCTAGAATTAGGTTGCTCAGGGTATTTCAGAGAGGATCATATCAATTTTAGTTTGGGTTGGGTTGGGTTGGGTTGGTTAGGTTGCATACATTTGACAATTTACCTCCATTTTCAACCTATTTAAAATTTGTTGGACGAGTTCATCTCTCTATGTGCTCATTTCATATCCAATTATGCAATTAAGAAGTTTGATTACTCAAAATTTATCAAAAGTGAGGCTGCTTCCTATTACACCAAAATGTGGGTCTAGACACAATTACGGAATATAAATGAACTGGAAACTAAATAAAAAAAAGAACAATAAACACTACTGGATCACAAAAAGTGACAAAAATAAAGGAAAAATAACCAGAATACATCCATCCCCCCCCCCCAACACTTGAATGACACAATGTCCTCATTGTGGATATAAACCATAAAAAAGGGGGGAAGGGAGACTCCCCTGGAGGTCTATGGTGGCGGTGGCCCGTCATGGGGCCTCCGTAGCTGGCGGATTTCTTCACGGTTCCAAATGTGTAGTAAGGTTAAGCATTAGGCAGAACTCTAAAATGCCTAATCATCAATGCTCCAAGAGATCTCATTCCTAAGCTACAAAATCAACAATCAAACCCTAATTATGGTCTCTAGTTGCTCACAAATCCATGGTGCAAGGTAGCGGTGCCAAGGAGAGAAAACAAAGAGCGTAACACCCTTAGGGCATTTTCTCAAATAGGTAGTGTGCAGACTTGTGTTAGTGCTTTGGTGTTTGGATGAGAGCAATGAAATATACCCATAAACATATGGAATAATCAACATAATGCCATAACAACAAAGTATGAGAAAAGTTTGAGAAAATTAGAGATTATATGCACCATTTGTAATAGAGAAGATGAAATTGTATGCAACACCCTTCAATGCTTGCTTTATGCACGAAATTGATGAGAGAAATTAGGGAAGTGAAGAGTTTTAGGGTTGTGGGGAGAGGAATAGGTGTGAGTGAATAAAATAGGGATGCTTTGATTTTAAAAGACGCGAGACTTAAGGCCGTGAAGAATTTCCTTAAGACCGTAAGTGCTATGCGGGTTAAAAAAATTTGAGTCCATTATAGCCGTAAGATAGGTGGTTACGACCGTAACTAACACGCTGGACAATTTGATGAAAATGATGCTCAATGAGTTACGGCTGTGAAGAACATGGTTACGGCCGTAAGTTAGCTCCTGTCCCTTTTTTTTTTTACTAAAGAAAAGGAATAAAATGAAATAGTAACAAAAAGAATGAGAGAGTAGAGAAACTCCCCTCTCGGGTTGCCTCCCGAGCAGTGCCTGTTTTTACTGTCGTAGGTTCAACTCATTACTTCCTCCTTCAACCGGGATCAATTGGGTTCCCAAAGCTCAATTTATTTTTCATGTTCTTCATTGGGGGCTGCAAAACAGGGGGTAGAAGCTTCTCACCATAAACTAGTAATGCGATATATGAGATGTTACCTGGCTGTGGTAACTTTGAACAATCTTTAAGCATAGCAACAACTTTCTGCAAATCAGTACTCAAAGTTAGCTTATCATTCTCTTTCGCAAAATACTTACTATTGGAGAATGTTAGATCATCCTTTCCACCAAGTTCGAAAACTTCCTGCACTGAAGAATCAATCACATCAATAGAATGAATAGGGTTAGCATCATCAAGATCTTTCATGGAGTCATAAATATTGAATTGAACAATTTCATTATCAAATTTCATGGTAAGTGTGCCACTACTAACATCTATTTTAGTCTTAGATGTCTTTAAGAATGGTCTGCCTAACAAAATAGGAGTAGAGTTGGGAGATTGATCATCATTCATGTCCAACAAATAAAAATTCACAAGAAATACTAATCCCTGCACTTGCACTAGAACATCTTCAACTACTTCATCTGGATAAGCATTATAATGATCAGAAAGTTGAATGATAACATTAGTTTCAGTTAGTTTGACAAGTTTTAATGAAGTATAGATAGATCTAGGCATTACATTAATGGATGCTCCTAATAGATTCTCTCATTCTTACCATCTCATTCCCCTTCATCTTTCTCTTATTGGTGCCCAGATCTTTCAAGAACTTTGCATAGCGTGGGACTTGTTTGATTGCATCCAATAGGGGGATGTTCACTTCAACTTTCCTGAACAACTCCATCATTTCCTTTTTCTTGCTCTCCTTGTTTTTCTTCACTAGCCTGCTAGGAAAAGGGGGTGGAGTCAATTTAGCAATTGAGTTAGAGTTGGATTTTACCTACGGGTTTTGTAAAGTGGCCTTTAGAGTTGGATTTTACCTACGGGTTTTGTAAAGTGTCCTCTTCCTTTTCAATTATTTTCTCTTGTACTTCTTCATTTGCTAGGGGTTGCTTTCATGAACCTTCAATCTCTATTCCACTCCGTAGGGTTATGGCACTTACGTTTATTGGATTAACTTTAGGTTGAGATGGTAATTTGCCTCTAATCTATTGATGGTTGTAGCCATTTGGCTCATCTGGTTCTCCAAATCTTGAATGCTAGACTTGGTATCCCGTTGAAACTGAAGTGTGTTAGAAGCCAAAGTTTTAACCATGTCTTCAAGAGAAATACCCGAGTTTTTGGGTCTTTGTTGATATTGCCCCTAAGGTTGGAAATCCCCTTGTTGCTAAAATCACCCTTAAGGATAGTTGGAGAAAAAACCTGGTGATGTGTTTCGGACCCTCGACAATCGGAGTCATAGCAGGTTTGACGAAAAAATTCAAGTAATTCAAGCCAAAACGGAGTTAATTGCAAATTGGAGCAACAATCGGAGCAAAAATGACCAGTTTGATCCTTACGGCCGTAACGCCCAGAAGGTCACGGCTGTAATCAAGTTACTGGTTAAGATGCGAGATTTCGATTTTACACTTACGGCTGTAAACAAACTGTCACGGCCGTAACATTCACAAGAAGGAAATCTTACGGTCGTAATAATTTCAATTACGGCCGCAACATGCAACATCAATTTTGGATCAAAGAATCACTTACGGCCGTAACTGGATTCTTCACGGTCGTAAATAGCTAGTAAATCAGATTTTCGGGATTTTCTATATTTTGCAAATTTTTAATTCATTTTCTTTTATTTAGTTATTTTAGTATTTTACTTTAATTAGAATTCTATTTTGAGCCAGTTAGGGTTGATAGGTTTTTGTTTGCTTATTTATACGCTTTTTCCATTCATTGTAAAGGTAGATTTTGAATTTGAATAAACAGTTTATTGAGTGATTCAATAATTTCATAGGTGGATTTCCTATATGTTTAGAACTTATAAAGAGTGATTCTTGTAGCGTTCGACAATCGAACTTATCAAATATTCGTGAGAGTATTTGTGGCGTTCAAAACCAGAAACTCATCAAGGAGATTGAGCAAATCCTTGTGGCATTTTGAAAGTCGTAGTTCTTTATTCCACATCGTCGAGCCATCGCGTCGTGAATATCGGGTCATAATTCATCTGTCCAACCATAACCTGAGTTTGGAACTTTTCGGCATTTCTTCCGCGCTTCGAATCTCGTCACCTGGGGCTTGTTATTTCCATTTTTTAGATTGATGTGATCCCTCCATCCAGGGTTGTAGGTATTGGAGTACGAATTGTACTGTTGTCTTTGAAAAGGAAAAACCCCTTGCAGAATTCACTTGTTCAGTGTTCTCCTCTTGTAGAACCGAGCATGCATCCATTGTATGTCCAAAATTCACACATATCCTGCGTGTGTTGATTTGTTGTGAGTTCCCTACAGCAAGTTGTTTAATAAGATTTGTTAGTTCAGATAATTAATTTTCAATATTGGAACCATTTACCTCATTCACGCGGCGAACTTGCATAACCATATTCGAATTGAATTGTTGAGTGTTCTCAGCCATATTAGAGATTAGGGACCGTGCTTGTTCAGGTGTTTTATCCATTAGGGTACCTCCACTTGCGACGTCTATCATGCTTCTGTCCATCTGTGACAGTCCTTCATAAAAATATTGCATTAGGAGTTTCTCACTGATTTGGTGATGGGGGAAACTTGAGATAAGCTTCTTGAAACGCTCCCAACACTCATACAATGTTTCTCCACTATTCTTGCGTACTCCACAAATTTCCTTCCGAATGGTACCAGCTCTAGATACAGGGAAGTATTTCTCTAGGAAAAGCATCTTCATGTCATTTCAAGTGGTGACTGTTTCAGATGGCAGGCAATAAAGCCAATCTGTAGTAGCATCTTGCAGTGAAAATGGGAAAGCTCTCATCTTGATTTGCTCCTCTGTAATACTCGTTGGCCTCATGTTGTCGCAAACCAAATGAAATTCCTTGAGATGCCTATATGGGTCTTCCCCGACGTGTCCTCGAAAATTTGGCAAAAGATGTATCAGACCGAATTTTAGCTCAAAAGTCTTGTTCTCTTCCACTGTTGGAAAAGTGATACATAACGGTTGTTAAGCAACATCCGGAGTAGCTAGTTACTTGAGAGTCAGATTGTTATTAGCCACTGCCATTGGTTGTTGTACTGTCCTTCTTCGCTGTCGAAAATTTCTCTAGATCAAAATCAAAATATTCAATATTAGTTGATCGAGTCTTACGCATGCAAGCAAAGAAATAGGCAAGCAATATTTAATGAAAAACGGAGAAATAAAGAGAAAAATAAAACAAATGCAGGGAAATAAAGTTATAATTAATTAAACAACTAAGTTGGTTAACCATTCCCCCACAATGACGCCAAAAATTTGATGTGTGTCGTAATGCACCAAAATATAATTAATTCTTTACTCGCCAAATATTAATTAATAATGTAGTAGTGAGAGTAAGGATCGAACCCACGAGGAACAGTGGACCTAATTAGTTGCTCAAGAAATTAGAGTGGGGGTTTGTTATGTGGATTCACTTAAACGAAAACTATGCATAAAAATAACAAGTAAAAGTGTTTAAAGAACTAATATGAAAGATGATCTTGTTCTCGAGTTCGATTGTGCCCTCAATTATTGTTATGTTTTTCCTTGCAACGCGTTTCTATCCCCATCTCAATTTATCAATCGTAAATAAATAATAAACAAGTTCTGATTATCTCAATTCTTCCTTATGTAAATTAAATCAAAACAAGCTCTTTGATTCAATTCTAGCCATTGGTAATCCTAAACAAGCTCTTAGAATTTAACGCAAGGCTAGTGTGAAAAGTGAGAAGAAATAGATTGAATTGGATTATCAATTTCACAAGCTTGAATTAATAAATCAAAGTCGAATTATTACTAAATATGCACGAGATTTATTTGCTACTATGAGTCAAAATCTAATGACAATTACGGATCAAAAGATTTAAACATAGCATATACATGAGTTTAGAGACTAAACAATTCAATTGGCCAAATCAAATATATTAATCGAATAAACTCAATAAATATTCAGAACGTAATAGTTCAACAATTGAAAGAAAAGGGATAGATGCAACGTTACTAGTTTGTAGGAAAAGAAAATAACAAAATTGAATTGATACAACTTCCTCTTTGAACAAGACAAGGAATTTAGCCCAACATGGTCATGGTGAGTTCTTCAAATTGATTCATAAATTCGCCTTGTTGTTGATGTTCTTGTGCTTGAAAATCTTCCAAAAATGCGCTATATTTTGCCCTCAACATCCAGCCTCCATTCTGTAGTGGTTTTCCTCTTTTTATATCCCCAAAAACGTGCCCTATGGTTCCCAAGAAGATAGACCTTGAAACCAGCAAGGCAAGTTTCTGCGGGAAAGTTACGGCCGTGACTTTGAGGCTTACGGCTGTAAGCTATTTTACGGCATTGGTCCCCAAACTTTATTTTTAAGCACTTTTTGGTCCTTTTTACTCTTTTCTTGTCCTTTGTGATCCTACATTACTCAAAACATAAAAATGTATTAACAATACTTAAATGAAACTAAACCAATAAAAAAATACGACAATAGGTGAAATAAATAAGTGCTAATAAGGCACTTATCATGGAACAGTACTTAAATATATTTATCCAAAAGAGGATGAGGAAAGGATTGCATAGTAGACTAGTGGTAGTTTTACTCAAACTAGTTATCATATTAACGAGAAAGAACTATTAGCTATAAAATTTTCTATTAAAAAGTTTGAATTATTTATTGTTACTACAAAATTTAAAATTAGAACTGATAATACTCAAGTTAAATATTGGTTAACTAAGGAGATTGATTCAACTATTGCAATAACAGATTAATTAGATGGCAGTAAAACTTAGTCATTATGATTTTGAAATTGTTCATATTAAGGGTACGACAATGTTATTGCATATTACTTATCCAGACATGGAAGAACTACTTAAGAAAGTAGAAGAAATTAATTTGGCAATTGGTCAAATGAATATCAACTATTCAAATATATTCAACCATGTAAACACTTGCATGACGCATATTGTATAAATTAACAGTGAACTAGCTTTTTACAAATCAAGGGTTAATTCTTTTAAGGAAATGTACGAAGGGGGATCTCAATCCTCTCCAGTGAAGAAATTATTTGTAGAACTTCCCATTGAGGAAGAAGTATCTAATGTATCAATTATTGGAAGTTCATCTTCCAAAGCCATTGGCAAATCTATTGAACCATCTAAAGAAACTTTTTTAGAAGTCGTGAAGAAGCCAGCAGTTGTAATAAAGGAACTATCAGAAAGGGAAAAAGTCATAAAGAAACTAGAAACATTTTTTAAGTATGTGGAGTATCTAAACAAAGAGGACAAAAGAAGGAGAATGGCTAAGGACAATTAGCCATAAAAAAATCAATAAAACAATTATTTTTCAGGAGCAAAACTAAGAACAGTCAGGAGGCTGTTTGATCAGGGACTTATTCAGTGCATCTATCCTAGTAAGGATATGAAGGAAATATCATTATTACCTAATTCTATCAAAGCAATAGTTAAAACATACTTTGGGATAACCAAAGCTGAGAAAATATATGTCAGAATCTACTCAGCCATTCCAGAATTTATTGATGAGGACTATCTAAAGGCAGAACATATTGTAAAACTTAGAGTAACTAGCAAAGCTATACTTTCAGAGTCAGAAATTAAGTCATTCAACAAGGAAGAACAGATCCATCCATTCCAGAAAAAAAGGGCATTGGAATTTAGAGTCATGTACGCTGAATTAAGAGATACACTTACACAAACAAATGTTTGGGTATATGAATCTAATGACGACAAATTATTAATCTACAACATTGCAAGAATTAATCAAGTTAACAGTCAATTATGGAAATTAAGAGAATATGTTGAGAATATACTTATCAGCAATTTGAATCTTAGCATAGAAACCTATGAATATCTACATCATCTAATGGAGGTAGAAACGGGCCATAAGTGTAAAAACTATGGGGACCTACTCAACTACAATGAAACCGAAGCTTATCTTGTTTGAAAATGAATTATTCAATGTATAGGGGTCCAGACCCATGTGAAACTTTAGAAAAATATCAGAAATTATTGTAATATTATCTTTACTTTATCTACTTTAAATGTTAGCCATGTATGTAAAATTTAGGGAATCTTATCTTGTCCCTCAACTTAGCTTTCATCAACTATAAAAGGAGGAGTCTTTCCTAATTGTAAGTATCCGAGAATCATATTGGTTTTCAGCAATAAAAATCTATATTTTCTCTATCTATTGTCTTTCTTTTCATTCTTAGTTCAAACAATTTATCAAACAATTCCAGAAACAACTAGCAGAAGGTATTAGTAACGAAACTTCATCTAGATATATATGAAGCCATTAAATAATTAGTAATACTCTATTTATTTATGACTTCATAAGTTTATTCTTTATAAAACCTTTTTTTAAAAGAGTACATCCAGAGGTAGGAAACTAAACTGAATTGTACTGAACCTCTTTGAAGTGTTTGTTTAAGTGTTAAACAAAAAGTATTGGAGTAAGTCTTTCGAGCATCCATTAACGTGTGAGTCTTTCGAGCGGCAAGGATATCCTACGGAGTTGTGTTTAATACTTAGTTAAATAACTGAAGAGTATTTGGTCAAAAATCTTTTAAAATCAAATTTACAAAGAAGTGTGATCAACCCATAGATAGAAAGAAGTATTGTTAATTATTTATGGTGGATTATATATCGCCTTTATCATTGATATTGTTCAAATCTTGTTATCATAATTTATCATTTTGTTTATGATATTTCTTTCATGTTTTTTTCATATGTTGAAAATCTGTTTTTACTATCCAGGATTAACAATTAGAAGAGAATTTGAAATTGCTAAAAAAAGATTAGAAGAATTAGAGCTTGCAACTAGAAATAATAAAATAAATTTAGAAGAAAGAAGAAGGCTTCAAGGGGAAGGAAATTTATTGAAATCTAAGATTCAGAATTTAATAAGTAGAATTAATAATTTAAATTAAAATATTTAGTTTTATAATTTATAAATTCAGAACATTTAATAGAATTAAACCCTTTAGGATTAAATGATTTTAAATATTTAAGAGAAGAAATAATAGAGGAAGAATAATTAGGGAACCCTCATTTATAGATTTTTCAATAATTACTAGAAGTATAGTAAATAGATGAAGAATAATTAGTGATTTAGACCAAAAAAAATTGTCGAACTCCGTTTGGAAAACGTATTTTTTCCTACACAATTCCTCAAATCACTTTTTAACTACACACATTTTCTCTATCCATTTTTTAACCACACATTTTACCTAGAAAACATAATAAACATGTTTTTCAACAAAAAACTTTTAACAAACTGAGGGTAAATATAATTATTGAAGAAGAAACTTTAACATATAATAGTATATTTTACGTATTTTATGTTAACAATAAATTTAGAGATATAGACATAACATTAGAAAATTAAAGGATTTATAACTAATAAAACGATAACATAGTAATTATACATTTAAAATTTTTATCTTCTAGTAGGAATTGTCATCCTAATTGTATTTCTAGTAAGATCCTTAAACAAAATAACATGGGTACATAATATATTATTTTAAAATACATAATCTACATAATTGAAACATGAATAAAGCGTAACCAGAAATTCAGACCATACAATCCAAGAAGTTCAAAAACAGATTTTTTGAACTTTTCTCAGCTAAACTGTTTTTCCACATGTCACAGTATTACAAAATTGTTTTATTTAGAGCTTGTTCGGTAATGTAGTTTTTTTTATTTTTTATTATTGTGATCATTTTTATGGATGTGTGGTTTAAAAAAGTTTGAAAATTAAAAAAAATGTGAACTTGACTAAGAATTGATGGTTGAGATTGAGTTTGAAAAGTTGAGATTAAATTTTCCCCATTACCAAATGGACTCTTGATGTAAGCTCGCCTACGATAATTTTCACGATTCAAATAATCGTCAATTTCTCAAGAAACGGATTGCAATTCATAAAAATCCCAAACGTTTATTTGAATCCAGCCAAAAAATCTAGAACAATGAAGGAAACGTTTAAATAGAGAAAACCTAACGGGATTTATCCAACAACGAACTGGACTCGCCAAAAACAAGTAAAACGAAAAAAAATAGTTATAAAAAAGGACAAAAAACAGTTTTTCACTTAGTAAACGACTTCAAACGGCTAAAATCCATAGTCATCACAGCCTAGCTATGAATCTTGTAGGGCTCGTCGAGACGATTCTGGAAAGTACTTATGGGCTCAAAACGAACACCGTATGACAAAGTTATGGTCATTTAAAATCGCGAAGCCCAACACCTCACGTTTAGCGATCCCAACGGTCCATAAATGCTAGGGCATGGTCCTGTACGCCATCAACTCTTAAGTAATGATATTTATTATTTTGTTAACTAAATTTAATTTGGTCATAAATAATTAATTTCAATTTGAGTTCATACCCATATTACTCATTTTGTTCATTTATTTATTCATTTACTCATTTTGTTTATTTATTTATTTATTTCTATTTATTTATTCATTCATTTTGTTCATTTATTTATGTTTAATACTATAGATTTAAATAATAAAAATATGCAAAATACATATTACCGACTTTAACAATTAGTTTAACTATTTTTATCAAATAAAAAATAAAGACATGTTAGCAACTTCAAAATAGGGTGTGGTTAAATACATTTATTTAAAATGTATAAAAATAAATTTTTTTTATAACATAATACTTTGACTGCTGGGTGGAAAATGAAATGTCAAGTTGTATTGGAAATTATTGAATAAGTTTTGAATATTATGATAGTTCGTATCTATAATTCTTTCATTGATGGTAGTTTCACGTTGTAGACTGATTTATACAGAATTTAACTATTTGATTTTGATTTTTTTGAGAATTCTTTTTGTGGAAAAGTTATTTTTTAGAATGTATAGTTAAAAAGTAATACAAAAAATTGTAAAAAATAATTTTTTAAGAAGAATGTGAGATTCAGAATGAATGTTTAGAAAAATTGATTCTTGAAAAATCAATTCCATATAGGTAAGTGATAATCCAATTGAATGCAGATCTTTAAATAGCTGTATTTTTCAAGTCCAGAAATTTCTTGATCCATCTTCCACTCTTGAAAATCAATTACAATTTTTTCAAATTCGTAAAAATAAAAATAAAAAATAAAAACTTTGTCAATATTACATTCCTTTTCGTTTTAATAAAATTCTGAGCGTATATCACAGATATATCTATTTTTTTACTTATTATAAAAATTATATTTAAATGTAATTTTTATTTTCCATTTTAAGTTTTAAATCAATTCAAATTACAATATTTATATAAATTTCTAGAAAGATAAACATACGAACTGTAAAAACAAATTAAGGTATAGGTAATGTATATTTTTTGTAATTAAGGATGCGTTTGATTCCTTTCTTTTTTTTCCTTGGAAAATGATAATTTTTGAACCAATTTTGAGCTTTAGGGTGTTTGATTGCTTCCCATTTTCAGGTAATTGATTTTCCATGCAATTCCTTCACGCACACATTTCCCATTTCGTGGAATTCGTTGTTCAGGTAGGTAGTAGAATTTATTTTTTAGGTAACATGTTTAACCATTTTTCGTCACGTTTGATCTTTTTGTTGTTGTTGTTAATTGATTTATTTTTTTCACAAATTAAGATTATTATTATCAAATACAAATGTATGAAAAAAAATTTGATTAAAATAGCTAAAATTTACTTTATTCGCCATAAAAAATAACGTCAAATTAAATTACAAAAGTTGAAATTTTTTTTACATTTTTTACATTAAAAAATTAAATCAATTAAACACATAAAATATCTAATTTTCAGAAATTTAATTATTTGAAATTCATTTTCTTTTTGTCTAAATTCTATCATTACTATTAAACGTACTTATCTTTCTTAGTTTTTTATTTTGAATTAAATATTCATTTAATAAACTACGTCGTCTCCCAAGAAAAAATGGGGCCAGGGGCCAAGAAAGGGCCGGCAGAACAGCGTCCCCCCCCCCCCCTCCACGCGGCACGCACGGTCTCACGGCACATGCACTTGTCCCTGTGAGTTTCCGCACCTCGCCAGCTCATCTAAACAAATAAAAAGCAAAGGGAATTTAGCCGGCATCCTGAAGTGCGATGGAGCATTATTTGCTGCAGTTATTTGTGGAAGAAACGTCGTGGTACAACAACATTGTTCTGGGCTCACTCTTGCCGGAAAAATGGTGGGTCCCACTCCCTCACTTCTTCAGGGGATGGCTCCGAAACTACATCGGAGGGACGTTGCTCTACTTGCTTTCTGGGGGTTTGTGGTGTTTTTATATCTACTACTTGAAGCGTAACGTCTATGTTCCCAAAGGTACGGGGTTTTCACAGTTTTAATTTTAAATTTTATCGTTTCTTTCATCACCATTGATGATGTTATTTATTTATTTATTTATCTTTCTAGCTTTTTAAGCGTTGACATGGGATTTCTATTTTTAGTTCAATGAACTATGAAGTGGGCGCCTTTCATTTTTTCATTTTTAATAAAAATTAGTTTGTAAAATTGGATGTTTATAAATTGATTTATAAATGGGTAATAATTGCGTTACATAACAGAAGATTGAATTTCTCAGTTTGCGGATCATACAATGATATCATCTCTAGATTTATGAAATTGCTTGTCCAAAGGAAGCTTTTGTTTTGTTCTAAACAATTTGCCAGTTTTTAGAAAATAACATTGTGGTTAGCAATCCTGATTCCTTTCTATTTATGTGTGAAGGATTTAAAAGTATGTGTGTGGTTAAAAAGTGGTTTGGGGAATTGTGTTTATAAATTGTAATGATTGCATTAAAGAACGTAGGCTAAATTTATGGATGCATCTTGTCACATTCTATTAGCTTGCTGCACCTTTCTGGACGTTGAACTTGTGTACTGCATTACGAGAAAGAAGATTCTTTCATCTTCTTGTTAATAAAGAAAAATATAGTTCTGATTAACATAATGGGTACAGATGCCATTCCTACGAGGAAAGCAATGCTTTTGCAGATAGGGGTTTCCATGAAAGCTATGCCATGGTACACTGCCCTTCCAACAATCTCAGAATACATGATTGAACGTGGATGGACAAAATGTTTTTCAAGGATAGGCGATGTTGGCTGGGTTGCCTACCTTTTCTATTTGACTGTTTATCTCGTGTTTGTGGAGTTCGGGATATACTGGATGCATAGGGAGTTACATGACATAAAACCTCTCTATAAGTATCTCCACGCCACACATCACATCTACAACAAGCAGAATACACTTTCTCCCTTTGCTGGTGAGTTCTACTTCTTTCTCATTATTTTGCTGTGTTTGTGTAGCGCGTCCCTTGATGACTCAGTGAAATGTTTTGGTACTTTATTCTTGGGCATAGAGAAATGTTCTCACGGTTGAATAGTGTTGACAAAGAAAACAACTGAGTACAAAAGTATTGTGCGTAAATTTTCATTTCTTGTTTGTTCTTCTCGAGTTCTCTATAAGGTTAAAGCCACCACAATTTCCTTTTAGGGCCTACTTTAGGAGTTTTGGGGTACCGATTATGACTTTTTTACGGTACCGATTTTTGTTGTTTGAAAAGATGAAAACAGGTGTTGACATGTTTTTCCTTCATGAATGAGGCGAAATCCTCACTATGAACCAAGAAATTTAGTAAATATATATAAAAATAAACGTGCGTTACTTTTTTTCGTCGGAAATGGTCACCTTAAAGCCGGAGATAATGGTTGATTTTTATCTATAAACTTCTCTTTTCCCCTTCTGTTTTATGATTAGTTTGATTAGTTTCCTTTTATTTATAACAAATCAAATAATTAATTTAGGTTTATAATCTTAGCCTCTGTTTGGCAAAATTTGTTTTTTTTATGTTTTTAAACAATACAATTTTCCAAATCATTTTTTAACAACACATTTTCTCTCTCCACTTTTCAATCACATATTCTGCCTCGAAAACATAAAAAAACACGTTTTTAAACATACAACTTTTAACAAACAGAGACTTAATATTTGATTAGATAAACCATGCAGACTATGCATAAAATTGATTTCCAAAGCGTGTCAATTAATGTGAATTTCTTGGTAGTTGAGGTGTAAGCTTCACTCGGTCCTTAAGAAATACAAGTCTCAATGCGCTTTTCCAGTTCCTCAGCTTGATGAGGGCCTCAAGGTGTGCCTCATGATTTTTCTTTAAACCATGCCGATTTTAAGCATTTATGGCATACTGGCTTTGAATGGTTTTAGTAGCGATTTTTAAAACAACCAAATCAATGATTGAGAGTTCATTATCCATTGGTTTTTGAATATTTTTTAAAAGAATAAAATTACATATTTGCATCTCAGTGAAAATTTTCAATTTATAATTTCTATTTTCTCCTATGAATTTTTTCTTAAGTGATATTTTATTTATAAGTATTTTTTTTTTTTTTTACATATAAGTTATTATTTAGCTTAAAAGTTGATAATTAATTAAAATTCTAAGTTAGTAATTTTTACTTAATAATTTGTACAATTATAAGTTAATTTTGTAATTTTAAATAATTTTTACACATAAATTTATTTTTTATTTATAAAGAACTTTTTTATATTTTATAAGTGATTTTTTTTTCCTCATTAGTAATATTTTTACTTTATAAACAAACTTTTACACAAAAGTGAGTTTTTACTTATAAGTAATTTTTTTTTTTTTTTTAAAGTAATTGTTTTGCTTATAAATATTTTTTTAGTTATTGTATTTTTATTTAGAAGTTAATTTTGAATAAAATATGTTTGTTGGAAATAATTATTTTGTAGGGGGTAAAATTAGAAGAGAATATGAGAAACGACCAAATTCGATTTTCGAACCCTTCATAAACGGTGCCACCCAAAATTGATGGAAAAAAACTCCCAAGTAAGCCCCCTGTATACTATTCAATATTGGCTGGACATGGTCCGGTTCTCTTTTGGTTCTAAAGAGAATCGAACCGAACTAAAATTTTTGAGTATTTAGTATGTGGACCGTCGGTCTAAATTTAATCATAAAACCGCTAGGTTCGGTTCCAATCGGCTTGGTTCAGTTCGGTTCCATGCCATAATTAATTATTTTTTAACATTTACGACAACGCTACATTAATCCAACCAATGGTATATTCAACATTAACACTTAACAAATAATATATTCCAATTTAAAAATATAAAAATAACAAGTTGTCCAATAAGGGTCTATTTGATAGAGCAAAGTTTTCCAAGGAAAATGAAAAAAAAAATTCCAACTTTCCTTATTTACCTTGTTTGATTGCCAAAAAGTTGCATGGAATTTTTTTCCCTACCCTATGTCTCAAGCGCCTATTTTCATGGTTTTGGTGGAAAAACTTTTCTTTGGGTTTTGGTGGGTTTTTATTTTCCTTGGTAGATGGAAAATTATACACTTTTGATCAATTTTTTTTGTTATTAATTGACTTATTTTTATTCGAGAAAATAACATTATCATTATCAAGTACAAATTTGTTTAAAAAAAAAATTGATTAAAATATCAAAAATTTACTTTTATTTTCCATGGAAAATAATGTCAATCAAACAACGAAACTTGGAAAATTCTCCACTTTTTCCAGCTAAAAAAATTAACCAACAATTGATTTTCCACGAATATATTTTTCAAGCAAAATCAATTCCTTGGAAAATATTTTTTTTTCCCACCAATTTTCTACCTTCGCAATCAAACACACCCTAAGATCCATTCACCAATATATACAAATTACCAAAAATTAAATAATAATGGTAAAGCAATATTAGAAGTCCCTATATGAAAATTACAATTACAAATCATAAATATTATGTGTCAGAACGCAAATTACCGAGAACCTACATAACAAGAAACAACAATTATGCTTTCCATAATTAGCCTTTATAAGTCCACAAACTGAGTTTAAAAATGAAGAAGGATATAGAAATTCTTACGAATATAGGATTTGATGGTGTGTGGTCAGTATGAATTTGAGGAACAAATATAAAGTTGGAACTATAAGAAGAGCGACTGAAAACGAGGGCAACAACTAAGCCCGTGTTTGGTGTAGATTAAAATCAAAATCTTAGTAGATTTTGATAAAATTTGATGAAATGTGTGGTTGAAAAGTTGTGGGTTCTATGAAACATGTGGTTGAGATTGATTGGTGACTTTAATTTAAATTAAAAACTATACCAAATAGGGGCTAAATTCAAATGACAATGAGTGAGTGTTAGGTGAATTGTGAAGTGAAGCTTGGCTTAATTTTGTAGGGAAAAAGTATTTTGGGCTTGACCCAAGGGAGTTGGAGCGCTAGGCACTTACGGTTAATCTTGACAAATTTATTTCGAAAAATGTGAAAATAATTTGACTTATTCAATATAAAAAAATAAAATAAAAAATTGAAAAGATTCCGTTCTTATTCGATTTTCGGTCTAGAAGCCCGTCGATTCTCAATTCTAATGCCCATTCGGGTTGGGTATTTAACCTAATAAGAGTCGCTCAGTTTGGTTCGATTTCGGTCCGCGTTGGTCCCGCCGTCCCGGTTGGTTCGGGAGTTTTGTCCAGCGTAATTACGTATGAGAAAACTATGTGGAATTATATATCCACAAAGGGGATTCTTTGTATCACTTCTTATATTTGAAATAACTTTCAATTCTCTTAAAAATTTAGTTTGGCTCTCATAAATATACGGTTTCGTGATGTATTTAACCTAAATGAATGATAATATAACTTATATGGGTTGTATATAATGATATGTTTATTGGATATCCTTTCCCATTCGGATCACATAAAAAACTTGATATGGTGTGTGCTTGCTTTAATCTAGTTGAAATTTTTAACTTGAGTAAATTAATTGTCAGATAATGTTATTATTATGATTTAAAATCCCATTGTCTTAACTTGTCTTTTCTTGTTATTTTGGGATGTCATAGCACGCATCACATGAGTCCTCGATTTAACTAAGAGGAGCAATATAATGCCAAGCAATGCAATGCTGGAGAATTATGCATGAATTTATGCTAGAGATGCTCATTTGGTGGATGTCTAAATGTATACGAGAGATCTAATCTTTAGTTCAAATCCATGTGACATAATTCTGGGAGAACTGAAATCTTACCTTTTGTATAAGATGGAGTTGAAAGCACTCACTATAGCATCCTAGACTATGTGACCAAGTGAATTTAAGATCGACTGAAATTGATAGATATAGCTGAGGTTTTGTTGATCATTAAGTTCTTGTATTCTGATAAAATCATATTTGTTTTCATGGCCATCATCTACAGATTTTTAAACCTGTATATTTTTGATGAAAAACTTATCGCTAGGTTGAGTCCCTTTGACGCCAGCGTATTTGCATTGATTTTGTGATCTTGAGTTTCTTGAATATGTTATACAAAGTGAAGTCAGCCATTTTGTATATAGTCCTTACTTTATACGCGTGGAGTATTATACCGTGTGCTATTATGTTTATCTTAAACTTCTTGCGCCCAGGATACTTTTTCGCTGTAGACTCATCAAATTCATAACATATGATTTGGCATATATTTTTTAATCTTTTCAATAGGTTTGGCCTTCCACCCACTTGACGGAATATTGCAGGCAGTACCACATGTTATAGCTCTCTTCCTAGTGCCAACGCATTTCACAACACACACAGCCCTTCTATTCATTGAGGGCATATGGACTGCAAACATTCATGACTGCATACATGGGAAGTTATGGCCTGTAATGGGTGCTGGTTATCATACCATACACCACACCACTTATCGCCACAACTATGGCCACTACACAATATGGATGGACTGGATGTTTGGAACTCTTCGCGACCCTCTCAATGATGAGGCCAAGAAGATATAATCGATGTCTCTGCATTTTTCTTGTTTTAGCTTGTGCATCTTTAGAACTCCGTCATGTCCTATGCATCTCTAAATTTTGCTGCTCCGTTGTTTTGTAATGTCAAAATGTGGTTCAGAGAGACAGCAGGGGTAGCCAAGGGCTGTCCACTTCTTAAACGGTCTCTCGTTCCCTAGTTTTATTCTCTTGGTTAAACATTGACTTTACATTAAGAATAATGCTATTTGTATATTAGTATGTAAATTATTATATAAATCAATGGAAATTATATAGTGCCTCCAGTGGACACGTGTCACCCCCCCGCCTGACACCCAATTTTTAACCACATATTCTCTTTTTTTTTTTTTCTTTCATTATCAAACAGTCCCTTAACCCTGTTTGGTGACATTAGAATTTTAGATTTTAATTTAGTTTAAAGTAAAAACATTTAATTTTAACTACACATCTTTTATGAGACCCACATATTTTTAACTACACATTTTTTGAATTTTTATTAAAATTTGCTAAAAATCTGATTTTTTTTTCTATACCAATAGGGGCTTAATCTTGTTATAAGCTGGTCAGCGTAAATGTCATGTCATGATCATCTTTATAAGTGCTCACCAGGCAATGGCAGACGCAGACATTTCATCTTAGTGGAGCTTTTTAAAGATGGATTTGTGTTATTCGCGGTGGAGTTTACGGGGGTTCGGGGGCAGCGCCCCAAATTTTTTTTTTTTTAAAGGAAGAACATTTAGAAAATGAAAATTTACGTTTCAAATATTTATCCATAACTAATGCAAACAATCAAGTAAACAATTGTAAACAAATATTTAACAAATACCAATAACCACAATCAAAGTTGTATAAATGTTGCAAAAAATGAAGCGACACTAGAAATTTTATTACAATTGTTCTCTACGCGTTTTCATACGCTGATACGTTCCATGATCACATTGTTTTTGATATTGTCAAATACATCTTTCTCTATATATGCAATTAAACTATCATTCAACATCTGATCTCCAATGCGATTGTGTAGACGATTCTTGACATAAGTCATTGCAGAAAATGATCTCTCCACTGTAGCAATAGCCACCGGAAGAATTAAAGTCAATGTCACAAGCTTGTAGACTAATTGATGCACTTGATATTTATTTTTGGCAACCAACTTCTTTGGAAGATCACCAAGGCTATGTAATCCTTCAAAATCTTCATCAGTGTGCATGTCAAGAATATATGTATCAAGTTGATCATCGAGTTCCAAAATAGCTTATGCATCAAAATCCATCGGATAATACTCACATAGTTTAAGCAATTTGTTCTTCTCAAAAGAAGGAAATGAATTACTTGGAGACAAACAAGCAACACAAATGAGTAAATCACTATTTACTTCAGAAAAACGATCATTCAACTCTTGAAGTTGCATATCAATGATGGCGTAAAACATTTACACGCGGTAGTGATGCAAATTTGTCACGGTGTCACGCCTTGAACGTCCAAGAGCTATGAACAGATCATCCATATTAGGAACATTGATCTCATGAGCTTCACAAAATGAATAAACAATCCCAAAAAATGAATTCCAACCATCATCCCTCACCATTTGAAGCTGTACTTTACACAATTTTACCAATCTCATGGCTTTGACAATATCTTGATCTTTTCTTTGTAATGATTTTGACAGCTCATTTGAAATGCCCAAGATCTTTTTCATTAGATGTAAACTAAATGCAAAATCAAATTTTAACATCGACTCCAATAACATACATGCCTCACCTCTTGTTCCTGTACTTGTAGAATCTGTAGCAATCATCTCAATAACCTCACCTGTAGATGAAAACATGACAATCAAGTTAATTAAACAGTTATAGTGGGAACCCCAACGTGTATCACCTGAACGCTTAAAAGTAGTTTCTTGATGAAGACCTTGTCCACTTGATATATCACCAACGTTTAGTGCTTCAAGAATTGTGAGTCTTTGTCTCTCTCTAAGAAGATCACTCCGTTTAGCTGATCCTCCAACAATATTCACTAATCTATGTACTACATAAAAGAAGGTTTCAATATTCGCATGTTTCTGCGCCACAGCCACAAGAGCTAGTTGAAGTTGATGAGCAAAGCAATGAATGTAATAAGCATATGGGTTTTCCTTCAAAATAAGTGCTTTGAGACCGTTATACTCACCTCTCATATTACTAGCTCCATCATATCCTTGCCCTCTTAAGTTAGACATGCTTAAGCTGTACTTGGAGGAAAGCTTATCAATTCCAGCCTTAAGTGAGGCAGCTGTAGTACTCGAAACATGTGTTACACCTATAAAATGTTCCAATACACATACATCCTTAACATAAATAAAAACGACTGACATTTGTTCCTTCATTGAAATATCACGAGATTCATCAATTAGGATAGAGAAAAGGCTATCACCAATATCTTTGATAATCACATTTATAACTTCAGAAGCAATAGCACTAACGATATCTCTTTGAACATGTGGTGATGTTAACTTGAGATTTTCAGGAGCATTCATCAAAGCAACATCCTTAATCTCAGCATTATGATCACACAACCAATGCAATAGTTCAAGAAAATTACCCTTATTATTGGATTCTACAGATTCATCATGACCACGAGAGGCCAGCCCTTGTCGTAGAAGAAATTGAATACAGTCAAGTGTGGCATTCAAACGAATTCGGTACTCTTGTCGAGCTTAATGTGATTGCTTATTAAGACAGGACCGAATGCCTCTTTGTTGATTCTTGAATGATTCATATTTGACCCGAGCCTGATTGTGTGCACTACTTGATTTTGCAATGTGTGTTCTAAGCAAATATTTCTTTTTCCAATTCCTAAACCCACCATTAAAAAATGAATCACCAATTGAGCTGAAGAGATAATAATAGAAGCAAAATACAGCATCTTTTGCTATACTGTATTCCAACCAACTAGAATGCTCAATATACCATGAAACACAAAATCGCCTATCTTGTTTACTAAGTTTTGTTAGGGGAAATTCATGATTGCGAGGCTGATAAGGACCTCTTTGCACATATGTTCTTCGAACCAAATCACGAACGTTAAAATCATAATCATTTATTGGAATTCTCAACCCAGGATCCGAAGGAAGATTTTCTATATCAATTTCGACAGTATCTCTCCTAATATCCTTGACATTAATTTCAAGAGGAACATCTCCAAGTTCAACATTTGTTTTTTCACCAATTATGTCAACCCTTTCATCCCCAACTTCATTTTCATTAATTTGCTCGTCACAAGAAAACATGGATTTTTATTTAAAATATCTATCCATAACTGATACAAACAATAAAATAAACAATTGTAAACAAATAATTAAACAACTACCAATCACTACTCTAGTTGCTACTGCACAACATTACTGATGAGATTCGAAGTGCGGAAGAAACGTCGGAAAGTTCAGAACCCAGGTTGTGGATGGACGGTGGAATCTTGACCCGAAAATCACGACGCGAAGATCGACGATGCGGATTGAAGAACCAAGAATTGTGAAACGCTACAAGGATGTGTTCAGCTTCCTTGATAAGTTTCTGATTTGAACGCTTCAAATATTCTCGCGAATATTTGATAAGTTCGATATTTGAACGCCACAAGATGATAATCTTGATAAGTTCGAAAAACATAGGAATCCACCTATAACTTTTAATGAATCCTCAATAAAACTGTTTATATCAAAATCGAAGTCTCCATTACAATGAATGGAAAGGAATATAAATAAGTAAAATAACATAGCCGCTAATTGACTCAAAATAGAATTCTAATTAGACTAAAATTCTAAAATAGGCAAACAAATAATTAAAAACAAAATTTAACCTAAAAATACGCAAAAAATCCTAATTTACGTCTGCATAATTGACTTGCTGTTTTGAGACCCCAAATGATGGAATTTGGCCATAAAATCAGTCGGCTCAAGGGCTTTAGCCTATGAGTTTTGCTTAGTGGCCAATTTCTACTCGAAAAACACATATTATGCATCTAATTCCGACGTGGTTGACTGAATTGCACTTTTATTTGGCTTGAATATTTAACTTTTTCCGTCAAGCCTGCTATGACTCCGATTGTCGAGGGTCCGGAACACATCATACCCTCCTTCTTTAGGATGATTCGTCCCGAATCATAGCTTTGTTCCTGTTGTTTCACTTCACCTCTTGGATCAAACGGAAAATTTCTCTTGCCATTGCACATGATCAACCAAAAATATTCTGCAACGGGGGTCACGTGAATGACTTGAAGTTGAAACACCTTTGGACATTGGTGGTGTTGTCCAAATTTCCACGTACCATTAACCTGCAAGAAAGAATTAAATAGAACGGGGAGGGGAACGTTAGTTTCATGAGGTACAAATCACCATCTCCAATTCTTCTTTAAGAACCACGAGGCCCTCCTCTTCACCTCGTTCTTCCTTTGCATCTTCAACCACCTTTTCAAAATTTTTACTTTCAAATTCAATCACATCTTCTACCTCCAGATTTTTATCACTAATTTCATGCACTCCCTCAACGGTATTCAAATGTGGATCTACCAATTCAAAGCCCAAATTTTGAACTTCTACCCCAACTTCCAATTCCTCATCAAATTTTGGAGTTTGTTCACTTAACTCCACATTTTTAACTCCTGCCACAAAGTTCGGGGTCTCTTCAACTAATTCATGTCTCAAGCCTCCCTCCTTCCTTTCAACTTTCATATCCCGAGGCTCAACATGATTTTTACTCTCTTCTAACCATTTAATCACCGCATTTCGTTTCTCCTCACTCTTTCGCAATTTAGCCAAATATCTTCTTTCTGCCTCCCGTTCAAATCTCAATCTTTCCTCATAAATTTCTTTTTGAATTTTCAAAATTGCTTTTGGATCAATCTCGACTCCTCTCTTAACCCCGATTCCATCCCTAGATTTAGGATCACGCCTATAATGACTCTCATCACTGCGGTTTACTTGAGATTGTCCCTTTTTTAATTTCCCTTCCCTTTCATCTAGTTTATCCAACCTCATCAAAGCACCATTCAAAAATCTCCGCATACAATCTTTATCATTATCATTCCCCCTTCTAGATGGATATTTTTCTTGAAAATTGGACATTATAGAATTTATGTAGAATGGAATGGAAAAGAACAATAAACAAAGGATCAAGAAATTCAAGAAAGTGGTTCTTGAATGGACTTTTTTTTTTGGATGAATTTTCGGAATAAATAAAATAAATAAAATAAATAAATTTTTTTTAATAAATCCGAAAATTCGACAACGAACACGACAAAAACAAACGGAACTTAATTCTGATAATAATTAAGCAAAACAAACACTTTTGAAATTTTTTTTTTTTTGGGTTTTTATATGGATCAAAAACTGAAAAATTTTACTGACACGAAGAACAAGAAAACTGAAAACAAAACGCTCAACCAGATATGGATGATTTTTATGGGACTCGATGATAAACATAAAAATCAAACTGGATAGAAAAACCTGAATTCAGAGTTCAGCTCTGATACCAGATGATGAGATTCTAAGCGCAGAATTATCGCCGGAAAGTTCCGAACTCAGATTGTGGTTGGGCGGATGAATCATGACCCGATATTCACGACGCGAGGATCGAAGGTGCGGAATAAAGAACCACGACTTTTGAAACACCACAAGTATTTGTCCAATCTCCTTGATAAGTTTCTGGTTTTGAACGCCACAAATACTCTCGCGAATATTTGATAAGTTCTGGATGAACGCCACAAGATAATCAATCTTGATAAGTTCGAGTTTGTAATGTGAATCCACACATTAAACAATTGAAAAACATTCAATCTCTTTTATTCAAATTCAAAGTCTCCATTACAATGAATGGAAAGGAATATAAATAAGTAAAATAACATAGCCGCTAATTGACTCAAAATAGAATTCTAATTAGACTAAAATTCTAAAATAGGCAAACAAATAATTAAAAACAAAATTTAACCTAAAAATACGCAAAAAACCCTAATTTACGTCTGCATAATTGACTTGCTGTTTTGAGACCCCAAATGATGGAATTTGGCCATAAAATCAGTCGGCTCAAGGACTTTAGCCCATGAGTTTTGCTTAGTGGCCAATTTCTACTCGAAAAACATATATTATGCATCTAATTCCGACGTGGTTGACTGGATTGCACTTTTATTTGGCTTGAATATTTAACTTTTTCCGTCAAGCCTGCTATGACTCCGATTGTCGAGGGTCCGGAACACATCAATTACATATTGCAAATTCAAAATCATAAATTCACAAATTCCACAGTTCAAATCACAGCACAATTAAAATTAGTATTCCAGACTCCAAGTTCAAGATTTTTTGTTGAAATGAAGTCATGACTCAGAGTCATTAACTAACGTTACTAACCTTTGTTGAAATGAAGTCTGAACTCTGAAATGAATTTTCAAGAAGCGGAAGCTGATGGTCCGATGGAAGTGTGAAGCACTGAATCACTAATCGACAGCTGAAATGAAGTAGGCAGGCCCGGAGGAACTAGAAGACCGAAGCAGCTTGCAGGCTGCGCCGCCGCTGCGCTACAGCAACATTGCTGACAGCTTTGGCGGTGGGCGGCGCCGGTGGGTGCAGTGCAAACGCAGTCAGTGGTGGTGGTCGGTCGGTGGACGCTCGGATGAAGTGACAAGTTCATCAACTAGGGTTTGGGTTTTGGGACTTTGGTTCTCCATTTTCTACTCTCTGCTGCGACTGGGAGTCTGGGGCCTAGGTTTTAAATTAAAAAAAATTAAAATAAATAAATAAATTTGGGCCAGATTTTACTGGGTCTAAGCCCCATAGAAGGTCCGCTCCTATCACCAGGTGACATGAAGAATGCATAATTGAGTAAATTTTTGGGTAAATTACACAAAATCATATCTTTCAATTGAGAATTTTTAAAATCAGATAATTCTTAACTATTTTGTAAAATCAGGTGACCCAAATCCAACCCTAATTAATCCCCTCTCTCTCTCTCTCTCTCTCTCTCTCTCTCTCTCTCTCTCTCTCTCTCTCTCTCTCTCTCTCTCTCTCTCTCTCTCTCTCTCTCTCTCTCTCTCTGTGTGTGTGTGTGTGTGTGTGTGTGTGTGTAAACAAACTACTGAGCACTCTCCCTCTTTCTTCCCAATTCTCTCTCGTGCCGATGATCCACCACCATTGTCTCCAATCAATCCCACCACCACCGACAACACCAACACCAACACCAACGACATCGATTCTTATGGTTTTGTGGAGCTACTGCTTATGATCTAGAAGCGGGTGGTACCGATAATTAGGGCGTATTTCATATATTATTGCGGCGACTGTTGCTTCAATCGACAGCGAGTGGCGCCAATGCTTATGACGTTCTTCATGTAGCGTGGCAGCAACAGTGATAGCGGTGAGAGAATAAGTGGAATTTTGATGTTGAAAGTTGGAGATGGGATTGAGTTTTGCTGGTGGTGGAGGCTACAACAGCAGTGTACGGTGAGGTGGGGGTGGAGGTGGTGGTGTATGTGTTGAGTCTTGTTGATGGAAGTCGGTTGTGGTGGTGAGTGTACGGTGAGATGGGGGTGGAGGTGGTGGTGTATGTGTTGAGTCTGATGATGGAAGTCGGTTGTGGGTGGTTGTGGTGGAGCAGGTGTTTGTTGTGGTGGTTGGGGCAGCTCGATGGTGGTTGTGATGATAAAGGTGGAGTGGTTGTGTTGTTGAGACGATGGCGGCAGTGGTGGTCGAGGTGGTGGTGAGTGCCCAACGGCGATGGGCGGCAGTGGTGGTTGGTGGTGATTAAAATTACAATTGTAACTAATTACAATTGCAATTAATTACAAAATTAAAATAAGGTGGTGTTGGTGACTGGTTACAAATTAGGTGGTGGCGGTGGTAGTGATTAATTACAATTTAAATTAGAATTACAAATTGAAATAAAGTTACATTTGTAATTAATTACAAAATTGAAATAATGCGGTGGCTGGTTACAATGGTCGTAATTAATTACAATTTTAATGAAAATTACAATTGTAACTAATTACAAATTAAAATAAAGTTATAATTGTACTTGTAATTAATTACAAAACTGAAATAAGGCGGCGGCTGCGGTGACTGGTTACAAATTAGGTGGTGATGATGATGGTGGTAATTAATTACAAATTGCAATAAAGTTATAATTGTAATTAATTACAAAATTGAAATAAAGTTACAATTGTAATTAATTACAAACCTTGATTTCTGATTATAAAAAAAAATACCTGATTTTGAAAATTATTTTGATATTTCTGTAATTAGTTACAAATCACCTGATTTTAAAAAATTTCATACTTAAATGTGTGTATTTGTGTACTTAACCCTAAATTTTTTTCCTAGTCATGATAACATTCGGTCTCCGCATGTTTCTGGTCGGGGTACTTTAGCTCTTGTTTGATAGGAATTTTAATTCAAATTTTAAAGTCAAAAGTGAATTTCAACAACATATTTTATGGATCAACAATTTTTATCAAAACCTAATTTTTTTTTTTTTATTTCTACCAGATAGAGGGGCTTAATAATAAATAAAAACTACAACTTGTGCGTAAAGTTTTAAATAGAAATTATAGTGTTCATTGGGGATATGTGTATTTCCCTATTGTCAATGCCACTCGTCAAGTGGTGGGTGGGAAATATTTATGGTTTCCCCAAGGGGAAACAATAAACGGGCTGAAGTTTTTAAGTGGGTATACGGCGAAGTGTGAAGTTTTGATTTTATGACGCATGTTTTCTCTCCCATCCAGATTTTAATTATTTGCAATTTCTCACGATATTTTGCTTTGCCTTATCTCATGAGAAACTAGTAATTGTTACATCAACTTTGTGAATGTAGTATTATTGATTTTTTTTTTTTGACGCAATAAAAAAATCAAGGGTAATTGGTGTAAAAAGTCCCTATCTTTGGACATTCTTGTGCAATTCTTCCCAATATTTGATTTTTTGGCATTTTCACCATCATCTTCACATTTCTTTGATGAAAACGTCCTTACCGTTTGATTTCATCCAAAGAACCGTTAGTTGACTCAAAAATTACATATTGACCACTTTAATGAATGACAAAAATGTCATTTGTATTGGATAATTGGCGCAATTGGTCCTACATTTCACACTTCTTGTGGAATTAGTCTCAATGTTTTTTTTTTTTTTTTTTGCAAATTCACCCTTACCTTCACCTTTTATTGTTACCGTCTAATTTCATCCAAAAATTCGTTAGTTGACCCAAAAATCACTAATTGAATTTTTTTTTTTGATAATCTTATTGACTATTTTAATGAAAGGGCAAACAAGTTATTTCCTATTATTTAATTTAAAATGATGTAACAGAAAGAATAAAATAAAAACAAACAAAAACATAAAAATATTTGTTATTGTTCATCATCTTCCCAACCCCATTTCCACTCGTTCAGTTCAATTAAATCCTCTTTATTTTTCCTCAATTGCTGTAATTGGTATGGAAGAAAACAATTATTTCTGTACATTTAATTTATTGGTGGAGATGGTGAAAATTTAGGGTTTCACATGTTCGGTCTAAAATTGACGCAAAGAAAATGACAGGCTCGAGGGAGACGATTAGGGTTCCAGTCTGAATCTTTTCCTGCCTTAACACCAAAAAGATGCACCGGGTGCAATTACCGCAATTTGACAAAAAGTAAAGACGTTTTAATTGAACTGAACGAGTAGGAATGAGGTTGGGAAGAAGATGAATAGTAACAAATATTTTTTTTGTTTTTATTTTATTCTTTCTTTTCCATCATTTTAAATTAAATAACAGGAAATGACTTGTTTGCCCTTCATTAAAATAGTCAATAAGATTATATAAAAAAAAATAGTCAATAGGTGATTTTTTAGTCAACTAACGAATTTGAGGATAAAATTAGACGATAAGGATGTTTTTGGCAAGAAAATGTGAAGGTAAGGGTGAATTTGCCCAAAAAAAAAAATGTTGAGACGAATTCCACAAGAAGTGTAAAAGGTATGGATCAATTGCGCCAATTACCCAATACAAAATGACATTTTTATCAAAAATTAAAGTGATCAATATGTAATTTTTGAGTCAACTAACGGTTCTTTGGATGAAATCAAACGATATGGACGTTTTCAAAAAAGAAATGTGAAGGTGAGGGTGAGGGTAAAAATGTCAAAAAATCAAACTTTAGGATGAATTGTAAAAGAATGTTGGTCCCTTTTGCGCCAATTACCCAAAAATCAATAGAAAAATCTGTCTCCTGCAATATTTCAAGGGAAAATTACATAAAACCTTGTATTTCAAAGATGCAATTCAAAAATCATGTGAAGGAATTTTTTTTTTTTTTTTAAAATTCAGGTATTAATTCATTTAGTTAGGTGTATAATAATTAAAAATAAATATAATGATATATATATAAGATAAACATAATTATCTAGACTACTATATATTATATTAAAACTAATATAATATTAAATCAAAATTTCAAATTTTGACGCCACACCAAAAATAATTTTTATTTTTTTCCTTTCGATGTTTTCATATCATTCCCCATCTCACCCCCATCCCAACCCCAACCCCACTCGACCCTACCCGACCTCATTGCAAAGTGACAAATTGATATCACCATAACCACATCCCCCGACCCCACCCTCCCCACCCCAAAAATAAGTTTATTTTTATTTTCTCTCGATGTTTTCTTACACTTCCCCATCCCACTCAACCCCAACCCAATCCTACTCGACCCCACCCCACCCCACCGCAAAGTGACAAATTGATCTCACCCTCACCACATCCCCAAACCCCACCCACCCACACAATCTCACCACCTATATCCTACCTCACCCCAAAAATAAGTTTATTTTTATTACTTGTTCGATAAAATCGTATACCGCAAGTGCACGGTTCGCGTTCAAGTAATAAAGTGGACTAGAAAAATCCGGATTGTCGATCCCATGAGGAATGTATACTTCGATTATACATGTGAGTTAATTTAATTCTAACATTGAGAAGTCACAAAATAAAGTTTTTGAAGTTTTGTTTTGAATTTGAAATTTAAACGAGTAAATTCTAAAATCTAACGATAATGCGGAAAATGATAAATTAAAATAGTTGGGATTTATTATTTCATTTAAACGACACTTAATTAATTTTCAAGTTTTGTAAATAAAACTAACTACTCAAAATAAATGCATGACATTAAACTTAAATTTAAATGCGCAAAATTAAACGACAATAATCATAAATTAAAGAGTTTGAAATTAAATAGCGCAAAATGCATAAATAACTTTAAATTAACTAAGTGAAGTTAAAATTCCATCAATCATTTGAAAAATAAAAATTACAATAAGCGTTAAAAATAAAACCCGAATTTTGGAGATTTTGAATTTGCATCACCGATTGCATTGCGTCCAGCCGCAACCTACTGCTTTAATTCATCCAGCCGCAACCAACGTTGCGTCCATTAACACAGCAAAGGTAGCAGCAGTAATAACCAATTGGCAGCAACTTCTTCATCTTCCAGCTTCAGTCAGCATCCTAGATTCCAGCCCAACTGAAATCAGCATCAGCATCACTTGAACCAGCAGTTTCCAAAACTTTTCCAGCAACACCAGCAGCCTTCTCCAGCACAGCAGATTTCCAGCAACCTTCTCCAGCACCAGCAGTCTTCCAGCAGATTTCCAGCAGCTCCAGCAGCCTTCTCCAGCACCAGCAGGCTGCTCCAGCAATCAGCACTACTTCCAGCAACTTATGCAGCCTTCCAGCACCTTTCACAACAGCAATACCCAGCAAAATGCAGTTGCAGCAGCCTGCAAACTCCCTCAGTCCACGCTGATTTCCCTTATTCGAGTTAGCCTGCAGCCCCCTCAGTTTCAGCAGCAAAACAGTAGATTTTCAGCAAGCTGTCACCTTGCTGCCTCACCTGCTTTTTCCCCGGTTTTTCACCTCTGTTCCTTAATCAACACAGTAGTATTAGGCTGCTGTCACCAGCCATCCACACACGGTTCCTCCCTGGCTATCTCTCCCTTGCAGCGATTGTAAATGTGTAAATTCCTATCTAATTGAATCAGCAAGTGAAAATAAAATTCAGGATGCTGTCACCATCCCGGTTCTTCTTCCTCCTCGGCTGCCGTCTGCGTGTATGTATATATCCGTGTTCAGCAGTACAGCTTTTTTCTCCATCATATGCCCATGCTTCCAGCAGTAAAGCACGTTCCAAGCCATGTTCTCCTGTCCTTTTCTTTCTAAAATTGCACTTTTGGTTCTTTAACTTTTGAAATCTTTCAATTTGATCCCTTGGTTAATTGCACTGCTTGTCCAAAACTTCTCGGAAGTGACAAAATGGTCCCCGAACTTGGAATTTCAGCAGAATCTTCACTCCTTTTGTGGTTTTTGGCCTCAAACTTGAATATTAATCTATTTAAACACAAAATATGCACAAATTAGTAGATATTTGCTCAAGATATTCCAAAATATACTAATTTAAAAGTATAAAAAGTGTATAAAAATGCACTTAACATTTCCCAATGTTTTCCTACACTTCCCCATCCCACCCCAACCCAACCCAACTCGACCCTACCCTACCCTACCCTACCTCATCGCAAAGTGACAAATTGATCTTATCCCAGCCACAGACCACCACCCCACCCCACCCTACATCAAAAATAATTTTTATTTTTTTTTCTTTCGATATTTTCCTATCATTCCCCACCCCACCCTACCCTACCCTACCTCATCTTAAAGTGACAAATTGATCTCACCCTACCACATCCTCCGACCCCACCACCCGCCCCGCCTCACCATCCATATCCTACCCCGCCCCAAAAATAAGTTTAATTTTATTTTCTCCCGATATTTTCCTACACTTCCCCCAACCCACCCTGTAGCGCCCCGAGTTCTAAATACCCGGTTCGCCACGTCATCGTCTGATCTAACTTTTCAAATAATATTTTAGCGGAAGAAATAACTGAAATTCATTTTTGGCAACATTAAATAAACTGTAATGGTCGATAAAATTGAAAATATTTATGAAACCATTCGAAATAATAAATCGAGCCATTAATATTGTAAAGCAATTGACAATATCATAATTTCTCAAATAACTGGAATTCTCAAAATTATACAATGTTTGAAAATACGGAAATCATTAAAATAAGGTTTTCAACTATTTAACGTCTATTGCCACAATCATCCATCACTTGCCACCCTCTCCTAGATCTGTAAATGTTATTAAAATAGACATGAGCATTTCATAGAAATACTCAGTAGACTCATTGCCAATTAATTAATCTATAATATAATTGAACACATAAATGCAGGCTCTTTAGAAATATAGAGTGTGGGTAGTCTCTTCTTGTGCATTAAATCACGGGGCTTCTTTTGAAAAATCATAGGCTCTTTAAAATCATAGGGTGTTGGTAGTCTCGTCTCGTGCTCATGAGGCACGTATGTTATGCATAACATCATCATTTCTTGTAGCGGATTGAGCTCCCTCAAGGGGCCTTTTCCCAATCTTGCCCGCATACTCATATCGTACTCATATCATCATTATTCCTGACGAGGGAATACAGACTCGTTTTCATAAAAATGACTTTTCACAAGTCACATAACATACACATTCACATGCAATCATAATTTAAATCAATTAATAGGGGTGAGTCTACCTTAAACTTGACAAGTGCAAAGTTGAGCGGGAAACAACTTCAATTCTTTAATTCTCAGTACGCTTCGTCTAGCCAATTAGAAGATTAACTCGAGTTAGTCTTTTGAAATTTATAGTTAAAATGATAAATTACAATTTAGGGACTGAAATAGCTGATTTTGAAAGTTGGAGGACTAAAATGAATATTTTTGAAAGTTAAGGGACTAAAATGAATACTTTGAAAGTTAAGGGACTAAAATGAATACTTTGAAAGTTGAGGGACTAAAATGACTAATTTGAAAGTTGAGGGATTAAAATGAACACTTTTCAAACTTGCGAGACTAAAATGTAAATTTTCAAAAGTTGGGTCGAAGTTCAAAATGAATATTAAATTGTAGGGCTCGAAATGATCGATTTTAAAAATGAAGGGCTGCTTAAAATCATTTAAAAACTTAAGGGGCTGAAATGATAAGTTTTAAAACTCAAAGGGCTGAAATAAAATAACTTTGGAACTTGGGGACCAAAATGCAAATTCTGAAAATCACAAATATTAAAACAATTCTTACTCTCTCTCTCTACCCATTTCAGACGCAGAGAGAGGGGAGGAGGGACGCGAGGGCGAGAGGGGGAAGGAGCGGCTGAGGAACTGCCGGCGATGTGTTGCCGGCGAAACGCCGGCGCAAAGAGGCGGCGAGCGGTGGCCATGGGAAGGTGCAGATTTGGGGGATTGGGTGTGAGTTTAGGTGCGAAACCGAGGCTCGGGTTTGGGAAATTTTTGGCAACGACCCGGTGACTGAGGTAAGGTAATGGGTTCACTTATTTCTTGTTTTGGGTTTTGATTTTGATTTGGGGTTGGCTTGTGACTGGGCTGTTGTGCGGTGGTGATGATGGTGGTGCCGGTGGGTTGTGGTTGGACAGTGGTGATGATGATGCTGAAGGTGGCGGTGGTTGCAGGTGGGTTGACTGGCTAGGTTGAAGGGGTTGTACAGGTGGTTGGGTTTGGCAGCTACAGTGGCTGGGATGGAGATGGAGGTGGTGATGGTTGTTTGATTGAGTTGGTTTCCAGTGATTGTGTGGTGGTGGTGTTGGTCGTGAATGGTGTTGATTGATGACGATGGCTATGGTGGAAGGCAGTAGGCAGTGGTGGTGTTTGGTGGTGTGGTCTGCGTGTGGTGGCTGCAAGGTTGTGGACTGGTGGTGTGTGTGTTGATGGCGCCGGTGGTGATGGTGGAAATAGGTGAAGATGGGGGCGGTGGCTGAATGGTGGTTTGTGATTGAGGTGAGTTGGATCCTGGCTATGGCAGTGGAGGTGGTTGGTGAAGATGGTGATGCTGAAATGGGTTGTGGAGTGTGGGAAGGAGGGGACTCAAAATGGAATGGGTTGGTGATAAAGAGAGTTAGGGTATGGTATTGAGGTGATAGATGGAGTATTGATGTGATAGATGGAGGTTGGTAGTGTGATTCACCTAGACAAATATTGCACGAAGTTCGAGGTAAATTCGTACGCGAATTCAACTGGATCGGAAGGATGAAACTGATAAAATAAGATTGACGTGATTTGGAATTTAAAAATGATTTTGAGAATAATAATTTAAATAAATAATTTAAATAATAAAATTTTGGAAATTCGGAATTTAATTTAAAATCGAATTTACTCGATAATTCTCGACTTGGCTAGACGAACGCGTCGTGACGTTAACTTAAAAATGGATGAGATCGCAGCGACTCCGTTTTCATGATTTTAAAATAATTATTAAATGCGTAAAAATTCTTGGTCGCTACACACCCCACCCCGACATAACCCCACTTGACCCTATCCTATCCCACCTCATCGCAAAGTGACAAATTGATCTCACCTTAGCCACATCCCCCGACCCCACCCACCAACCCAACCTCATCACCCATATCATATCCCACCCCAAAAATAAGTTTTATTTTTATATTCTCCTGATATTTTCCTACACTTCCCCATCCCATCCCACCCCAACCCAACCCCACTCAACTCGACCCTACCCCACTTCATCGCAAAGTGACAAATTGATCTTATCCCAGCCATAGACCGCGATATACCCTGCCTGCCTCTCCACCCACCCTACCCCACCTCACGGCAAAAACAATTTTTTTCCTTCTACTTTTCCACCTACCACCACCCAGCCCGACACCACCCTACCGATCCCACCCCATCCCAAAAATGATTATTTTCCTTCTACTTTTTCACGCCCCCACCAACCCCACCCCAACACCACCCTGCCCACCCCACCCCACCCCACAAAATGAATTTTTTTTATCTCTCCATGTTTTCCCACCCCACCCCACCCCACCCAAAAATGATTTTTTTCTTCTAATTTTCTACACCCATCCCGCCCCTACCAGCTACCCACCCAACCAATCGCCCCCACCCCACCCAAAAATGATTTTTTTCTTCCACTTTTTCACACCCCACCAAGACCCTAGTTTGGTAACACATGTGACCGAACTATGACATCGTGTGATTGAACTATGACCTTGTATGACCAAATTGAGACTTTTTGTGATCGAACTGTGACCTTGTATGTTCAAATCGTGACTTTGTGTGATCAAGTATGGGATGTGATCAAAATATTTACTAATTGTGACTTGTGAGAAATGGGGGATGTGACCAAGAAAACTAAGAATACAGAATGTGACCAAATATTAGGTAATTGTAATAAAAATGTTAACTAATTGTGATTGAGGAAGCGTGTAAATTATAACCAATAAATAAATAATACGTACCAATTATATGATAATTTTGATCAATTATATGTAAATGTGATCATAGTTTTGACTAATTGTGAGTTTGTGCGACTTATGATAAGTGCGAATGTGATCAAGAAAAACAAGTAAATTTTGATCAATCAAGAAATAAATTGTGATCAATTATTGATGACTATGACCAATTATTAGGTAACTATGACCACTAAATAAATAATATGTAATCAATTATGGATCATTGTGACCAATTATATAGATTGTGACCAACTGTGACTTGGTGTGACCATTGGACGAGGACGTGATGTGACCTACAATTGTGTCAAATATAATTATGTGTGACCGAACTGTGACTTTGTAAGAACGAAGCGTGACTTTATGTGATCGACATGTGACCTCGTGTGATCTAACCATGATCTCGTTTGACCTAATTGTGACCTCCTGTGACCTCGTTTGACCAAACTGTGACTTTGTGTGACCGAACTTTGATCTTGTGTGACCAACTGTGACTTTGGAGGAGTGGGGTTTTACAACTAAATTTGTAATTGTGACTCTGTGTGACCTTGTGTGACTTAACTGCGATCTCGTGTCAACTTACGTTATTGATTGTGATTTTGGGGGTGGGGATAGTGGGGTAGAGGTCGGGTGGGACTAGAAAAAGTAGAAGAAATCATTTTTTTTATAGTGGGTGGGTCGGGGTTGGAAAAGTAGAAGAAAAAAATCATTTTTTTGGGTGGGTGGGGGTAGGGTAGGGTGGGGTGGGTCAGGGTGGGGAAAAGTAGAAGAAAATAATAAATTTTTGGAGTGAGGTGGGAAGGTGGGTAGGTAGGGTGGGGTCGAGGTCGGGTTGGGGGTTGAAAAAAGTAAAAGAAAAAAATTATTTTTTGCGTTGGTGGGTGCGTGGGTGGGGTGGGGTGGGGTAGGGTGGGTTGAGATGATGTAGTTGGTGTGAAGTGTGAAAAAATAGAAGAAAAATAATTTTTTGATGGGGTATGGTTGGTGGCGGGGTGCGGTGGGATGGGGTGGGGCGGTTGGGGGAAGTGTGAAAAAATAGAAGAAAAATCATTTTTGGATGGGAGTAGGGTGGGTGGGTAGGGTGCAGTGGGATATGATGTGGCGATTGAGGTGAAGTGTGAAAAAATAGAAGAAAAATCATTTTTGGGTGGGGTGGGTTGCGGTGGGGTTGCTAGGGTGGGGGTGTAGTGGGGTTGTTAGAGTGGGTGTGAAAATATAGAAGAAAAATCATATTTTGGTGGGGTGGGTGGCGAGGTAGGGTCGGGGAGGGGTGGGCAGGGGTGTGGAAAATTAGGAGAAAAAAATTAATTTTGGGTGGGTTGGCTATGGGTGGCGGGGCAGGGTCTGGGCGAGTCGTGAAAAAGTAGTAAAAAAAATCATTTTGGATGAGGTGGGTTGGGGTAGGGTTTGGGGTGAGGCTGGTGAGGGAGTCGAAAATTAGAAGAAAAAAATTAATTTTGTGTGGGGGTGGCGAGGTAGGATAGGGTAGGGTCTGGGCGAGTTGTGGAAAAGTAGTAAAAAAATTCATTGTTGGTGAGGTGAGGTGGGGTGGGGTGGAAAAATCTCAAAAAAAAAAAAAAAAAAAAAAAAACTTAATTTTGAAGTGGGGTGGGGTGGGTGTGATGGGATGGGACTAGTGGGTGGGTGGGGTGTGATTGGGTTGGGGTGGGTGGGTGAGATGAGAAAAAAATTGAAGTAAAATCATTTTTGTGATGTGGTGTGGTGGGGTGGGATGGGGTGGGTGAGTGAGTGGTGGCGGGGTGGTTGGTGGTGTTGGGTTGGGGGATGGGGTGGGTAAGGTGGTGTTGGGCGTGGGGGTGAGTGTGGAAAAGTAGAAGGAAAAAAATTATTTTATGGAGTGGGGTCGGGTGGGTGGGGTGAGTGCGGGGTTGGGTTGAGATGGAGTTGTTGTGGATTATGTATTGTTTAGATTTTATTATTTAATATTAGTCTTTGTTTGGTAACTCATTATAATTATTATAATCTTGTATTAATTAATTAATTAATTAATTAATTAATTAATATCTGATTTTTAAAAAAATCTTAAGTTAATTAATTAATTAATATCTGATTTTTAAAAAAAATCTTAAATTTGTTATGTTTAAAAAGTGAAAATTTTAATTGTATATTTTTATACTTTTTCCATATTTCAAAGCTCGACATTATAGCCAATCGGGATAAGCCCAAAAGCCTTCAAACCCACAGAATAATTTCACAATGCGGTGATATATCTTGAACAATCTTCGTGTCATATACAATTTTGCACCAAGAAACTACCCATGTCTGCCACTCCCCTCCTTTCTGCTGCATCAAACACTGTCCTCTTCCCCTATAATTCTACCAAAAACTCAGCACATTTTCTCTCTTTTCATATATCTAAAGTTAGTTTCGCCATCTTTTATAGTCCTTTTATCAATGATAATAACGCAAAAGTTGAAAGCAGCAGCATTATTTTGTATGAAAACCGAGATTATGCTGCAAAATGTTCACGCTTTTCACAATCGGGTTCAGCCATCAAGGCACCCACTGCACCGTGGATGAAGGGTCCTCTTCTTGTTGAACCTAATCGAATTATGAAGCTTACCAAGTCAAGACCTAGAAAAGATTCCACCTTGGATAAAATTGAAGAACACCCTGATAAGGCTTTGGCTGGTAAAGTGAGTGGTGGAAGAGGGAAAAAGGCCATGAAGAGAATCTTTCAAGGAATTGAGAAACTCCAAGAAGCCGAAAATGTGGAGGAAACTCAAAAGGACCCGGAAAGCGTAAAATTCAGATTTGCACCAGGTGATTTGTGGGATAATGCAGACTTTGAAAATTTTAAAGAAGTTGAGGAAGATTCAGAGGTGAGCCCGAAAAGTTTTGAAAGTATTGAAGAATTTGATATTCCATTTGGGGAGGTTGAAAATGAAGGGAAATTGAAGAAAATGCCATGGGAGAGAGATGAGAAAATGATGATTAGGAGGGTAAAAAAGGAGAAGCAGGTTACCGCTGCCGAGTTGGTTCTTGATGGAGAATTGCTAAAGAGGTTGCGGGATGAGGCTGCAATAATGAGAAAATGGGTGAAGGTTAAGAAAGCTGGGGTGACTCAAGCTGTTGTTGATCAAATTCGTCTTATTTGGAAGAACAATGAGATTGCCTTAATAAAATTTGATCTGCCCTTGTGCCGAAATATGGAGAGAGCGCGAGAGATCACTGAGGTTTATGTTTGTTTAACTTCCCATAACTTTATCTACATTTACCGGTCTATGCTTCTGAAATCTTCATGCTTCACATAAGTTGATTGCTCCATTTGCTTGATACAGAAAAAGTATGAAGTTGTAAAAATGACACAGACGCATATTATTCTTTCTGATCTTAAACTTCATCTACCAAGTCACTAAGTCAGCCATAAGTCTCCAGTTCTGCTTTTCAGTTTATGATATGATTTATGTCACCCAAGCAGGGTATCCTTTCAACAAAAAAATTTTAGTTGCTGCTTTTACAAAGAAAGAACAGAACTGGATTTACTCCAAACAGCAACCATACATATGGCCTTGAAGAGTTATCAAGTTATAATTTGTCCATGTACAATTTAAGCTGATTATGGTACTCGAATCTTATTCCATATGAATTGTAGACACTCTTCTGACCTTGTCAATTAATTTCTCTGACATGATTCTTGCTTTGTTCTTCCCACTATAAAACCTAAATCCATTTGGAAAGAAGTCCTTTCCAAAAATTCATAAATTTTCAGTAATCCTCTTACCTTAACAACATTTAGTGAGTGTAACCTTAGTTTCTGTTAACTTTGTTATTTCCATTTCATCTTATTTTAAAACTCCTTGTTCTTTCCTTCAAATGTATTTTTAGTTGCTTCCCTGATACTGTAGTATATCCTCTAAGCAGTTGAAGACTGGAGGCCTTGTTGTGTGGAATAAGGAAGACTTTCTTGCTGTATATAGAGGTTGCAACTATCTGCTGGGCTCAAGAAATTGTTCGAATATTCATCACAAGTCAGTCAGTTATCAAGAAAATCTATCCTCAAACACGAGTTACCAAAGTACAAGTCCTATCTCTCGAATAACATCAAATGCAAGTGGTCCATACAAAGTAAATAATGGGATTGAAAGTGAATGGAAAAACTTACGTATCAATGTATCACTGTACGAAAGAGAAGCAGATAGATTATTGGATGGATTAGGACCACGCTTTGTTGATTGGTGGATGCCAAAGCCTTTGCCGGTGGATGCAGACTTGCTCCCAGAAGTTGCTCCTGGATTCAAGCCACCTTTTAGGCTTTGTCCACCTCGCACTAGATCAAAGCTGACAGATGCTGAACTTACATATCTGAGGAAACTTACTCACCCTTTACCAACTCATTTTGTCCTTGGTATTTTCCTTTCCTTTGTCATTGCATTATATCAATCTAAACTGAATTATTCGAAATATCTCCTTAACACACCGAGTTTCAAGACAAGTGCAACTTTTAATGTGCTCAATAGCTTATTCTGGATGTCATAACACACTTTCTAATTCTACTAATCTTTATTCTCATGCATCTGCACGTTCTTTCTCATCTATATTTGCACCACTGACATAGTATTGGTAAATTCTTTTTATCTTTTAGTCCGTTTGAAATGAATGTATCTTTGAATGTCAATTTGTATTTGGTTCTGAAGCTCATCTCCTTCATTTTCAGTAATATTAAAGAAGCTCAATGTGAAGCTGAAAGGTTCCCAATGTGAGAGGAATAATAATGGCTTCGTCCTAAGGCTTTATGAGAGCCTCAATCTGAAAGGAAGTGTTGGAAAGAAGATTATTTGGAATGTCTTTTTGGGTTTTGAATCTGAAAGGATGTCTAACCTTGCAGCATTCGAAAACAGACTAATGTTTAACACCTCCTACTTTCATAAAAATATTTTCTTCCCCATACGACTGGTTCCTTACAAGCTTCTCATTATTGTACTGGTTGAACATTCCCTCCTCTCCCTAGTCCCTACCAGAGGGGGAAATAAGAAAGAAAATAATTGGAAGCCCTAAGTATTTTGACATTCAATATTTTTATAGAGGTTTTCACAACAATTTTTCACAAATTTTCGATGTGTGATTAGTATTTATTGTTTAAAACTAATAAACTAAAAGAAAAAATAAATTTGCAATCCTAAACAAAAACTATATCAATATATTGTATCAACTGTGCTAAGTTCAAATTATTGTCTAGACCCTGATTGGGACTAGAGCAGTTCCTAGTTCTGTATAAACGAACCTATCAATGTTCTAAATGTGCAAATTGCTCTCAACCGCATTGTACAATATCTTGTAGAAATTGATAAATTGTGAAGCGTGCACTAAATTTACTGGAAACAATGTGTAAATTGAGTTTAGAAGTACTGAAGTCATCTAATTCTAGAGGTGATAATATCTGATGGTCTGTATCTTGTAGAGATTCACCAGATGTACGTGTAACAGTGCCAGTAAATTATCCAAAATCAATTTGTTTTTACTTTTGATTTAATCAGTACTTTTGAGGAAAAGGGTGGGGGTGATTAGTTTGTTGCAAATTTATATATTGAATCTTGAAGTGTGAGCGATTTATTTGATAGTTTCTTTATATTGCTGTCCAACACATTTAGTCAATGCACATTAGGATGCATATTTGGCTAAGCTCTGTATAGATGTGGTTATGCTTACCGTTCTGACTTGGTCTTGTTTTGGCTTGGTTTGGTTTGGTTTGCTGAAGGAAGGAATAGGAAACTGCAAGGATTGGCTGCAGCCATTCTGAAATTGTGGGAGAAGTGTCACATTGTAAAGATAGCTCTGAAGTGGGGGATTCCGAACACAGACAATGAGGAAATGGCATATGAACTTAAGGCAAGTGTGATAAAATGAATTCTTCTGTTTTAATTTTTTATTTTGAACATCTGATATCTGAGCTGTTGCTTGCATATGAGCCCCATGTAGTGCATGAGAAAGTTTGCGTTATGGTTGAGCAACCTCAAGTGTGTCAAAACCTACTAACTAGGCCGAGTTTGAAATACTACAGCATTGTTCACGTCATATAATCTGCTTGGTTATTTAATATTGCTTCTGCTATGGTCTAGTACTTTATCACCTCTTGAAGGGGATAAAATATACATAAAGAACCTATTCTCTTTTCTTTATTACTACATGCAAGCAAACGCTTCTTAGTTTTGATTGGAGCCAATACTTGGGTTTATATTGCTGGATAACAGTACATTGAGCTGAAAACACGTCAGCAGCTTGAGATTGCTTCTAGCTTCTCTAAAGTTCATACAGTATCAGCTCAAGAGTTGAAATAGGACAAAGCTCAAACACATTTATGTAACTCTCTAGACTTATTTGGCTAGCTTCTTAAAATATGTTCATGTAGGATTCTTGAAAAAAAGAACCAAGCTTCAGCATCTTTATGATTTCGTTATATTATTGAGAGTTGAATTGCTAAAACTCATTTTAAGATGGCTCATTTGCAACCCTGAAGGTCAAAAGACTATCTAACTTTTAACTGAAAAGAATGTTTATGATTATTCTTTGCAGAAAGACACATAGTTTAAATTATAATATGAATACATATGTAAAGATCCTAAAAGAACACCAATGAATTCGTGAAATCTTCGTAAGAGAAATTTCTCAATTGTAACACATAGAATGAGATGGTGAAACGCAATCCCTGTATTTCCAAAATTTTGAGTTTCAGATATCCCATGCTATATTCTGTGATAAGATCTTTAGGTGAAACGAGTCTCCTTTATCTGTGAGGTTGATACATTTATTATTTTTATTATAAAATTAACGGATCACAAGATATATGCTATGGTTATTAGACTAGTTACATTATGGTACCATTTCCTCAAGCTACTTAAAGTGCATTTATTTGTTTATCAAGTGTTAAAAAAACATTGCCTTAGTTGAGTGGTCAGACTATTTACTGTCTTAAGAGATTGAAAACTGTGGGCGTCAATATATCAATTCCCAATGCAGAATCTCACTGGGGGTGTTCTTTTATTGCGCAACAAGTTCTTCATAATTCTCTATAGAGGCAAGGATTTTCTTCCCTCTCAAGTTGCAAACCTAGTTGCTGAACGAGAAAAGGAGCTCACAAGATACCAACTTCAGGAAGAAGCTGCACGGTTAAAAGCAAGTGATATATCTTCTGTCACCCACGAGGATTTAATTAAGTCTAGCAGCATTGGAACTTTATCAGAATTCCATAGCATTCAATCAGAATCCAGGAACCTGAAAAATCAGAAGACTGAGGTTGAAGTTCAGCTGGAAGCAGAACGGCAGAGATTGGAAAAGGAACTCAAAAATCAAGAACGAAAGCTTTTCATTGTGAGATCTTATTACACTATTTTTGTCCTGTATTTTTCTATTTGAATAATTAAATACTCATTAGCTCTAAATTTTGCAGCTTAAGAAGAAGATCGAGAAATCAGATAAAACACTGGCAGCTCTAAATCAGGGTTGGAGACCTTCTGAGCAAGATTTGGATCAGGAAATGATAACTCAAGAGGAGAGAGAATGTATGCGGGAGATAGGATTGAAGTTAGACAGTAGTTTGGTGCTTGGTAAGGAAAAGCTTCTTCTTCCTTATATTTTCACCCTTCTAGCTTGTTTCAGATAGCTTATTTGCCTCTGCTGTTTCCATGCTGCCCAATCTTTTGAATTGAAATATGTTTGCTATCATGCGGCCATGTTCATTTTTTATTCAATCTGGCTTCAGGAAGGCGCGGAGTTTTTGATGGTGTAATAGAAGGCATTCGTCAACACTGGAAACACAGAGAAATTGCGAAAGTAATTACAATGCAGAAAAAAATCTCACAGGTCCTTTACACTGCAAAACTTCTTGAGGCTGAAAGTTGTGGGATACTAGTTTCTGTAGAAAAAATTAAAGAAGGCCATGCTATAATTATGTTTCGTGGGAAGAACTATAAACGTCCAAAGTTGTCACCTAGAAATTTGTTGACTAAAAGAGATGCATTATCTCGGTCACTTGAAATCCAGAGAAATGGAGTAAGTAAACTAATTTTCTCCTTGCTAATTCAGCTGTTTTGGTTTAGACTGACTTGTATGTCTCTAACCCTTTTAACCTTTTGTTTTCCCTCTAATAGTCATTGAAGTTTTTTGCCAATCAAAGAGTGAAGGAAATTTGTGATCTGAAACGAAAGCTGGTAAACCTTTTTATTTTATTTTATTTATACTCTGTCCAATCTTTTAAATCATTTTCATTTTTCAAAGAGAGATATATTGAGAAAATAATTCAGGAGATTCCTTTCTCATGGATCTGTTTAAGAGAGTTTTTAGTTGATACATTTTTCCGACTTTTGCATTGTATCACTAATGGTAGACTTCAGTGGCTTGTGCCCTTGCTTCAATGATTTCTTGACTGGAATTTGCAATTTTTGCTGGCAGACTTAAACATAATCAGTGATTGACTGGATTGGTATTGGACAAGCTGTTAGCCATGGCCAACAGTTAATGTGAATCTTTGAATTCCTTATCTTCTTTATGGTGAAACTAGCATATAGCGTGATGGGTACCACTCACATTTCAAATTGCTTAACAAAGTTTTCAGGTGTTGATTTTGAGGTGGAGGAAGTAATATGTTTATGAGCAAGCTTGAGTTTGCACTTTGGTTTTAAACGTGACTTGTTATGGCTTCTATTTTCGGTCATTCCATAAAAGCTGCCTTTACTCTGATGCGCATAATGAACCTGCAGGCACTTGGTCAGGTATTTATTCTAACATCACCATAAGACTAGTGCTGTGTAGCATTGCCAATAGGATCAATGTTTTAATTTTCTTCTGAATTAACAGAATGTCCAAGGTTTGACACAGACAAGTTTGTCATTGTGACTGAAACTATTTTTCTGAAGACCAGAGACTACCTGTCAGTGGAAAACCTTTGTGATAATTACGCATTTAAGAGAAGCATTTACTATTTACATATTGATATCATGTACAGTAGAGAGTATATATTTCTATTATTGATGCTTGCTGAGTATCTGAGCCAATTTCCATATTCAGCCCTCAGGATCCTCCTCCGAGAGAATATCAAGAATAAGGGGGAAATAGAAATAGTAAATGTAATGATCACGTACTTTTTCCTACCTTGCCCTCTATAGCTCAAGGGTTATTACATGCGTCATTAACTTATATATTGTCTCCTAGGGATTAGGCCCTAGCAGGACTTCTATTACGTCCCCAGCTATTCGAACTCAAGTTGTCTAATTGGTAATAGCTTTCAACTTAAATCTCTCTTAAGGGGGAGGTCTTGAGTTCAAATCGCTGGGACGCGATAGAAATCCTGCTAGGGCACAACCCTAATGGATAGTACGTAAGCTAATGATGTACGGAATAATCCCTGAGTTACAGATTATAAGGACAAGATAGAAGAAAGTCCGTGGTTGTTATAGTAAATACGAACAAGAGCTCCAGAATTTACGTAAAAACTCCAAAACTTGATAAAAACCATGCATGGTAAAAGACAAAGATTCTGCTTTATAAAATTGTACAATCATACAACTCTTAAAGACCCAACCCCCATGCACTTTAAAACACCAACATTCTAAAACAACCTACATAGTATATAATGGGTGTATCTCTTGAATTGTGATGAATAAAAACACAGGGGAATCCTTTTTACATGGTGTTTGTTTGGATAAAATTATAAGTTGCTGAAATTATAATGTGATAGTAATGAGTGGTGGATAAGTTAATGTTTGACTTTGATCATTATAAGAAAATTATTATGTTTCCAAACATACCCACAAGAACACAAAATGGAAGTTCTTTAATTTCATTTAGAAAAGTTAAATCCTATTCTAGGTGGGATAATGAAATCCACTTCATTAGAAAAATACCAACTTAAATCCCAAGAATATTCTCCATTTGACTTATGAAATGCCCAAGGCGCTTAAATAGGCATTATTGCATCTCTCATCTAAATCAAATATTATGCTTACACTAATGAAGCAAGTAGCTTGATGGACGTATTTAAAATCACAAACATTTACCACCGTCACTCTTAATTGATGGATACTCTTTGGTCGACCAAATACATTTTTGCTTCCAATGCTGAAATTCATAATTATTTCTTACATATTTTTTGTTGACACAGATTTTTGATTGATCCATTTTACAGATAATGTGCGAAGTTTATGTACCTCATTCACTTTACCTGGTGGCAGTTGACATCTCATCAAGTAAGCTTTATCGGGACAGATATCCACACCTCCCTCCCACCAGATCATGCACATTGTATGCACTCTGAGCATTTCATGCAGTTTCGTGCTCTCCATCATTCGGAATGGATCCAATTGTGTTATATCCACTCTCAACCGAGAAACCATTCTTGTGAGAACGGAACTTATAGGACGCCAATGCTGTACTAACAGACAAACATCCAAAGAAGAACGTAGTCAGGTTTCCAAAATTGGGAGTCTAACTGAATAGGTAACTTGTGGTATTTGTGAACATAGACGAGCGAGTGGTGTTGTACGCATCTCATCTGGCAAACCTCAAAACTTGGTTTACATGATCCAATTCAAGACTAGAAATGTTTGTGAAATGATCTTTATTGTAGGGAATTGCCCTTGGCAATCGAGTTTGAATTCTGGGAGACCACTCACCACAGTAGTACTGTTGAGGATCATCCCAGAAGGGATGGCTAATGTTTTCTTTGCTCCCACTGGAACTGATGATCACACTGTAAGTATCGTGCTACTGAAAGAACTGTTGCAATGATGCTAAGGTAGAAGGGAGCGTACGAGATAGGTCGGTTAAACATCGGTTAAACATTTAGCCGTATTTTTGCATCAAAGTATGAATAGATGACTTCATAAGATATGTGAATGGCTTTGGTAAAGAACCGTTGAAGCAATAATCATGCCACTTCTGGAATGAGATTGATTTGTATTCATTTTCAATATTTATAAATAGTGAGTCATAGGAAAGGCTATGGTGTCTATGTGACCTGATGATATTGCAAAATTATAGTCATTGCCTTTCTTGGACTTGTCCTAATATAAAATATTCTTGACGAGGATTGAAGTGGAAAGATCAGTAAAATGTTCATTCTTTTGCTTGCTTATTATTTCCTTTTTTGGTTGAATGGACCACTTGTGACATTTTCATTTCACTTGAAATTTGGTGGAAATTACTTTTGCCTCACCTGATCCAGAGAAAATTCAAACGAAATTCCTGTGCAATTCTATTGGACAAAAACTGCATTTCTTAACTAATTTATTTTATTAGTTGCACCTTGATTGACAATAATAATGTAATAACATTACACAGAAATCAAGGATTAGATTTCTATATAGCCAAATAACAGTTAAAAATGAAAATTTGAATAAAGTAAGAGATCGGATATTGGAAGCAGTCACATGGATATTAGTGAACAGTTCAATTTCAAGGCTAAAAGTATGTTTTAACACTTAGGAACAGCAAACATTAAAAGGAGGGGAAAAAATGAGACTAATATACATATTTGGAGACATGAAAACAGCTGAAACATGCTGCTCACATCAAAGTTATCCATGGAATTTTCAAGAGAAAACGAATGCCCAACTTCTTATTTTCCTCTAGGCTTCATCCGTCATCCTCAAGCTTATAACTTACACTGTAAGCACTCACAGAATGGTACACAGAAACCCTGATACTACTCTCAGGTGAGGATATGTATGTAAATTAATCCGCGTTAACGAAATCACCATATCAAGCCTTTTTTCCGCCTCAACCTGTCGAAGCGATCTGTACTCATTCGAGACTTTTCAGGCTTGCTCGACTTCTTTGACTTGTCAAGTCGACTATCCAAACTGTTCCTTGATAAATCCGGTAGATCTGATTGCAATGTGTCCGCGGTATTGCTAGTGGCCGATTTATTCTCATTTTCAGGGTCTAATGATGCTGTTTTAGAACCATCCACAGGCGGCTTTGATTTCCCAAGAGCCAGCACAAACTTTTTCAGATGTTTAATGAACTCGGGATAAAGTTCCAGATTGCAATGCCCACCTCCATTTATCCATAAAGGTTCATACTTTGCCTTGCAAAGCTCCCAAAGCTGCTTTCCATGGGAGCAATCAACAACTTCATCTGCTGTTCCCTAGATATGAAAATAAGAAATAGTACCCAAACTTGACTTTACCTTTTGATTGCAGATTTTCTATCACGTTTTAGATATTTTATGCAAAACAGTTAATACACAATCTCCAGTAGAAGAGAGGAGTCAAGTACCTGAACTATTCTATGCAGATTTTCTATCATGTTTTAGATATATTATTAACAGTAGAATTGATCTAGTGTCCACTGTGGGCAAATTTAATGGAACCCACTATAGATGTGATGTTGCCATGTGTCCCAAAAATATGTATAAGAATACGTGGCAACATCACAATCACAGTGGGCACATTTTATAGCGCTCACTGTGTACACTAGATCGAGATTGTTATTAACAGATACTTTTTAATGGATAAATCACACAACAGTCTATAGAAGAAATTAATAACTAATACGGTCTTGAGCTACTCCTCATAACAAAGTTGACCTTTTAAATGAAATCCCAAGTCTTACGGAACCCATTAAGCTGAAACAAGATATTCGGTCCATTTAAAGCTCAAAAGAACATTCAGATTCTAAGATTGATGTGCTAAAACAAGCCACCACTTTGTGTGGCATATTAAAGGATAAATTTCATATCGGTTATAGATTAAGAGCTTGACTACTCCTCTTTACAAGGTTTATTTACATTTTATCTTAATGTCAAAAAATATATAGATGAAGCGTCTAGGAAAAAACATTACTCACATGAAAAGGACAAACAACTACAAATTAACATGCAACAATTTGCATATTTTCAGAATTAACAAAATGTGAAACTGTGATTCATAGATGGAGAAAAATGTATAGAGCAAAGTGAGTAAGAAAACTTACATGAATGACAAGAACTGGACAGATTATTGCCCCAATTTTGTCAATATTCTGTAATTAACATAGAAAAAATGGAGAAACGATGTGTCAATATGCAAAAATCGTGAACAAAATGACACACGACAACGAATTGTAAAATTACCTTATATATATCAAACCAATATGTCCGTTTTACCGGGTACAACACCCTTAACCCAGACAAAATTGGGCTATGTAAAACAATCCCTCTCAAGTTTGGTACGCGTGATGCAAGATCAACTGTGGGACCGCTACCAACAGACTGACCGTACAGTATTATTTGTTCGTCTTTGACCCCATACTGCTCCTTGAGGCATTTATATACAGCGTCAAGGTCTGCGTAGGTATTACATTCAGTTGGCTGTTTCCAGAAACAAGGGATGGCTGTGTCACAATATAGCATGACTCAACGATATAATATATAATATAATGATAAGAGAGAGATGCCAACCAGGTTAAAACCTAAGTAAAGTGCAACAAAGAAACAAGAAAGAAAGTAATCCCTTACCTAGAGCACGTGTGGTTAAGCATAAAAGTTAAACTTAAAACCTACTTTTTAGTCGTTTCGGTTTTCAAAATATGTTACTTTTTCTTGATTATAAGGAAAGGTACTACTTTTGATAGTAAGGTGGGGTTACTTTCAAAGTAAGTAACTTATTCCTAGCTTACTCAAAAATAAATATTTAAAACTTAGCAAACACACACCTTGTCGACAAAAAAAACAGCATTGCAGAAATTAGACAAAGCTTTTGTGAAAAAAAATCTATATTTTGGTCGAAGATTTTAAATTTAACTAAGATACAACAGAACTTGCATCCACGTTTTAATATACATCTCATGTTAGATAAATCTTTCACCTATCACCTCAATAACTACGTTTTTGACATAGCGCAAAAGACAGCTTGAGCTTCTGTTCGGTAATTTGCCAAAATTGGTTTATAAACCAATTTAGTGTGTGTTTGATTTTAGTTAAAATGAGTTTTTTTTGAAATGAATAGTGATTTTTAGGGGAATTGATGATTGAGATTTGGTTGAAAAGTCAAATATTGTGGACTTGACTTTTAAAAAATGGTTTAGATTGAGTACTGTAGAAAAATGAAAAAAGGTTTGATGAAAATCAAACAAGCTCTTATAATCTACACAATTTCCCAAACTACTTTTTAACCACACATATTTTCTTTCTCCAATTTTTAACCACACATCTTCCCTCAAAAAACGAAAAAAACCTGTTTATAATCTGGCTACAAGATCCGAACAGAGGCAGAGTAAATCAGTTTAGATAGTTTCTCATGTTTTCCAATACCTTCAGAATGAAGTTTCATTATTTTATTTTTCCACATGTAATAATATTTTTCAAACATATAATATGTTTCTTCTATGATCCAAGGAAATTAATAAAACTCGTATGCCTGACAGTATGGTTAATGCGTACAACTGTCTGACATTGTTTAAGAACTGCTTGTCAGAAGTCTGATACTGCAACCCAGTCTATGCGGTTCAACATAACTAGAGGAGTGTCAAAACACTTGTCCATGACCATCAAAAAGTGGCTTACTGGGGAGAGAAACCTTAAAATAGAAGACTATCCCAAAATTAATTCTGTTTGAGGCAGACATGACGAATTCTTACATTGTTAGTGTTCCTTAATTTCATGGAATCACAGATCACGTTTGTGAAAGGTCAAATTCTGTGCCTTGATATTGCAAGAGGTAGAATCCCAAATTATTTATAAAACTATTTAGAGTATCTGAGTATTGAAACAGTGTTAGTAAACATTTAAAACTGTTAAAAGCATTTGCAATGTAAATTGCTGCAGGGGATCCAAATTATGAGGACACCAATTTTTATGGAGAATGGAATAGCATCGAAATGTATGCCTTTAAGGATCTTTTTTCGCGTGAAAAGAAAACAGGACAACAATATTTACAGAACAAGCATCATATAGTGCAGTTTAAAGGGAGTAGGCATCTAACCTTTCCAGTGGACCGTCCGTAGCCTGAATAATCATACCTGCAGAGGATACAAGAATGAGCAAGTCATGAAGGTAAACAACAATCATGACAAATAGGATAGTTATCTTTTTTATTCTTAAATATTTCATAAACGCCACATGGATGAACTTTTGCAAAAAGATACACAGCTTCTGGACAGAAATTGATTAATTTAGAGGGGATCAAGTCCAATTGTGCTTAGGCCAGAACTTATAGATCTCTAATTCCAAATAAACTGTTTATCCTTCCCTTTTCATAATATCAAGGGAACTATAATGTAACCGCAGGGGGGAACAAAACAAAATTAGCAAAGAAACAATGGACAGTCAAACACTGTTCACCAGTGATTATTAGAACCAAAAACTGTAGTTTTGATAATTACAACAATTACCAAATTCATAGTAGTTAATAGATTTATGATGAACAGGAATCCAAGAAATTGAGAAATCTATTTATATTACTTCAAGTTCTCCTTACAATTCTAGAAATCTCTGGAAAAGGAATAAAATTACCACATTGAACTAGTAATATGGTTTTATCTCATCAAATTCACTAGTAAAAACACCTTAGGAGAACTAGAAAGGGAAATTATTATTTCATTGAACTCATCTCATCAAATTAAGAAACAAATCCTGCTGAGAGATAGTTTCTAATAAACCAAATCAAATATTAAAGAGGATAAGAATGAAACAAAACCCAGTATTAACTGCTGCACAACTCACCACATTAATGGGGAAAAAGCTCTTAAATAATCAATCTTTATTACACTCTTATTATAGCTAATAAAAGCTAGTACGCCCACCAATTAGGAGCTCATAAATAAAAAAAAAAAAATTACCCCATGAGATTTACGCGTAGGCGAAGGCTGAGCTCTACAAATAACTCATACATCTGCCCCAAATCGGCTGCGTTTCCGTGGGAGTATAGCAGTGTAGCGTTGGCCTTGGGGTGGGTGACGTACACCGCCACGATATCGTTGCCCCGCCGGGTCCTCAGCTTCAAAACTTGGACGTCATCCCTCCGTGGTACCTCCGGTATGCAAAGAGCTCCACCACACGACTCGTCAGTCACCACCGTATACGACGGCGGGGTAGGCGGGAAGAACGCGAACTTAGCTGCGATCGATGACGTCACCCCGCCCATTATTTCCGTGAATCCAAATATCCTCCACTCAGTAAATAAATTTATCGCATAGCTGTTGTTTATAAACAAAGTAGCAACCTTTATCTTTTTTTTTTTTCTCCTTGTCTTTAGATCTTCTTTTTGGCTTTTTGCAGAGAAAATAAACAAAGAGATAAAAAGTGAAACTGAATGGTGGTGGCTTAGGATGGTGGGGGAGGGTGGCGCGTGGAATGGAGGCGTAGAGATTAACGAGTAGGGAAGTAAGTGCGGAATTTTCAAAGGAAACTTGAATATCTAACTGGCAATTTGGGATTTTTTATAAAATTTATTTATTATCAGATTTGTGTTTACAGTGAAAATTGGGCATTCAATAATGGATACTGATGAATTTCCAGTTATGGCCTGCCTGACGGCGCTTTGAAGAATGGAGTACGTACGTGTATATGTTAACGGATCTTAAATCATTCCAACGAAGGCTTTCGTACAGGCAGCAATACTTTTTTTGTTGTAGAAAAATATAACTGAAAGTAGGAAGGTGAGTTTGATGCATATTTTTTTATTTTTTTATTTTTCAAGAAAACTCAAACAATGTCAAGAATCCAGATTTGCAGATTCTTTTATGTTTATAAATTATTATAATAATAATTTGGACGCTATTGATACATTTTCAAAAATACAATCCAACAATAAATTAAAATTGTCTAGAGATTTGGCAAACTAAAAAAAAAAATAATGTTATTAAATAACATAATTTTTCAAACCACTTTTTAACCACAAATATTTTCTCTTTTCACTTTTCAACCACATATTTTATTTCGAAAACATAAAAAACACATTTTTAAATATAAAATTTTTAACAAACAAAAATGGTATTCATTATTCATATTCTCACATTTGAGAGGTTGAATCACTTAACATTTATGAATTATTTTAACATTTTATCAATATTTTAACTGGCCAAACTTCAATTATCCTATTCATACATATAATAGGATCCACAACTTTCATTAATATTTTAATCGCACATTTCATTAATTTTTATTAAAATCTGTTAAATAATTTTGTCAAACAATTCATTAACATTAATGTCACTTAGCATCCGTGTGGTAAATTTGTTTATAAACAATTTTTCTTCACATTTTTTTAGACTGCCTTTTAATCACGTACATTTTTCGAAATTATTTTTTAATAACATATTTTATTTTCAAGATATCACATTCTTTGTTTATAAATAAAACAATGTTACCAAATAGAGACTAGTTAACACTAAATTGCTGATTATATACAGTCTAGATAGATTATATTGTTCTTATATATATAGTTAAATTAATATAGTTCAGAATACGTATGACAAACTGACTTAATTAGACATTTAAAGTTGGGTTAGATACTACAATTGTTGAATTTTGTGACAATCCTTCTCTTAAGTTTATTTAATCTTATTTAAATTCGGCTCCGTTTGGCGATTCATATAAAAGGAATTTGATTTATAATGTGTGGTTAAAAATTGGATAGAGAAGATGTGTGTGATTAAAAAATGATTTAAAAATTGTGCCAATTATAATTTGATATTATAAATTTTACCAAACACAACCTATTAATATAAACACAAACTTTGAATGGGCAAGCAGTTGAAGTATGCAAATTCTTATATGATGAGTTTGCATTTTGAGATTTGATTCGGTAAAGCATTTGGAGTATACAAATACAAGGAAATAAAATTATTATTATTATTATTATTATTATTATTATTATTATTATTATTATTATTATTATTTTTTACAGGTGGAGTGAAGTTGGAATGTACAAAATCTACAAGGATGACTTTGCAATTTTCATAGTTGATTAAAGTTTATTTTATTTTATTTTTTTGGATTTTCTAAGTGTTGCGGAAGCTTGCTTCAATAGTCGTCAAAAGTGAGTTTTTCGGGCTCAATTTCACATTACCTTTCTATCAAACAACCAATCCAAAACGACTCCGAACCACAACTCAATATATTACCCTGGTTGCTTCTCAATTTCACCCACGAAGGATAAAATAATGGTAATGATTTGTAGACCACAAAGGCTAGAAGAAACAATGTAAATAGGCACAAATAAAGAGAACAACGACACTGGTTTTTGGACACCACAAAGGAGGCGATTTTCACATAGACAGCCACGTTTTTCTTTTCTTCACACAAATCACACACATCACAAAGGCTAGGATAGAAAACTCTATATTCTAAGAGGTAAACAAATGGATATGGTGTAGCACAATGGGTTTGGTTGTTGGTAATTAGTTCATCATTGGCCAAAGCCCGTGAATTCACAATCCGACGTTAACATCGTAGCCTGGGATTTATTGGTATCAAAATCCAACACTAAGGTGTCTAAAAACTCTAACTCAAGTAGTTGAAGGAAAGAATGGAAACAAAAGTTGCTGTTCATGAATACGACCACTTTTTGAAAATAAAAATGCTTTTGAAATAGTGTTGAGATAATATAGAACATGGTATACGTTTTAGTGAAACTAGTGTTACACACGTGCGATGCACGATCATTTGTTACTCACATATATCGAATTTATATATTAACATATGAAATAATTAACACTCAAAAAATACCCAAATTCACAAGACCTAATTCGATGACTCAAATGGTGTGATTCATTAGAAGAAATTTAGGTCCAAATGTTGACACCTAGAATGCGAAGGCCCAACATGAAACACCTGAAACATGGTAGCCCATTGAGGGCGATGCGAAGGGAGTTGGGCGACTGGGCAATAATTAAGACTTGGGCGATTGAGCGATTACTAAGACACGAGCAATTAGACAAATGTAGAGGCAACTGGATGACTAAGCCAGATAGTATTAAAGAAGCGGTTAAAAGAAATCATGGGAGTTATTGGAGACAATCAATAATGGGCGACGGTTATACAATGTGTTGGGCAACAGTTATTCCAAGCAAGTTACAAATCAAGGCGGCAAATCAATAATTCAAACGTTGGAAGCAATTGTAAACAATTTGTATATATTGTAAAAACTCAAGTATTTTAAGGAATCAATCAATCAATCAACTCTCGAATAGAGATTATGTATTTTTCTTTATTTTTACTTTTCCTTGTCAAAATCTTAGTGTAGTTTGTGTGCTTACGCCACTTGAAAGCGTTTTGTTTTCATTGCAATCTTCAAAATCTTTGTGTAGGTTGTTATTCCTTACACATTCGTCTGATTCCACTTTAATTGTTAACGAGAGAAACTGCGCGAAAAAAAAATGAATATTTAATTAAAAATGAGAAACGAAAAGAAATTTGTTACTCACATATATCGTATGTTTCGTTCCACGAAATTTAAGCTTAGAATTTTATTAAAATAAAAAAGAAAAGAAAAAATAGATCAATGAACGCTCTATTTTATTCTTTTTCATTTTCTATTTTTAAAGAAAAAATATTTATATAATATTGCAAACATTTTTTTTTATGTTAACATATGAAATGAATATTTAATTAAGAATTAGAAACGAAGAAGACAATTAATTAAAAAAAAATGTACAATTACTCATACCTTAATTTTTTTAAGGTTCGTATTTTATCGTTCCATGAATTTTTTTAAAATATTGTAATTTAAATTGGCTTAAAGCTTAAAGTGAGAAAAGAAAATTACATTTAAATAAAATTTGTAATAAGTAAAAAATAGATATATTTGTGATTTACGCTCAGAATTTTATTAAAATGAAAATGAAAGAAAAAATAGATTGATGAACGCTCCTATTTTATTCTCTTTCATTTTTCTATTTTTAAAAGATAAAATATTTATGTGATATTGACAACATTTTTTTGCGAATTAAAAAAAAAATGTAATTGATTTTCAAGAGGAGAAGACGGACTAAAAAACTTTGAGATGATTTGATCTTTGAGACGATTTTACGGACAATATATTTTCAGTTTGCTCTCACTTGTTATCTTGTATTAAACTTCTAGTTGAGATCTTTAATTTGACACCCATATAACATTTTTTTTTTATTTCAAAATAATACAATAATTATAAAAAGTATAATAATTAATACAAAAGTTTATAGATAGTATTATAGAACTTAAATGATATAATTTAAAATGAATGAGATATTAAATTTAAAAAATATAAAAACTTTTACATATGATCTTTGAGACGATTTTACAGTTTGTTCTCACTTGTTACTTTATATTAAACTTCTTATTGAGATTTCCAATTTGATACTCATATTACATATTTTTCGACTTAAATATAATAAAATAATTATCAAGTGAATAATAATTATTACAAAACAAAAAAATAGTTTATATATTAAAATAAATTAAAATCTTGATGTCATTAATAGCATAACACGAATTCTATTGTTATGTACCGTAATAATTGCTAAAATATTTGTTACATTATTATTATTTTTTTGCATATTATTTTTTTACATAAATCTCCAGTTTAAAAAGTTATTTTGGGCCGGAAACTATGTGTGTGTTCTTTTTGGCATGTACTTTGTTTATATATATATTATTGATGAATAGATATTTTTTACTGTATTTTCTATTCATGTATGAAATTACTCAATTATTTTATCTGCAATTTATTTATAGGTAGAAAATGGATACTATCAATTATGACACATGCAGTCAAATTGTAATGATGATTCATTTATCAATGCAAGCTCTTGAAAAGATGCACTATGCATTTTAAGTCTATGTTTGGTAAACATGTTTTTTACAATATAATTTCTTAAATTACTTTTTAACCACACATTTTCTGTCTCCACTTTCAACCATACATTTTATCTAGAAAACATAAAAAAATATGTTTTTAAACAAAAAACTTTAACAAAAAGATTTCAAAACAATGGAAAAACTGCATTAATTAAACTTGTCTTGAAAGATTCTTTAAAGTTTCTAGATTTAGGAAGGAGTTTAGGCAGGAAATTAAAGTTTTCCCTTTTTGGCATGTATTCTATTATTATATATAGATAAAAGATAGATAGATAGTAGCTTACTTATAAGTGTTAGAAAATTGTTGTTTAAACATGAATTGAACATGAACGGACAAGACATTCCGCCCAAATCTTGGCTTGGGCGATCGTTCAAACAAAAGGCCATGTGATCACTTGACCCCATTCGTGTAAAGCAATGGGGGGATTGCCTAGTAGTAAAAAAAGTGACTGTTGGGGTATTTTGATATTTTTGGTTCCTTTTCATCCATTTTTGCACCATTTCTTAAGTGATGCTTAAGGCATTATAAATAGTTGAAGGTGGGATGAATTAAATATATCAAATCAGTGTTATACACTTTGTGATCCAGAGTTCTACAAAGATCAAATCTCATTATTTATATTATTCTTAGCCCCGTTTGGCCTAGGAGTTTTTAAACAACTTTGCCTCAAAACTCATTTTCAATGACATATTTTTATGGGACCCACAACTTTCACATTTCCAATCTCTTTTCAACTACACATTATCCAAAAAATCAGAATTTTCTTCAAAATATCTTACACTAAACGAGCTTTTAGTTTGTTCAAGATTCTTACTTTGCTTGGTTGGAATTTGATCAAAGGTTTGATAAATCCTACAAACATATTTGCTATAATCCTTCAAAGCAACTTCGAATTCCGGTGGAACAAATATAGTTAGAGGACAACGTTCTATGTGTTTGATCATTCTTATTTCTTGTTCAATTTTTGTTATTCTCCATTCACCTACTTCATATTTATAACAATCTCAAACTATATTTCTTCATGTAGAATGAAACAACCCAAACCACTATTAATTTGAAGAATCAAGATCTTTTGAGACTTGATAGGTTCGATGACACCAACTTCATGCGTTAGCATGACCAGTTGAAGTTCCTACTCACTGCATTGAAGACTTTCTACATTTGGAACCGAATTTGGAACCTCTAGCAAAACCAACGGAGACGCACAGATAATATAAGAGCTGAAAGAAAGAAAGAAAAGAAGATAAATTGATTTGCCGTGGTCACATATTGAATGCCTTGTGGGATCGGTTGTATGATCTATACATCAACATCACTTCAGCAAAAGAAAATTGGGATGAGTTGGAAAACAAATACAAAGCGGAAAAAGAAGGCACGAAGAAACTTTTAATTACAAAATAATTTGATTTTATATTTTTGGATAATATTCTCATTCTTCACCAAGTACATGAATGACAAGTACCTGTCAACAATTTAAAAGCAGTCAAATTGAAACTCCTAGAATCCTTCAAAGTGGGGGAAATTATTACCAAACTTCCAAATACCTAGAAAGGATACCGGAAGAAGATTCTTCATAGCTCCGAAAATTTTTGTTTAGAACGATTACAAAAACATCTACGCATTGAAGAAGAATCAAGAAGAGAGACATGAATGAAAGTTCTTATGGAGACAAATTTAAAGAAATGTCATTGAAAAGACCGAACACTCTAACAAGGACAAATTGAAAGCAAGTCCTCTTGGTCCTAAAAAGGACAGTTGGAAGTTCAAACCAAAATCAAATCAACCATGCTATGTTTGTGGAACACCCGATCATTGGGCCAAGGTATGCAAGCATAAAAAGAGAACTAATGGAGAACACAAAAGAAACTCTGTTGAAGATGACATTATTATGACAACAATATGTGAAGTCAATGCTATTAGGTTGCTGATAGAATACTTATGCTATCATGCATATATGTTATGATAAGTCCTTATTAAAAACTTATCATGATATTGAAGATGGATATGAGATATAAATGGGTAACTAAGGCAGCTCAAAAATGGTTGGAAAAGGAAGTTTGGACATCATCTTCACAGCTGGAAAAATTGTTACTCTTACTAATGTATTCCATGTTCCGGACATGAATAAGAATTTAGTTAGTGATGATCTTTTGGAAAAACCCGGAATCAAAAGTGTTTATGAATTCGTTAAACTTGTATTATCCCATAATGAGATCTTTGTTGGAAAAGACTATTCTAGTGGTGGAATGGTTAAATTATGTATTGTTGGCAATGATAATAATATAAATAAAGTGAATTCCGTTTATATGCTTGGCTTTTTTTCTTTATGGAATGTTAGATTAGGACATATAGACAATAATACTATGAAAAGAATAAGGGAATGTGACTTAATATCTTATGATGAAAATAAAACTTATAAATGTAAAACTTGTGTGGAATCTAAGATAGTTTAGAAATATTTTCATAGTATGACTAGAACAACACAATTGTTAGATCTTGTGCATATCAACAACATATGTAAGTTAAACGACATGTTAATAAGAGGTGAAAATAGATATTTCATGAAATTTGTAGATGATTATTCTAAATTTACTTATGTTATTTATTAAAATTTAAGGATGAGGTTTTTGGAACTTTTAAAAATTGTAAAAGTGAAGTTGAAAATCACTTAAGTAAGAAAATTAAAACTCTTAGAAGTGATAGAGGTGATGAATATTACTTTAGTGATTTTAACTTATTTTGTGAACAACATGACATAATTCATCAATGTAGTGCACCTTAAACATCCGAACAAAGTGGTTTGGCTGAAAGAAAAAATGGGACACTTGTTAAAATGAAATAGTCTAAATTGTCATTTAATCTTTTGGGTGAAGCTTTAAATAGTGCATGTCATATTTTAAAGAGTTTCCTTTAAATGTATTAAAGTATCTCCTTATGAATTATGAAAATAAAGAAAACCAAACGTTGGTCACTTCAAAGTGTGGGGTGTCTAGCTTATTGCAAAAATATCGATCCTAAATGAACAATACTTGGTCCAAGAGGGATTAAATGTGTCCTTATTACTAGATACATGACAAATAGTTAATTATATTCATTATTGAACTTAGAGGCCAACGTGATAATTGAATCACATGAAATAGAGTTTTTTGAGGATTCATTAGATTGGAATAACAATCCTATTGAGGAATTACATAAAGAGATTCCTAATTCTACAAGATTACTTGGAGAAACATCTTTTAAAGATGTTGATGATCCTAATGAACTCTGTAGAAGCAAGAGAACTTGAAAAGAAAAGGTACTAGGACCGAATGAGATAGACTCTTAACTTATTTCTCTTCATCTTGTTGAGGGAATTGAAAGGAGTATCATAAGAACAATATCATATGTTCTTCAAGCTGAAACAGATCCTAAAACCTATAAAGAGACCATGTCATCTAGAGATAGTATCTTTTGAAAATATGTTATATATGATGAGATGAATTCAATAATGTCGAATAATACTTGAAAAATTGTTGACTTACCACATGGCTCTAAACCTATAGGCTGCAAATATGTATTTAGAAGGAAGTACAATGCAGATGGTACTCTCAATATCTTTAAAGCTAGATTAGTAGTCAAGGAATATCGACACAAGGAGGGAATGGATTACTTTGACACTTATGCCCATGACACATATAACTTTTATAAGGATAATGTTTGCCTTAGCTTCCAATCATAATTTGCATATGCATCAAATGGATGTCAAAAGAACATTCTTGAATGGGCCTCGATGAGAAGGTTTATATGGAACAAATAAAAGGTTATGTTCTCCCCAAATTTGATAGTAAAGTATGCAAATTGGTTAAATCATTATATGATTTCAAACAAGTATCGAAAAAGTGGCATGAGAAATTCGATTTAGCTATTATGTCTTTTGGATTCAAACACAATAATGTTGATAAGTGCTTATATTCAAAAGAATGTAAAAATGATGTTGTGATTATATGCTTTTACATAGATGATATGTTGATAATCAGCAATCATATAGAAGACATATACGAAACTAAAAGGTTTCTATCTTCTAAATTTAAAATGAAATATCTGGGACAAGTAGATACCATATTAGGTATCATGGTCACAAGAAATAGTGGGGTTTTATGCTTAGTCAATCACAATGTATTGAAAATGTGGTTAATAAATTCAATCATTTGAACATTGAAGAAGCAAACTCCCCAATTTGATGCTAGTATCAAACTTAATAAAAAATGATGGAAGAACAATATCACAACTTGATATACAAGTGATATTGGTTCTCTAATGCATGTGATGCAATGCATTATCCCAGATATAACATTTGCAGTTAGTAAACTTCGTAGGTTTACTAGCAACCCGAATAAGGAATATTGGAAGGGTTCTTGGTTATTTAGAGAAAATCAAATATCAAGTTCTTCAATATTCTAAGTTTCCAAAAATCCTAGAAGGATTTACCGATTCAAGTTGGATATCTAGTACATGTGAGAATAAATCCACCTCAGGTTGGATATTTACTTTTGGAGGAATAGCAGTTTCTTGGAGATCCAAGCAACAAACTTGCATAACACACTCAACAGTGAAATCCGAATCTGTAGCATTGACAGAGGTCAGAAAAGAAGCTGACCATTGGGAGAGAATAATACAAAGTCTATCTCTATACTAAGCGATAATCAAACTACCTTAGCTAGAGTGTACAATGAAGTGTACGATGAAAAGTCTATACATATGAGTCTAAGACATGATTATGTTGGAAAATTAATCAAAAGTGGAATAATCTCAATCACTTAGGTAAAATCAAGTGATAATTTAGCAGATCCTCTAACTAAACTACTCACTAAGGAATTAGTGAGGACCACATCAAGTAGGATGATGTTAAAACTTCTTACATAAAGATTAATCAATCGTAGCAATCTTATCTAACCTTACTAAAAAGTGTATTTTAGGTTCAAAGGTTTCTATCTTCTACATTTTTTTAAAAGAAAAAGAAAAAAAAAGCATGAGTAAATCTAAAATGCCGAAACTTCGTATTGCACATGCCGAAACAAGAGAACGAATTCATAGAAACCAAGTTATGTTAAAAAAATTTGTAGGCTAGCAAAGCAGTCAGTTTTTTAATACTAGTAAACATAAATAAAATAATTATTACGTTAGTATTAACTAATAAAAAAAAACTTATTCGATACCGAATTGGTAGAAGAGTAATTTAAGAAAACAACTCCACTTTCTATGTGTCAAGAATAAAGAGCCACAGAGAAAACAGAGAATAAAGAATTGTATATTAAACTGCGTAATGTACTGTACAAGGTTCCGTCCCTTTTTATTGAAAGAGAACGAGACAACTTCCAAATATATACGATTACAATTGATTCATCATACCCTATATATATATATATATTCTAACACCCCTCCTCAAACTAAAGATGGGAGAAATAAGTTTGCAAACCGAATCATGATGACGTCCAGGAGGATGTGCCTTTGTAAACATGTCAGCAAGCTGATCAGTAGAAGAAACATGACGCAACTGAAGAGTACCTTGCCTGAGATGATGACGAACGAAATAACAATCTATCTCAATATGCTTAGTACGCTCATGAAAGATGTCATTGTAGGCAATTTGAATAGCGCTAGTATTGTCACAGTGAAGAAAAGAGCAGTCACTGAGGGAAACACCCATTTCGTGAAGTAACCATCGAATCCATAACAACTCAGAGGTGGTGTCAGTCAATGCACGATATTCGGATTCCATACTAGAATGAGAGACAACTGACTGCTTCTTAATTCTCCAAGAGATAAGAGATGTGCCAAGAAGGAAACAATAACCAGCAGTGGAGCGACTATCGGTAAGATCTCCTACCCAATTAGTGTCAGAATATGCCTGAAGATTCAATGGTGAGTGGACAGAAAAAGTGAATCCCATGAAATAGAGTCCCCTTGACATAACGAAGAATCCGAAGAACAGCAGCATAATGAGTAGAACGGAAAGAATGCATAAACTGACTAACCAAGGCGATTGCATAAGAAATATTCAGATGAGTCACCGTTAGGTAAATGAGACTATCAACCAACTGTCGATAAAGAGTGGCAGGAAGAAGCTTGACATTTGTCTCTAAAGGGCTATCCACAAGCTTGGTATCTGTTAGTCTAGCCCGAGACAACAACTCTGACACATATTTAGCTCAATGTTCTAAAACGCGCAAAAATGCGCCGCGTAGTCTCGTGTAGGCACAATACGCCATATAAACGCCTCGCATAGGCTAAATGAGCAACAAAAGGGGCTTAAAAGAATAAAAATCGGTCCAAACTGGTGAAACCGGTTAAAATTGATTTTCAGACCGGTCAAACTGGTGAAAAACAGGTTTCAAACCAGTCAAATCGGTTTGAAAAAATTATTCTTTTTTTGTTTTGAAATGGAAAAAAAAAATTATTAATACTAAAAGTTTTCATGGTATTGCCATGGCAACCCCAACCAAAATTTGCAGATGGAAAGTATTGTTAGCCCAAGAGTAAACTAACCAAGAGGGGGGTGAATTGGTTTATAAAACTTTTTCGATAATAATCTCAAACTTAAGAACCAATGGGTACAAATATAAGCACTTAGCGTTACAAGTTACTAAACTATCAATGTAGTGTGCTATATATGTGTAAACTTAATTGATAAGGCAAGTATAGCACTAAGATAAAGCGTTGCACAATATAAATTGATAGAATAGAGTAAGTGCGATGTAAGTAAATAAAAGGGATGAGAGAGTGCAAACGCGATTTATGGAGGTTCAATCAACCAACGTGATCTACGTCCCCCGTTACCGAGCTCTCCGTCACGAGCAAGGCCAAATCCACTATTTTGGTAACTTACAACAAGGAGTATCAAATCCTTAGGCGACTTACAACAAGGAGCGCATATCCTTTACAATCGAGTTTTCACACGGCTCTCGAAACCAACAATCGAGTTTTGACAAGGCTCTCGAAACCAACAATCGAGTTTTCACAAGGCTCTAGAAACCAATCAATATAATGAATTGAGTTTACAATTGAAACAACTCTCTTGAAAAATGATATACTCAAATTAAGTACCGAGAGAGTTAGGCTAACACTTCAATAAATAGCAATGAATTAAGCTCGAGTGTTAGAGAAAAACTTTGATGCAAATGATAATGAAAAGTTCAATGCAATCAAACAAAGTTTTTCAAATGATCTCTTGTTAAAAAATATTGAATCGAATTAAGTACCAAGAGATGCCACACTTGAATAATTAACAATAAGTTAAGCTCAAAGTGTTTAGGCAATGGAACTTTGATGAATCAAATGATGATGAAAAATGTAGCACAAATAATCAAAGTTCCTTAATTGGAATTTCTCTCTTTTAAAAGATTAAAACAAGTTTAGAACAAAGAGAGACTTACACTTCAATTCCAATATAGTGTGAAGATGTTGAAGAAGTTTAAACAAAATAAAACCAAGAATCTTCACAAAACTTTCTTCCAAAAACTTTGATGAATTTGATAAAACAAAGTTTAGATCAATCAAAATTTTATGAAAATAAAAGATGAATAAAAACCAAGTAAGAATAATGAATTTTCACAAGAAAGTTTGTATAAAATCTTATCTAAGTTGTTCAAATTGAATGTGAATGAGATGGCTATTTATAGATCAAAATATTCAAATTCAGCAACTTTCGGTTGACCAATTCTGGAGTTTCGGTCGACCGAATCATTAATATAGCCGTTATACATTCAACCGTTGAACTTTCGGTTGACCAATTGGTCGACCGAAACTTTCGGTTGACCAAAAGTTCGGTCGACCGAAAGTCAACTGTTGACGGTTGACTTTCGGTTGACTTTTGAAAAATATGAAAATTTTCGATTTTTAAGTTTCTAACTTGTTTTTCAAAGTGGTTTAACATAGTATAATCATGATTTAAGATCAAATAACCTTTGAAAGACAATCTTGACTTAGATAAAAATATTTTATGCAAGTGATGAATTTTCAAGTAAGTTTCTTGATGCATAAAAAATCATTTTCGAGCTCGTTGAATTTCATCGCTAAAGATTGAGAGTGTTATACCTTTACATAAGTTAAATCAACTCTAATCTTGTATGCTTGAATTCTTGATCTTCATGTCATGCTTTTCATCCTCAATTTTGATCTTTGAATATCTTCAATGATTTCATGATCTTCTTTGTGTCTCATGTGCTCGATCACATAATTTTGATTTATATCTTTGAGAGACGATTTGAACATTGAGTGCTTTGAATATTTATCATTACATGAAACACTTGAAGCACACTTGTTAGCAACACAATAAATTCTTGTTTGTTATGATCAAAACGATAAGGTCAAATTGACCATAGGTCAACAAGTATCACTAAGCATAGCCCTTTATATAGAAACTTGACTCACTGTTCACGCCTTTCTATTCGATGTGGGATTGCTACATATTCCATTATTTTTTTTTGTTTTTATATTTTTAGTTTGACAAAATGGAACAAGTTAGTCGTTAGTGCAATTGGCATTGGCGTTGACAGGCCTACCACCACTACACGGGTTCGAGTCCCTAGATGTTGGATTGGAGTTTTTTATTTTTTCTTGTATTATTTCATTGCTTTTCCATCTTTTTAAAAAAAAATACAAAACAACCCCTCTATTATGAAAATTGTTTTTTCTTTTCATTCTCTTTTATTTAATAAAATCTCCAAATATTTGTATAAAAAAATTAATTATTAATTTTGAAATTAAATAATTTTTATGTGGAAAAATCTATTTTTTTATAAAAAAAAAAATCTATTTAATGTGTTAAAATAAGTAAAATAATATTAATAATACGAAACACATTATGACGCCTATTCTTCGCATTGGTACACCTAAATCCGTGATTCTTGATTCTCGATATCCCCGCCTCGCAACGCATTATGCCTTTTTGAACATTGATTTAGCCTGTAAGAGATAATAACCATCTGAACAGTTTGAAACCTCTATACCCAAGAAATAACTGAGTGAACCCAAATCCTTCATTTCGAACTGTCAACTTATGAAACTACTGAAGTGTCGTGATGTCAGGAAGATCATCACCTGTGATAACCATATCATCAACATAGAGTAGAAGGAGGACAATACCAGATTCAGACCGACGAATAAATAAAGCAGAATCATATGCACTGGGAGTGAAGCCTTGCTGAGCCAACATTGAACTAAACTTGGAAAACCAAGCACGAGGAGACTGTTTGAGACCGCAAAGTGCCTTACGAAGGCGACAAACCTTTTGAGGCGGATGCTCAAATCCTGAAGGTGGTTTGAGATAGACTTCTTCATCTAAATCATCGTTAAGAAATGCATTCTTAACATCCATTTGAAATAGTTGTCAGTTCCGAACAGCTGCGACAGCAAGTAAACAACAAAAAGAAGTAAGGTGAGCAACAGGTACAAAAGTCTTCTCATAGTCAATACCATACTCTTGAGTGAAACCTCGTGCCACAAGTCAAGCTTTGTAATGCTCAATTGACCCTTCAGACTGTGTTTTAATCTTGTATACCCACTTACATCCCACTGTAGACTTATCAGGAGGCAAATAAACCAGGACCCATGTATGAGTATTGAGAAGAGCTTGTAGTTCATCAGACATAGCTTTTTGCTAAAGAGGGTCAGAACTGGCCTCGCGATATGTGCGAGGTTCATGAAGAGTGGCAATAGTAGAATAACAATGATAGTCACTAAGATGAGTAGGAAGGGTTCTTACTCTAGTAGATCGACCATTTTTTGGAGTGGCAGGGACTCAAAAGCGATGACAGGATCAGCAGATGGTGTGGACTCGAGAGGAACGAGTGATGACTGGTCAGTGGTCACTGGATGAGCTTTCAACACCTACATCAGACACTAGAGGAAATTCTGTACTGGGATCAAAAAAGATAATAGACGGAGACGAGGATTGTGATGGAAAAGAGTATATAGTGGTGAAGGGCTTGTGTTACCAAAACTGAACATGACGAGAGATGTGAAGTGGTTAGCAACGGGGTCATAACATCGATAACCTTTGTGTTCAATTACATAACCAAGGAAACAACAGAGACGAGATCGTGGTTCAAGTTTGGTACGCTCATAAGGTGGAAGTAAGACAAAGCAGGTACAACAAAAAACTTTTAACAGAGAATAATTTGGTACCTTTTCATGAAGGAGCTCATAAGGAGACCGATTAGATATGGTCGAGGAGGGGACTTGATTGATCGTGTGTACAGTTGTGAGAGTAGCTTCTCCCCAAAAGGAGTCATGGAGTGAGGCTAAGAGTAGCAGGGATCGTACATTATCAGGCACATGAAGACTTTTGCATTCTGCACGACCATTCTACTGGGAGGTATATGGACATGAACGATGGGGAAGAATGTTGTCCTCTTTAAGAGTGTCAAGAAAGGAAACGGATGTATATTCCATAGCATTTTCGGAGCGAAAAACTTTGATAGTGCAATCAAATTGATTTTTAATCATCTATTTAAATTCACGAAAAACTGTGAGTAACTCAGATCTATGGTGTAGAAGATAGATCCAAGTATAACAAGAATAATCATCGACAATTATAACAAAATAACGAGATCCCCCTTTAGTAGTAGTAGGTGCAGGTCTCCATACATCAGAGTGAACAAGGTAAAAAGGTACAGAAGATAAAAAATCACTATTATTAAAAGATAAATCCTTTTGTTTTCCCAATTGACAAGAGACACAATCAAAGGTATCAAAATTAACATTGCCTAGATGACCATTAGACACTAAAGACTTAACACGGGACAAAGATGTATGACCAATGCGAGAATGCCAAAGACTGGAAGAAACAGCAGCTGCAAAGAGTGGGATAGAACGTGAATCGGGGATTTGAAAGGATGAAAGATCAAATAGACAACCAACTTTACGCCCTGTCCCAACCAGTCGACCTATCTTCTGATCTTGTACATAACACCCTTTATTAGAAAATGTTAAGATAAGTCCAAGTTCAACAATTTGTCTAAAAGAAAGAAGATTGAGTGACAATTTTGGCATAAGAAATGTATTGGGAATATAATGAGCGGAAGTAGATATGAAACCAATATGACTAACAGGCATATGAGAACCATTAGCAGTGTAAATGGGTAGGACATTACTTACAAATTTCTTCTCAGAAAATAAAGAGGAGTTAGGAGTCATGTGGTTATAACAAGCTGAGTCAATAAACCATGAGGAAGATATATCTGAAGGGACGATCAAGGCAGTGGAGGTACTGGACAAAACCTGGTGAACCAGCGCCTCAAGGTCAGTTGCAGTAAGAGATGTAGTGGGTACATGAGAAGATTTAGACATTGGTGAACTAGTTGATATCGCAGCACACTTAGGGGTAGAGGTCTTTGCCTATTGAGCATCTCTCCCGTACTTAGCCCTTTTCTTTAGACAATCGGAAATTTGGTGACCTTATTCCTTACAATAATGACATTGACCAACAAGCCTACATGTCTTGAAAGAAGAGACTACTGCTACTAGAGGAGCACTACTAGGTGTGACAGACATAACCAGATCAGTAGACTGAGCTCGACGAGTTTGTTGCCGTGTCTCCTCAGATATGAGCTCAGTAAGGGCAACGTTGAGAGTTGGCAGTGGAGAGCGATCAAGCAACGAGACCTTGGTATTTTCAAACTCCTCTCAGATATGCATCATGAAGTGAATGAACTGTCGATGATCTCTATAATCAGAGAAGATTTTGGCAGAATCAGCATCCGAAAAATATGGATCAGCTTGAGACAACTGATCCTAGAGACTGCTGACCTGAGAGTGAAAATCAGCAACATATTGACCAGGCTCTTGATGCATCTGATACAACTTGGATTCTAACTGAAATTGTAGGGCGGCATCACTAGAGCAATTGTATCGATTTACCAAAAAATCCCAAGCACGTTTGGCATTTTGAAACTTCGGAAGAAGACTTGAATCGATGGACAAGATGTATTAATGAACCGCGACAAGATTTTATAGTAAGTGGCTTCCCATAACTCATGACGTTCATCAAACTTTGACTGAGATTCGCTTTTCTCTTTCGTTGGTTCAATTTTCTTCCCAGTCACAAAATTCCAATATCGACGACCAATAAGGAAGAGAAACATCTGTTGAGACCAGATATTGTAGTTGGTACCATCCAAAACAACATCAATTGGACGAGTGATATTAATATCCGTAGTAGCCATGGGTGAATGAGAAAAAGTACAAACAAGACGCAACTCACAAGATGAAGAACATGACGAATCAGCATGGAACAACAGAATACTGTGCAGAATTCAAAAATTCAAACCAAGCAAACTGGAAGATCAGAAATCTCCTGAGGATCAGAACGCAAAAAAAAAAAAAAAAAAAAATCATGCCGGAATATAATCACACGCGCCCTCACATGCCGATCAAAGAAAATAGCCGTCGTCACACTCCCACTCACGCACTGGCACATGAGTGATCTGCCAGTGACATGCGCCAGTGCCGGAGGTTCACCTCAACGTCCGCAGTTGACCGGTGGTCCCAGATTTGAGTTCACACGTTGGGAAGTCTCTTAAGAAGGCTCGGACAGATCTTGATTTATGCAGATTTTCGAAAAATTTGAATTTTCTTCAAAAAATTTTACTCCAAATTGATTTTTCACAGCTAATATACAAAATTCGAGGGCTCTGATACCATATCAAGAATAAAGAGCCAGAAAGAAAACAGAGAATAAAGAATTGTATATTAAACTGTATACTGAATTGTACAAGGGTTCGTCCCTTTTTTTATAAGAAGAGAACGAGACAACTACCAAATATATATATGATTACAATTGATTCATCATACCCTAAATATATATATATACATAATATATTCTAGATAACAAATATATTCTAACACTATGTACATTCCTTTGAAGCTTAAAATCAATATTAGGTGACTGTCAAAACCATATACATTACTAAGTACAAAAATGAGACATGCAAATAGATGAAACATAATGAAACTCTACCCCGTTAAGTGACATCTGATGACAACCACCAACAAAAGTCAGAGCATCTATATGACTATATCTATAGCATAAATTCAAGCAGGCTGAAAGATTTCTCATCCATTAGAATTAGTTGTAAAGTTGTTAACTCATTTATCAGTCACGATTGAATCTGGTGATGATGGAGCAACGCTACTCTTCAACAGTCCAACTTCATCGTCTATCAAAATGTCGACAACCTCTACCTTATGACCGTTCAAATCTTCTTTCTGAATTCCTCTCAAGACCTCCAACACTTCTTCCATTGAAGGCCTCATATCCCTTTCCTGTTGCAAGCACCGAAAAGCTAAATCTGCGACTAATGTAGCCATCCTTCTCACGACGTTGTTTGTTTCGAATCCAAGACTCGAATCGATTAACTCATGCAATGTGCGATTTTGAATCTTGTTGACAGCCATGTTAGCTAAGTTAACATTATGGTGATGCCTGTCAGTGTCCACAGCTTGTAATGATGATATAAGCTCAATCAAAACCACGCCAAAGCTATAAACATCGCTCTTTTCCGTGAGTTTATAGCCCTGATAGTATTCAGGATCAACATAACCAGGTGTCCCCTGTGGAGCCGTTGACACATGCGTGACGTCGTTGGGGAAATCTCTGGAAAGCCCAAAATCGGCAACTTTTACGTGAAAGTCATTGTCAAGGAGAATGTTGTTGGTCTTAACATCACGATGTATTATATCCGATTTGTGGAGATAAGCCAGTGCTTCAGCTGTTTCAATGGCAATATTTAATCGCACAGTCCAAGATAGCAAGCCAGAACTGGCACGTTTCCCATGGAGATGATCAGCCACTGTTCCATTTGGTATATATTCATAGACAAGAAGCAGTTCTCGGCTTCGTTTTGATGTGCATCCATATAATGTTACAAGGTTCTGGTGCCTCAACCGAGTGAGGATCTCAACTTCATTCATGAACTGCTCTACACGCTTAAAATTGTTCTCGTACAAGCGCTTGACAGCAACTACACGGCCATCAGCTAGCTCCCCTGTTCCAAATATATAAAATATCAAATAGCTGCATAAAAAATGCTGCATATATCCAACTAACAAGGGATCGTACTCATACCATAGTATACAGTGCCAAAGCCACCATCTCCTAATTCTCTAGAAGGATCAAAATTGTTGGTAGCTTCTTCGAGTTCATTATAGCTAAAGACCTGCACACCGAAGTAGAAGCTGGCCGTACCAAAGTTAGATTTTGAAGAGGGATCAGAGGGGGTGCTTCTGGTAAAACTAATCAGAGGAGTCAAGTTGCTTTTGCTTGAAGGAGGAGGTGGAATGTCCTTGTTCACAGTTTCGGTAGATTGTGCAGCAAGCCTTTGTTTTTTCTTCTGTCTGTAGTGTAAAATCAACCAACCTAAGCCAACGCCAGCAAGAACTGCACCTGCTATGGGAAGGCCTGGGAATGCATGGAGAGAGGACAAAGATTATTAGTTAATTGGTATCATATGGGAGATGCAAGTCGAACTTTTTTTTTTTTTTTTTTTTACACAGAACAGGATCATACCGACACTTATTCCCGTTCTATTTGAATTGCCACTCCCTGTAATAGTAAATAGATTGTAGAACGTTAGTTGTAAAACAAAAGCAATGCAAGTATAGCTAATTACTTAGCCTCCGTTTCGTAAACTTATAGTTCAGAAATCAACACAATTTCGCAAACTACTTTTTAACCACACATGTTCATTAAAACCACTTTCAATTTTTTGAATGTAGGTTGTTCAGAGCTATCTTTTTTCTTCTTCTTTCCTTCCATTTTTTTTTTTTTTTGATTCAGAGCTGCCTTTGGTTGACTAAGGGACTGTTTATGGAGGCTAATGAAAAAAATATGAAAATGATTAAAATAATTATTTATCAATTAAAGTAGAGAAATTAAGAAAATAAATGAGTGGATACTGTGTTAATTAATCTTGTTGTGGGGTCAGTTATGTATTAAGTGCCTGTTTTGACTTGATTACCACAATTTTTGACACAAGGACAAGATTAGGTTAGCATTAAAAGTTGTCCATTATTTATTTCAGAAGTTGCTTTTTAAATGTGAAAGCTGACCCCGAGTAGATCAAGGATATATAATATTCCCTCCGCCTAGTTTATACAAGTTTCCTTTTATTTTTTTCTTGTCTCAATTATATAAACTTATTTCTTTATTATGAAATATTTATTTTATTTATTTACTAATTTATTACTTCCAATAATAATAGTTTTAATGTTAATAAGGGTAAGTTAAATTTTTTTTTACAAAAATTATTTTTTCAATAACATTAATTTTTTTTTTTAATCTGTATGAAAAGTCAAATTAGCTTATATAAATGAGACGGATGGAATCGTTCCTTAGATCAGTTTGTTAAAATATTTGTGTTTAAAAACATATGTTTCTTTTTATGTTTTCAAGGTAAAATATGTAGTTGAAACTTGAAAGAGAAAAATATATATGATTAAAAAATGATTCGAGAAATTGTGTTGTATAAAAAATATGTTTTTAAATACTTTTCCAGACAGAGGCTTCTGTTTGTTAAAAGTGATTTGAGAAATTGTGTGGTAAAAAATATGTTTTTAAACATATTTGTCAAACAAAGGCTCATAGAATTCAAAACTGAACCCATGAACATAAAGGGTCGATTTTGAAATATGTTACTTGTACAGATGTTTTCAAACTTATGATTGATAATTATGAGGTGGCAAATTGTTATGTATTGAATATAAAGATAATGTGATGTATTAATTAACAGGATTCTGTCACGTTGTGACTTATCACCATAGTTGTCAAAAATAATCGTACAAGTAGCATTACTCATCGATTTTAGAGGAATCATAATAGATCGAAAAGTTGATAAAAGTTATTTGTTGGAAACTCGGAAAAGTACACATTTTTTGTTTCGAATTAAAATGCGAAAAAGTTTAGTATCACGTACCGTTCCCAGTTTGAGCATCGTCGCAAGTTAATGCAGAAGTTCTATTAGCACAGTAACAAGCAAATGAGCCAGAATCTCGGCTAGTCCCGCACAGCCCACCTGACTCCACGCAATTTCGGCAAATCCTATTATTCGCGTCCCACTGCAACGAGAACCCACTGGTAAAAGCACCCTGAAGAAGACGAGTAACTGGGGCAACTGGAAGTAATGCCAACAAACTCTGATTGATGGGAACATTTATATTATCGTTACATCTGATAGTAAATCCAGGTTCAGTAGCTTGCCCCATCACGTAGAAACTTCCAGTATTGGTTCCATTCACATCGCAACTGAGCTGGTAGTAATTATTAGGGAGCTGTATAGGCCCGTTAAAGGAGCAACCGTAGTATAAAGTGACGTTTCTGTAACCGGGAGAGGGCGTAAAGAGGCTTAAATCTAAGGTGGTGTTGTAAAGAAATCTGGGACAAGTGGTGTTCCATAAATCCTCTCTAGCAACCTGGAGAGTCTGCGTGGTGTTATCGATTTCCAGGACGCGGTACTGTGTTGACGAGATATTGAGTAACGGGACATCGCCTCGGCAATTCAGCTGGAAGCCTGAATAACCGCAATAATCCGGCCTACTCCCTCCCCAGAATGGATAGGTAATGTTTTGGATGTCGCCACATCGATATGGAGCACCACAGGTTGCATATAATTCCGCTCCATTTTGACACGAAGAAGCCGGGACGTAAAGGATTAAGACGAGGATTATGAGGAGGAGAAAATATCTGACGTCGAGTTTCGGATGCATTTTTATGGAGAGGGGAGATTCTGCAAAAAAAAAAAAAAAATTGGAATTGGCCAAGTTCACGTTGAAGGGGGATTACTTTAAGAATTCGATGTTTTGGTGGTAATAATGTATTAATGAACTTTTCTTTACCGTGATATGACGAGAATCTAGTGTGAATTGACGAAACTTCATTTTGCGCAGTTTTTCAAACAAATAGAAGCTTCTGTTGGAATGGAATGGTCTAATGAAACATGATGATGTAACAAAATGAAGAATTTGTTGGAGATGCGAAAGAAGATGATGGATGTGGTTACTAAGGCGGAGCCAGCCCATTTATTTGGGCTGGGCCAAATTTAATTTGGGATGGGTTTTGTATAAGAATTTTTTTTTTTTTTTTTTTTTTTTTAAAGAAATTTTTTGGCCAGGGGTGGGCCAGGGCCCAGTTGGCCCACCCCCTGGCTCCGCCCATGGTCATGTGGTAATTACAGTGTTTTTGATATTGTTTAAAAATAATTTTTTTTTTTTAAAATGAATAATAATTTTTAGAAAAATGAATGATTAAAATTTGATTAAAAGTCAAAAATTGTGAGCTTCAGTTTTAATGAATGGTTTAAATTGAGTAATGTAAAAAGAAAAATTAAAGAAAATCAAAGAAGGGCTTAGATTCAAAGCCTCTGTTGGGTAAAATGTTTATAAAAAAGTGATATAATTATTACAATTTTCAATACCAATTTTCAATCACACAAATTTTTGAAAATCAATTTTTAACCACAAATTAATATTTCTCTTGTGCGACGGAATTTCTATCCATGATAATGATTTAGATGTCAAGAAAATATATTGATTATACAATCATATCAAATATAAAATATAGTACAAATAACATTTTATTATAAAATATTATCAAATTTGAAATTTTAAAAATGACAAAACTAATCAAAATAGGAAAAGAAACAATACCCCAATATATCACGCGTCTTAAAGTTTGACACTTAATTAAATTTTTTTGTATTAAATTTGTTTTACTCTTATTTGTGTTTTTCGCCGAAATTTTTTCGATTTCATCATCAATTTTCTTTTTAATATATTTAATTTTTTATTAAATTTAATTTTTAATGTATTGATTACATATATTTTATAAAAACTTCAATATATATATATATATATATATATATATATATATATATATATATATATATATATTCTTTATTCAAAATTAAAGAAATGATTAAAATTGCACTGTGCTCAAAATATTTAATGTCTTTTTTTCTTCTTTTTGGCAAAAAAGTTTCTTAATTTAAAAAGTTAATTTGAACAAAAAATTATGTGCATAAAATGGTAACGATTTCCTATTATTGATATCAGTTGCAGGAAGACAGTGTGTGTCAGGTGGGACACTCGATTAGGCATGGGGGCCCTGTCTGACACCCTCAATAGGGTGGACACATGTCCACTGTGAGTATTATATAATTTTTAATATATATAAATAAAAAAATACAAAGACACATAAAAAATACCAAACTTTGCAAAATAACGATGGCTAGCCGACGCCGAACACAGGCAAAGTTATGGAGTCGGATGAAAAACAAGACACGTAATCTTAGGTGGCGTTTTGTTTGTATTTTATTTTGTATTTTCATTTTCGAAAATGTTTTGTGTTTTGTGTTTTCATTTTTGTTTTCAAATTTGCTGAAAACGCGTTTGGTTTGTCATTTCTGAAAACTGTTTTTGAAAATGAAAAGCTGGAAAATACGTTCTGTTTGAAATTTTGCAGAACACTATTTAAACTATTTTTAATTAATTTGCTTGCAGAATACTACTAACTTCAACTCAAATTTCCTTTCACAATACATTAAAAATATGGTTACATGCAACACACTAATGTGAGCATTAAGAGTCTATATTAACACAGCTTGGTCAGGTTCGGGACTTGAGAAAGCTCTACTTCTATTAAAATCCAGAAAATGCAAGTTCTTTCAAAACCACCAGAGTCCATTTATCATTACATTTTTTGAAATATAACAACAAGAATTCTCATTTAATTTTTTTTTTTTTGTAATGTTGATATTGAATTGAATAAAACTTTATTTAAACTAAATTCCAAGTTAGGATAATTTTCAAAAAAAAAAAAAAAAATCTTTATTTAGGCTGAGTTCGAAGCTAGGATAATTATAAAAATAATAATAATAATAAAAAAATTAAAACTTTATATTAAGCTTAGTTCTAAGTTAAGATAATTCTAAAAAATAAAAAAAAATAAAAATAATTCCCAAAACGCGTTTTCCACATTTTGGACATTTTTTGTCGAAATACACACAAAACGCCCAAAACGATGTTTCGGGCGTTTTCCGTTTTGTGTACAAATTTTTTTTTTGTTTTCCAAAATGCGTTTTCGAAAAAGGTAAAGAGAACGCATTTTTAGCATTTTCGAAAATAAAAACAGAAAACGACCTCAAAACAGCAAAGAGAACATGAGCTTAGACTCTTTTATACAATTAGGATTAGGATATTGACTGTAAAGTTCCCACGTTCCAAAGAAAATCCTATTTGATCCATAGCGAACCTTCGTAGTTTGCGATCTATTGTGAAAACAATTTCAAGAGAAAAATATCGTCAAAGAAGTAGTAAAGTAAATTAGAAGTGTTCGAATATCGTTCTCACAAATACTATTATTTAGCTATGAACTAAAATTAATCAATGCTAATCTAATAGAAATAAAATAGGATTTGTTTACTGTACTAAAAATATTAAAAAGAACAACCAAAGAAATTAATTGAACCATGCTACATTGTCAGATTGATTTACCAATTGACTTATCTACAATACACTTGACAGACACCCATAACTTTACCCATCACATCATCTTTAAAATCAACCACCATAATTTTGTCAACACAGAAATTGATAAATCATTAGGTAAATCAATCTGGATAAGTAGATTAATCCAAATTAATATTCACCTATCCAAAGATTTGTATTTTCTTATGAAGTGAAAATGCCGGAATTCACGATAATTTTCATATCCAATTTCTCATCTCAAGTTTTTTTTTTCCTAAAATAGTATTTGATTGATTCACAATTTTTCCTAATCTACATCTCTCAATTTCAAATTAGTTCTACCTAATTAGTCATCCACATATCTGTATATTGTGTCATAATAAACATTAAATAGGTTCATTAGATAACAAGAATTTATATAACGATCACAACAATCACAATTATGTATCCCTACTATTTTGTTAAATTGCTAAAATTTATTACATGGTCTAGATATGTAATTCACCGATCGATTCATTGCAATCCACAAATCAATTAATTAGTGATCAAATAATTCATGCACTAAGAGAAGAAATAAATTCAATACATTGCAATTAAAACACGAAACTTGTCGATTGAAATTAAATAATCAAACTATGTTTAGATCGTTCATCCTAACTATTGAATTAGTTATATATTACTGGTGAAAGAAAAGCTAGAATTAGATTGGAATATATCACCAAGATTAGATGAAAACAACTAGTACAAAATTATCCAAAAAAAAAAAAAAAAAAACGCGTCTGATACGTGTCAATAATCGAATGTCGATCTACGAGCTTTAATGATCGATCGTTTATGGTATCATAATGATATGTGTCGTTCGTGGTATCATAATTTCGATTACGATCAAACAATTTCATTATACACGTGGCAGCGAAATCATAGGGATAATTACTCCCCACTACCCTGGAATCTCTCATCTTCTGAGCAGTTGACACCATAATAAAGGGGAATTAAAACATGACAATTACTACCTCATCAATAGGAGCAGTTACAATAAGGACAGTTACATTTGATCTCCTATATATACCCTCTTGGATCTATTGAACAAAGGTATGCACTCATAACAATATCTTCAATTTATATATTCTGTTAAGAGAATACTAATTGTTACGCCGGAGTTAAAACGGGGGACAAAGCCCCGCCTTTATTTTTTCAGGATTTGAAGGAGTGAAAGCCACCAGTGGAAGATCATCATTGGAACTGTTCGAATTTCCAATATCAGTCTACATCAATTGGCGCCGTCTGTGGGAACGAAATTTTAGTTACCATCATAATCATGTCACGAAGGAATACTCGCCGAAACCAAGGAAATCTGGAGAATTCAGTGCCACCAACCCAACCTTCCGATAATCTTTATGTAACGCAGGAACAGTTTCAGACCTTGCAGGCACAAATACAACTCTTGATAGATCGAGTTCAAGTAAATAATCATGGAGATAATACCCCCCCTCAAGGACAAGACGTGCAAAACACGATCCCAGTGGAGGATCAACACGATCAAACTGCCAGCATTCAGACCTCGCATGCCGCACAATCGTCGCAACGACAAAGTACCCAATTCAATGACATACTATTGGAGGCTAGGCTCGAAGCTCTAGATCGTAAAATAGACGAGGCCTTGCAAAAAAAGAAGACGCCTAGGCCAGTACTAATCAGCGAGGATCCATTCACTCCAGAAATCATGGCGGTACCCCTTCCTGATTCTTTCAAGAATCCCCGAATCGAAAAGTACGATGGGACAACAGGTCCCATCGACCATTTACGAGCCTTCCAAGATCTGATGCGCTTACATGGGATCCCAGATGCCATATCCTGTCGAGCATTTCCCCCAACTTTGAGGAAAGAGGCCAGGGATTGGTATGATACCCTACCTCCTAAATCCATAAAGTCGTTTCCTGATTTTGCAACCAAGTTCGCCGCCTTTTTCGCTAGCAGTTCACGCCAGAAGAAGAGCGCGATAGGTCTGATGCAAATCGTGCAGAGTAAGGAAGAATCATTAAGGGATTATATTACTCGATTCAACAGAGCTGCATTGGGAGTGAAGAACTTACAAATGCCCTCAATTATAACGGCCATGATTAACGGGTTAAGAAATCATGGATTTCGCACGTCATTGTCGAAAAGGGCACCGGAAAACATGACGGAACTTCTCCAAAGGAGTGAGAAGTATATTGATTGTGAAGAGACCCTGAATATCACTAGGGGATTCAAAGATCAGGGAATAGAAAGTTCAAAGAGGAAGAATGAGAAAGGGAAAGAACACGGGGGAACCAGCCCAAAGAGGAGAAGAGATTACAATTTCAAAGCGGCTCAAAGTACGAATGAATATACGCCTTTAAATACGCCGAGAGCAAAAGTATTAATGGAGATTAAAGGACGTAAAGATCTACAGTGGCCACGACAAATGACTACACCGAAACATTTACGAGATAAGACCAAATACTGCGAGTTTCATAAAGATCATGGACATCATACAGAACATTGCAAGGTCTTGAGGGATGAGATTGAAAAAATGATCCAAAGAGGTTCGTTGAGCAAATATGTATTGGATCGAAACTCGAAAGATAAAGCGCTAGGCCCAGCTAAAGAAGATCGAAAGAAAGCAGGAGTGATAAATGTCATTTCAGGAGGGCCAGCATCAGGTGGAGATTTAAAGAATTCACGAAAGGGATATGCTCGATCAATAGACGTTAATGCTATTGGCAGACGACCACTTTGCATGGAAGAAATCAATTTTGGGATTGTAGACAAGGTAGGTGTCGCATATCCTCATGACGATGCTTTGGTCATAACTGGGGATATAGCTAACTACGATGTCAGAAGGGTCCTTATAGACAATGGGAGCGCGACAAATGTAATGACCTACGAGGTTTTTAAAGCTCTAAATCTCAATAAAGATGACATGGCACCAGTTACGATGCCTCTGCACGGTTTTGGAGGAGGGATCGTGAAAGTGGAAGGTTCGATATGCTTAACTATATGCCTGGGATCTTATCCTGCGACCATTGCCGTCAGAACTGAGTTCCTGGTCGTAGACACAAAAATGGCTTATAACGCAATTTATGGTTGCCCATTGATTCACGCAATAGAAGGGATCGCATCAACTTACTATCAGAAAATGAAGTCCCCCACGACAAGAGGGATTGGTGAAGTTAAAGGGAATCAGATGGATTCAAGGAGGTGTTATCTGGAAAGCATGAGCATTGGGCGAGCTGTGCTAACCATCGAAGATTCCAAGTGCACGATGATTCCCCGCTTTGAATCGATTGATGAAATAATTGAAAGAGAAGTCGAACCAGATAGGAAAATTCGTGTCAGCAAATCGTTAAGTGAAGAAGAAGCAGAACAAATCTTAAACCTCATCCGACAGAAAAGAGACGCCTTTGCCTGGACGGCGGAAGAAATAGAGGGAATACCAAGAAACATTTCGCAACATTTTTTGAATGTAATTCCTGGATCAAAGCCTATCAAACAGAAGAAAAGAAGCTTTGCACCTGATCGTGAAACCATCGTGCAGGAGGAAGTCAATAAACTGATGAAAGCAAAGTTCATCAGGGAGGTAGAATATCCTCAGTGGCTTGCGAACGTGGTGTTGGTGAAAAAATCAAACGGGAAATGGAGAATGTGTATAGATTATACAGATCTGAATCGGGCATGCCCAAAAGATTGCTATCCGTTGCCTCGAATAGACGCCCTGGTGGATGCAACTGCAGGAATGGAAAAGATGAGTTTTTTGGATGCGTTTTCGGGATATCACCAAGTAAAGATGGCAAAGAATGATGAAGAAAAAACGTCTTTCATTACTCATGGTGGTACCTTTTGTTACACGTCAATGCCATTCGGACTAAAGAATGCAGGTGCGACATATCAGCGAATGGTAAACAAGGTGTTCGAAAAAGAAATTGGAATTTCGGTTGAAGCTTATGTGGACGACATGGTCGTTCATAGCCACAAGAAAGAAACACATTTCCAAGATCTGCAACGTATCTTTGATATTGCAATCGATCGAAAATTGCGATTCAACCCAGAGAAATGTGTCTTTGGAACAAATGGAGGGAAGTTTCTAGGATTCATGGTGTCGCAGAGAGGGATTGAGGCAAACCCGGATAAGATCAAGGCGATCTTAAATATGGAAAGGCCAAAAAATGTTAAAGATGTTCAACGTTTGACGGGGAGAATTGCTGCGCTTAATAGATTTATGTCCAGAGCTGCTGATTATTGTTCCCCATTCTTTCGAGCTATACGAAAGGGGACAAACTTCTCTTGGAACAAAGAATGTGACGATAGTTTGGAAAAATTGAAAAGGATTCTACAATCCTCACCAGTGTTGGTACGACCGACGGCTGGAGATCGTCTTTTCTTGTATCTCGCTGTTTCGGAACACGCTGTCAGCGCAGTTCTCATAAAAACTGATTCGGGGGTCGAGAGACCAGTCTACTACGTAAGCCACATGATGAAGCAAACTGAGAAACGTTACTCGTTGGCAGAGCAACTTATCCTGGCTTTGGTATCAGCAGCTCGAAAACGGAGGCCCTACTTTCAATCTCATCCAATAACAGTGATGACTAACCAGCCTTTGAAGCAGATTCTACATCGACCGGAAACCTTTGGACGATTGACCAAGTGGGCGGTGGAACTAGGATAACATGATATCGAATACAAGCCTCGACCAGCAATAAAGGCACAAGTGTTGGCAGAATTCATTGCTGAATTAACACCAAAAGGGGGAGATGATGATTTGCCTTGGAAGTTATATGTGGACGGATCCTCTAGCCAAAAAGGAGCGGGAGCCGGAATCTTGTTAATATCTCCAGAGGAACTGAAGCATGAGTATGCAATACGACTAATATTTGATGCAACCAACAATGAAGCAGAATATGAGGCTTTAATCTTGGGGCTTAAAATGGTGAGCAGTATGGGAGCATCGTCAGTAATCGCATACAGTGATTCCCAACTCATGGTAGGTCAAGTAACAGGGGAGTTCGATATTAAAAATGATAGAATTCTGGAATATGTAATGAAGGTGAGAGATTTGCAAAGAAGATTTCAGCAATGTCAGGTTGAAAAAATTCCAAGAGAATCAAACGAACAGGCCGACCACTTGTCAAAAATCACCAATTGGGAATCACTGCCTACAAGTGTTAATGTTCGATCGATAACGAAGCCCAGCGTCGTAATGACAATGGAAGTTCGAGGAGAATCTTGGATGGGCCATATCAAGGCCAATTTGCTTCATGGGTGGACACCCGGAGATCGTACGGAAGCAAGAAAATTACAACTGCAGGCAGCAAGTTTCTGTTTAATTAATGGAGAACTGTATAAAAAGGGGATTTCAATGCCGTATCTTAAATGTGTTACGAAAGAAGAAGGCCATCAAATCCTTGAAGAAATTCATTCTGGTTCTTGTGGTAATCATCTAGGAGGAAACATGTTGGGTTTCAAAACACTAAGACAAGGTTATTTTTGGCCTACTTTGAAAAATGATGCAAAGGAGTTTGTCAAGCGATGTGAAACTTGTCAGAAACATGCGAATTTGATCCACATTCCAGCGGAAGTTCAACATGCAATCTTTGGAGTTCGACCATTTTATCAGTGGGGATTGGATATCGTAGGGCCGCTTCCGATCTCAACGGGACAAAGAAAATTTTTGCTGGTGGCTGTCGATTACTTCACTAAATGGGTCGAATCGGAAGCTCTTGCAACCATATCTTCTAGAAAAATCCAGGCTTTTGTTTGGAGACAAATCATTTGTCGATTTGGGATTTCCCAGGTGATCATTTCTGACAATGGAAGGCAGTTCGACAATAAGGAATTCAGAGATTTCTGTGCAAGTTACAACATTGAGTTGAGACTTTCTTCAATATCGCACCCTCAAACTAATGGACAAGTAGAAGTCACTAACAGGAGCATCTTGTGGGATTTGAAAACGAGATTAGAAGGACGGGGAAATGAATGGGCTGAAGAGTTACCAAATGTTCTTTGGGCATACAACACGACGCCTAGAGAATCCACGATGACAACTCCCTTTAAAATGTGCTTCGGACTAGAAGCCGTAGTGCCACAAGAAATCATCGTGCCCTCTTCAAGAATTACAGTTGATCCAATTGATTTTGGGTATCATAAATTCCATTTGGACACGATCAACGAGGATAGGGATGAGGCCGAGAGTAGGATGCTCCGATTAAAAAGAAAGTCACAAGTCGCTTATGAAAAAAGAGTTAAAGTCAGATGTTTTGATAAGGACGATCTAGTTCTTCGATCTTCTGCAGCAGCCGGTCATAATCCTACAAAATTGGGAGCAAAATGGGAAGGACCTTTTCAAATCGATAAGGTCTTAGGAAATGGTGCATATTTATTAAAGACCATGCGTGGAGATAGGCTAGCTCGCCCATGGAATGTCAATCATTTGAAAAAATTCTACCAATAAAAAAGATCCGTGAGACAGAAGATATTATCTTCTCCTTTGATTGTAATTGATCTTATGATGCAATATGATATTATTTGCTTCAGAAGATTATCAAAGACCTTGTCACGAGCAAGGCATCACATCGTTATTATCAAAGACCTTGTCACGAGCAAGGCATCACACCATTATCAAAGACCTTGTCACAAGCAAGGCATCACACCATTATCAAAGACCTTGTCACGAGCAAGGCATCACATCGTTATTATCAAAGACCTTGTCACGAGCAAGGCATCACACTATTATCAAAGACCTTGTCACGAGCAAGGCATCACATCGTTATTATCAATAACGATTTCCAAAGACCTTACGAAAAATAAGACTCAAATTGTAAATAACGATCACTATAATCAATGATGATCGTTCTGTGAGAACATATGACTAGCAATGCGAACATGGCATCATCTCGTTAGTTTTAAATATTAAGGTTCTTATCGTCAACTTGGCAACACAAGCTGTTCAGGTCGTGCAGATTAGCAAGAAGATCATTGTGGCTCGATGTTTAAAAGATTTAACCAGAACAGGGGACATTGATATCATTGGAAATACGAAAGGCAACAGCAATGTTCATAACTACAACTACGATTACAAGTACAAAAGAAGCATTTACTATCAGTACAAGTCCAAAATGCTATTATGGAGGAGGCTGATGAGAAGTATCACCACCGAGCTCGAGCTCTTCCTCCAAAGCTTCAGCATCGGCGAAACTTTCGAATTCGGTGAGGTTGATCTCGGGATGATCTTGCTGCAGCCACTCCTTTACTTTCCCATATGCTCGAATCATGGATTTAACTCCAAACATCCCGGCTATTTCATCGAACTGGGGAGAGGTTTTGTAAGCCTCAACCGCCTCATGACCTCGTGATTCGAGCTGTCGTTCGAAGTCCATACGCATTGACGACATCATCGCATCCTTCTCTCCCAAAGATATGTCCTTCTGAGCCAAAAGCTTCTTGGCTTCAGACAACTCTCGTTCGAGTCGAGAATTCGCATTTACGAGCTCAGAATAACTGCGGGAAGTCGTATCAAGGGAATCAAGTAGAGCTCGTTCCATGGTCAGAACCTATAGTGCAAAGTCATTAGTTAGGATCGTACAAATTTACAAAACCATGACCCGAAGTTCTTTAAGCTTACCCTCCTCATCTCAACAGAGAAAGCTCGATGAATAGCCACGCCGCTTTTCTTCTTCATGTCTTCTAACAGGTTGTGGTCAACAGCATTGGCGATCGATTGAACATCCTCATCTACACGAACAGATGATCGAGACGAGCCCTCTTGCCCCCCAGCCGAGAGGTTAGAAGTAGATCGTATTGGAGGAGGATGTTGTGTCGAAATCGGTATTGGCGCAACATGAGGAGTCGATTGATCCAGTGGTACATCTTGGGCGACGTCCCTATCGCTTGCTTTTCTTTTTGCACCCTTCCCTCAGGCTTTAGCCTTCAGTAGCGCATCGACCTTATTGAAGTCGAAGCTCATCTCGTCTGAAAAAAAAAAATCTATTAGTCTGATTTTTTCGATGATAAAAAAGATCAACAAGAGTCATTACAGAAAGTATACCCTCAGGAAAATTTATTCGATGCTCAATCAAGACAGTATCAGTGAGAATATCTTTCATATGACTGCTGAGGGGATCGCACACTTGGATCGTCAAAAAACCTTCCTCTTCTATGTCAGATAAAGTGACTGAATCGTTGAATTTTGCAAAATCAGGACGATTCCAAGAGGTAGGAAAGGGAAAAGGACCGTTTTTTCTCTTCACATAAAAAAATTTGGTTTTCCATCCAGGTTGGGAAGAGGGACAGCTTGGGATTTGGAAATCGTTCTTAGTATTAAAAACGACCAAGCTGTTATAGTCACGATGTGGCTTTAGTTCGGTAAAGGATCGTAAAAGGTTTAGGGTTGGATCGATGTTATTTTTTAAACAAACGATCAGAAAATATATAAGAATCCTCCAAGAATTAGGGGCGAACTGTGCAGGATTCAAGTCGATAAAACGAAGAAGTTCCGCAAGAAAAGGGTGAAGAGGGAATCTAAGACCACCTTTCATTGAGTCCAAATAAACAGTTACTTCCCCTTCTTACCCACCTCCGATACATTCACCTTCAAGAGGGGCTCGAAAGGAGTGATCAGAAAAGAGGACGAAAGAATTAAGCGCCTCCACCAATCGAATGTCATTGTAACAGCTTTTGTAATCAGGGATGACTAAAGCTTCTTGACGAGTAGATCGTGCACGAGCCATAAACTGCTGCATTCGAGGTGAAAGAGGCAAATTATCAGAAACGGTACGATCAGAGGAAAAAGAACGAGATTGGGGTGATGATGGGCTCGTTGCACGATTGAACATTTGGTTATAAGAAGGAGAAGAGGACGAATGACCATCTACCCTACTCAATAACTCAGACACCCTTCCCTCTTCCTCATCACTATCTAACACAATAATAGGCTCCATCTCCCCTCAAAATACCAGAATATTCCAAAATATTATGTTTAAAATGATAAGTATAAGGCGAAAGAAGTGAAACTTCAACGCACTCGCAAAATACTCACCCCAAATTATAACTTCAAAAGAGAAGAAATGATGTTATACCTTCGGTTGGGAATTTGGAATTCGCCGGAGATTGTTTCAAGGACCAGTCGCCGGAGATTGTATCAGAGATCAGACACCGGAAAAAGATGAAACCGAAATGTGAAATGAGAAAAGATTAAAAGAAAGGTGGAGAGTTTTGAGTCTAGCGTGTATATATATGTCTATAAAATGACGTTTGGAGTTCCAAGATAATTTGAATGCCCTAAATATTCCCGCTTTCCTATACGTCATTCACTGACACATTGAAATGACCAGCCGCCTGACTGATGCGCCGCTTCAGATGGAACACGCCTCTTGGGAATCTGAATCAACAGATAAGTAACACGTAATCCTATGAGGAAGATCACATCGTAGGCCGTTAGCAATGGACAAAGTTATTCGGATATGATATTCATACGATCACGATCCATTCATACAAATCCTGATCGTCTGAGGGGACAAATGATACGTGTCAATAATCGAATGTCGATCTACGAGCTTTAATGATCGATCGTTTATGGTATCATAATGATATGTGTCGTTCGTGGTATCATAATTTCGATTACGATCAAACAATTTCATTATACACGTGGCAGCGAAATCATAGGGATAATTACTCCCCACTACCCTAGAATCTCTCATCTTCTGGGCAGTTGACACCATAATAAAGGGGAATTAAAACATGACAATTACTACCTCATCAATAGGAGCAGTTACAATAAGGATAGTTACATTTGATCTCCTATATATACCCTCTTGGGTCTATTGAACAAAGGTATGCACTCATAACAATATCTTCAATTTATATATTCTGTTAAGAGAATACTAATTGTTACGCTGGAGTTAAAACGGGGGACAAAGCCCCGCCTTTATTTTTTCAGGATTGGAAGGAGTGAAAGCCACCAGTGGAAGATCATCATTGGAACTGTTCGAATTTCCAATATCAGTCTACATCAGCGTCGTTTTTCAAAAAAAAACGACGTCTGTAAAAGCGCAGTGGCAAATTTGTAAATAAATTTTTAAAAAACGCGTCGGTTGTTAATTAAGAACCGACGCGAAAGTAACAGTCTAAGTATAGGCGTCGGTTCTTATCCAAGAACCGACGCATTTAGGCCGTTTATAGGCGTCGGTTCTTATATTGAACCGACGCCTGTTCTTGCGCCATTTAGGGCTCATTCTACCCAAATTCACACACCAAAATCTGATCTCTTCCTCCCATCTCTCGCAGCCGCTCTTTCCCTCCCTCTCACACTCTCTATTCCCCGATCTTCTAATCGGCGCCACCTCGTCAACTACCGCCATCACTTCCACCACTCATCACGGTAAAGCCCCTTCCCTTCTTCCCCTTCCCCCACTCATGCGCACACTACCTTAATCTACTATCCTTTTGACTGATTCTAGGATTTCGAAGCTGGGCAAAGCAGGTTACTGTTCACCGGCGATTCACGCAATTTCTGGTTCGATTGTTGTCTTGTGTGGGCAGGTTGTGAAGTTTTCTTGGATTTCGATGGTTGTGCTATTCTCAAACAACATTTTCCAACAATTTTCCAGCAGATTTTGGCTCGATTACGTGGTGGTGTGACGTGGGTTCTGTTCGTCACGATCGTAAACTGGGCGTGAGTAACGACATTCTCAGCCTTGTTCAGCTTTGCAGGTTAGTTGTCTATGTTAATCCCCCATGGATCACTCTAATTTCTGATTTTGTAACTGATTGAGACTAGGTCTGTGGTTGTTCGATTTTGTGGCCTTGAGTTCGGTGTTGGCTTTGGTGTTTATTTGGCTGATCTTCTTGATTTTTTACTTCGGTTCTGTGATTAGGGGTTTAGTAGTTGATTGTTGTTCCTTCCTACCATTTCAATGGGTAAAAATAATTGGAGAAAACATTCATTTAGGTTTGTAGGTTGGTTAAAAGATTAAATTTTGCATGCTCAGTTTTATAAAAAGACCAGTGGTTAATTCATGAAGAAATGCTATTAGAGGTTTGGTCTGTGATTGTTTTTTTTGGAAAAGCAGAAAGCTCTTTTGCACATATATTTTCTGATATTGATTTCACTAATGAAATTTGGTAAATACTGTTGATACAACGTCAGTTTGTGAAGTTGAAGTGTGAAGAAAATGGATAAGAAGAAGCCACTAGTGTTTTTCGATGTATCCATTGATGGAGATCCTATTGAAAGGATGATTTTTGAGGTGCTATATATATATAGCCCTTGTTTGAGCCCACTAATTTAATGCATTTTCTCTCTCTTCATTTTTATCATTCTTAAAAAAATCACTATTCCAAAATACATTTTCTCCAAAAATCTAATTATAATGGGACTCAAACAAGGGCATATTATTTTAAAGTACATATTAGCAAGTGTAAATTTTATCTCCATTTTATAATTCATGTTTAATTCTTTAATATTTCAATCTACTACATTTCCTTTATGATTCTGATATCTATAACTATTAACTTTTGCTATTATGATGCAGCTTTTCACTGATGTTGCTCCAAAGACGGGCGAAAATTTTCGTGCACTTTGTACAGGTAACCTGCAGTTTCTTCTAGTTCACGAAATAGTAGATCTACACTATCAAGCCTTTCTCTAAAGGAAAAGGAACTGAGGAATTGATTTTTTTTGTGGTTCTCTTGTTATATGTTATTAGTATATAATAACTATATATTTTCTTTCCCCATTTTTTAAATTTGGCATTAAATTTTTGAGTTTCTAGTAACTTTTTGTTGAGTACAAGATAGACACGCATATTGGGATTGCTTGTTTTATACTATGTGCAAATTTACAATTTGTTTGGGAATCTCCCCATGTTTCAACACATTTTGTTGGCTATTTTCTTCTATAAGTTGTATTTCTCATATACTGATTCCTAGATGGATCTATTCTCTATTTCTTCAGGAGAGAGAGGCGATAGTCCTAAAGCTAGAAGGCCTCTGCACTATAAAGGAACTTTTTTCCATCGTATTATCAAATGATCTATGGCTCAAGTATTCTATTTACTTTTTATTTGCTTCATCTATTTTTTGATATTGGCAAATTCATTCTATCTCCTGGTTCTGCTTGAACCAGAAGTGGTCTTTGTCTTTAGCAGCTATCCTCGTTTATGCTATACAGGGTGGGGACTTGCTTCGGCGTGATGGTATGTTTATTAGATAACCTTCTTCTGGTATAATTTTTGTGAAAATATATTATAATAATTTTAGAACGAGCCTCTTTATTTTTTCTTGTAATTAGCAATTTTAGATCTTCATCCTATATCCATAGAAGGCTTGGGTTGCATTTGATTGTTTGAATGAAGTAGTATATTTCCCTTTTAAGTCCCAGTATTGCATTCTCTGCGAAGTGCTGTGCTTCATCTTGATCCTTGTTCCTACTCAACAATATGGAATCATTTCTTCTACCACTACATGTGAAAGAAATAGTTTCTTGCTTCAAGTGGACGCTGACCACATACTTCTATGGAGAATCTGCAGTAGTTTTAATGAATTATTAATTTAAACCTTGGCTTATTTTGATTCAAGTGGTTACTCTTTGGCTTGGCGCTATTACTTTATCCTAGATGGCACTAGAATTATAATGTCTTTTTGTCTGATCAGCTGTTCACTGTTGGTTCTTGTTGACATTTGGATGCTCCAACATGAATAACCTCTTTTCTCTTCTCATCTAGTTAAGCTCGTGGTTCTGTGAGTCCGTTAGAAGGTATAGCTGCGAAGAGAACACAGTGTAGAAGATTGAAGAAATGGGAAAAGAATTGAGAAAAGAGGAAATTTCACGTCACTTAATAGTTTATTTATAAATATGACGAATCCTGCTCCCCATTTTGATCACTCCGTATGTCCATTCTAAAAATGCAGGAAATATTAATTTTCTCTACACAAGGTATAAGTTATTGATGATAGTTGTTTAATTATGATTTATATGTAATTGTCATAATAAATATTAATTCTTATTAATTATTTTTAGGCATTTCAAGAATTTTATTCAACAGAGGAAAATGACGAGGTTCGGAATTTATGGGTCAAATACTTCGTCGAAGAGTGTAAATTTGGCTCATTTTATGTTAACATGTACAAATTTTTTAACAATATTGTGAATACAAAATTAATTATTTCGAAATTCTGTTTATTGAGTTATTAAGTTTTGTTTTGCATTCCTCGATTACATATTTGTTGAAGATAATTAGTTGATGTGTATGTGATTGTTATAGTGTATATAGGTATAATGGAAATATAAATAAATGAATAATTTAAAAAAAAAAATTCATACTAAAAGGCGTCGGTTGTTGTCGAAAACCGACGCCTATAAGTATGACTTAAGGCGTCGGTTGTTACTTAACAACCGACGCCTTAAATTAATATAAGGCGTCGGTTGTAAACCGACGCCTTAAGTATACAGTTTTAGCGTCGCTACTATAGGCGTCTCCTGTACAACCGACGCCTTTTTCGCTTTACAACCGACGCCTTTGACTCTTATTAGTATCCGTTTAATTGTGAGAGTGGAATTTTGGTGGAAAAAAATGAATTCTAAAGAATTGAATTCCAGGGAATTTATTTTCCTGATGATTGGAAGTTGAATGTGTTTGATTGGTTTAATTTTCTAGGTGAAAAACGTGAAGAAATTTTCAAATTTTGTTGTTTGATTGACATTATTTTCTATAAAAATAAAGCATAATTTTGCTATTTTAATTAAAATTATTTTTCCATACATTTGTATTTGATAATAACAATGTTAATTTCTTGAAAAAATGAGTTAATCAACAACAACAAAAAGACCAAACAAGAAGAAAATGATTTTTCACCTAAGAAATCAATTCTCACCAAAGTGGTGGGAAAATGAATTCCACCAAAATAAGGAAAATTTCGAAAACCAATGAAAGCTAGAAAATGAATTTCATGGAAAATATGGTAACCAAATGCCACAAAAATCGAAAAATAGCATGGAAAATCAATTTTTCATGGAAAAATTATGTCTATCAAACAAACCCTTAGTTTTGACCAAGATCTGGTCTCCAATCCTTTAAAATTCTTCAAATTTTCACTTTCTTGATCGTCTTCTTAAAATTCTCTCTTTTGTGGGGGTTGATCCTCTATCGAGTATTACCTCGTATAGGAGTTTACATTCAAGATAAATTCGAAAAACTAATAAAAGAAACTAAAAAAATAATAATAAATTTAATTATATCATATTTGTTGTGTTGAGCTATACATTCAATTATTTTTTAATGAAATGTTATGGAATTTGTGGAGATATTGTACTAAAAGTTGTGCATTGATTTCTTTAAGTGTCCCGCACGTAATTTTCTCGTTTTGCTCCAATCTCTTTTAAATTCAAGTTTTAACCTAAAATTATCAAATAAATATACAATTAAGCTTTGTTTGACCCCCATTTTTTTGGAAAAAATCGTGATTATGAATAGTATTTTTTAGAGAGTGTGTGGTTAAAAAATGGTTAAAAGATCAAAATAATAGACTTGATTAAGATGAATGATTGGAATTGATCGTTGAATAAATTTTATTTTAAAAAAATGGGAGCAAACGAGCAAAGTTAAAACAAACTTAAAAAGAACTCACAACTATTCACTTTTATGGTAAAAATACTGCAAGGAGTTAATATAGACTCTTGAATATCTATTAACTTGATTGCCAGAGTCCAATATACATAGTCACGTAGTATTCCATCATTCTCTAGATCACCTTAGACGAATTTCAAGACGTTAATCGACTTTGAGCCCACAATTAGCCTAAACCCTAGTTCAGGCCTGCCCACTTTAGTTTTCTTAATTTCAGCCATCCATATGGACTTCATCATTCTAATTAAGCAGTCAATACAATCAAGTCGGTGGCTCTGATATTTTCTTCCCTAATCAACTTCTTCTAGATAGAATTTCTCCATTCCACATTTACCGGCAGTAAATTTATCCATAATGGAGAAAATAATTAGCATCTGATCCATTGAAGTCAAAATCTAATTGTTTGTGTTTTCATTTTTATTTTTATTATGACTCTAATCTCAAAGCTTAGTCCGACTAATTTTGGAGGAGAGTTTACATTCTCCTTAGGTCACTCTTCATGTAAATTCGAATACGAATACAACTTATGCACACTTGAAGTAGACATTCGGACAATGATTTTTCTTCCATGAACTAGCATTTACGTCGTATGGACGAGACTCTTGAAAAGGTGATAGGGCACACCATAACCCTTACTCCATGTAAGCAAGTATCTTCCAACATTTAAAATGTTGCATTACAAGAGTCAAGATTCAAACCTCCGATCATCTAGGTTCAACTCCTCTTGCGTACATGGTGGTTTCATTTTCTATCGTTAGTGGTCGAACTTTCAGATCCTCTAACCAATGGTTCAAAATAAAACCTACGAATAAGCCCTAATTTCTAATGTCAAATGACCTAGTAAAGGAAAAAGGATATAGTAAAGAAAGAAATGTGCAACTGAAGATGATCCAGCTTAATTAGTCCCCGAGATGGTTGCCGAAATGAATGGCTGATCAGGGAAAAGCAAGCTGTTTGATTTGTGCGAAAGTTGAATCACACCTTCCTTTCGATTCAAATTTAATGCATTCATTAATCTTTGTCATCATCTTCCATTGATCTCAAAACCCTTCTGGATTACTTGATCCAACGTTGAAGAATTCACGAATTCTCCAGCTTCATATCCATCTCCAGTACTCACAAGTACTGAAACCACTACACTAGCATTGCATTGCATTTTCCAGGGCCTCGAGCTCCATCCAAATGGTCCTTAAAACCTGCATATTTCTGTCTTATTTATTTTAGTCATTATCAAATTCAAGTTTGAGCCCGGGATAACAGCATTCCCGAGGCCTTTTAAGGCCTATTTGATAGCAAAATATTTTCCATTGAAAACATGAATTCCTTCATATTTTCCAATTTTTACACCGTTTAATTGCCTTAATTTTTCATGAAATTCTTTTTCCAACTTTTCTTGATTTTTGAAATTTTCCTCATTTTGGTGGAATTCATTTTCATATCACTTTGGTGAGAACTGATTTTCCACCTGAGGTGGAAAACAATTTTCGTCTCTCTTGATTTCTTTTGTTGTTGTTAATTGACTTTTTTTTTTTTTTTTGAAAATTAACATTATTTTTATCAAGTACAAATGTGTGAAAAATCAAAGAAAAATAAAAAAAAATTGATAGAAAAATAAATTAAATTTCATGAAAAATAATGCTAAACAAACAAAAAAACTTGAAAATTCTCCACTTTTTTCCTCTAAAAAATTAAATCAATCCCAAGAAAATAACTTCCTAGAAATTTAATTTCGAAATTCGTTTTCTTTCCACCCAAATTTCACATTGTTATCAAACGTGCCCTTCTTTATAAAGAGGGTTACAGTAACTTACATAAAACCTTAGATTGTATTTGATAACGATGATGGAATTTGGGTGGAAATAAAATGAATTTCAGGGAATTAAATTTCTGGAAATTGAAAGTTTAATGCATTTGATTGGTTTTATTTTCTAAATAAAAAAGTGCGAAATTTTTCGCTTGTTGTTGTTTGATTGATGTTATTTTTCATGGCAAATAAAGCAAAATATAATTATTTCAAAATATATATATTTTATTTTTCCCCACATTTATACTTGATAATAATAATATTAATCTTTGAAAAAAAAATAATTAATAATAACAAATATGATCAAACATCAGGAAAATGGTTAAAAATTTTCTTGAATTCATTGATTTGAAGTAAAAACAAGTCACGTTATGAAAAGTGAGAACTTGTTTTACCTGAAAAACTTTGCCTTTCAAATAGAGCCAACGATGGAAATTGGGTTAAAGTTTTCTATTTTTATTGTAAAAAGGGATATCAAATAGGCCTAAGAAGAAATGTACATCCATAAAAGGTAGGGGTGTGCAAACAAACCGAAACCGATATAATTGAACCGAAATCGAACCGAAAAATCGAAACCGTATAAGAAATCGATTTTGGAACCGAGAACCGATCGATTCGATTATCGGTTCCGCTTTTAGAATCGAAAAATTGAAATTAGAACTGGTCTTAGATCCTTTTTTTATGGTCTTAATAGATTGTCCTAAAACTAAAAATCAAAAAAATTTGTAATTTTTTTGGGTAAAGTGAAAATAATTAATTTCTTTTTATAAAATTTGTCACTTCTCTACCTCATTATAACCTTTAACTTCACATTTGAACTGAAATTCTTAGTAAATGAATATCGAATGAGACTAACTTATTAATAAGCGAAATTATAAATGACCAAGATGGAGTTAATTAAATATTTAAATACAGATATAAAAAAATTAATAATAATGCATTTAAACTCATGATTCATCCTACAAGTTTACTATATTGTCATACTTGAAAAACTTTGTGGGCCATTTGTTTCTTATTTTTGTTTAGGGAAATTGGCGCATTTAGTCCCTAAACGTTGACCTCTTTGTGCAATGGGTCCATAACCTTTCATTTTTGGTGCCGAAGTCCTTAAACGTTACATTATTTGGCGCAAGAGGTCCTTTTGGATGATTTCTTTTCATTTTCATGTTAAATTTTTTTGAAAAGACGAAAATGCCCTTATACATAATTGGCGCAATTAGTCCCTAAACTTCATATTTGGTGCTTGAGTCTCTAACATTTTAATTTGGTGTAAGTGGTCCCTAAATTTAGGCATAATTTAGCGCAATAAGTCCTTAACCTTTCAATTTGGTACTTAAGTCCCCAAACGTTGAATTATTTAGCGTCACGTATCCTTTTAGATGGTTTTCTAAATCCATCTTTAAAAATTCAATTTTATTTTTATCAAAAATATTAAAATGCTCTTATAGTAATAAATAAATAAGTCTATTTTTGGCAACTTAAAATTTTTGTTTCTTGCATTGTCAGAGTCTTTTCTGTTGTTTCAATTGGACTTCCTATATTGATTTTTTACTGTGTTAATACAAATTCCCCAATTTACCATAATTAAAAATTCAATTTTCTTTTTATACAAAAAAAGAGGCTTTATTTATTTGTATAAGAAATTTGATTTTAGATAAAATTTAGTTTCTTTTTCTTTTTTTATATAAATCTCATTTTTACTTCTAAAAAAAAAAAAAATGATTTTAGATAAATTTCATTTTTTAAATAAGTCTATCTATTCGTTTAAGAAAATTGATTTTAGATAAATTTATCTTTTCGTTTTCGGATAATTTTTCAAAAAAAAAAAATTTTGTTTCTTCTTTTTTATTGGAAAGTCATTTAAGAAAATTGATTTTAGATAAATTTATCTTTTCGTTTTCGGATAATTTTTCAAAAATAAAAATAAAATAAAAATAAAAAAAATTGTTTCTTCTTTTTTATTGGAAATTTACAACTTTTAAGGCTTATTTAAAAAATGAAAAATATTTAAAATTAATTTTCATTTAGAAAAAAAAAATTAAATTTATCTAAAAAAAGAAAAAAAAAATTAATTCTATCTAAAATCAATTATCTTAATTAAACAAATAAATAAGTCTTTTCTTTTATGTATAAAAAGAAATTTAAATTTTTAAAAGTGGTAAATTGGAGAATTTGTATTAGCACAGTAAAATCCTTTATAAATAGCCCAATTGAAACAAAGGGAGAGATTCGGAAAAAGTAAGAAACAAAAATCTTAAGTTGCCAAAACGGACTTCTTTATTTATTATAGAGAATTTTAATATTTTTTTTGACAAGAGAGCATTTTAATATTTTTGATAAAAATAAAATTGAATTTTTAAAGATGGATTGAGAAAATCATCTAAAATGATACGTGACGCTAAATAATTCAACATTTCGGGACTTAAGTACCAAAATTGAAAGGTTAAAGACTTATTGTGCTAAATTATGCCTAAATTTAGGGACCACTTGCACCAAATTAAAATGTTAGGGACTCAAGCACCAAATATGAAGTTTAGGGACTAATTGCGCCAATTATGTATAAGGCATTTTCGTCTTTCAAAAAAAATTTAACATTAAAATGGAAAGAAATCATCCAAAAGGACCTCTTGCGCCAAAGAATGTAACGTTTAAGGACTTCAGCAAAAAAAAATGAAAGGTTAGGAACCCATTGCACAAAGAGACCAACATTTAGGGACTAAATGCGCCAATTTCCTTTTGTTTATGAATATCTTCTGTTTCATAGAGAATCCTATATATTCGGGGTGAAAGGATTTTCGAAACCCTTGATCTTGATATATTTGATAGAAGTTTATTTCAGATTATTGGCTCACTTTCCGAGGTCTAATATTCCTCGATAAGGTTCCCGAAAAATAATTATTTTTGTAGAACCGAACTAGAACCGAAATTGAATGGTTTGATTCTTGTGATTCAATGATACCGAATTGTTTCATTTTATAAGAACCGAAAAAGTATGATTTGGTTTCGCTTCTTAAGATATCCAAACCGAACCACCTTACACCAACTCCTAATAAAAGGTCAAATTTCAAGCAACAGCAGGAAAAAGGATAAGGATAAATCTAGACTTACTAACAAATAGCTACTAACAACTTACTAACATAAATTATACCCATTTTACCCTTTTAGCTAAAAATATAACTAATATCTTATTTCACATATTATCTTATTAAATTTAACACATAATAAATTCTAAAAATTTAATTACTTTAAAATTTTTATTACTTATTTCATAATTAAAAAATATTATGCCTGTTTATGATCCTCATATACTTCACGAAAAAAGAAAAAAATTTAATTAGAAGCTTACATAGAGAATATTTAGAATTAGAAAGATTAGGAAGAAACTTAAATACTGATCCTATTGCTATAGAAAAATATAAAGAAATTAAAAGGCTAGTTTTACAACATAATGAATATTTAAGATTAAAAGAAGAAAACTTGATAAGACAAGAAGATAATAGATATATGGATGAATTTGAAGAAAGATTTTTAAGAAGAGTAAGACAAAGATTATAATTCCGCAAAATAAAAATTTCACTTTCACGATCCAACTAAAAGTGGTATCAGAGCCAGTAGTTATACTTAAAAATATATTTAGAAAAATGTCTAAAAAACTACCAATAATCGAACCTAGAGTATATAATTATAAATCTAAAGATTTACCAAATAATAGTCATTGGCCATTAATAACTGAAACATATGGAAAATTTATACCATTTATATTATTAGGAGAAGGAGGATTTGGAGAACATAAACAATTAAACTGGACAAATTTATTTTTACTAAATAAATTAGGAATAAGTTTAGATAAAACTACAGAACAAAATTTAGAACAAGCAAAAAACCCAGAACAAGTTCAAGAAATTATCAATAATTTACCATTAGAAATAAGACAAATGATAGAAATAACTAATGATTATAAGGATATAAACAAAAATATACCAACACAAATATTAGAAGTAAAGCAATATGTAAATAACCTATCAAAACAATTAATAACCTTAGAAAACCAAATTAAGCAAATAACTGATAAAATAAATAAAATAGGAAATATGGTAGGAGTATATGAAAACCCAATAGAAATTATAGAGCAAAAAACTATTATAAAACAAATAAATATGATAAGAACAATTAAAGAAGAAGAAAAAGGGAAAAATGATTTACATAAAAGAATAGATAATATACAACAAAATATTGGAATCATAAACCAAAATATAACAAAAATATATGATGAAATGGAAAAAAGAAAACCTAAAAGAATAATAACTGACAAAGAATTTAAAGCTATCAATAGATTAGGAATAAATATGATTACTGAACAAATAGAAAAATTTATGGAAAATCCTAAAAAAGAAGGTGAAGAAGATTACATAACAGAAGAAGATTATATAGAAAAATTTAAAAATCTTAAAATAGAAGAAATTAATATGAATGAACAACAAAGAGCTTTAATACCAGCAGGACAAAATCCATCAGAATATATACAACAACCAGGAACTAACCAAGTTAAAAAAGAAAATACAAGTAATACTAATCCACAAAATACACCAGAAATCTATATGAATCAAAGACAAAACACAAATTTCAAAACAAATAATTTTATACCACAACAAAAATATTACACCAAGCCAAGTAAAAATTATCCTATAGAATATACACCATGGAGAAGTATGGAAACACAAATTAGTTCAGAAGGAAGATGGATAGATTTAGGATGTGTGCAAGATGTAGATCATGAATTAGAATTATGGATGAAATCTATGGCTATGATGGCCTATACCAAAGAATTAACAGGAAAGCAATTACAATTAATGTTAGAAAATACATTTATAGGAACCACTGCAAGATGGTGGGGAAATTTAACAGAAACTTATATAGGACAAGTTAGAGGAAATGACCAAGATGAAATAGGAACTATTTTAAGCAGATATGAAGATGCATTAAAAAGAGAATACACATTAGTAATAGACAGAGATACCAAAATTAGTTCAAAACTAAGACATAGATATTTGTTAGAAAATCTATCAATATGTGATATGTGTTACTTTAAACAATTTGCATGTGAATTTAGAGAATATTTTGAAAAAGCAGAATATAATCAAGAAACATATGGTATGGAAATTATGAACCAAATATTCTTTAAATTACCAAACCCATGGAATTTAGAATTATTTAAGGACTGGGAAAAATTAGAAATACCATTAAGTAATAATAGTTTAGGAGCAAGAATACAATTTATAGAAATGAGACAACAAGAAAAATGTATGGAAGCAAATAATATGATAAAATTCCATAAAGCAAGTAAAAAATCATTATGCTGTGATAAATTACAATATAAACCAACACAATGGGGATGTCATCTAGAAAGAAAATATAAGAAAAAGAAATTCTATAGAAAAGATAAATTTAGAAACAAATTTAATAAATTTAATAAATATAAAAAACCATATAATAAAACATTTAAAAGGTATAGAGTACCATACAAGAGATATTTAAGGCAAAAACAAAACAAAACTAAAACATACCCTAAAAATCCTAGAAAATGTAAATGCTATTCATGTGGAGAAATAGGACATATATCTCCAGAATGTCCTAAGAAAGATAAAAAGAAAAATATGATGTATATCTCATTAATAGAAAAAGAAAATTATAATTTATTACCTATTGAACAAGAAGAAGAATGGGAAGAAATTCCTGAAGATGAAGAAATTTATGAATTAGAAGAACATGAAGTAATAAATACAATAATGGAATTAGAATCTTCAGAAGAAAGTGAATCTAATGAATCTAGTGAAGAAGAATATTTATATATAAATATGATTAGACAAATTAGTGAAGAAGGTACATCTAAAGAATATGAATATCAATTAGAAGAAAATGAAGAACAACTAAATGAAAGATTAATATTTAATCCTAAAATGTATGAGAAGATCTTAAAATCAAAATTAGATGTAGAACCAAAAGAAATATTTAATTTACCATTTTGGCAGAAAAACAAAGAAATAGCATATGTAGCAAGAAACCATAGTCACCCTATAGACATAAGAGATACTACAGGAAATACATTAATACCAATAATAAATGAAGAAATTATAAGACAAGAAATAAACCTATTGAATCCTGAACTAAAAGGAAAAATAAAGAACATATATTTAGGAGCTGTACAAATTATAGCAAAAGCCTATTTTAGAGAAGGAATAGATACACCTATAGAATTCTATATTATGGATGATAGAATTGTAAGTTCAGTACAAGATGCTCTAATAGGAATTGTAACAGGAAACTTAATGTACCAAAAAGTAAAATTTACAATAAGACCAAATTTCAGCATAAGTATGGGAGAACAAAATAAAAATAAAGCCTTAACATTATATTACAGGTTAAGAGGGATAGATATGGAACCAGGAAGTAAAACTATAAGTTTAACTATTAGAACAATATATGCTTTTACTAGTAAACATGAAGTAAAAATTAAGAATGCTACAAGAACACATATAATAGAACCCATATTTCAGAATTTATTGGAATACAAACCAGCTAAAGAAAATCCAAGAATGACAATACCAGAAGATATAGAAATAGATTTCAATCAAGCTAAAAGATTAGTAAATATGGATAAACCACAAATAGAATTTGGAAGAAGATCAATTAGCCTAAGAAGAAATACTAGTACAAAATCATTACCTGAAATAGAAAATAGGAATGATTCAGAAAAACAAATAATGACAAAAATACATAGAAAAATACCAAGAATGAATCTATCTAAAAGAAATGAGACAAAACAATTTGAAGTTATGATAGAAATTAGAATAAATGGAGAATGGAAAGAGCAGAAAGTATTAATAGATACTGGAGCAACTGTATCTCATATAAAAGAAAACATAATAGGAGACTTAGAACTTAAAGTAACGAATAATTCAATTCAAATACAAGATTATTTTGGAAATATTCATCCCATGGATACTTATGTAGAATTACCAATAAGAATAAATAAAAGAAATGAAATAATCATAAACATGTACGTAGAACATACAGGAAAGGTAAATACGGAATTACTATTAGGAACAGACTTCTTAGAGCAAGTAAAACCATATTACATAAAAGATGATAGAATGCTATTAACAATACAAAATGAAAATTTAGTTATACCAAGGTTATTATGAATAAAATACAAGGAGGAAGAGAACATATTTATATACTAACCAAAATGAATTACAATGGATATCTTAGTAGAAATTATCATGCATTATTTGATACAGGAGCATCATCCTGTTTATTTAAAGAAAATGTATTACCCCCAGAAATGTGGAGTAATAAAAAAGATAATGAAGAAAGAGTAATACTTGCAGGATTTGATGGAAGCACAAACCTAATAACTAAAGTAGCAAGGAATGTTAAAATACAAATAGGAAAATATGAATTACAAATACCTTATGTATATCAATTTGATGATATGCCAGGGGATATATTATTAGGAAATAACTTCATAAAACAATATTATCCAATAACTATTGATGAAAAAGTTATACTTTTATCTACGCCTTGCCACCATATAGCAATTGCAATAAGAATTAATGATCCTTACTGTAGAAAAAAAATGCCTCATATAGCAGCTCAGCGTGGTGAGGATAGACAAAAATTAACACAAACAACACAATTTATGCCTAACAAAAATAGAATAAATCTAGTACAAGAACATTTTGATCAAATTGTAATAAAAAATATTACAGAAAAATTATTAAAATTATCAGGAGATAATCCTTTGGAAAAATGGCACATAAATAAGCCTATGGCAGAAATTATACTAGAAGATGATACTAAGATTATTAGTGTAAAACCAATTAAACATACACCAAAAGAATTACCTGAATTTGAAATGCACATAAAAGAAATGCTAGAAAAGAAATTTATTAGAGAATCTAATAGTAAACATAGTAGTCCAGCCTTCATTGTAATAAAACATTCAGAACAAAAAAGAGGAAAATCTAGAATGGTAATTAATTATAAAAGGTTAAACACTTATACAAAAGAATTAAAATATCCAATACCAAACCAACAGGTATTATTTAATCAAATTAGAGGAAAGAAATATTTCTCTAAATTTGATCTCAAATCAGGATTTTATCATATTATGTTAACTGAAGAATCTAGACATTTAACAGCTTTTACGGTACCACAAGGATTTTATGAATGGAATGTATTACCTTTTGGATTTAAAAATAGTCCAGGAGAATTCCAAAGGTATATGGATAAAATATTTAAAGATTATTATCATTTTATTACAGTATATATTGATGATGTTCTTATTTACTCTGAAACCAGACAAGACCACTTAAAACATCTAAATATTTTTATAGATATTGTAAGGAATAATGGAATTATATTATCAGCTACAAAAATGGAGATAGCTAAAGAAAAGGTAGAATTTTTGGGATCTATAATAAGCCAAGAAGGAATAAAACTCCAAAAACATATTGGTACAAAAATACAAGAATTTGACAATCATATAAAAGATAAAACACAATTACAAAGCTTTTTAGGAATTGTAAATCAGACTAGGAAATATGTACCTAACTTAGCAAAACATTTAATCCCATTATAAAAAAGATTAAAAGGAAAAACTAGATGGACACCATGGTCTAAAGATGAAGAAGAAGAAGTACAAAAAATTAAAGACCTTTGTAAAGATTTACCAGAATTAGAATTACCCAAAAAAGAATGTGATTGGATTATAGAAACCGATGCATGTGAAACAGCATGGGGAGCAGTACTTAAATATATTTATCCAAATGAGGATGAGGAAAGGATTGCACAGTATACTAGTGGCAGTTTTACTCAAACTCAAACTAATTATCATATAAATGAAAAAGAATTATTAGCTGTAAAGTTTGCTATTAAAAAATTTGAATTATTTATTGTTACTACAAAATTCAAAATTAGAACAGATAATACACAAGTTAAATATTGGTTAACTAAAGAAATTGATCCAACTATTGCAAATAAAAGGTTAATTAGATGGCAAGTAGAACTTAGTCATTATGATTTTGAAATTATTCATATTAAGGGTACTGACAATGTTATTGCAGATTATTTATCAAGACATGGAAGACATACTTAAGAAAGTAGAAGAAATTAACTTGGCCATGGGTCAAATGAATATCAACTATTCAAATCTATTCAACCATGTGAATACTTGCATGGCGCAGATTGTACAAATTAACAGTGAACTAGCATTTTACAAGTCAAGGGTTAATTCTCTTGAGGAAATGTACAAAGGAGGATCACAATCCTCTCCAGTGAAGAATTTATCTGTAGAACTTCCTATTGAGGAAGAAGTATCTAATGTATCAATTATTGGAAGTTCATCTTCCAAAGCCATTAGCAAAACTATTGAACCATCTAAAGAAACTTTTTTAGAAGCTGCGAAGAAACCAGCAGTCGTAACAAAGGAACTATCAGAAAAGGAGAAAGTTATGAAGAAACTAGAGACATTCTTGAAGTATGTGGAGTATCTAAACAAGAGGACAAAAGAAGGAGAATGGCTAAGGACAATTAGCCATCAAAAAATCAATAAAGCAATTATTTTTCCAGGAGCAGAACCAAGAACAGTCAGGGGACTGTTTGACCAAGGACTTATTCAGTGCATCTACCCTAGCAAGGATATGAAGGAAATATCATTATTACCTAATTCTATCAAGGCAGCAGTGAAAACATATTTTGGAATTACCAAAGCTGAAAAGATCTATGTCAGGATTTACTCAGCCATTCCAGAATTTATTGATGAAGAATTTCTAAGGGCAGAACATATTGTAAAACTCGGAGTAACTAGCAAAGCTATTCTTTCAGAACCAGAAATAAAACCATTTAACAAAGAGGAACAGATAAAAGCTATTCCAGAAAAAAGGGCATTGGGATTTAGAGTAATGTACACTGAATTAAGGGATACCCTTACACAAACTAATGTTTGGGTATATGAATCTAATGATGACAAATTATTGATCTACAGCATTGCAAGAATTAATCAAGTTAATTGTCAATTATGGAAATTAAGAGAATATGCTGAGAATATACTTATCAGCAATTTGGATCTTAGCAAAGAAGCCTATGAATATTTACATCACTTAATGGAGGTAGAAACTGGTCACAAATGTAATAATTGTGGGGACCTACTCAACTATAATGAAGATGAAGCATACCTTGTCTGAACACGAATTATTCAAGACATGGGGGTTCAGACCCATGTGAAGCTTTAGAAAAGCAGCAAAAATTATTGTAACTTTAGCTTTACTTTATCTACTTTAAATCTTAGCCAAGTATGTAAAAGATAGGGAATATTATCTTGTTTCCCAAACTTTACTTTTTCCAACTATAAAAGGAGGAGTCTCTCCTCATTGTAAGCATCCGAAAATCATATGAGTTTTCAGCAATAAAAATCTATATTCTCTATCTATTGTCTTTCTTTTCATTCCTAGTTCAAAATTTTCTTTCATCAAACCAATTCAGAAACAGTTAGCAGAAGGTATGAGTAACTAAACTTCACATAGATATATATGAAGCTATAAATAGTTAGTAATACTCTATTTATTTATGAGTCCATAAGTTTATTCTTTATAAAACTTTTGTTGAAAGAGTACATCCAGAGGTAGGAAACGAAACTGGATTGTGCTGAACCTCTTTGAAGTGTTTGTTTAAGTGTTAAATAGAAAATGTTGGAGTAAGTCTTTCGAGCATCCTTCAATGCATAAGTCTTTCGAGCAGCAACGATCTTCTATGAAGATGTGTTTAATACTTAGATAAATAACTGAAGAGTATTTGGTCAAAAATCTTTTAAAATCAGATTTACAAAGAAGCGTGATGGACCCATAGATAGAAAGAAGTATTATTGATTATTTATAGTGGATTATATATCGTCTTTTTTATTGATATTATACAATTACTGTTATTAAAGTCTTAAATTTATCATTTTGCTTATGATATCTCTTGCATGTTTTTATAAATGTTGAAAATTTGTTTTTATTATTCCTAGAATTAACTATTGGAAAAGGATTTGAATTAATAGCTTAAATTTAAATAGTTTTATAATTTATGAATTCAGAACATTTAATAGAACTAAATCCTTCAGAGGTAAACGACTTTAAATATTTAAGAGAAGAAACAATTAAACAATTAGAAGTTGTAAGAGAAGATTTAGGAAGATTTTATGATTTATTAGACTACGCAATAAAAGAACCCACATTCACAGATTTTTCACAATTTACTAGAATTATAGTAAATAGAGGAAGAATAATTAGTGATCTAGAGAAAAAAATTGAAGAATTAAATATAATTATTGAAGAAAAGAGTTTAACATATAATAGTATATATTACGCATTTTATGTAAACAATAAATTTAGAGATATAGACATAACATCAGAAAGTTAAAAGAATTATAACTAGAAGGATAACATAGTAATTAAACATTCAAAATTTTTGTCTTTTAGTTGTTAGTACAACTGTTAGTACAGTTTTGTTAGTAAGTGTAGCAAGGTCCAAAGGATAAATCAAATTCAAGGCCATTTTATTATATAATAAGTTACGGTGACACACAGCCTGGAAATTCATTCACGCGTCTCATAAATTATATATAATATTAGCACTACAACTCTTGAGGTGAATTAGTTTCCTTCCCTGATCAGCATTTAGGAGTGGGCACACCACAGGTGCTGGCAACCCTTCTGGCATTGGGAGAGTTAACATACTGACTCAGGCTTGGATCTTTTACATACCCACAAAGGCAAGGCTCCTGCTCCTTCAGCTTCTTGCAGCAGGCATCCGAGGGAGGCATCGACATCATTATCGCCCCGGCGCAAGAACTCAGCTCCAGCGGGCTGCAACTAACAGCCTCTGTCACGTGAAATTCGCCTAGCAACAGAACAATTACTGCCAAGCAGAGTGCAATACTAGCTGCTTTCTTCATCTTCAGAATGAACATGGCATGGGCTTGAGAAAGAGTAATGCGCGAATAGAGAGAATTAGGCAAGAAAGTTAGATAATTGATTAATGAAGAATTATACTGCTTTTTTATAGAAAACTCTGGGGGCTAATGTTTGGGATAGTGTGCATAAGAAAAGGTCCCAATTCAACTGAGATATTAAATACGTCTGGCAGGTTATTAACTGAGCAATAATAATGCTGGTTGTACAACCAGCCAGGGATGACAACGAGCGAGAAATTTCGGATAATGACTGGGATGGGGGTGAGGACAGGAATAAAAAAAGTATACCCGGAGATGGAGATTGGTATCAAATCTCTAGACCCGTCCTTAAACCCTCCATGATTAATAAGTTCAATTAAAAAAAAAATTAAACAAATTAAAAACGTCATGAACCACCAGACATCCAAATATATAATTTTAAAATCAAGTCCTACATTTCAACTCTATAATATTTTTCATCTCTCACTCTCACTCTCACTCTCACAAGTCACATCTAATTCTCTCCAAATATACTTCTTAAGATAATTAAACTTTTACTACATAAAAACTATTAGGAGCTTTTTTATTAAAGTGAGTCATTCTTTAAAACTTTTAAATAAGAATTTTATAAAGTAATCATACTTTAAGAAAAGAATTTATATAAATAAGATATTAGATAATCATTATAAAAAGACATTATTGGACAAAAGTATATATATAATAATAAACGGAAACGTAAACTAAGATTATGGACGTCCCCGACCCAACACGACCCGCCCCGTACGCGTACCCATCCCATCCTGGGCACCGTCCCCGTCTAAACGAGGACAGGCGAGAATGGGAAATCTCCGAAGGGGCGGGGATGGGGATTGACATCCCCGCACCGAACTCGTTGCCATTCCTACTACCAACCTTGACAATTCAATTGACAATTTAGTTTAAATGTTCGAAATGACCCATCACTTAACCACAAATTCCTACCGGACCATCATTCCCCCAAATTCAAAATTGTTAAACCCTGGTTTGAGTCCATTATGTACAGCAAGACAAATAAAATCCTCTTCCCATACTTGACGAAATTGAAGCACCAAAAATGGAGAGAATGTGAGGTGGGATTTTTTGAGAGATCTACTGGTTCACTGGTCTGCTGAAAGTGCCAAAGGTGTCGAAGGCGTCGAAGATGACGACTGAGATTCTCGTCCAGTTTTCCGTGGAATCCATAGCAGTTCAGTCGCCGTTACAGGTTAGGGCTAAGGTAAGCATCTGATGTGCTTTCTTGTTGATTTGTAGAAGGTGTTAACAGAACATAGGTGATGCTAGGAAGTTTGCTTTGGTTCTATTTTCTGTAAGCTTCACGTAGATGAGCTGTAATTAATGGAAATAAACAAATTTAAGCTTCAGTTCATCCTGATTTAAAGGTTTGATGGCTTAGATTCAATTTTCTGAAGCTTTTGATTTGTTATTCGATTGACTAACGATACTTAGATGCTAATGGCATAATTTTTGAATCACAATTTTCTTGTTCTCAAGTTTGGTTTAGCATGATTTTTCTCGAACTCTAGTGATAGAATATTAGATTCTATAAAAGGTTGAATCTTTACTAGTGTTGAGCTTATTAACAATTTATTTTTTTTCCATGTCCAATACATATTATTTTAATTATATTGAAATTGTCCTTATCGTTTGGAGCATTATATTTTGAAGCAATACATAGCTGCTCAGATTTTTCAGGTATACAAAACAAAAACTTTGTTGTTCTATGATTACCCCCAACGACATTTTTTCTAATTGTTTAGATTGAAAGTTATATTAGAATTCAAATAATTCAAACAACCACTCGGAAATTTATTGATGGCATCTGCCTTGAATGGGATAGTTTTTGGTTGTGGCTTCATATTGTTAAGCAATAGATTATGCATTGTTCATAGGTTTGTGATATGTGGAAAAACATTGTTCACGATTTTGAGATTATGCATTGTTCATGGGATTGTGTTTGCAATTTCTGTCCACAATTTCTCTAGTTTTTATTGATCATGCTTCTTTCAACTTTTCAAGAACTCAAAATGAGAGGCAAGAATTATGGAATATGTTATAGTCGTAGGCAAACGGGACACTAGTTACATGATTGCCCGACGAAGAGGTGTTGTCCGCAGTGCGGACAGGGATTCGTATGATTATTCGAGGATGAGAAAATGACATAAAATCATGGAAGACTCTTCTACTCCTATAGCCAAACAAACTGTCGGTATTTCGAATGGTAGGACTTGTCCTCGAACAATGTGCATGAAGTGGAAAAAAATCAAGAACAAGAAACTGATTAGCTGTCTCGCCTACTCAAAACGTGTGCACGGATTTCAGATGAAGACGATGTGAAAATAAACGTCATAACATTTCTCAAGAATAAGCAATGTTCGAACGAAAGGGAAAGGAAAGTTACTGAATCAATAGATGTCTAGGACATTAGTGAAGTCCAACCTAGTTTCACGGTTTCAGCGTTTATATTCGAACAAGTGAATTGTATGTTGCAATTTCAAATTAGATTTCATGTACCAGCTTTAGTTTGTCAACTATGGAGTAATCATTAAGTTATAATGTCCCTTAATTTATTGCCTGGTTGTGAATGTCATTTTGATGTGCAATTGCTTAATTACTTAAATTGATTCTAGATGACAATTTACAATACTAAAGCTCAACAAATTTCCACCTCACGCCAAGGCAAGTCCAAAAACAACTAAAACTCACAACTCCAAATAAATAAGGATTTACTCGAAAAAACATCCCCCGAATTCGATGTATGCAAGTCTAGATCTTCTATCAGCCCAAAAAACGTTTCTCAAACATGCTTCATCATCCAAATTCATGCTAAAGGAGAAATCGGGACAAATAGTTTCCATTCTCAAAAAATATGATTGTATTACAATTGCATCACCTTCCTCGAGTCTTAAATGTCGAACTTTATCAATGTGATTCCTAGTCTTTCTTGATAAATGTCAACTCCTCATGATTGTATTGCAGCTGCATCACCTTCCTCGAGTCTTAAATGTCGAACTTTATCAATGTGATTCCTACAGTCTTTCTCGATAAATGTCAACTCCTCATACCCACCGGCCTCGACAACAGCTGAGTTGAGACTTTTGTGAATTGGAATTTCAGCTATGTCATTTACCTCAAGCTTCTATTTAACCTTATCATTCAACTGTCTATTACATCGATAAAGTCTCGATTTCGTTGGACTAGTTCTGTGATTATGGTCCATACTGAGCTTGGTAACACGCCAAATCCCATTCAGATCTGAGCGAACTATCATTTTTGCCTTACATCCTGTTTGAATTGTGGGATGAGGATTTAAAGGGTTACTTGTAGAACTAACTCTCTTATCTTCTCGGTTACAAGCAAATGTAGCATTTGTTTTAACAATGTCTTGATTTTTTTTTTTGGAATTTCTTTTCCGTACTAGGAACTCAACTTTGTAGGCGTATTGCATGTAAAATGCGAACGCCTCTTCATATGACGAAAATTTTATCCCAATCTCCAGCTCAGTCTCACTAGCCTCATTTGTAAGCTCTTCGTTCACTCCAACCCAATTATCCGGTGTTATCTCTTTTACTTCCAAACCATCATCAGACGCAACTAAGGTATTTACATCAACAACTGGAGATTCATTTCCTATTAAATGTCCTCAAGTTTTAGAGCAATCAAAATATATATTAATTCCTTCAATTGAGAAATAATAAAATTATAAATTCAAAACACAGTAGAAGGAATGGAGCACTATTAATCTCAATACAAATACAATGCCTAAGGAATGGAGCTCTATTAATCTAGAAGAGTGGCGTGAAGTGTTGTCCAGAGAAGAAGAGGGGCGTGAAGTGTAATTCCAAATGTAACTGATTTTTAAAAAAATTAATAATAAAAAGCACTGGGCCGTAATTAGCCCATAAAAATAATGGTTGATTGAGTGGGTAAAATTATCACCCGCACATCATTTGGAGGAATATGCATTAAAAATCACCTACCAAATATGTAATTCCAAGACTCCATTCTAGGTTTTGAGAGCTGATTTTTATTTATAAATAAGAAATTTGAATTTTTTAAATAAAATATGAGGTTGAAAAGTAATTTCGAAAAATTTATGATTAAAATATAATGTATATAAACTCGTTTATAAATAAGTTTACCAAACATGATAATATTATTTTCACATTCAAGTTTGAGTCCAGAATAATGACGTTGGTCGTGTTGTTTCTCTCAATATCGTATTTGAATGAAGAAGTCGCGTTTCAAATACAACTATAAAATGTTATTTTTTTGGTATTTTTGAACTAAAAGCTGTTGATGATGATGGCTGATTTGGCAACCCCTGATTGGTCCTTTTGTATTGACGAGAATTGTGCTTCTTTAAAGTGATTTGGATCGTTGGATGAAGTTTTGGTTTTCTCTTCTGGTTTTGGAAAATACTCTCTTCTTCCTCAAGTCTCTCATCTCTTCCGATTTTGAAAATTCTCTGAAAAAGAGTTTGTTTATAGCCCTTGAAAAATGGTTTTGCTACAGTAAAATTGAGGCATGAAATATTGGATCAAGGTTGAGTAAATTTCTTTGATACATTCAGTAGGTTTTTCTATGATTATTTTGGGTTGGAGTCCTTTTGGTAGATCTGTTCAAGATTGTTACCAAAAACTATTTTTCTTCTCTGATCTTGGGTAGATGTATGGTGGTTGAGTGTGGAGGGTGGTTTATGCACATAAAAGAAAGGCTAACCCCTGAGCCTGAACTCATCCTGGATCGAATATGGTGACAATTATACATTTTCATTTTTACTTTGTTCGTAAAATGGCTTTGTATATTTTAGATTCGAAGTTGTGTGTTTTAACTGTGATATAAATCCCAACAATATTCCTATGCACAAGAGCTACTATACTTAAATAAAATTCTTATTCATCAGAACTCACTGTAGATGGAGTAACTTAGTAAACTTAGTAACTTAATTTTGAAGACATAAAGTGTAACTTAGCATTTATGTATATGTTGTTAGAACATACATGCTGTCCATTTAGGGAGGGCATCTGTCATCTTACTCTGCACGATTTTTGTTGCTTCTCACGTTTCGAACTCAAAATCCCTATCTCATGTGATACTTAGAGTCTGTTTGGCAATGTGAAAAGTTTTGATTTTTGTGATTTTTTTTTAGTTTTTTTTTTTATGGATGTGTGGTTTAAAAAATTTGAAAAGTCAAAAATTGTAAATTTAACTAAGAATTAATGATTGATATTGAGTTCGAAAAATTGTGGTAAAATTTTTCTCGTTATCGAAAGAGCTCTTAATTTGAATTCTAATATCAATTGGCAAAACTCTCCAATTAGCCTAAGGGCTAAGTCTCTCTTAAGGGGAGATTTTGTGTTCGTATTCTGGTGACAATAGAAATCCTTAAGGGGTAAGAGAATAGATACCTTCCTCGAGCGGACAGTACATATAATCTAACGGTCGAGCACGAGGCTCGACTCGACTTGTATGCCAAGCCATTAGATCTTACATATGTATTGTCTACTTGGAAGGGCATCTGCCCTCTTACCGCCTCCCAACGAAATTTTGCTACGTCCCCAGTATTCAAACTCAAGATATTTGTCAATCATGTATCGAATCCTGGGGACATAATAGAAATTATTCGTGAGGGGTAAGAAGGTGGTGTAACGATTTGGCCTCTGTGCCTAATAATAGTTAACTTATGTACTATCCATTTGGAAGAGCTTAGATCCATTTTATATCTCATAACTTTCTATTGCATCCTCATAATTCGAACACTTGACCTCCCTTAAGAGACTTAATTTGAACCCTAATACCAAAACTTAAGTGATTGTTCTCTTTGGTCGATTTTGTGTATCCGTTTTCAAATTTTCAGTTTTGAATTTATTTTCGCTTTTGTGTTTTGAGTGTGTTTTTTAAAAACGTGTTTGCTTTATCATTTTGAAAAATTATTTCTCAACAGAGAGAACTCGAAAACACGTCTGATTTGAATTTGGAAGTATACCATATGAAATTAAAAAATAGCCAAAAGGGGCCCAGAATTTTCAAACCACAAATAAAATGGTCCCCATCTTCCCCAAACCCGTCGCACCCCATAACCCACTCCAGCCAACATAACGTCTATGCGAACCCAGCCACAACCTCCACTCGGCCAACACTGGATCTAAACGGTTACACCACCTCCACCACACGACCATATCCACTTCCATAAACACCTGATCTGAAATCGCCACACTACATGTACCAATAACCTCCAATATCACCTTCGACTAACCACACATACACTCACAACCAAAAACTCGACACACAACCCAACACAAAAATATTTGCATGAAAATGGAAGAAAGGGGACTCAAGTTGCAGATCAAAAATCGCAATTTTTTGTACAGAGCTTCGAGCTGGAGACCGCACCACTCAAACTGAAGGTAAGACCTAGTGCTTTAGTTGCAGATCGCGTTTGGTTTGGTGGTGGAGCTTTTAGATGAAGATCGCACCACTCAAATCGAAGGCATGACCTGGTGCTAGTGGTGGTTGTTTCGATTTTTGGTCCAGTTATTGAAGGAACCAAAATCGAACCGAAAATTTCGGTTCGGTTTTGGTTTTGGTTTCGGTTCTCAAAACTCAAGAACCGAATGATTCCGGTTCTGATTCGGTTTCGGTTATTTTTTGGTTATTTGTTCGATTTTTTTATTAAAAAATTCAACTTTGAGTAAACGTGAAAATGTGTGCGAAAAACAAATAAATGTTGAGTCAAAATTTCCCAAATAAATCCATCAATGTGGCAAAATATTCAAATTGAATATATTCTTGTTCTAAAGACACTAAATATAGTTATAATATTCTGTATATTCCCATTAACAATTAGAAATGTAGGATTTTCGTCTTCTGTAGTTCTATCTGTTGCTTATGCTGGAATGCCTGGATCACCCGAACTAAAAAAATGATATTGATGGCATATAGACATATTTATCATAACATAAAATCATTTGGATCATTTGAACTTAGGTATATTTCGAAGATAACAAACGATTTTTAATGAACTCTTATATCATATTTCAATGTAAAACCACAATTCACTAATGCACCTCCACAAAAGTCATATACATGTCAAACCACACATTCTTCCTAAAATTAATTCAATACATATCAACCCGACAGGCATTATCTTGATTTGTAAATACTGCACCCAAAAAATTCACTGAACCAATGGGAGTGAGAGACTAGACATCCAATCTTCCAAAATTGGTGCAAAGAATTTCATGTAAGATGCAACACGATATAAACAATTCAACAATTATCATAATATATCAAAGTAAGTTTGATTTGTATACTCTATCGTGTAAAGCAATACAGAAAATGTCAAAAGTGTAACGTGGACTTAATTTTTAAATTAAGAATGTTCGGTTCTTGGTTCGGTTTTCGATTTTCAAATAGGAATCGATCGATTTTCGGTTCTCCATTTTTCGGTTTTGGTTCGATTTTGGTTCTCATTTTTCACCTAAAGAACCGACCGGTTTCAATTTTTTTTTGTTCAGTTCTGATTTTTTTGTCCACCCCTACTGGTGATGGAGCTGGGGATCACGTTTGGTTTGGTGGTGGAGCTTAGAGCTGGAACTTCAAGGGAAAGGCACTACCTGGTGGTGATAGGTGTCGAGAAGGAGGAGGTGGTGGTGGTGAGAGGTGTGGAGGATGAAGATGTGGTGGCGGTGCCGAAGGGGACATGAAGAAATGAAGAGGCTGTAAGAATTAAGAGGTTAGGTGGTGGTGGGAAAAAAGGGGGAAATGAAAAGGTTGAGGACCAAAATTTTATGAAAAAATTGACTTATTTTTCACGTTTTTAATGTTTTCAATTTTTACATTGAAAAATAAAATAAAATTGTTTTCAGTGTTTTCAAAAATTGAAAAATTGAAAACACCAAAAAAACAACAAAAAGAACGGCACTTAAGTCTCTTAAAAGAGGTCATTTATCATGGGGACGCGAATGAAAGGCATGAGGGACCTAGGCTCTCTCAATGTAGAAAGTATTTTAAGTTAATGACTTAATAGATGCTAGATTGTTACAATAAACTTTTTTCATTTATCAATACAGTTTCTAACTTTATTCACTTTGCTGTCACATGACCTATGCAGAAGTGACAATATAGCACTAAACGCTTCAGGTGAGGTTTTCAGATTAGCATATAGGAGTGGGCACACCACAGATGTTAGCAACCCTTCTGGCATTGGGAGAGTTAACATACTGACTCAGGATTGGATTACTTATATAATCACAAAGGCAAGGTTCCTGCTCCTTCAGCTTGCTGCAACATGCATCTGATGGAGGTAGTGACAACATTATTGCCCCCGCGCATGAACTTAACTCCAACGGGCTGCAATTGAACGCCTCCGTCACATGCAATTTGCTTACAAACAGAACCACCACTGCCAAGCAGAATGCAAAACTAGCTGCTTTCTGCATCTTCAATGGAGGATGGTATGGACGAGAAAGCAGTACAGAAATAGAGAGAATTGGGCAAGAAAGTTGTACAATTGTATTCTGGGATGAAGAGATGCCCTACAATTTATAGACCACTTGGTCTGTTGCTTGAAAAATGACTCGTTAAAGCATATTTAAGACGTGTTTATATCAATGTTCTAAAAAACGTAAAGCGTGACGAAGCGGCGAGGTCGAGCATCAAGCTTAAGCGCATCTAAACGCGAAAAAGTGCTGCAATGCTCAAACTAAGTGTGGATAAAGCGCGAAGCGTGACAAAGCGAAAAAGTCAAGCTTCAAGCCTAAGCGCGCCTAAGCGTAAGCGTAAGCGAGCTTTTTAGAACACTGATTTATATATCATCTTAATTATAGTGAACAAGTGAGTATACTCGTAAGTTACTTAAAATATGTAGATAAAAGTGAATATTTATAAACAGTCTATAAACATACGCTAGTGTGCATAAGGAAAGTCCCCAATCGATGAAACAACCCATTAATCTCTAGCGTCTAATCAATAACAGAGACTGTCTGTTGTAAGCGCAATCAATACCGAAATAAATGCAAAGGGATACCTCTTTACAATCACACACTTCAAGGCACGTTAAGGATGAGACCGTATTGACCGTTGCTATACGTAACTATATTATCTCAGCACCGGAAGAATTTAAACCCACAATGTTTTCCTCTAACAAATTCTGTTTCTACCTTGATTCGGTGATTCTTGTAATAGAATGTAAAAACTAGCGACTATTGAAAATAGATTCTGGGCACGGGGGACACAAATGCTTGAAGAAAACACTCCCAAGCATTCACATTCCGAGTAAAAGAGGCATCTTATCTTTATCTTATACAGATTAAAACAACAGAAGTTTTTCCTTAAATATGAATTAAATCTATCATTTTTTTTCTTATTTTTTGATTTCCTTTCAGATGATGCACTATCCCAAAATTTCCAAACTGGCAATGGGTAAAGTACGAAAATCTGCTATGCTATTACAAAAAATTAAAACAGAATCAAACTGACCAAGGTATTGTTACACAACTGTGCTTCCCCTCTTCTTCTTTCCCCATTCCTTCTCAATGGCTCGGGGAATTTTCCTCGTTGCTCTTAGTTTTTCCCCGCAGCATATCTGTAAAACCACCCCTCATAATCCTCCTAAATCTCGTGTCTTCAACTATGGGCTGTGGAGCAGGTTTTGGGGACTCAATTGTCTCTGGTGGTAGCGATCCTAGTTCGTCACTTTCCTTTCTCCCCAGTAACCCACTTTCACCAAAGAAATTGGTAACAGATGATGCAAGCCCAATGTGAGCACCCATCACCTTACTAATAGTATCAAATGTTCCACTCGATCTTTCCCTCAATATTATTTCAAGAGCTTCCTTGTGTGCTGGATCGAGAGCATCAGAGTCTTTCAATAGATTCTGTATCGCTGGTAAGAGGAAATCCCTAACACTGGAAAAAGGAAGGTCTGCAGAAAGAGATAAAATCAATAAGCATTAACAGAGTCCACCCGCCTAATAGTGTGAGCGCACAGAAATAAAAAAATTTCAGAAAGAAGCAAACCTGTTGCATCAAGAGCACGAATGGTTTCACAAAAAGCATTTGCTCTTTCTCTCCGCCGCAATAAATCATTTGAAGGGATTGGTGAGGCTGTAAATTGAAAAATCTTGGACAAGAGATGTACGCACAGTTAAAGAAACAAATACTTCATTAGTAGGAATATGAACGAAAGAAGTGTATTTCTAATTGTTGAAATAATAAAAACACAAATGGAAACAAATAAAAAGGTTCAAGGATATATTCTCGAAGCCTATCTGTTGTATGTGGTACAGCCAAAGCCAGTGCACGAACTACAGCAATGGTGGCTTCAACTGATCCATCTTCAAGAAAAGCATCCATTTGAATCCTTATCTTGTCAACAATCTAGCAGAAAACATTTTTCAGACAATTGATAGATAAATGCTACACCCAATCAGCGAAACCTTGATTCTAAAGGTACATACCATGTCACTTTTAAAATGCTGTGCTACAGCTCCAAAAGCATCGATGCTTGCGTATTTTACATTTAGGTTTTGATCAGAACCAAGAGTTACAAGAGCAGGCAATACATGAGCTGAGGCAACCTTTGCATCAATATATGGCACCTAAGAGACCAAGAAATCAGATTATTAAAAGCGACCATAGATTTGAAAGGAAATTACTGATATTTAAAAGTAAAAAGGACTCACAATGACTTTCAAAAAATGTGCTGCGCTGATTTTCAAATTCATGTCAGAACTCACAACTAATTCCCAAAGGATGTTAAATATCATACTATGATGTTCTTCAAAGATGCTGCATCATGGAGATACTACAAGTTAATACACGAATAACGGAAGACGATAAAATTTCAGTGATTTGAAAAATAATCTGACTACACCAACCAAATAAAGCGGACAGAATTGACAATCTCATGCTTTGCTGGCTGACCTTCCAATCCAGAGCTTCGAAACAACAGGTTCCTCAAGTACTGGGTCAATTCTTCGTGCTTGCTTGGGTGTCCTAACACGCCTGCCAGCAGAATTGGTAGGACACACATTGTAGCAAGTCTCTCAGCCAATGAAGTTTGGGGTCTCAAACCTGTCATGAAGGAAGAATCAATGCCTATAAGATAGAGCTTTATTATTAAATACCATTATTGGTAAATCTTCAGAAAACCATTGCCTCTTATTCTTGACTGTACAGTGGATGGGAAGAATTTGAAATCAGAATTTTCACCAACTGCTACCAAGAACACGGGAAGCATGATATGTGTCAAATAAGATTCCCCAAACTGCTCAGCTATCGACAGCAAAATCTGTTCAGAAATTACCAAACCTTGAATATTTCAGAAAAAGAAAATAAGGGGACGAGTGGAAAACAAAGCACCAAAATAAATATCCTAGGGTGACCAGAGTACCTTGGTAATTCTATTTCTTAAATTATCTTCCTTCTGGGGCAATAGAGAAGCCAACCGAATCAAATTGGGAAAACATTCAATGTGCAGCCACTCAAAAGTAGGCCATTCCACAAATCCCCTAACCAAAAATTGTTAATACTTAAGCACCAACTGTAAACAATAAAAACTGCTGATCCATAATAAAAATATGTTAATGTAGACGCTCATGGTAAAAGGGGCAGTAAGGAAGACCACTAGGTAAGCTTACCCTGCATAGAGTTCAAGCAAAGACACAGAAAATGAAATTCCTGTGGAATCTGCAACTTCTGATGAAAAAGGACAAGTCTTAACAGCTTTCCGGTGAACAAATGGAAGTAGTTCCACAAGCAAGCGCAAGAGAACGTCAATGTTCCAACGTTCTCTTTCACCTAAAACACGAAGTTGTGACTCAACAGAACCTTCAACTCCTGAAAGAGGTGGACAACGCTGGAAGAAACATCATGTCAGATACATATTGTTTTAAGAATTACTAGAATTAGAGACTATACCTGAGCAGAACCCAAGATATGAGAGAGTAAAACTTGCAGAACATGATCCAGCTCGCTTCCCCAATTTATTAGAGTAGGAACCAATTCCTTAATTGTGGTTTCAACAACTACACCAGATGGATCACAAACCAATTGAAACATCAACTCCTCAACCTATCAACAAACAAGAGAAAGGAATTGGAGAAACCTTTTTTTGTAAGTTATCATATTATGACCAGGGGAAATGCTCCATTCCCTGGATCACGGAGCTTACATTGTATAGAATTCTGTCAAGTCAGATATCTTCTCCATGATTTGCCTCGAAGCATATTTAGTGAGGCTGACCTTGAAATATTTGTCAGTATTGGGGAAGAGTGGCAACAACAGGGCCAGATTATGAGCAGCAGCCTCCCGAACCACCACAGCAGAGTCCTCAATGAGCTGTTGCACTATAGATAAGATGAGAGAATCACGGATCTCAGGCCGTACAAATTCTGCAAGCTCGCCACATGATTGAGCAACAAGTAGCCTACGTTCTTCATATGTGTGATTGATCTACATGCAATGGAATCAGCAATCAGACTACAGTCTTCACTCCTAAATAGAAAAATGACAATGCCAGGAAAGTCAGAGTCGGTCTTACTTGTTCCCAACATTGGGGCAGCAATTCTATTTCTGTTCTCAGCTGTCCGACATTCTTGGCAAGAGTAACACAAGCCTTAAATTATAGACAAAATTGTCAGAATATGTCGTTGCAAGACATTAATTCTAATTTCATCACTTTAGAATCTTACATCCATTATAATTCGTCTCTGGTGCTCATCTGGACGCTTGATTAAGTTAAATAATGTATGGGTCAAAGAATCTCGCATTGCACTATCTGGATGGCGCTCAATTGCACACATTATCAGAGGAAGAAGCTCCTGCGGAAGAAGAAAACCAATCACATGCATGACAACCACAAGTATGGAAGTGAATCAAGTGTTGTAGTAACCTTTAGTCCCATCAAAAAGATTTTTTTTGGAAAAACATACACCAAGACAGAGTGGCAAACCTCTCGATGTTGGATTAAAACATATGGTACAATTTTAGGCAATGCATCTGAAAGTATCTGAACAGTTCCCAAACCCTGACAAGGCAATAGTAGTTGTAGATGTTAGTTTGAAGCAAAAATTGCTGGTAAATAGTTTCAATTAGCATGTTCTGTAGCATGACAAGTTCTTCCAACCTTTTGAGCATTTGATTCAGCATTGAGATTTTCTGATTTTGAAAATAAGCCATCAGTTTCGGAGGGTGGTTTTCCATTGTGCTTGAGGAAATTTTCAGCTTTTTCTAGAATTGTGTTATTGTCTGAAGAAGTTAATATCCCTCCTGGCACTTTCTCGCTGGTTGTGACATCAGACTCCAATTTCCCCATCACTTGATTATTGGTGCCTAGTAAATCTGACAATGAGGCATCAATTGTAGATGGCAAAACATTATTTACTTGAGATTTATCAACATCATATACTGTCTCTTCACTCCCTTTCTCTTGCTTGATTGACTGTACAGATTCATTAGCCACAAGATGTTTCACCTTCAACCTCTCTATTTCATTCTGAAGCAGTTTTATTTCTTCAGCGTGGTTCTCTAAGGACCTTGATTCTACCTCTGCAGAGTTAATTGTCAACAAATTCCGCCCAGAACAAGCTCCTTCAATATGCATTTTTAGCGAAGTTATTTCAGCCCTACAACCATTTAGTTCTTTCATTTGACTCTCTAAAGTCTGATTTAAATCCTGGACCTGAGATACATACAAGATACTTGTATAAAAATGTAACATGTGAAAACATGATCCAGGAGAAATGTTCAAAAAAAATACCTGAATTTCTTTATAATTTATATCTTTTTGTAGCACCTCCAAGGATTTTTTCAATGCCATGGCTTGTGCATCAGCAACGCCCTTGCTTTTTAGCAAGGATTGGTTATCATTTTTCAGCCTATCATTTTCTTCCAGCAAAGGTTCAAGCATACCTATTCTCTCCTGCAGCATATGGCAGCTTATCACCATGAACAATTTGTTGAATTCCACCCATCACAAAAATGAATGTGCTACTCGAACCTCTAAGCATTGAACAGTCCTCAGAAACTTAGATAAATATTTTCAAACACATGTGCTAAATAATATGCGATATGTCAAGTGCAGATGCCACAACAGGATGTACTTCCATACTCAAACACAGGACTGGGTCCCAAACTTAAAGCACTTTTTTGGATTTTTACCCTATGAGAAGATTCAAGAACCGGAAATAAAAAACTAAAAACTAAAAAAATGCAGAAGCCACATCAAGTTGCTCTAAGGATCAAGAATCTAATTTAAGTTAAAGAATCACTACCTGACAATCTTTTAAACTATTTTTATTTCTAACATAGGTCTAAATGCTTCAGAATTTTTTAATCCAGTGCACTAGAAATTTACAAAAATCAGAATCCCGAATAAAAAAAAAAAATTATACTATTACATAAATGTCACTGTTCAAAATCATCTGAAATGTTGATGATTAGAACTCTGAAAGTCAAATTGAGCACCAAGAGTTGATTGCCAACTCCAAAGTGAGTAACTAATCAGAAAGCAAAATCTGGAATCAAGTAAGTGGGAAAATCAAAATGATTAACCAAAACGCAGCAAAGACAAAGTGTATCATTTGAGTCGCTGGCAATTAAATAGAACAGGCTACAGCAGAAATAAAAGGGACGGCGCATGTAGATTCAAATCTAATACTTTGGAGACGAGCACTAAGTTCTAAGTGCATCAAATTTATCAAATTGCATCTACTAATATCGTATCACTTTAAGCAAGAATGTGAAGTTCTCTTTTCCATTAATATTCAGTAAATACCTCAGCAATCTCTGTTGTTGACAAGAGGTACTTGTAGTAATAACGACGCAGTGCATCTGGAACACAAGCAGATGAGTTTTTCCATGCATCCAGATTCTGATTAGTGACCTGTTATGCAGGCAAGGAAAATACTACATCAGATAAACAATATGTTCACCCAAGATAACTATCACATGAAATAAAGAGAATTATTCAGACAATCAACTAGTAAGATGCAGGTGCTCAGCTACTATTGGATGATAAAGACCAGCACCAGAAAAAAGATCACGCTGAACTGGGCAATTAACAGGGAGTAAAATGTTCCCTAGGATCATACTCTATTTGAGAGACTTTTCTTCATTTGAAAGATGTTACTATAAACTATAAAGAAAGCTTAAAATTCCAGCGTTGAATCAATACTAATACTAATAAGATCAAGAAACAAAAATTTCAAAGGTTCTATATTAAATCAAAGTAACATCTTTCCATTTTCATTGCTACCGAGGAGAACGTATTTAGCTGATAGGTAAGAAATAATCGCCTGCAAACAGACAATTTCTGTGGCAGTTGTCCACAAGAAATTAAGAACTGTCATAGACCATTAGTTTTATTCCCTAATTTTTTTCTCATCATGCCTCATATACAAAAAGCACTTATCCACTACATGAAACTTTTCCAATCCTATTATCAGAACTTTGCATCATATTTTCTCTTTCAAAGTGCATAAGATGCTTCAGCCTTTTACTATACCAGAGCAGCTTCATGTGAATAACATATTTTAGACACCAACTACTAGATAGGGCACGAGAAGGGGAGGGGGAGCAGGAGGGAAGAGGGAGAGAGAGAATTAAATAAAACAGATGGACTAATGAGCAAAAAGTAAGAACTCAACTGCACGCTACAGAAATCAGGAGGAAATAAGTCAAATAACAAGACTCTGCTTTAAGCACCTCTTCATAAAATGTCATGGCAGTCAAGCGGTATCCAGCTAGAAGTAAATATTCCTTCACTGCACAGTTCAGATCCTGTCGTTCACTGTCCTTCAGGGGTCCCAAATCTGAGAAAGCAATGTCCTTCTGTGGTTGGAAATCTGGTTCATGATTTGCAGAAGAATCTACCTTCGACTCTGTTAAATAGATTTGGACATATAAATACCAAAAACAATTTCAATACTTGATAAGACTAGGCATGCAAAAACCTACAAAACTGAGGTATTAGGATATTAGCAAAACCTAAAGAACATATAATATGATCTCATATTGGGGAAAAGGATGACATAGAGTCTCTCTCTTATCACCCCTATCTAATAGATTTTAGAGAAAAAGTCTAGTAATTCACACAGAAACCTGTGAATGTGTAAAATTGCATAAAATACTAGAATGAGATATACTGGTTTAAAAAATAAGACACATTGTACTATTTCAGTGAATTACCGTTTGATTCATCCAAGCTGATCGCAATTTTCTTCTGCGTCTCAGTCCTGAGTTTAAGAATGTCTTCTTGAGCTAAACGAAGCTCATATTCACTAACTGCCAATTTTTCTTCTAGTGATTCTTTCTCTTCGAGTAGACTCTGGGGGTCCGCAACTGTTCCAACCAAACAAAAATGTTTTTCAACAGTTGGTTACATGTTATATCCCACGAAACACAAAAATCAAAAAAATCAAAATCAAAAAATAAAAAAATCAAACAAGATGAATTACGAGATTTTATTCTAACAGTTGTATCATCAAGTGTAAAGTGTCAACAGCTACTATGCACAAGATTTGAGATGTAAAATGAAGCTGTGAAAATAATTTGTTCACTAAACCCGTAAATTATGACTTAACAATATTTAGTGAATAGAATACTTGACATCTTAAGCAATTTTAGCTTTCTCCTCATTTCGGGTTACCTGTGAAGCACGGACCCTGCAAATACGGCAGAGTGTCCATGTGTGACACATGTATGTAACACACAAGGGGTTTAATTTTTATATATTTTTAAATTTCCAACACTCGAGAGACTCTTTAAGGAACTCCTCAAGTCTAAATCATTTGATCAATAATGATATTGAGTTTTTTAATTTGGTGGATTGCCACATCACACGTGCAACAGACTTTTAGTATATTGTTTGCAGATAAAATGCTAATGCTTTCTCTCCTTCCCATTTATCATTACATCTGGTAAATAATTAACAAAATTTGAATTACAAGGGCTAAACGCCCTGAGAACATACATGCTAGCAATAAAATGCTGCCAGAACTCAATTTCAAGTCCAAAAAAATGTATTTTGCTTTTAGCTATAGGGTTTAAAACAGTGTTTCTAGCTCTCTCAGTAACGTTAAATACATAGTAACTCATAGGCATGCTGCATTAGGCTCAATCTAAGAATCTTAATAAAATACTAAAAGAATACATTCTTCATGGTTCCAAATTTTCTTCATCGGTATGGTGCTCGCTCAATCCTTTATTCTGGAAGTTATGTGAGATCACTTTAAATATGGTGAATGAACCATAACGTGACACTTCCCTCATGTATTAATTGAATCTTTTCTTTGTCCTTTTTTTCTGAGTCTTCAATCATCTTTTATGTGCCATCAAAAGATAAAGCTGCTTCCATAGAAGTTTCATACACTGTAATACAAATCCTAACAAATAAGATATGTGCAGCCTTCTTTATTTTCATGAAATTAATTACGAATAAGTAGTATCTATTAGTTGTCAGCTCAGCACCAGTGCAAATGTCCGAAACACTAGCACTATCATTAAACTATTAATCTACACTGAAACCAATACAGAAGTTAGATCTATCTACAATCTTGTTTTAATTTTAAAAAAAATCGACAAAAAATATATTAAACCACAAGTTGATTATTAGAGAAAATCACATTAACGCAATCAAATCACACCACGAATTTTGTTTCATTATCAGAATGAGTCAGTGTTTGCATAGACATGATAAAAAGAAAAGCTAATAAAATACACGCGGAAAGAGATAGGTAGGTAGGCATAGAGTATGTATGCAATGTAAGGTAGTATACTTCGAAGGGAGTTGAAGCGGGATATCTGATCGGGAGGGAATTGAGATGGATCGGAAAAGTATTCCTTAAGGCGGATGGCCTGATCGTCGCGTCCGTCGTCTAGCAGCTCGTGGAGAAGCTCGAACGCCGACAGCAAGTAATTTTCTTCCAACAAGAAATTAACCACGCAATTGCACAGCGACGATCTCTCCACGTCCATTTCAAATTCTCAATCTCTATTCGATTCACAATTGAACCCAGTACATTCTGATTTTGGGTTTTCGCGAGATCTATTCAGCGTGGAATTATGAACAGGGAAGAGAGAAATTTTCAATATGCGAGAAGCGTATCGTGGATTTATATGATACCGGAGAGGCTGGGATTTGTGACTGGGTGCTACGCGGGTACATGGGTTAGGACCGACAAGGTGCTCACGTGCATTAATGGGCTCAGATCGGATCCCGTGGTCAACGCTTGTGATTGTTCCACCACATAACAAGTATTGAGATCACCTTTGCTACAAGAACATACATACATGTTGGCATACAAACTGTGCACGATGACATCATTTATCATTTCACACATGACATAACTTATAAATTATTGGAGTGACATAACTGTTTGTAATAGTGTAGTATCACTTTTGTAATTATTTAATAGTTTAGGGATCTAGTATGTAATATATGCTTGAATGTATATATATTCTGGTCTGGTCACCGTACAATATTATTCAATCTATCAGAAGATATTTTTCTCTCTCGTGAGTTTCTTGTTCTTCTCTCTAAGAACTCTAGATCTACTTTTCTGATCTTCTCTTCATTTCTTGTGTTTAACTTGGTATCAGAGCATTTTGCTTAAAAGCTATAGCTACTGGTGGTGATTCTTCGGGTGTTAGAACTCACACAGACACTCCGGTTGAAGGAGAAAATGCCGCAATTCACGCAGGTGATACTCCGATCAATGGAGAAGCTGTTGCGATGAGTTTCCTAACAAATCACCTTACTCTTCTGTCTATTTCTATGAAGTTACGTAGATTGAACTACAATTTTTGGAAATCTCAGATTCTACCCTCACTTCGAGCCTATGATCTTGAAGGATATATAACCGGTGCTTTATTTTATCCTTCGAGAGTTATGGATGTCAGATCAAACACAACCGGTGATATTAATCAGCGAATCAGTCCTAAATATCTCCAGTGGAGGAAGACAGATCAGCTGATTATGAGTTGGCTACTTAGTTCAGTTTCTGAAAACATGTTTGGACATGTTGTAAATCGTGTAACGTCTAAATAAGTCTGGGATGTATTGAAGTAGTTGTTTGTATCTCAATCAAAGTCTCAAGTCCTGTATCTATGATTTGCTCTTCAATCCACGAAGAAAGAAAATAAATCAATTGGTGATTATTTTCTTGAGAAGCGAGGAATCGCTGACAATATTGCAACATTAGGAAATTAAGTAAGTGATTCTAATCTATTGATGTATATCCGTGGTTCCTTGGGGGTCTTAGATCAGAATTTGATGTTGTGATAGTTAATCTTACATCTCTAAGTGAAATTGTAACTTTACAAGAGGCTCAGTACCTCTTACAAACTCATGAAATGAGGATTGAACAACTTTGTATATTACCAAATGTTGAATTTGGAGTTGGAGCCTCTGCTCAATTTAGTGCATCGAAATGTGGTTATAAATCTAACAAGTATGTACAAGGTCCTTCTTTTCCTTCCTTTGCCAATTCTGGTCCATCTCTTGAGCAGAATTCTGGTAGAGGAAGAGGAAAAGAAAGAGGAGGACGAGGTGGAAGATCAAATCTCATGTGCCAGATCTGTGAAAAGAGTGGACATACTACACTCAAGTGTTACAAAAGGTTTGATGTTTATTTCAAAGGAGATATGAATTCTCCCAACAGAGGAAATTCTAGTTCTAGTGGTGGAGGAGCAAAGACATATCATCAAGCTTGCATTGCATCGCCTTCTACTGTCAAAGATGATGTGTGGTATGTCGACAATGGAGCTGCCAATCACGTTACTACTGATTTGGAAAACTTGCAAGTTCATTCAGACTATGCAGGAAAGGGTAAGCCCACAGTTGGTGACGGTAATGCTCTTACTATAACTCATGTTGGTTCCTCCGTATTAAATTCAAACTATGCTACGCCTCTTTTCCTAAAAAAATTTTTGCATGTTCCTTTCATAAAGAAAAATTTAGTCAGTTTGTCCAAATTTCTTTCTGACAATCAATTAATTGCTGAATTTGTTGATAATGTTTGTGCATTCAAGGACAAACGTTCGAAGTGGGTTCTTCTTCGGGACAGGCTTAAACATGGATTATATCAGCTAAATGTGTCAAAATCAAAGTCACCTCGTCTGCTAGCTTCTGCTAAGACATCTTCTGCTACATGTGCTTTTCTTACTGATGTATCTCATTCTTCTTTTTCTAATAAATCTGTGTTGCAAGAACATTTGAATTCTGTTTCTGCATTTGTCAATACTTGTTTAAAGAGTGTTGATGCTAATTTATGGCATCAAAGACTTGGTTATCATAATAAAAATGTTTTACACAATGTATTATTTTCATTGCATTATTCTTTGAATGTAAACGATAATATTCATTTATGTCAAGCTTGTCAGTATGGTAAACTATCTCAATGTCATTTTCCTTCCTCCAATAATTGTGCTAAATTTCCTCTTGCATCATTCATTTCGATGTCTGGGGACCTTCCCCAGTAATTTCCATTGAAGGTTATAGATACTATGTTCACTTTGTTGACGAACATACTAGATTCACTTGGATATTTCCTATGAAACTTAAATCAGATTTATCTTTCATATTCCACACCTTTCAAAACTTCATAGAAAGACAGTTTGAGAAAAAAATTAAGTGTGTTCAAACTGATTGGGGAGGAGAATACAAAGAACTTGAACCTATCCTTCGAAAATCAGGAGTCATCTTCAGACACCTTTGTCCCCATATTCATCAACAAAATGGTAAAGCCGAGAGGAAACATAAGCATATAGTTGAAGTTGGTCTAACACTTCTAGCCCAAAGTAGCATGCCTCTGAAATTCTGGTGGGATGCTTTTGCCACAGCAACCTTACTCATAAATAGACTACCTACTCATACTCATAAAAATAAGTCACCATTTGAAAAGTTGTTTCTCAAAAAACCTGAGTACAAACATCTCAAAATCTTTGGGTGTGCCTGTTATTCTTTTCTCAGGCCTTACAGTAGACATAAAGTAGGTTTTCACACTTCTCAATGTGTATTTCTGGGGTACAGTAACAAACTCAAGGGTTACAGATTCTTAAATTCAAGTGAAAAAATGTTTGTAGCTCAAAGTGTGACATTTGATGAACAATTTTTTCCTTTTCCTTTTGATTTTGCTAATCCTCCATGCGTGACACATTCTGACCAAGTCACCAGTCAGCTATTTTCTCAAACTGGTCCTTAAATGATTATGACGCATCTAACAGATCTGTCCATGCTGATGCTTGCTCCCCCAACTCATCTCCTGCCTTCAGATCTTCTCATATTTCTCCAGATTTACAATCTCCTTCTATTCCTCAAAGGGATAGTTCTCCTGCTCCAACCTCAAGTCACAATACAGTTACTGCACTTGCTTCTTCTGATTCTCCTTCATAAGAGTTCCCTGTCTCCATTCTTCAAGCTCCTGTTCCTATTTCTTCATCTCATCCCATGCAAACAAGATCCAAATCTGGTATATATAAACCTAAATTTCATACTTACATTGCTGCTCAAACTCTTATGGAACCACATTTTGTTAAGGAGGCATTATTGGATCCACAGTGGTTGAAATCCATGACTGCAGAGTATGATGCCTTGTTACATAACAATACCTGGTCCCTTTTTCTTTTGACCGATGACATGAATGTTGTGGGAAATAAGTGGGTTTTTAGAGTTAAATTTAATACTGAAGTATGGAAAGATACAAAGCTAGGCTTGTTGCCAAAGGTTTTCAACAAACCCTCTGAGTTGATTATTTTGAAACTTTTAGCCCGGCGGTTAAACCTTCAACCATTAGAGTTATTCTTACTCTAGCAGTTACAAATAATTGGGACATTCAGCAGATTGACATCAATAATGCTTTTCTTGATGGTGATCTTCAAGAAACTGTCTATATGTTTCAACCCGAGGGCGTCATTGACCATCAATTTCCTACTCATGTTTGCAAGTTGAACAAGACTTTGTATGGGCTTAAACAAGTTCCTAGGATCTGGTTTGACAATCTAAAATTGGCTATTTTTTACTGGGGTTTTAGAAATTCCACTTCAGACATAAGTCTTTTCTTTAAGTTTACTGGAGAAAATTGTATATTTGTAATGTGGATGACATTCTAATTACTGGACATCATCAAAGTAAAGTTCAGCATTTAGTTTCTACTTTAAATGCTAAATTTGCTTTGAAACAACTTGTATCTGTTAAATTCTTTGTGGGTTTTGAGGCCAACAGAGATCAGTTTGGGATATATTTAACTCAAACTAAATATATCCTTGATCTTTTGGCTAAAACTAACATGATTGGAGCTAAAGGTTATGATACACCTATGTGTTTTGGTAAAAAATTGTCCCTTAATGACATTGATGCTTTTGAGTCTCCTACTCTTTATAGATTTGTTATTGGAGCACTATAGTACTTGATAATGACAAGATCTGATATTGCCTTCTCTGTTAACAAGTTAAGTCAGTTTCTTCATGCTCCAACTGTTTTGCATTGGTAAGCTTGCAAATGCATTTTGAGATATCTCAAGAATACCACTACTCTTGTTTTACACTAAAAACCTGCATCTTCCTTGACCTTAGAAGCATTTTCTGATGCTGACTAGGCAAGTAATCAAGATGACACGAGGTCTACAACTAATTATTGTATATTTTTTGGGGGGTAATCTAGTACAATGGTATTCCAAAAAGCAAAAGGTAGTTGCAAGATCCAACATTGAAGCTGAATACAGAGCTCTGGCCCATGCAACTACCGACATTCTTTGGTTACAACATCTTTTTCGTGAACTGCACATCTCTCTCCCTGCTTGTCCTGTTCTTTGGTGTGATAATGTTATTGCAGAGTCCTTGGCTGCCAACCCAATTTTTCATCAAGGAACAAAATATATAGAGGTTGATATTCACTTTGTCAGAGAAAAAGTGATGGCACATGAATTGGTTGTGCAATACATTCCCAGTGATGATCAAATTGCTGACACTCTCACCAAAGTTTGCCTGTTACCAGATTTTAGTTGCTTTGGTCCAAGCTCATTGGTGATTCCTCCCAGCTAAGCTTGGAGGAGGGTATCTGAGTGACATAAATGTTTGTAATAGTGTAGTGTCACTTTTGTAATTATGTAACAGTTCAAGGATCTAGTATGTAATATATACTTGTATGTATATATATTCTGGTCTGGTCACTGTACAATATTATTTAATCTATCAGAAGATATTTTTCTCTCTCGTGAGTTTCTTGTTCTTCTCTCTAACTCTAGATCTAGTTTTGTGATTTTCTCTTCGTTTCTTGTGTTTAACTGAAATTAACAACTACAAATGTGCCACATCATTTCCATTATATGAACATTTATATACAAGTAGCATTTTTCTAAACGGAAACTGGAATTCAATTCCTAAAGAAAATTTTCAAAATTAATTAATGTATGACATGCTTTGCTAATCGATTTAACTTCTGTTCGGTAAAACCAATTATAATCTATTTATAATAGATTCAAAATTTCATATCACTTTTTAACCACACATTTTTTTTTCTCTCTCTCTCTAATTTTTAACCCCACATCTACCTCGAGATCCACAAAAAAACTCAAAAAATTTGATTATAATCTATTCGAACAGAGGGTTAATAGAAAATCATAATTGTAAAATAAGTTATGTTTGGTATAAATTAAAATCAAATTTTCAGCAAATTTTGATAAAAGTTGATGAGATGTGTGAATGAAATTTGAGTTCCGTGAAATTTATGATTGAAATTGATTGTTGACTTTGAATTGAATTAAATACTGATTTCTTAGTTATACTAAATATGGACAAACTTAATGAATTACTTGAAACTTCTCATATCAGATAGAACGAATCCAAAACGACAAGAAAACAATTTTTTTTTAATCTAAAGTTCTTCACTTTTGATAAATTTGTTTATAAACAAATTTATAAATAACATGTTTTCTTAAATCACTTTTAACCACATACATTTCTCAAAATCACTTTTCAACCATATATTTTATCTCGAAAATATAACATTCTTTATTTATAAACAAATTTTGTTTACCAAACAGAGACTACACTATCATAATTTAAAAATTTTCAATTTTATATTCCATCAACTTATAACAAAAATTATTTAAAATTTAAATGACAATTATAAAGATAAAATAATGTTTTAAATTGTGATTTTTTGAAGAATACTTGGTTAAAAAGTAGACAAAAAAAAATGTATTTTTATGTGTAGAGTATTTTATCGTGTGAACATATGATTGAAAATGAGTAAGAAAATTAAAGATTTTATTTTTTAAGTGTGTCAATCAAGGGCTTAATTTGAATCTAAATCAAACAATGCTTTATTTTCATAATAATTTGGGTTTCAATAGTATTCCTTTCCCTTTTTCTCAACAAAGAATCCTTTGTTTTTTTTTTTTTTTTGAACAAAATCTTTATCTTTTCTTTATCTTTATCTTTATTATATATATAAAAATAGAAGTGAGGAGAGAGAGTCATTTTGGAGATAAAATTGCTTTCTCTCCTCACTTTTACTTTTATATATAACAAATATAAAAAATAAATAAAAAAAGATAAAAAATCTTGTAGGAATTTTTTTATTATTATTATTATTATTTTATTATTATATATAAAAGTAGAAGTGAGGATAGAGAGTCGTTTTGAAGGAAAAAATGCTCTCTCTCCTCACTTTTACTATTATATATAAAATATATAAAAAATAAATAAAGAAAAGATAAAAAAATTTGTAGGAATTTTATTTATTTATTACATATTTAGTAAGAGTTGTAATAAATGCACTATGTGTAAATGTGTTACATTGAAAATAAAAAAAATATATTAATATATTTGAACATAAATAATGTGATATCTATGTAAACTAGATCTATCACCCGTGCGATGCACGGTATTAGATATAAACAAAAGATTATCTACTATTAATTCACACATTCTCCAAAAATTTAGCCTATATTTGAGGCCTATTATTTCAAATATTGTAATAGTAATTTTTGTCTCAACTTTTCAATCTCTATTCAAAAAAATCAATCTCAATCACTACTTTTCAACAACACATTTTCCCAATAACACTTTTCAAATTAGTCCTTTAAATATTATTTATAATATTAAAATAAGAACAACAAACAAATAAAATATCCCATTAAATAATAATTCTAATAACTATGAAATCAACATCAAATAGAGGCATAATATGCTAAATTATTTTAAAATATCACTTTTATTTTCTAAAAGAAAAAAAAGACTAAAGATCTGTTCGGTTACTCCATTTTATCGTGTATAAACAGAATTTTTTGTTCATTTTATTTAATAATAATATTAATAACAAAAAGTTGATATCAACAAATTAATAATTCTTATAATATGCATATTGAAAAACATACTCATTTAATTAACATATTAGGAAGTAAAACTTCAATAATTTTATTTATTTATTTTCAAAAATATATTAATCTAATTCTTTCAATTCTAATGTAACACTTTTATATAGAATATATTTATTTCAACTATTTTTGGAATAAATATAATTTCCCACAAAAATAGTATATTTTATATATTATATTAAGAACAACAAATAAATACAATATCTCAAAGATAAATTATAATTTTAATACTCATACTATAAATATTGATCGAATTCAAACTCATTTTTAACTACACATTCTATTACTAAAATAATCTACATATAACCTCAAAAAAATTCTCTGATATTCAACTACACATTCTCCAAAATTTTGTTGTTACAAACCACATTATTTTGAAATAATGAGTCTCATTATGATATATTATGTTTGATGTAATATTATATAGAAAATGTACTCAAATAAAATTACGCATAAATCCATAAAGATTTCATATTTTTAATCACACATTCTCCTAAAAATAACTATTCAAAACACTATTTGTTCAAATAAACTTTTTTAAAATCATCAAACATGGGCATTATATATAAAATTTACTCATAATTATTAAAATTTTAAAAACAACATAATCAATCCAAATTATTAAAAAATTATTTAGATAGTAAATGCCAATTTATTTATTTAAATAATAAACGATCTTATATATCAATAATTTTTATGCATTATGGTTAACTTAATTGAAAATGAAAATTTACACAATTTTCTGCATTAGACTCTTGTATTTAACATTTTTTTTTTAGTTTTCAATAAAAAATTTAGCAAAATAATTATAAATGTGTGTTGTAAAACTTTTTAGCATCTGTTTGGAAAATCTAAAAAAAAAATATTTTTAAACAACACAATTACCCAAATCATTTTTTAACCGTACACATTTTATCTTCATTTTTCAATCATATATCTTACCTCAAAAATATAAAAAATATTTTTAAATACAAAAATATTTTCAGAATTTTTATGATTTATAAAAATGACAATAAATTATTTTTTCAAAATTACCGAGCCCATATTTATCTATATCAAATATTCAAATGAAGAAAAAATAAACAAAGCAAAATGTTAAAAAAAATAAAAAAAATTTTTAGAGAAATGCGGCTGTCATTTGACAGCCGCAATTTTTTTGAATTTCAATGTGGCGAGTAGCCCAATGTTTTTGAATTTTGTTTTTGTTTTTTTTTTTTTTTTTTGTCCTCTCTTTTTTACTTGGTTGTGGGTCTTGAGAGGGAAAATTGGGAGGGAAAATTTTGACTACTATCCTCCTTTTATATAGTAGAAGATGTGTTACGTAGGAAATGAAAAAATTGTATTAATATATTTGAACATAAATAAATGTCATATCTATGTAAATGTGTTACATTAAAAATGAAAATTTTGGATTAATATATTTGAAAATAAATAAATACATGCTATATAAATTTGTTAAGTTAGAAATGAAAATTTTAATCAATATATTTTGAAAATAAATAAATAAAATCATTGAAGTTTTATCTCCTAATATATCAATAAATGAGTAGGTTCTTCAATAAGCATATTGCAAAAATAATTAATTATTTGCTATCAACTTTTTACTACAAATGATAAATTGGTAGAAAATTTAATCATTTCATCATTTTGACAAAAATTGGTATGTTTAAAAAGCGAGGAAAAATAAAATATATTAGATTTCGAATAAAATATATGTAAACAACATATTAAAAAATAAAGTTAATTAAAAATTATAACATATTAAAAGGAAAATAGGTGATAATGTGGGCAAATTTTTGGAGAAAAATGTAAATAAAAGTTAAAAGACATTTTAATAAAAAATTTAATTAAGTGCAACTTTAAGTGGCTATATACTGAGTGTACATGCAGAATTTTTTATTTTAATTAGTTTTATTTTTTTTAAAGTTTCAAATTCAATAACACGTGTTATGTAAGAAATGAAAAAATTGGATTAATATATTTGAACTTAAATAAATGTCATATCATATCTATATAAATGTGTTACATTGAAAATGAAAATTTTGGATTAATATATTTCAAAATAAATAAATATATGCTATATAAAATTGTTAAGTTAGAAATGAAAAAATTGTATTAACATATTTTGAAAATAAATAAATAGAATTATTGAAATTTTAATTCCTAATATGTCAATAAATGAGTAAGCTCTTCAATACGCATGTTACAAAAATAATTAATTATTTTCTATCAACTTTTTAACTATACATATTTTCTCTCTCCAACTTTCAGCCACTGCTTTTACCTCAAAATGATAAATAAACAAGTTTATAAACCAAACATTATTACCAAACAGAGGCTTAATCATTTCATTATTTTGATAAATATTTGCATGTTTAAAAAAAATGAAAAAAAAAATATTAATTAATATATTGAATTTTAAATAAAATATATGTAAGCAACACATTAAAAAATAGGGTTAATTACTCTAACTGACATCGAAGTTTTAAAAAAATTTCAAAATGAACACTGAAGTCTGTTCCTTACCCAAATGGACACCGAAGTTTCAAAACAAATTCAAAATGGTCCCTGAAGTTTGTTTCTTACCCAAATGGACATTGAAGTTTCGGTCTCTTACTATGCTGAACACTCTATTAGTGTAGTCAAGGTTTGAGTCCACATGGCAAGGTTAAATGATGAGTTGGCATCCACGATTTAAAAAAAAAAAGGGAACCGACCTTGCCTCATGTCATTGGTTAAAGAGGTAAATCACAGGTTATGCCTCTTAGAACCAGGGTGGAGGTGTGGTAAGTCATAATTCCCGCTTGCCACAAGACACACATCCATTATTTCAGGAACGTGGACTATGTTGCATTTTTAAAACCAGAATTTCTCCAATAAAATATAAAAAAACAAGGTCGTGTTTATTTAAATGTGTTACTTCAATATTAACTGTCAAATATATTGAGTTGTCCATATATTAACTTGAATGTCATTTGTTATGAATTGCTAATTGGATGTTCTATATTGAATAACACATACAAATATGAAAGTACTGCATTGATATAATAACTAATTATAAAAATAATATTCATATCTAAAACATCCAATTAGCATCTTTGACAAATAATATTCAAGCTAATATATGGATAGCTTAATATATTTGACAACTAATCTTGAATTTAACACATTTAAATAAACAAGGCCTCATCATTTAACTTTGTCATGTGTACTCAAACATTGACTACACTAATGAGTGTTCATTATAGTAAGAGATCGAAACTTTGGTGTCTGTTTGGGTAAGAAACGAACATCAATGTCCATTTTGAAGATTTTTTGAAATTTCAATGTCCATTTGGGTAAGGAACGAATTTCAGTGTCCATTTTTGAATTTTTTTTGAAACTTCAATGTCCGTTAAAGTAATTAACCCTTAAAAAATATAGTTAATAAAAAACTATAACCTATTAAAAGAGAAATATGTGATGATGTGAGCAAATTTTCAGATAAAAACGTAAATAAAAGTCAAAAATAATTTTATATAAAAAATTTAAATGAATGCCAAGTTTTGAGTGGCGCGGTATACTTCGTTTACATATAATTGAATCAAGATATTTTTAAAATTATGATTTAAAAATTATATATTTCGTGCATCGCACGGGTACACAACTAGTTTAACTAAAGTACAATAGCAAGGATGTTATAAGCATGTAAAAACGTTGTTGTCTCCTTTTTTTTTTGCCTCTAGTTGGTAATATATATATATATTATGATTAAAAAATTGTTTAGAAAAATGTATTGTTTATAAACTAAGCCCTTGTTTAATTTACATTAAAATTTTCTATTTTTTCTACAATACTCAATCTCAACCCTACATTAAAAGTGAATCCTATAATGTTTGACTTCTCAATCAAATTTCATCCATTCATTCTCCAAAAAAATCACTATTCATTTCAAAAAAAATTCTTTTTAAACAATACCAAACACATATTAAACAAGTTTACAAAACGTTACATTTTATTTCCAATTTTTGGACTATGATTCTATGAAGCTAAGTTTGGCATTCGCGTGCTCTTAAAATTGGCAGCATCAACTCATTTTTGCGAGTCCAAAATTATTATTCCTTATCTAACTAAGACTTTGACATTCATTTTAAAAACCTAATTTTTCTACCATATTCATTTCAACAACACATTCACACAATAAAATATTTTACACATAAATTCAAAAAATTTCCCTCCCTTTTAGCCTCTGTACAACGACTCATTAATTCAATTTAAATTGATTTATTTGAATTTTCCAGGTAAAAAGTGATTGAAAATTAAAGAGATAAAAATGTATGTTATTAAAAAGCGATTTGAAAAATTGTAAAATTTAAATATCAATTTAAATGGGCGCAACCAATCAGAGGGTTCATCACACAATCTCCTACAATCATCACCACTCAAAAAAATTACTTTTCCCAATTAATGGTTATCAAACGGGACTAATATAACTTTTAGAGAAGGCAGACTTAAAAAGTAATGGAATATAAAGAACACGAAGAGCTAGCGCTACAGGATCAGACTAGACTCACTCAGGACTTCCTTCTAAAGATATAGAATAGAAAGGAAATGGCAAAGTCTGACTCTATTACTTACTAAAGGTAGGAAGAGAACACTTCTTATCCCCGCTCATAGTGGATTTTATCAAATGCTGTAAAAAGAGTGGGTGCTCCGAGCCAAGCACCAACCCTAGTAGGTGCTTGCTGCCTATGCCAAATGATCTTTCTTTGGTACTAATTTTTTTTAAGAACCTCTTCTACAAAAAGAAAGTAGAAAATATCCAAACAGGTCCTATATCACTAGGATAAGATTTTGGGCTCAAGCTTCAGTTTGAATGGTGCTTTGGTATTAACACTGAACGATTCAGAAAGGCATTCATTCTTCGCACAACACAGCTATTTGTCCAAAATACCCCAAATAAGCCCATCTTACCATTGAACTTTGGAATTAATAAAAAAGACCTCACTACATGCACATCCAGGTGTACACACTCTCGTACTATGTGTGAGACCCATGTGTGTACAAATAGACAAATCCTAAAAAAAAAATTGGGGGGGGGGGGGGGGGCGGCGCTGGAGGATTGAAGTTGACATATCAACAATTTTGACATGCCAGAGCCCAAAGGGTTATAAGCATTAAATGATGAAATGAAAAAGAACAGCTTCGATTAATCAATAACAATTTCAAGGTATCATCCGAATATTGAAGTTAAATCCATAAACATTTTTGTAAAACTCGAGTTTAATAACAATTTCAAGGTATCATCCGAATATTGAAGTTAAATCCATAAACATTTTTGTAAAACTCGAACTCGTATCCTCAAAGTACATGAAGAAGGAAGATAGAGGAAATATAGAACCCAGAGAAATAATATACTAATGAACAAATGCTTCAATCACAACGTGTTTCTACAAAGTTTTAGACAAACTGAATCGCACCTAGCAGAGAACATCAAGAAATTGATTTCAAATCACCAGTTTATTGAAGACGCTCTTAGAACAGTTTGCACAAGATTGAAATGACAAAAGGTAAACATTCAACAGTTTCCACTCCCCCGCAAAAATGACACCAAAGTTCCTCGCTCTCCCTTCACACAAGAAAATCTGCATTCCAGATTATCTTGTTTCACGCTCAATAATGATTTATTAGAAGTGAAGGTATTCAGTTTTATCTTACAGATGAAACTACTGAATACATTTGAACACTGAAATAACCGAGTATTTCACCTAATAACTTGAAATATGTGTCTCCTATGCAAGCACGAGCTCACATGCATTACTATGAAGAATTGAAGAACTCTTTGTCTGCAACAGAAGCTAAATCTGCATAAAAGACTTTCATTCAAACCTCCAGTTTAATGGCCCTAGAAGTTGACCTAGAATCAGTTTATGATCATTCCCAAGATTCAACATCCCCACATTCTCTAGAAAGTGCAAAAAATTATCAACAAAGAGACGAGGAACAAACAATTGAGTTTGATTTCTCTTGCTTAAATAATAAGAAACACGTTCGTTCAATCTGGTTGTTGTTACATCTTGGGAAAGAAAGGCATGCCAACTATGACAATGACAGTAAATGCTTCAAGAATTTCCAATTCTTTTTAAAATTCAATTGCATGTAGTTTTCTTCATGAAGGGCTAGAAAGAAATCATGGAAAGTATTTTAACCTCACATAATTATCGACTCTCATCAACTTGAGATGATAGTAATTTACCATGTCAATAAAATAGTTGACCTCTTTTCCAAATTAAAATGTGATTCGACAACAATCTTGACCAAATGCTTCTAAGAGAGTAGTCTTTTCACTGGTTGAAAATAATAAAGAACTTTGATGTTCATCCACGTGATTAAATTCAGTTGAATTACTCATTATTAATTTAGATATGAACCCCAAACCAAAACAATATCAAATAGATAATAGATAGACAAACATGCACACACATGCACAGAGAGAGAGAGAGAGAGAGAGAGAGAGAGAGAGCGAGAGAGAGAGAGAGAACACTCCTACAAAATTTTCCCCTTCGTTAATAGCATCATTGGTTATGCATTGCAGGCTGATGCTTAGCAGGCTGTTGCTGGACTGAAGACTCTGAAAACAAAACACTTGCACCCTTTGTCAAGGTTTCATACTTTGGTAACAATGGTGCTAAAGGTTGAGTTTTGTATATTGAGTTGTATACAATATCATCCTCAAATTCATTGCCATGAGTCATAGTGGCCTCTGAAGGAGTTGTAACTGATTCAGAAGAATTCTGCAGCTCAGGAAGCCCAATCAACTGTTGACTCTGACTAGAAGATATACTAACTGGTGGGGCAGCAACGTTGCCACTAATGCAAGCTTTTGTTGATGATTCAGCTACAGGTTGTGTAGCCAAGACTTCTCTACGAGCAACAGGTTGAGTTGGATGCAGAGGTGGACGACTCGAAACACTGCTTGCATCATCAACAAAGTTATATTGCACAGACATATTATGATATTGTGTTGGTCTTACGGGCATTAAATATACTGGATATGACTGATTAGGTGGATAAATGATGGGCTGCTGCTGTTGGTGAATTGGCATCTGATACACCGGATAATAAGGTGAGATAGGACTTGGGTTTGTAGAATATTGTGGTGTGTAATGAACTGCTCCGTGAATATACTGCATGTCAGGTTGGAGCTGATTTCCATCATGCTGATGAGATAATGAATGCCCAAGTATCTGAGCTGTTTGCTGAGTCTCAATTGCTGATGGAACAGCGGAAATAATACCTTCAGATTCAGTTAGGTTCGACAAAGTCCCTAAAGTAACTTGGATAAGTGGCTCTTGAAACATTCCCGTTTTCAGTTGATAAGAAGGAGCACTTCCAATACTATTATCACTGTAAAAGCAATAAATACCAACTCATTGAAAAATATGTCATCACATTTCATTGATTATCACATAAATATGCTGCTGATCTTTCAAACGGGATAAAATGGCTCTAAAGGCAAAAATAAAAAATAATCATTTTTGTCCAATTATCTAAAATCCATGTTCAATACTAAGAATCTTGGAAATGAAAAATGTACTCCACCAATTCCAAAGAGCTAAAGAACTTTGGGATGTGATAGTATCAAGTCCAGGGGCGGATCCACTTGAGGCCTCTCTAGGCTTTAGCCTTTATCCCAGCCTTCTAAAGGCTCAGATGACCACACCAAAAATAAAAAATAGCTCGCCCATTTCAGCCTAAGTCTTAACTCAAGCCTTAAATAAATAAACCACAAGGCACCCAACCCAAGAGTCTCAAGGTCCATTCCCCAACCCTAAGGCAGCAGGCGCGATTGAGGATTTCAATTCTCTCCCCAAACCCTCCTCGACTCCATTTTCCAGCCCTCCACGGTCCACACTTGACACTCCACAGGCAACCAACACATTGGTAGCAGTCCATCTGAACATCTAAAGGCCTGTAGCAATAGCAGCCGAGTGGTGAGCGACTGATTGCTAGGTGAGCGCAGTGACGCAATCTGCGTATCTTGATTCTCCGAGGTCGGCAACTCGCCATAAAATTCTGTTCGAGACTTCAAGTCTCGAGATTCAACTATGCTTTAGCCTTTACATTTTACTCCCTTTCAGTTTTTTGTCGGTAGATTTTTGGTAACCTTTACAGTTTACTCCATTTGCAATTGTAAGTTGCAGCTTGATTCTTCAATGAGTTGAGATTGATTAGTTGACCGCGACTACGAAGTTAGTGAGAATGTGATTTTGTCATTTTGAGTTTTGCTTTGTGGTTATTGAAATTTGAAATTTAAATATGAATCTCTAAATGTCAGTATTGTGACTATGTGATATTGTATTGTATTGTATTATTTTTGCTTTTGCTTTTGTGATTTTTGATTTTCTTCCCTGGCCCCTAGTCCACTCCCCACTCCTCATTTATGATTTTTGAGCATTTTGATTTGAAAAGAGAACTGGGAATATTTGAATGTCATTATGTGAATATTAGAATATGTGATTTGTGATTTTTGAGCCGAGAAGAATACTGAGAATGTGATTGGTTTGTGATTTTGAAATGTGATTTAGAATGTGAATATTTTAGTATTGCTTTAAATGGTAGAGTGTGATTTTGATTTTTAATTTTTTAGAACTAAATATGGAATGGCAACATGTTTGTAAGAAAGCAAAATTGTTGATTTGTGGAAATGATTTAGGATGTGATTTTTTTTTTTTTTTTTTAAGCTTTAGAATATGATTTAGAATGCAATTTTGAGTTTTGCTTCAGAATGTGATTGGTTAAAATGGTAGTGACGGGTAATTAAAAAAAAAAAAAAAAAGTAGACATGGTGAAGAAGGTTGTGGATGTTAATTTAAACTAAGACAATTTTTAAAATCCAGCTCCACCCAACATAAAATCATGTATCCGACCCTGGTATCAACGTTTGATTGTGAGCAGGCAAGCAAGCAATCAGAATGTTACCACGATCAGGTTCCTAAATGCAAGGACTAACAAAACCAGTGTCCAAGAAGCTCAAAACACTCAATAATTCAGCATTTCGCCAGCAATAGAAAACACGGTAGTGAAATTTATACACCAAGTGATAAGATCATTCAGTAATAAGTACCTTTCAACTGAGGCCGAAGATGGCACTCGGATCTTCTTGTCCTGCAAATTCAATCCATTCTCATCACACTGAAAAACCCCAGTAGGCGGCAAATTTGACATCGAAATGGAAGAACTAGTGGAGCCAAAAGATGAACTCGTCTCCAAAACCAATGACTCGGCCCCGTGCTTACTCTCAAAACCACCACCACAATTGTTGCCACTTTCCATTTGGGCCTCTAAATCAGACCCACCCACAAAGCCCAGATCCATCAACAAACCCGTATCCGCAGACTCAACCTTCTGCAAGATCCGTGTACTCTTCAAAGCGTCAGAAAACCAAGATTCCGACTTCGGATCCAGAAGAGAAGACTCCAGGGACTCGGGTTTGACAGGGAAGAGGAATAATCTGATACGGGACGGCATAGGAGATGATTCATTAATCCGATCGTGTTCTTCGATCATGTTGAACAAATCTTCATCGGCCGTAACAGAAATTAAGGAGTCAAAGTCCTCGTTAGGTAACTGATACTTGAGGGTGAAGGGGCGGTTGTTATAGAGGGTACGGGATAGGTGGGATGTGAGAGCAGAAAGGGAAGATGCTGTGGTGCGGCGGTCAAGGGCGACGATACGGGTCTCGCCACCAGCGTAGAAAAGGGAGGACTTTTTGTTAGGGCGGGGAATAATGTGCCCGCCGTAGCTACACATGAGGCGGAGTTTTGTGGTGATGGTGAAAGGTAGGGGCGGATGTGAATTAGGCGAGGTTGGGGTGGCGAAAGGAGGCGGTGGTGGGGGGTCCATTAGGCGGTCTCGATGGAGATCTAGGCGGTGGTGGCAAATATGGGTTGCGGGTAGAAGACGAACTGGGAAAAGTATTTATATAGGACTTTTGAGCCCCCGCCGGTAATTACGCCTTTATAGATTTTACTCAAAAAAAATAACAAACTTACGGCGAATAATATTTTATTCGGTAATTTCTTCAGTAATCAAACATTACTTGAAAATAAACCCATCGATTGCCAGCTTGCAACAAATTGCTACTTTTCACATAAAAAATGGAATGTGAGAAATAAGAAATATATTCATTTTCGATTTAAGAGCAATTTATAATTGCATTGCCAAGCTATAATAGCAAGTTGTATGTAGTAGCAGGTGTAAACCTACGAAGGCACTAGTTGGCGCGGTCGCGTCGCATTCCAAATTTTATATTATTTTTAGTATTCCTTTTTTTATTTCTTTTTTTTTTCTTCTTCCAATTTTCAGCAGATTATTTGACCGTTTCACCCATTTTACATTATCCCAGACCTACTTAACTAATTTTTCGAGTCCACCTATTGTGGGTGAACTATTGTATTGATATAATTTTTTAGTTCAACCATCACTAATTTAATAAATATATATAATGTTATTTCAATATTTAAATGACTAAACATACATACATATAATAATACGTGTTAAATAAGACCGTCAATTGCAATTGATATACTTATGACCAAATCAATTTACTCTATTTGGTAAATGTACTATTTTGATTTATAAATTATACAATTTTTCAAACTTTTTTTATTCATACAAATTTTCTCTATTCAATTTTTAACCATTATTTTTTATCTCAAAATCATAAAAATTAATTTATAAATCACACAGTGTTACCAAACGGAGCAGGTCAAGTAAGCTATATATAAAGAGCAAAGTCTTGTTTACACTAAAATATTTGCTAACTACAAAATTGTACTCAATACAAGTTAAAAATTGTTCAACTAACAAAATAATTGTTTATCCTCGATTTGGTAAAAGTCTATACACACACACACACATGTTATATATCTATATATATATATATATATATATATAAACAAAGAATGTGATGTTTTCGAATAAAATATGTGAATTAAAAAATTATTTGAAAATGTGTGTGGTTAAAAAGAAATTTGAAGAATGAGTTATTTATAAACAAAATAACAGGGAAATAGATGTTGACTTTAAAGAATACATGTTTGGTAAATTTATATTTTAATTTAAGTTAAAATCAAAAATTAATATCAATCACATATTTTATAAAATCCATAACTTTTAAACAACGTATTTCATCAGGTTTTATTAATGTAATCTTTATAATTTATAAATCAATTTATAAAAAACACAATTTTTCAAACCGCTTTTTAATCATACATATTTTTTCTTTTCAATTTTTAGCTATACAATTTATTTCAAAAATATAAATTAACCAATTTACAATTTTTAAAGTATTACCGAACGGAGTCTATTACGAAATGATAACAAAAAATAAACCAATTTTTAAATACCAAAATTTTCGTATCTTTTTTAACCAAATATATTTTTTGAAGCCACTTTTTAACTATATATTTTATTTTAAAAATCAAAAAAATTCTGACTCATAATAGTACATGTTTTTTCTTTTTAATTTTTAGTTACACAGTTTACTTCAGAAATATAAATTAATCAATTTACAATTTTTATTATCGAACGGAATCTATCAATGATTGCAAAAAATAAACCAATTTTTAAATAACAAAATTTTCTTATCTTTTTTAACCAAATGTATTTTTTGAAATCATATTTTAACTATACATTTTATTTTAAAAATCAAAAAAATTCTGACTCATAATAATAGTATAGTATTAGCAAGTGGCACCGTCCACGTAGTATGACTTCGACGTGTTGCCTAGGAAAGCTCAAGATTCAGGGCAGACAAATCTAGCATGCTTCGGAATTTGGAGTTCGGACAATCGTTTGGAGATTTTCCATTTGCAATAAACAATTGCGATGAGATCAACCTCTGACTGGGTAGAATAAGGTAAGAGTTAAGAGGTTGTTTGGTGACGGTTAAAATTTTACCTCAACTTTCTAAATTTAATCTCAATTATTCATTCTTAATCAAGTTCATTATTTTTTTACTTTTCAAATTTTTTAAATTATACATCCATAAAAAAAATAAAAAAAACTAAAACTTTTTACATTATCAAACATGTTCTAAATGTCATCGTTTGTCATTATACTATTGCAAAAAAATTTATAAGTGTCATTGTACTTTAAATTGTGTTTGATTTACTATTGAACTTCAAATTTAAAACTTTCATTGTCACTGTACTATTTCAAAGACTTTCCAAATGTCATTGATCTTTAAATTTCATTTATTTAGTGTGTCATTAAACTATTAAAAAAGATAATAATCCATTTGACACTTCCTTTAAAACATTTTCAATTCTTTTTTATTAATTGTTCTTTTATTTGTTTCATTATTGTAGATGGATTTACTCATAATTTTTTTGTTGATTCAATAAAAAAAAAAATCTTTCTTCATTATGTGAATATTAATGATAGATAAAATATATTTATTTAGATTCTTTTAATTGATTTTTTTTTTTATAGAAACAAGTTGTCCATATTAATCGAGTATTTCTTCTTGAAAATTATTTTTATCTATTTATTAATATTTTATAAAAAAAATTATTTATAATAATTTTTAGATTAAAATGGATTATTACATTTCTTCTTTCAAAAAATTTATTTTATTCAAATATAATTCTAATTAGAATTTTCATTCTTTAACTCCGTTTTAAATTTTTTTTATTAACAATTTTTCGTTTTGTTTCATTATTGCAAAATGGATTTATAATTTTTTTTATTGAATAAATATTTTTCTCTTTATTTTCAATTTTTTTAATATAGAAATTTGTATTATCTTAATTAATCGAGCATTTCTTTCGACAAATAATCCATTTACAATGATGTTTAGAATTATATTTGAATTAAATTAATTTCTGAAAGAAATGCAATCAACTCATTTACAATAACTTTCAAAAGATAATTCTAATTATTTCTTATCCATTTTCAATAATGCAATAATTCATTTGAAATTATTTTTATTTTAAAAATCCTCTAATCATTGTAAATAATTCACTTTTCATAAAATATTAAGGATAGAACAATATATTTTTCTAGAAGAAATACTTGATTAATATGGAAAACTCAATTCTATTTAAAAAAACCTCATTGAAAGAACCTATATAAATATATTTTATCTATCATTTATATTCTCATTATTTTAAATAATTTTATTTTCATAAAATATTAATAATAGAAAAAATTACATTTCTTGAAGAAATGCTCGAATAACATGGGTAACCCATTTTTTCTTAAAAAAAAAACCCCCTCATTGAAAGAATCTACACAAATATATTTTTATCAATTATTAATATTTTCATAATGAAGAAAACATTATTTATTGAATCAACAAAAAAAAAAATATTATGAATAAATTCATCTACAATAATGAAACAAACAAAAAAATATTTAATAAAAAATTGAAACGATTTCAAAGGAAGTGGCAAATGGGATACCCTTTTTATAGTTCAATGGCACATCAGATGACATTTAAATTTTAATAGCATTTGGGGAATCTTCGACATAGTATAGTGGAAATGAGAGTTTTAATATTAAAGTGCAATGGCATGTCAGACACAATTTAAAGTTCAATGGCATTTGGAAAAACTTTGCAATAGTACAGTGACAATTGGGGCATTTAACTCGGTAGAACAATCATACGCAGGCCTGTTCCTTTTTTATCTTACTTTTTGAAAAAAGACTCAACTTCAACTTCACGAGCCCCTACAGCTCTTATCCTGAGAATTTGTAAATAGTGTAAATAGCGGGATGTATTTCAGTGAAGCATGGTTGATAGCTTGTTATTTAGCCCTTATTTGATAAACTAACATTCTCATAAAAAAATACAACTTTTATTCTAAAATAATCAATCTCAATCACCCAAAAAAATCAAGCCCACAATTTTTTATTTTTCAAACAACTTTTTAACCACATGATTTCCCAAATTTTTTTTCTTCTTAAAAAGTAGAAACATCAAACAAGGGCTTAATTGCGCTTGTAAGGAATTGCATTCATATCAAAGGTAGGATTCGAACTTTCATTCCACAGTTGTCAGCTCAGCTGAGATTTCTAACTCCCACATTTCAACTAATTGAGCTACGTCACGGGAGCTAGTTCCCCCCCCCCCCCAATGTTAAACTCAAAATATTAATGAGAAATTTTCGTTTTTCTAATAAAAAAGCAATTTCATGTTTATTATTGGTAGCTGTTCAATTTTTCAAGTACGATAAATCCCAAATACAAGTAGCAGTGCATGTGACTTGTGAAATTATATACATAGCATTAAATATTCTAACAGGTCCGCTGATTGCCAACAACTTCTCCTACATGAGATCGTGTTCAATTTTTTAAATGATTCTCTCTGTTTTTTCCCCCTCGATTAATAGATAAATAAGGGGAAAATGATTTGGACGGGTTATGCTTGTTTCTTTATCTATTCTAGGATAATGTTTTTAGCAGAGTACAGTAAAAGCAAAATCAAGTTACCCACAAAGGACAAGTGAGTGAAATCTCTAACAAGGGTGATCATGGAACCCGTGTGTTGCACCTAAACACTCTTTTATCCTTTGGCTTGGCCATTGAAGACTGATTACTCAGAAAGGATAAATGATGCGATTTTTGTGACTATCCATTTGAGTCACAAGAGCACCTTTCCTTTCAATGTACGTTATGCTCAAATATTTGAAATCGAATCAGACTTTGACTGAAAATTACTAGGAACATTAGCACCATCGCTAGTGCTTTGAAATGATTCATGGAGGAGGGATGATGGACATCTTAGACATGGCAAAGTCAAGCGCCTCGCGTTGGCCACTATTTTAGTGACCGAGAAATTTCCAAGTCGTTAAAAGTTAGTTTTAACGAATTTGTCGCTACAACTCTCCAAATCTTAAAGGTCAAAAATTAGCGCTCTCGTCTAGCTTATTAGTTATTTTGAGATTTTAAGAAATAAATTGAAATTTATAAATTTTAAAGTCCAATTTGTGATTTTAGTCGAAAATCATTATCTTATTTTCAAACTCAAATCTTTATTTTAATTCAACATTCAAATTTTTATTTATTATTATTATTATTATTAAATCTTCTCAATCAGTACAAAAGTTAATTTTCAGCAAATATAACTCCAGCCTATTCAACTTCCTTCAATTCCAATCGTTCCCAATCAATTTTCAGTTACAGTTTCTTCAACTTCAGGCTTCAGCTATGTATAAAATTGTCTTCATTCCTCTCCATTCTTCCCTCACATGAATCTGTAAGGAAGCTTGGGTAAGAATTTGCCTTGTCTCAACCATTAGCTTCCACACCTCATGTGATTTTGCCAATTTGCAGAAGGTTCTCTACTGCCTTCATCACCTCATGCCACTATTGAAGCTTTCACTAACCCCAAGACTTCACCATGAAACACCAGGGCTGAAACATTTCGGTTTCAAAATGCAAACACACACAAGCACTTTCATCATCTCACGACTCCAGTCATCTCCAACCAATCGAACCACCTCTGCCTCACTTTGAATGACACCCAAAATCAAACCCAACTCCACAACAAGCACCAATCGAAGCCAACCAACGTAGCCCCTTTCGAGTTCACCACTGCCCACTTCCAATAGACACCTAAAACTGCAGAATCCCAATCTCACAATCACATACCACAAACCGTCCCTGCCTCAATTCAATTTCCCCAAAATTGACATCCAAAAATCAAAGAAGAAGTAAGCCCATTTAGAGATGACAAAAAATCCGACCTGAACCCACCCCTAATGGGGCGAAAAAAACCCGCATCGCAGACTAGCAGGACGGGTATGGAACGGTTTCCCCCAACTCGGGCGGGTCCCAGGGCGGGTACGGGTTTGGTCGTTCCGACCCGAACCGCCCCGAATAAATAAATTAATAAAAAAAAATACCAAAAAAAAAATAATAAAAAAAATTAAAAGGGGCGGTGGGGTTGACCCGCCCCGAACCCGACCCCAATTTCGCAAGGCGGGTGGCGGGTTCGAGTTTTAAAAAATTTCGCGGGGCGGGTCGAGGAGACCCGAACCTGCCTCGTTGCCATCACTAAGCCCATTATCTTACCTCAACCACCGGCATGTCCGACCGGAGTTTCGCTGGAGACCGCCCAAAAACCGAGCCTCGATTTACCTTGATTTTTGCACACAAAATTACCCCAAATCCTTCATTTTCACTCACCGCGCACTGGAGTGTCACCTAGACGGTGGCGCCACCGCCGGCAGGAAGGGCGACGGCCTGGAATCGGTGGGGCGACACCCTTCGTCGCCCTCGTCTCTCTCTCTCTCTCTCTCTCTCTCTCTCTCTCTCTCTCTCTCTCTCTCTCTCTCTCTCTCTCTCGTTTAGAGAGAGAAATGAGAGAATTGTTATTTTAAAAGTTTTTGATTTGTAAAACTGCCTATTAAGTCCCTAGAGTTTAAAAAGTAATTATGTTAGCCCCTATTATTCTAAAGTCTTTTAATTTAGTCCTTGAAATGTTTAATATTTTAAATCCCTGCAGTTTTAAAATATTTTAGCCAGCCCCTTTATTTCTGAAAAGTTATGAATCAGTCCCAAATTCCAATTCCTTTATTGCACGAACAGTCCCTAACTTTTCCAATTTTCACTTTTTAGTCCATAAAGTTCTTAAAGCTATATTTTTCTTTTACACAAATATACTTTTAAAGTTTTCTTTATCCAAAAGTCTAATATTAGTCATTTATTTATAGGGCTAGACGAGGTGCGAGAGAATTAGAAGTATTATTCCCGTTTGCTCAACACTCGAGAAATAAGGTAGACTCTTATTTACAAATTTACATTTTCAAAAGTGCGCATCAATGATTATTTGGATTATAATTTAGCATGTATGAATGTATTCATGAGAATTACTTTTTTTTCAAGTATGAGACTATGTTATGAGAATTTACTTGTTTAAATGCATGAGACTTGAACTTGTATTTATTTACTTGTTCATGAGATTACTGATGATCTTTATATACCTGAGACTTGAATATCATGATTATGTGTTTCATTTATAATGTCAAATGATTATTGTGTGCGAGTCTATTGACTCACGTTTTCCAAAAAAAAAATCAATTTTGCAAATGATGGAGTTGGCGACGAGGCGTACGATAGTGGCTATTTTTTAGATTTTTGAACAGTTTTATTTGAAGTTGAAACTTATTTATTTCATGTTTATTCCAAGATTATTTTTTCAACTTATTTCAATATTTGAATTGTTGACCATTTGAGTCAAATTTTATAAAATTACGCGATTGATATTTCAGTTATTTTCCCCTTGATTATCATTTTGAAAGTTAGTTGAGACGATGAAGTGACATTTCGGGTATTTAGACCGTCTAATGGTAGTGGGTTTTTAAGAATCTTTGTACTTAACCCATAGGTACAAGGTTCAAAATTCATGGAAGACAAAAACTCACTTCCTGGAAACGAGGTTGGCAGCCCTTGAGGATTAAGATGACCAGGGGGAGTGGAAAGATCATGAGTATGACATGGGGAAGGCCCCAACGAGGGAGCTGGGTCGTTACAACTATTATTTATCACATTTGGATGGATAGGAAGTAGCAACATGTTACTTTTTGAAGATTTACGATCGAATGAAGATAATATTGTTAGAAGAATCAAAACACTTGTATACAAGTTTGGTTGCGCATTAGGGCATTGATCTCTTCACTTATGGCTATACGCCATTCAGGATACTTGATGGCTTGACTAATGCATGAGGCTTCGATACTCTCAGGTAGAGGAAGTGGGTGGATAGAAAGTTGATTTTCTTGGGTTTATAAATATTGTTCATGGATCGCGTTGTCATGGAACACTTGGGAGGAGAGGGGGTTGGCGAGTTAGGGGAGGATGAAGGGGAAGTAGTAGATATACCTGCGGGGAGAGATAATGGTCTCTGACATAGGAGACGTAGGTGAGGAAGCTGCTCATGGATTCGGATTGGCATGTGTGGGGGGAACACTTGCTGCCAAGGTGGTACGACCAATAACACCACGGGTGGATGTCTCAACCATAGTGGGTAGTGGGATGATCGAGTAAGGGCTATCGGGGGAAGGGACGGGGAACGGGTTGGTGAGGGCCTTGGGGAGGGGGGGCAAAGGGAAAGTGATTTTCTAGAAACTTAACATGACGGGATATATAAACACGGGAGGTTTTCAGGTCAAGACAAGTAAATGCATGATGCATTTCATTAAACTCAAGGAAGACACAAGGAAGAGACTTGACATCTATGTTATTTGTGGCATAAGGTTTGAGCAACAGAAAACAAAGGTAACCGAAGGTTAGGAGCTTGGTGTAGTCAGGGGGCAAGGAAAACAATTTTTCAAATGGGGAGATGTTACCCAACGAGGAGGAGGGGAGAAGGTTGATTAGAAAGACGGCAGTTTTAAATGCAAAGGGCCAAAATTTTCTGGGGACTTTGGCATGATGGAGCAAGGCAAGACCAGATTCGACAATGTGACGATGTCGATGCTCGGCCATGCCATTGTGCTCGGGAGTATGAGGGGGAGTTATATGATGTGAAATACCATTTGTATGCAAGTATTGTTTTAGGGCAGTATACTCGCCTCCTCCATCACTATAAAGGTTTTAAATTTAGTGATTAAGTTGGTTCTCAATAGTAGATTTTAATATAGGAAATATTGTGTGAACATCTGACTTAAGGCGTATAGGAAAAATCCAAACATAACAGGTATAATGATCGATAAACACAATGTAATAACGAAGTTGTTCAGTAGACAAAATGGGACTAGGTCCCCAAACATCACTAAAAATAAATTCAAGAGGATGAGTACTAATGATATTAGAGGCCCCAACGGGAGCTTATGACTTTTGTGACAAGAACACGACAAACAATTAAAATTATTAAAAGATTTGCTTGCTAGTGGTAATGCCCCTGATTGTATCAAGGAGCAAATGAATTTGTCAGACGGATGTCCGAGACGACGATGCCAAAGTGTAGGAGACGACAAAGTGTGGGATAGGATGGTGGGTGACGATGATTGAGACGACCACTCGTAGATATCATTGACGTTCCGACCGCAAAGAAGTTGTGCCCTCGTGCGTAGATCTTTCACCACAAAACAAGAAGGGAAAAACTCAATTGACAACTTATTATGACGACATAATTTTCCAACGAAAATAATATTACGACGCATGGAAGGAGAATAAAGAACATGAGAAAGAGAGAAATGAGGGGATAGAGAAACTGAACCCGTATGTGTGATTGGATGTCTAGAACCATCCCCAAGCAGTATATCATCAATCCCGTGATACGGATCAACAATGGAGAGATCGAAGAAGCAAGAGGTAACGTGATGAGATGCTCCAGTGTCGACAATCCATTGAGAGGTAGGAGCGGACTGCATAGTGGAGTTGATGTTGGCGTGTGCGTTATGGCCTTTTAGACCACAATATTGATAGTAAACTGGTGCACTAGATGGTGACTACACACGATGACTGGATGGAGGAATAGATGGAGTGGGAAGTAAGTCGTGAGTGCTGGATAGTGGGGTTGGCCCGGCCGAAGAGCCTCGACCCCTTCCTCGGTAGCTGCTTCCAAATTGACGATGGGACGGAGTGGTGTGTGTGGCGTGGATTTCAGTGATAGTGGTAGGAGGCTCCAAACTACGGAGATAGGTCTCGTGATCAACCTATTATCGAAGAGCTCCTCGAAGGGCACGGAGAGCGGCTGCAAGTTCTTTATAGCCAATCCCTAGACCTCTGGTACAATATACTAAGAGATCTTTGTCAAAGGGTGGTGCCCCAAGAGTTGTTAACACGTCAGACAATGTTTTTAAATGGAGAAGGTAATCGGTGACAGATTGTGTTCCTCTTTGAATCTGGGACAGCGTGTCTTTAAGGTGCATTATGTGTGATTTGGAATGTTTGGAGAAATATTGGTGGAGCTTTGTCCAATAAATAGCACTTGTAGATGAAGACGAGACAAGGAGTAGTATGGAATCAGAAATAGAACCAAGGAGAGAGAGAGTAAAGGATCACTTTGTCTTGGCGTTTCCAATGACGAGTGGCTGGGTTGGGGCTGGTTGTTCCATCTGTGGTGATGGTTAGGGCAGAGCTTGGTGTGTGTGCCAGTGACATAGCCTAGCAAATCAAGTCCATTGAGAAGGGACGACCTTTTAATTTTTTCAAACTAAATTTAATGTACACCACAATTCTCAACTTCTTCTCTTCATTCTAGTTCCATGTTAACAAAATTTTTCAAATGGCCATTCAATTGCTTTCCCCTTTTAGTAAAGTTTAGAATAATGAAATCCTCTTTCCCCACCAAAAGGAGATAAATCAGAGATGTTAAAGGAAGCCGATACATTGTACTCCCCCGGGAGGTCAAGCTTATAGGCATTGTCGTTAATTTTCTCAATGATTTGAAATGGGCCATCATCATGTGGTTGTAATTTAGAATTTTTTTTGATTTGGAAACCTTTCTTTTCTCAAATGTAGCCACACCCAATCACCTGGTTCGAATGACACCCGTTTTCTACCTTTGTTGGCACTGGAAGCATATTGTTAATTCTTTTTCTCGATTTGGAGTTTGACCTTCTCGTGGAGAGATTTGATCAACTCTGCCTTTCTCTTCCTATCTAAACTACATCTTTCATCAATAGGAAAATGAATCAAATCTATAGGAGTTAGTGGGTTAAAACTATAAACAATCTCAAATAGAGAAAAAGAAGTAGTAGAATGAACACTTCGATTATAAACAAATTCAACAAATGGTAGACACTCTTCTCAATTCTTTAGATTTCTCTTAAGGATATTGCGAAGGAGTTGTGTTAATGTTCTATTAACCACCTTGGTTTGACCATCGATTTGGGGGTGGCAAGTTGTTGAAAATAAGAGTTTAGTCCCCAATTTTCCCTACAAAAATCTTTCAAAAGTGGCTAAGAAATTTTACATCCCTATCCGACATGATACTCCTAGGGACTCCATGAAGTCTCACTATCTCCTTAAAGAATATGTCTGCTATGTGAGTGGCATCATCAGTTTTATGACAAGTAAGGAAATGTGCCATTTTACTAAATCTATCAACGACCACAAAAATGGAATCATTCCCTTTTTTAAACCTAGGTAAGCCAAAAATAAAATTCATAAAAATATCGGTCTAAGGTTCACTAGGAACCGAAAGGGGCGTGTACAATCCATGAGGTGCTACTTTGAACTTGGCTTTTTTACAAGTGATACACCTAGAACAAATTCTTTATACATCCCTCCTCATTTTAGGCCAAAAGAAATGTTCTTGTAAAATTTTCAAAGTTCTTTTTACTCCAAAGATACCCATCAATCTTCCCCCATGGGCCTCCCTCACCAACTACTCTCTCAACGAGTAATTAGACATGCAAAGTTTATTTTCACGAAACAAAAATCCATCATGCCTATAATACTTATCACGTGCAACCTTTTCACAAGACACAAATATAGTTGAAAAATCTACATCATTCACATACACATCTTTAATAGATTCAAAACCCAACAATTTGGTGCCCAAAGTAGTGATAAGGGTATACCTCTTAGATAGGGCATTGGCTACCACGTGCTCCTTATCTTGCTTGTATTTGATTACATAGGGAAATGTCTCCACATACTCCACCCATTTAGCATGCCTCTTGCTCAATTTTCCTTGCCCCTTCAAGTATTTCAATGATTCGTGGTCGGTGTGGATGACGAACTCTCTTGGCCACAAATAGTGATGCCAAGTCTCCAACGCCCTTACCAATGTATAGAGCTCCTTGTCATATGTTGGGTAGTTCAAGGCGGCCCCATTGAGATTTTCGCTGAAGAAAGCGATGGACCTCTTCTCCTGCATTAGCACAGCTCCAATACCTATCCCTGAAGCATCACATTCAATCTCGAAAGTTTTGTCAAAGTTAGGCAATGATAAAATCGGTGCGGTGCACAATCTCTCATTTATTTCATTAAAAGCCCTTTCTTGTGCCTCCCCCATTTGAATCCCACATTTTTTTAACAACCTCGGTAGGTGGTGAAGCTAATGTGCTAAAATCCTTAACAAAATGACGATAAAAACTAGCTATCCCATGGAAGCTTCTTGCCTCGGTGATACTTTTGGGAGTTGGCTATTCCTTGATGGCCTTGATCTTCTCCTCATCAACCTCAATTCCCCTTGTACTTACTAATAACAAAACCAAGAAAAACAACAATTTTCAAGCAAAAATTACACTTTTTTAGATTGGCATGCAATTTTTTTCTTTTAAAACTAAAAGAACACATCTCAAGTGTTCAACATACTCTTTAAAATTCTTGCTATAGATCAAAATATCATCAAAGTAAATCACCACAAATTTTCCAATGAATGCATGCAAAATATAATTCATTAATCTCATGAAAGTACTAGGTGTATTAGCGAGACCAAATGGCATAACCAACCACTCGTATAAACCATACTTAGTTTTAAATGCGGTTTTCCATTCATCTCCTTCTTTCATCCTAATTTGGTGGTATCCACTTCTCAAATCGATCTTACTAAAAATGCAAGAACCATGGAAATCATTCAGCATGTCATCTAACCTAGGAATGGAATGTCGATACTTTACCGTAATGTTGTTGATGGCTCAGCAATCGATGCACATCTTATAGGTTCCATCATTCTTGAGCACCAGTAGCATGGGTATAACACAAGGACTTATGCTCTCATGAACATATCCCTTGCCCATCAACTCCTCAACTTGCTTTTGGAGTTCCTTGGTCTCTTCCGGGTTGCTTCGGTATGTCGGTCGATTGGGAATGACGGCTCCGGGAATGAAGTCAATTTGGTGCTCGATGCCTCTAACGGGTGGAAGTTCATTGGACATCTCCTCCGGAAAGACATCATCGAATTCCTGCAACAAAGAGATAACTAAATTGGGGAGGAAATGGTGATATTCATCAAGTGTAAGGAGGGACTCCTTGTACACCATCAAAAGTATGTGTTGATGTTCTTTTAAGGTTCTCTCCACATCACCATTACTAGCATAAAAATTCATTTTTCCCTCAACCTCCTTCACCCTCTTTCTTTTCTCTTTTACCCCCTCACCTTTTTTCCCACTCTCACTCACTTCCATCTTTTTTTCTTCTTCTTTATTTTTCCTCCTCCTCCTCCTCCTCCCTCTTGAGCTTCAATTGGTCCGTATAAACTTCTTCCGGGCTCAAAGGTAGTAGTGTTGCAGGTTTCTCATTCATTTGGAAACTATACCGGTTCTTTCTCACATCATACACTACCTTCCTATCATATTGTCAAGGTCTACCCAAAAGTATATGAGTAGCTTACATGGGGACTACATCACAAAACACTTGATCCTCATATGTCCCAATGTTGAAAATAAGAAGCACTTGCTTACTCACCTTCAACTCCCCATAGTCACTCAACCATTATAATTTATAGGGATTAGGATGTGGCGTCACCGTTAATCCTAGCTTCTCCACCATGTTAGTACTCACCACATTTGTGCAACTCCCACTATCAATGATGATCTACAAACTTTATCTCTCACAATACACCTTGTACGAAAAATGGTTTCCCTTGCTTAGCCATTTCATCAACATTAGCTTGGGTGTTGAGAGATCTCATGGTAACCAAGGACTTTGGTGGACTAACAACTCCCTCCACCCTTTCTTCTTCACTCTCACTATTATCTTTCCCTTGTTCATGCTCTCCCTCATCTTCATCTTCTGAGTACCACTCCCCATTTTTAATGAACATCACTCTATTGTTAGGGAACTCTCGAAAATAACGCTCCTGACCCCTACACTTGAAACACTCAACATCCCTACTCCTAGAGGCTATAGGAACAACTTTGAGCTTATCCGTGAGGAAGCCAACTTCCTTCCCCTTAGACGTCTCAACTTTATCCTTAAGTGGTATTTTATTGTTCTTATCATTCCCCCACTTAGACTTCCAAGTGGAACTAGGACCCCCCAAATACTTTTCTTGTCATTTCTTCTTAAATTGCTCCTTCTTTTTCAATTGGTCCTCCACTTTGATAGCTATGTGCACCAACATTTCCATTTTCACATAATGGTGCAACTCCACTACATTGGCTATTACCATATTCAATCCACTAATAAAACGAGCCATGGTGGCTTCCATATCCTCCTTTATGTTAGTCCTCATCAAGACCTTCTACAACTCCTTGTTGTAATCTTCAATCCCTCTAGATCCTTGAGTAAGAGTTTGTAATCTTTGATAGAGCCCCCTATAATCGTGACTAGGGACAGATCTTTTCCTTATATGACTCATCAACTCATCCCAAGTATCCGCACTATCCTCCAAATACCTCCTAGTGAGCAATAAATTATCCCACCAAGCTAAGGAATGTCGGTAAACTCCATCACCGTTAACTTAACCTTTTTATCCTCGGAGTACCGATGACATTCAAAAATCAACTCCATTTTCCTTTTCCATTCTAAGTAAGCACCCGGGTCACTTTTCCCATGGAAAGAAGGAATTCTCATTTTTATGCTCCCAATGTTTCCATCCACTCCGTCCCTACCTCTAGGCTCCCTCGGATGTCTCAGATCAAAGCCCCTATAATAGCGCTCTCCTCTATTTCTACCCATGTTCCAATTTTGATCACTACCCACTTCACTTTCCAACTCATCCTCAATCTCATTTCTAATTCCTCTCCTATTCCCCTTTCTTTCAACATTATCCCTTGGAGGTGGTGATGAGATTTGAAGCGCGGAAGAAACGCCGAAAAGTTCCGAACTCAGGTTGTGGTTGGACGGATGAATCATGACTCGATGACTCGACGATGCGGAATAAAGAACCACGAATTTCGAAATGTCACAAGGATTTGCCAAATCTCCTTGATAAGTCTCTGATTTTGAACGCCACAAATACTCTCGCGAATATTTGATAAGTTCTGGATGAACGCCACAAGATAATCAATCTTGATAAGTCCGGTTTTTTAATGTGAATCCACACATTAAACAATTGAAAAACATTCAATCTCTTTTTATTCAATAATCAAAGTCTAAATTACAATGAATGGAAAAAAACGTATAAATAAGAAAAATAAAACCCTAGTCGCTAATTTACTCAAAATAGAATTCTAATTAGAATGAAATTCTAAAATAGGCAAACAAATAATTAAAAAACGGAAAAATAATCAAAATCCCCGAAAATCCGAAAAATTAAATTTACGGCCGTGATGAACTCATTTACGGCTGTAAATGACTTTCTGTTTAAGACTTATGACCGTGACCATATTCTTTACAGCTGTAATGAAGGTTCTGCTCAAATTTGCGATAACTGTGTTACGGCCGTAATTCCAAATGTTACGGCCGTAAAAGGCCTGCTGCTTAATTTTCTGGTTCTTTTTGACACGGTTTGATCTTCAAAGCTCGTCGAACCTGTTGAATTCTTGTTTTGGCTTGAATATTTAAATTTTCCCGTCAAACTTGCTATGACTCCGATTGTCGAGGGTCCGGAACACATCATACCCTCCTTCTTTAGGATGATTCATCCCGAATCATAGCTTTGTTCCTGTTGTTTCACTTCACCTCCTGGATCAAACGGAAAATTATTGCTTCCATACCAGAGGGATGACCAATAGTATCCTGTAACTTGGGTTACATGAATGGATTGAAGTAGAAACTCCTGTGGGCATTGGTGGTGTTGCCCAAATTTTCAAGCACATTTAACCTGCAAGACAAAATTAAATAAAGCGGGAAGGGAAATGTTAGGTTCATGAGGTACAATGTATGGATCCTTGTATTCATGAATTATCACCGTCAATTCCACCTTTTGAATCACGAGGCCTTTCTCTTCACCTCGTTCTCCTTTTGCAACTTCTTGCTCGCCCCCCTCTATCTCTTTTCTCTCAAGCTCGGTTACTTCATCTAACTCAAGATTTTCTAGCTCATCCACCTCTTCAAATTTGTTTCTTTCAAACTCAACCCCATCTTCTACCCCCACATTCGTATCAACATGTTCGCACACTACCTCATCACTATCCAAATGTGGATCTACCAATTCAAAACCCAAATTTTGAACTTCTACCCTAACTTCCAATTCCTCATCAAATTTTGGAGTTTGTTCACCTAACTCCACATTTTCAACTCCTACCACAAAGTTCGGGGTCTCTTCAATTAATTCATGTCTCAAGCCTCCCTCCTTCTTTTCAACTTTCATATCCCGAGGCTGAACATGATTTTCACTCTCTTCTAACCATCTAATTACCGCCTTTCCTTTCTCCTCCTTCCTTTGTAATTTAGCCAAATATTTTTTTTTGCCTCCCGTTCACACCTCAATCTTTCTTCATAAATTTCTTTTTGAATTCTCAAAATTGCTTTTGGATCAATCTCGACTCCTTTCTTAACCCCGATTCCATCCCTAGGTTTAGGATCACGCCTATAATGAATCTCATCACTACGGTTTACTTGAGATCGCCTCTTTTTTAATTTCCCTTCTCTTTCATCTAGTTTATCCAACCTCATCAAAGCATCATTCAAAAATTTTCACATAGGATCTTTATCATTATCATTCCCCCTTCTAGATGGATATTTTTCTTGAAAATTGGACATTATAAAATTTATGTAGAACGGAATGGAAAAGAATAATAAACAAATGATTAAGGAATTCAAGAAAGTGGTTCTTGAATGGACATTTTTTTTTTGAATTTTGGATGAATTTTCGGAATAAATAAAATAAATAAATAATTTTTTTTTATAAATCCGAAAATTTGATAACGAACACGACAAAACAAACGAAACTTAATTCTGATAAGAATTAAGCGAAACAAACACTTTTGAAATTTTTTTGGAACGATTTTCTGGATTAAAGACTCAACAAACTCGAGAACAAGAAGAACGAAAAAAAAATTGAAAACAAAACACTCAACAAGATATGGATGATTTTTATGGAACTCGATGATAAACATAAAAATCAAACTAGATAGTAAAACCTGAATTCAGAGTCCAGCTCTGATACCAGATGATGAGATTCGAAGCGCGGAAGAAACGTCGGAAAGTTCCGAACTCAGGTTGTGGTTGGACGGATGAATCATGACTCGATATTCACGACGCGATGGCTCGACGATGCGGAATAAAGAACCACGACTTTCGAAACACCACAAGGATTTGCCCAATCTCCTTGATAAGTCTCTGATTTTGAACGCTGCAAATACTCTCGCGAATATTTGATAAGTTCTGGATGAACGTCACAAGATAATCAATCTTGATAAGTTCGGGTTTGTAATGTGAATCCACACATTAAACAATTGAAAAACATTCTATCTCTTTTCATTCAATAATCAAAGTCTGAATTACAATGAATGGAAAAAATGTATAAATAAGTAAAATAAAACCCTAATCGCTAATTTACTCAAAATAGAATTCTAATTAGACTAAAATTCTAAAATAGACAAACAAATAATTAAAAAACGGAAAATTAATCAAAATCCTCGAAAATCCGGAAAATTAAATTTACGGCCGTGATGAACTCATTTACGGCCGTAAATGACTTTCTGTTTAAGACTTACGGCCGTGACCATATTCTTTACGGCCGTAATGAAGGTTCTGCTCAAATTTGCGATAACTGTGTTACGACCGTAATTCCAAATGTTACGGCCGTAAAAGGTCTGCTGCTTAATTTTCTGATTATTTTTTACACGGTTTGATCTTCAAAGCTCGTCGAACCTGTTGAATTCTTGTTTTGACTTGAATATTTAAATTTTCCCATCAAACCTGCCATGACTCCGATTGTCGAGGGTCCGGAACACATCAGGTGGATCCTCCCTTTTTGTTTCTAACCTATCCTACCTCTCGCCTATTGTCTCCATTTGCCTCATCATTAAAGCAGTTGCCTCCACTTGTCTCATCATTGTAGCCGAAAGGGTTTGTAGCGTTTCCCTCAATTCTTCAGTTTGGGCATTAGAATCTTTTCCACTTGAAATATGTGTATTAGCCATGGAGTACAAGTGTGTAAGTATCCTCACAAAAAAAAATTTCTCGTGTTTTCACTCAATTTAGGCTTTTACCCTCTAATGAGTTCACTACTCTTGCCTTTTTTCACTCCAATTTTTCTTACTCAAACTCTCCAAGGAACGTAATCAATTAGATTGAGAAACCAATTCTTATGTTGTACAAATTCCACAAACAAACAAGGAAGTAAAGGAAGGATTGTTACAATAGCAAGTAGGATTTCTATGCTTGCTACTATACAAGAAAGATAGGAATTGAATTGGTTTGACAAAATTCTCAAGAGTATGATCACAATAAGCTTGATAAAAGAAACAAGGAATCAATAGGAATGTGTTTGGTGTTTGGAAAGTAGAGTTTAGCATTAAAATTTTCTTTAGGACATTTTATCAAATACTTAGGATGCAACATTTGAAATGCTTAAGAATTTTCAAGTGTGTGGTCAAATATAACCCCTAACAACCTCAAGATGATAATAACAATATACCCAATATGTAAGGATCAACAAATGTTCATGGACATACAATTTTCCCCAAATTTTTGGTTTTTTGGTTTTTTGATTTGATGAAACTACAACAACAAGAATTTAAAGATATGTTTACCAATTTTAGATTCAAGCTTTGATACTAAATGATGCGAACCCCTTTGGTGTTTGGACAAAAAATTCTCGCAATAATTTTGTATCAAACCTAAGAAAGCTAAAAATGGTAGAAATTGATGAATCTTGACCTAAGTTTATCATAACCAAAATTCTAAGGATATGAAATCTAGCCCAATAAAGAGAATGAAACAAATTCCAAGATAACAAATACACAAGAATAATATTCTCAAGAGAACAAGGACTATGTCCAAGTGGGGGGACATCCCTTACCAAGATTTAGGTCTTGGGTTTGATTCTCCTAGGGGATTTAGGTGATTTTGTAGTTGTTTATAGGAATTTGTCAAAAAAAAAAAAAAAAAAAAAGAGAGAGAGAGAGAATAATATTCGCAAATATAACTTGAAGAAATTTCAAAGATAGTTACAAGATAAGAAAAGATGTCCAGCTCTCTAATTGCTCTCAAAGAGTCTTCAATGTCTAAGCTAGGGTTTGGGGTTGTGAGGAAATGTTTTTATATTACAAAAGTTGGGGTAAGAATGAAAAATAGGAAATTGCACAAAAAATCCCGCATTCTCAAGTTCAGCGTGTTTCATTTGAGCGACTGGTCGACCGAAACGACAGTTTAGGTCGAACACTGCTCAGTCGATAACGACCGAGGCTGCCTCTAAAATTCCTGCAGAGTTTCGATTGACCAAAGTGACTTTCGATCGACCGAAAGTGTCTAAAGCTACAAAATTAGGCAATTGACTTCGGTCTTGCTCTTTTCCTCGTGAACTTGATTTAGGAGCTTGTAAATAAGTACCGCCATCTATTCTTGAACTTCTTTGGCTTTGGATTTCATCAGAGGCCCCACCGATATTCTTATCGAGGTTTGACTTTGACTTGATTGACTCCCTTGATTCTCACTAATGAGGGGTGAGAAATATAAAGAGAGAAGATTTCTTTATGCAAATCTTGGAAATATTTGCTAAGAATTTTACAGAAAAATTAAGGTCCTGTTCTCTTTACTGTTTTGATATCATTTTCTGTTTTTATTTTCGAAAACACTAAAAACGCGTTCTCTTTACCATTTTCGAAAACACATTTAAAAAAAAAAAAAAAAATTGTACACAAAACGCAAAAAGTCAAAAACCTCGTTTTGTGTGTATTTCAGCAAAAAATGTTCAAAACGCTGGAAACGCGTTTTGGAATATTTATTTATTTATTTATTTATTTTTAAGAATTATCTTAACTCAGAACTAAGCTTAATATAAAATTTTTTTTATTTTTTTTAAGAATTATCCTAACTTAGAACTAAGTCTAAATAAATATTTTTATTTTATTTTATTTTTGAGAATTATCCTAATTTAGAACTAAACTTAAATAAAGTTTTATTGAATTCAATATCAACATTAACAAAAAAAAAAAAAAAAAAAATTAAGTGAAAATTCTTGTTATTATATTTCAAAAAATGTCTTGATAAATGGACCCTGATGATTTTGAAAGAACTTGCATTTTCTGGATTTTAATAAGACTAGAGCTTTCTCAAATCTCGAACCTGATCAAGCTGTGTTAATATAGACTCTTAATGCTCACATTAATGTGTTGTATGTAACTATGTTTTCAGTGTATTGTGAAATGAAATTTAAGTTTGAGTCAGTAGTATTTTGCAAGAAAATTAATTAAAAATAGTTTAAGTAGTATTCTGCAAAATTTCAAACAAAACGTGTTTTTCAGCTTTTCATTTTCAAAAACAGTTTTCAGAAATGACAAACCAAACGCATTTTCAGCAAATTTGAAAACAAAAATAAAAACAGGAAATACAAAACATTTTCAAAAATGAAAATACAAAATAAAATACAAACAGAACGCCACCTAAACTTTCTTGTATGTGTTCTCTTCTCTTTGAAGAACCAACATGCAGAAACCAACAAGGGTTCTTCACGAATCTGACAAAAAATGTTTATTCTTGAATTCATATGCTTCCTTTCTAGCAAGTGTTGAACAAAATGGATGATGGTAGAGGTGGGCTGAGGGAAGAGGGAAATTACTAGTATTTTGGGATTTTTTTTATTGTGGTGTACATATCTTTAGTTTATAATTTAAATAAAGGGTATATTGGTATATGTATTGTGGTGTATATATAAAAATTATATTTTGTTAGTGATGTTAATATAATGTAGTGTACTTGGCAAATTTTGTGGTGGTAATATATATTCTCTTTTTCTAAATCAGGAAACTTTAGTAAAAAAAAAAAAAAGTAATAAATGTAATTAATAAAAATTAGTAATAAATGTTTGTCATTAATTTCGACGGCCAATTAATGTATATTGGAAACTATATTGTGTTCCCACTGGACACCATCACCTTATGGTGCTCACTAGGGACAAGTTGCGGCCCCCTATTGGGGGTTGTCAGGTGGGGCCAATCGGGCCCCTCCTGACAACGAATTCTCACCCGTCAGTAGCGGGTAGACATTGATATGGGGGGGCACCATATCCCTTCAAATTAATTGTTTCAATTTTTAATTAATTCAAATTAATTGTTTCAATTTTTAAATTATTACCTTAAGGTTAAAATGTATAATTATGTTATAATTATAAAATTCTAATAAATAAATTTAAAATCATAATTATATAAGAATTTAAATTTTGATAAAATTACAATTTAAATAATATAAAACCACATTTGAACTAAATAAATAAATATTGCAAAATATAGTGATTACATTTTTTTTAAGCCAATAGTTTTATTCATATTTTTGATAATTATACTATTATTTTTAAAATTAAAAAATATGCATTATGGGTGTCAAATCGAAGTTCTCTACAAAAACTTTTATACTAACTCTTAAATGAGAGCTAATTGTAAACACATTGTCTTTAAAATCACATCAAATATTAAATGTAATGATATGTTTGATTGTCTTAGTTTTATCTAGAAAATATCACATCATAAAAAATATTTTCAACATTTTGTGTTTGTTTGATGTTTGATTGGATTTGATTTAGAAAATATATTCTATGGTATAACCAATTAAAATACACTTTAGTCATTTGTCTTGAAAATATTTTTTTACTTATTTTGTGAAAAATCATTTTTCACCTTAGAAATTAAACACAGCTTAAAAGTTTTATTTTGATAGATGTGATAAAATTTAGAAATAAAAAAATTAAATAGATATTTTGAATAGTAACTTCACTGTTTATCGCACGGAGAAATATTGTGTCATCTTCATCCGATTTGACCTGCTAAGCAAATCGTTAGGAATTTTACGTGGCTAACCTTTGTCTCAAAACCACTCACACACACATTCTCCCTATGACGCCGTCGGCAACCCCATTTTCTTTCCGTCTTCGTTGAAAACCTCCGACAGGTCACTTTCTTATCTCCAATTTTAAAGTTTAGTATCAGTTATGCACTTATGCTACGGCAATATTGAGTTAGCATTTATTTTTTATTTGTTATGTAGTTTTACACCATATATTATGGACCCATCAAACACTTGATGCAATATTCCCCTTTCATGAATAGTGCCTTTTTTGTCCATAATTGATGCAATATTCTTACTAATCCATAACTGATTCGTGTCTATTTTCCTTAATTCAATCATGCCCTGGTGGAATCTCAGACCCACCTTTTGTTTTAAGATTTTCAATGGTTTATCTCAGTCTCAGGCAAGTTATCAAGCTATACAACTATACAAGTTCTGCATATTGTGCCTGGCATAGTTTTATTTTCTGAGCTTATGGAGATTGTGAGCAGTTTCGATTATTTCTGAGGAGTTCTTTTGTAGGATCGTCATGATTTACATTTTCTGTCCACGATTTTTGTGATTGACGTGAATAATTTCTTTTATGGCAAGATGCCAAGAATCTGATTAATATATTTCCGATTGCACAAGAATAATCTGTTCTCCCAATAATCTTGAGGAAAATTTTGTTGGATTTATCGTAATATTCTAAGTTATGATCTGAAATGTAGGTGTATGATTGTATTTTTATACTGTAAATCGAGTATTTAATGTGTTTGGGGAAGAGGTAAATTCTTGGCTGGTTTTCTTAAGGTTCAACTTGTATTTATTGCATATTTTCACCATACAATGCCCACTAAATGATGTTTCTACTTAATGATCATGGAGTGCTAATATAGAAAATGTTCCCCTTGAAGTTAAATGAAGTTAGTATTACATGCATTTACTTTTGTTTCTTCTTTATAACTAAGTTGAATCTATCTAATTTGATAATAATCATATTGGGGTTTGATTTATATTTGTCAATTCAGGGGTTGGAAACTTCTGCAGTTACTAATGAATCATTTCCTGAGCTCCAATTTCCATTGATAAAATTCAAGAATCACCAGGTATATAGATTGTATCACCAGGTATATAGATTGTATGGGAATGTGTATCTCTTACATTTAGATTCAAGGACGAATACGATTATCATATGATTGCTTTTTTCTGACGAATACGATTGTCATATGATTGCTTTTTCTTATTAAAATAATATGTATTACCTTAAATTAGTTAGTCAAAAAAATCTCTAGTGCTCTCTATTTAGTATTTTACTTCCACTGATGAATGGATAATTGTTCATTCTCATTTTCCAATCTTGTATTGCAATTGATGTGCAATGCATGATACATTTCTTATTAACATCCAAAATGGCATGAGAAGTAATATGAAGAACTCTTTTTCTAAATAATCAATTTAGCATATGCATGCTTTTTATAGATTCAACACAGACATTTCATAAGAATGGATTATAAGTTATAACTGGTAAAAATGATAAAGTCGTAAGAATGACATTGGAGCTAGAAGAGTTGGGGGCAGGAATGCTATCCATCTTTCGTTATAGCTAGATATTATTATTTCCCTCAAAGAACCCTCCTGCTTGTTTGTCCTTTGCAAACCGAAAGGCATTGTGCAGCTGTCTTCATTTATTCAATCTACCATATAAAGATCAGACTCTTCACATTTCTTTCAACTTTAATTGATGTTCCTGTCAAAAATCCTCAAATAGAAAACAACAAACTTCAATGTCCTAATTTGTCAAGTCAATAAATGAGCAGTGGTCTTAAAATATATTTGTAGACCAAAGAGTCCGTGTTGAGCTGTAACTCTATTTAGCATTATGATACTTTGGAAGTTCTCCTATGACAATTTGTCAATGCTATCATTTTGGGATCATATTTATATCTAGATCTAGAATAAATAATAACTATATCAGCTTTCTTCAGTACTTGCTACATTTTCTCATATGACCACAGGACATTCTAATTATTTCTTAAGTCTCATTATGGCATGTACTTCATTTATGTTCTGCAGAAGGGAGCGAGGGAAGCCAAGCTTTGGGCACACACTGTGAGGTCTCATGGGGCCACAGTAGTGAGGACACACATGCATGACTGGTTGACACTGATACTACTTGGGGTGATCTTATTCATTCTGAATATAATCGATCCATTTTATCGATTTGTTGGGAAAGATATGATGTCTGATCTCAAGTATCCCTTTAAGAGTAACACAGTTCCTGTATGGCTTGTGCCAGTAAGTCGATACCTTGATTGCTGAACCTGACTTTAGTAAGGCAATTGATGGGATGCAATGTATTGATTTTCTTATGAACTCCTTAGATATATGCAGTACTGTTTCCAGTAGCAGTTTTCCTACTATTCTATGTTCGCCGAAGAGATGTCTACGATCTTCATCATGCCATATTAGGTAAATATTTTGTTTACATCTGCAATTTTTTATTAGGATTTGTATCAATTAACAAAATCAAAGTGGTTGATGTTGACATTCTCTCATACCACGAAGCTGATCTTTATGAGCAGGGATTCTATTCTCTATCTTCATTACAGGGGTTCTTACTGATGCAATTAAGGATGCAGTTGGTCGCCCTCGGCCAGACTTCTTCTGGCGATGTTTTCCAGATGGAAAGGATGCAAGTGATGTTTGACCTGATCATTCAAAACCTTGAAGCTAGTATTGCTAGATCATTTTCATTAGACTGTTTTTCTTAAATAAATTGTCTGTTTTTCAGGCTTATGATCAATTGGGAAATGTTGTTTGCCATGGTGACAAAAGTGTCATAAGGGAAGGGCATAAGAGTTTTCCTAGTGGGCATACTTCATGTAAGCAGGAAATTTCTATTATCAGCATACTAAGGCCCTGTTCTTTTTGCTGTTTTGGAATTGTTGTCTGTTTTTATTTTCAAAAACACTAAAAACGCGTTCTCTTTACCATTTTCGAAAATACATTTTGGAAAACGAAAAAAAATTTATACACAAAATGCAAAACGTCCAAAACCTCGTTTTGGGCCTTTTATGTATATTTCAATAAAAAATGTTCAAAACGCGGAAAACGCCTTTTGACAATTTTTAATTTATTTTTTTAATTTTTATTTTTTTAAGAATTATCCTAACTTGGAACTAAGATTAAAATAAAGTGTTTTTTTTGGAGAATTATCCTAACTTGGAGTTAAATCTAAATAATTTTTTTTTTTTTTTTAGGGAGAATTATCCTAATTTGGAACTAAGCCTAAATAAAATTTTATTGAATTCAATATTAACATTACAAAAAAAATTAAGTGAAAATTCTTGTTGTTATATTTCAAAAAATGCCTCGATAAATGGACTCTGGTGGTTATGAAAGAACTTGCATTTTCTGAATTTTAATAGAACCAGAGCCTCCTCAAATCCCGAACCTGACCAAGCTGTGTCAATATAGACTCTTAGTGCCCACATTAGTGTGTTGCAGGTAATCATGTTTTCAATGTATCGTGAAAGGAAATTTGAGTTTGAGCCAGTAGTATTCTGCAAGCAAATTAATTAAAAATTGTTTAAATAGTATTCGGCGAAATTTTAAATAGAACGTGTTTTCCAGCTTTTCATTTTCAAAAACAGTTTTCAGAAATGACAAACCAAACGTGTTTTCAGCAAATTTGAAAACAAAAATAAAAACAGGAAACACAAAACATTTTCGAAAATGAAAATATAAAATAAAATACAAATAGAACGCCACCTAATATTTTCAGTAAGATTAAACTACTCGTGACAGCTTTGGGGTATTTTATGGGGAAGGTGGACAGTCTCAATATTTGCAGCAATGTCAAAGCCCTTTGGAAAATGGTTCTTACAACCTACAGAAAAGCTTGTGCTGATGAAATGCCTCTGCTATTATTTGGCTTTTAGTAGATAGACTGCTCTTGCCAAAAGCAACACCTCAACTCTCTTTCTACTGCTGCTTTATGCTTTACCATGTCATCCCTACACTTTTGTTGACAAATGTTACCTGAAGCATCCTCTAGCCTTTCACCCGTTCCTCCTTTTTCATAGTCAACTGTAATGTTTATCTAATCTCATTATATCTTAATGTAGTTTTCCCATATTTTGACCGGAGAATCTAATAGAGACGATAATGTGGAGATTCTGACAAAATAGTTAGACATTCCATGCCCTCAGAGAGTGTTATGTCGTGCTAACTTGCTGACATTTCATCTTTTTTCCCAATTTTTACACAGATCTTTTATTTATACACAAGCTGCGTTCTATCGCAAGTTCCATGTAATAGAATTGCTCGATTTTTTATTTATTTATTTTTCCATGTTCCTTTGAGAACATTAAAAATTTTAAGGGGGCAAGGCAGATCTTAGATGGTAACTGTAGGGACATCTTTCCCAGTTTTTCCTTTCACACTATCCTCTCATACAGTTATTCGAAATTAGATCGTCGGTAATCAAACTATCAGGATAACTTATCATAGCCGTTTGTTCCAAGCTTGTTAATGAATGGACGTCTACACCAATTACTTTAATTTTTCTATATTCGGACTGGAATATGCAGGGTCTTTTGCTGGTCTGGTCTTCTTATCACTGTATTTATCTGGGAAGCTAAAGGTATTTGACAGAAGAGGTCATGTTGCAAAACTCTGTTTAGTTTTGCTTCCTGTACTTGTTGCATCTCTTGTAGGCATTTCTCGAGTGGATGATTATTGGCACCACTGGCAGGACATATTCGCAGGAGGTCTTCTAGGTTTGTCCATTAGTCGTTTTTTATCAGTTGAAAGCTAATAATAACACTGATTCCCAATTTAGCCTCCGTTTGGTAATACTGTGTGGCTTATAAACTGGTTTATTTATATTTTTGAAGTAAAAAGTAATGGTTAAAAATCGGAGAGCGAAAATGTATGGTTAAAAAGTAGTTTGGGAGATGATGTAGTATAAACCAGTTTATTTGGTTTACTAGACAGATGCTTAATAGGTTCAATGGAAGTATTCTTTGCAGGTCTAGTAGTAGCCACGTTTTGCTATTTGCAGTTCTTCCCACCTCCATATCACGTTAATGGTATCTTCTGCAACTATATTGTTTGATAAAGCTCAACATTGCAAATTTGCAATAATTATTTCCCTGAGAGCCTGTGCATTCTTTCGTGGTAGGTTCGGGGACACATGCGTATTTCCGGATATTGGAGGAGTCGCGCTCGAATGTAAACAATGTACAGACCCCTGATGCCATGGTTGAAATCCAACAAAATGAAAGAAACAATAATGCAGTCACAGGAGTATCGTTATCTGGTAATCCCAACTTACCAGTTGAAGATCTAGAATCTGGGAGGAGGTAGTTTTTGACTCTTGCATCTTGATTTCGTCTGCGCTTTCTTGTTAGTGTAGAGTGCGAATTAATCTATTTGCACCTAATACTTGACTCCAAGTGTGACAGTATACTCACATGGGGTGTGGGATCTAGTCACCATTGATGAGCGGGCCCCACAACCTCTGTGAGTGCGTTGTCACATTTGGGATCAAGTATGAAGTGCTTATAACATTGTTAGTAGAATGCATGTAAAAATATGCAGATACTATCTTATAAAAATTTCCTCAGTACATGAATGTTCCTTTTCCATCTTGTGATGCGATGAATTTCTGCCATGTCAGTTTACTGTAAGAAATGGGTCATTTGTTGTTGTTTTTTTTTTTTTTTTTTCATCTGAAAGAAATGGGTCATTTGTGAGTGGATGGATAACTATAGGTGAATGGGACGATGGTATCAAATTCAAAGGTTGTAATCACAAAGCTTTTGCTCTACGAAGACAGTTATATTGAGTATTGAATTTCATACTTACGATAATACTAAAAAACTTGCTAGACCTATGATCACATCATAACTATTAAATTGATAACGAAAAAAAAAAAAAAAAAAGGCCACAGGGATTAGTTAAAGTTGCCATGAAGCAACTACATTTAATATTTATATGATTGGAGGGTTTCGCTTATAATAATAACAAAGGGATTTCTTAAATCACCTAAGCTAAAATAAACTTCAGCTCTACACTACCACCCTTCACCTCACCATTCTTGCATCCCACGTTATTTCAATTCATAACTAACTTCTTCAAACCTTAATTGATTCACAGATAATCTTACATTTTATTCTTCTCGACTTACTATCTCGAAATACAAACACGAATAAGCATTTATAAGTTAAATTTTACTTTTGATTCAAAAATTATTTATAAACGGTGGTTTATAAATAGCGACGTAATAACATTTCAATGGACTATTTTTTTGAAAAGTAAAAAACGACGAACGAGAATTCTTGATCAGTCGGAATTGTTGACATTTTCAAGAAAAAGTTTAATTAGATATTGTCAAGTAACCATTTATTAATTAACAAAATTTACAAGCAAACCTTTACCAAACAGAGGCAATATATTTGTCATTTTATTACCGCAGGTAGAACAACAATTCCCAATATCCTTGGCCTTTGTTGAGAATGTTTTTCAAGTTATTGTCATACCAAAACACCATTGACTTCTTATGATCGGCAACAACTTTGAGGGACAAAAGAACTTTAACTAACCGCATAGTTGGCACAGTAGGTAGGTGTTTTCTCATAACGGTTTTAGTTTGGATTTTTTTTTTTTTTTTTTTTTGGTATAAATTTCCCCGCCAAAAATTTGAAATGCTTCTAATCCAAGCAATTCAATCATACGTTTCTGAAAGATCGAACTGTTGCTAGTGTTCTATATACAGTTATTTACTGTAGATTGAGATGCAGCGGATAATTATTTCTCATCCTTTATATACCCGCCTATTATTCCAAGTTCCAACTCAACAAATCTTTCCCTCCTTTCTATGGAAATTCATGGAGTTCCAAACTTCCCCAGCTTCAGGTGATTGATTCCAATAAATCACCGACTCAGTTGAATTCTATTGTTGTGTTTTCCAGTCAGATTTCATAATTTATTGGCGTTTTCTGTTAATTTTAGTGAAATGCAGGAGAATTCGAGTGAAGCCCTCACCACCAGCTCTGTCGCCGTTGTGTCCCCTCAACGCTTCACTAGCACTAATCCATTTCTATCTCCTACATCTCCAACTTACCTGAACCCCAATCCCTACCGCTATTCCTCGCTTTTCCCGCAGAACTACTCACCGAATTCTCCCTCTGAAACGGCCTCGTTTGACGGCGGTGATATGGCCGCCACCGAACAGAGCCTCCACGAGGCTAGCCGCATCCTCGAATATCAGCAGCTCTATAATCGCCATACCGTCTTCCTTGCTCGCCTTCAAGAGTATATCGATGAAGTTGATTCCCTCCGCTGCGAGAACAATTCCCTCCGCCTGTCCAACGCTGATCTCACCCGCCGCCTCAGCCTCCTCGTCAACCAGAATTGCCTTCTCACTGATTTCAACCGCCTCAGCATTGTCCCTTCCTCCACCGTCTCCTTTCCTACATATACCCCTCACTTGACCTCTTCTAAACCTCTTAATGAGGAGAATGATATGCGAAGGACTCCCGAACGAGTCACAATTCCGAAGAGTATCTCGGTGCGTTCTAACGGCTATCTGAAGACTCGACCGGATCACGATGTGACTCGCCAACAAGTCCCTGGTCAACCTGGTCTTTCATCGGTGAGTCAGCTCGGTCTCCTGCCATTTCAACGTGAATAGCTGTTCAGTCTATAGTGACGTCATAATCTAATTTTTCATATAACTAGTAATGCTAATATTTTTGTGAATGCTCTACATATGGCCCGAGGCTTACCATTATTTTTTTGAATTAATCTACTTTACCCTAGTGATTTACCTAATGGTTTACCGATTTGTTTGTTAGTACAATTATGATGGTTGATTTTAGTGATGATGTGATGGGTAAATTAATGAATGTATGTCAAGTATATTGTAGGTAATCCAATCGATAAACCAATAGTGTATATAGTAGCATGGTTCTATATATATATATATATATATATATATATATTTTTTTTTCATTCTATTGATTAATTGATCTGTTCTGTTCTTTCAAGTTTGATTCCATGAATAACAGAGAGGAAAGTCCGAGAATTTGATTTTAATGTGAAGGGGAAATTGATCATGTCTAATTGTAGCTTCTATTTAATAATCTGAAATCATCCCTAACATTTGAATTAAGAGTTTAGTTGATAATGTCACACTATCTCTTTCATAACATTTCTGTTTGAATTAAGTGTTTAGTTTATTTAATCTCTATCAAATCTATATAATCAATAAATAACAATTCCCTCTAATTCTGCCATATTGTTAACCATGTCTCGTCCTTGTTTGGTACCTAACTAACTTGTTAATTTCCTGCTTCTGGGGTTTGTTAATGTGTGTGTTGTTAAGCAGCAACGGGTGTACGTACCAGGGAGCAAAAGGGAAGAGGAAGCACTGGAATTTGAAGTGTACAACCAAGGAATGTTCAAAACAGAGCTGTGTAATAAGTGGCAGGAGACTGGCGAATGCCCTTACGGTGAAAATTGCCAGTTCGCACATGGAATCAAGGAGCTGCGTCCAGTGATAAGGCACCCTCGCTACAAGACTGAGGTTTGCCGTATGGTTCTCGCTGGAGACATCTGTCCCTATGGTCACCGCTGCCATTTCCGCCATGCACTCACAGAGCAGGAGCGGCTCATGGCGATGACACCATCACCACGTTAGTGATTCATCAGCACTGGAGAGTTTACGAACTCAAGGATGGGCTTACTTCGGTAAATTTGGATGAATATATCGTTTAATAATCATTGTTTCTATTAGCATGCATGATTTACGTATGAATACTGGATAATTACTTAGTTATAGCTTGTAAGTAGGATAAGATGTGAAAATATATATATACTCATATTGCAAGAGTAGTTCAAGATTATATGTTTAGCTAGCTTATGATACGATAATGTAGATAGCTGATACATGATATTAAATAGGAGGAATTGAGAAAATTTGAGACACACACAGCGTGACAAGGGACAACCAAATTCCTAGGTTTCCAACACACTGTCCATTTTGTCAATTACCTTCATTAACTACAAAATATAACCCTTCTGACAGGATGATTAGTTCAACGTTTATATATATATATAACCCATATTTGGTAGAGATTAAAATCAGATTTTTATTAGATTTTGATAAAAAATTATGAGATGTGTAGTTGAAAAGTTGTAAGACTTATGAAATACATGGTGGAGATTGATTGCTGATTTTGAATTATATTAAAATCAAGATTTAAATCGGTACCAAAAAGGCGATATTTTGCACAATATTTGCATGTTTGTGAGTGAAAACAAACTATACATAAATGGGTCATGGTTCTTGGGTGAATCCCATTTGCCTTTTTTCACCAATTCTTCTTCACAACCACCGTTTGTTGGATGTACCAGCAACTGAATATTGAATTGCACGTCTCAAGGAGAGCAGGGATGTGCAATGATTAAGCACAAGGGGACAACTTTCCTCTATTCAAAAGATAAAAAGAGCCGTTGTTTGATAGAGAAGTAAACGTAATGGATAAAACTGGGCTTTCTTTGACGCGTTTAATGCATTACAAAAATTATAATTAATGGTACAAACAAGTTACCAACCCTCACATGAGGGAGCACAAATATTTTATTGTGAGTGAGCCCTCTCTTATGTGGAGTAAAGCTACTTGTACAGGGTTGGATTACAGGGTTGACTACCGATACAGTCAGCAACCAGATTTCTGCTTAAAAAAAAAAAAAAAAAAAAATTAAAAACACAATTTCACATCTGAAACACGACTTATCTACGCAGCCCCCACATTCCAACCCCATTTCCCCTCATTTCCTTCCTCGTTCTTTTCCCTCAACCCCCCATTTCTTTCATATTCTTACAAATCAAGGGTTTCAAAAAATCAGTCCAGCCTCCAAATCCGGCCACAGCAACCTACTTCTCCGGCGAATTCAACTCTGACGTTGGAGGAGTTCGTTTTCCCAATCCATTCCAGAACCAAGTACCGTAGCCACTCTACATCTACCTATCGCCTGTTGACACCATTTTAAAAAATGGTGGGGAGGAAGAACGTCGGAATCTGTCATAGCTGTAGGAGTAAGGATCACTACTTCTCCGTTTGTCCAAAAAAAGTCAATGCCCATGGTGTGGATGTGGGTTTTTGAAGTGTTTTCTGGTGGAGAAGGAAATGAAAAACAAAGGTAAATTATTCAATTCTTGTACTCGAAATTGTGGCTATTTCGAATGGGTTAAAGAAGGTGAAGCTAGCAAAGTTGTGGCGACCAAACCTGCAGGCAAAGATGTAATTTCAGAAATAAGTTGCAAGTTCCAGAGTAAAGCAAGAATTGCCGATGATGAAGACATGGCGGTCTCTGTTGACGTGAAAACTCGTAAGGATAAAGGGATTGCGGAATGCAGTGTGAAGTTTGGAAATGGAGTTTGAGTTCTCAACTGCAGCCTGTAGTTTTGAAGTGGAGTTTTAGTGCACAGTTGTAATGCATTAGTTGTTTTAGTAGAAGTTACGAAATTGTAATATATGGTATGTTTGTAGTGTTAGCATCATGTAGGAGATGAAATCTGTGTAGTAGAAATTGTGTTGGTTAAATTGTGTAGTTATGCTGGACGTTTTTGGTAAATGTAACCAAGTTCACAGCTGCTGAGAATGCAAAGTAATTTGAGAAATGCAATGGAATTTCATTTTCAGTTGAAACTGTCAATCTAGTTTCCAGACTTGGAGTTCCCCTATATTCATATTCATTTTCACTTAGATCAACTTTGAGTTCCCCTCAACTTCATTTGTAGTTCACTAGAAATATAATTCCATTGAATAAATGATTATGCATAGCAAGAGTTATATGGTTAACATAATTCCATTGAACAAATAATTATGCATAGACAGAGGAGTTCGGTTAACATAATTCCATTTACCAAAAAACTTATGCATAGACAAAAAAAAGTTGCCAAAACAACTTAGAGTACTTCCTAGGTAATTCCAACCAAAAGTCATATTCTTGTTGTCATCTTCATCGATCCTTCACATCATGTCCAGTCTCCATATCGCATAACAGATTATAGTGTGGCATAGCTTGAACACTCTCTTGTGTAAATGCATGACTATCATCTCCACCCTACATCACAATAATAATGAGGTACAACAACAAGTAAGTAGAACAAAAATTGTAAAAATTGAAATTTAAATAAACGAACCATTAGGAGTTGTGAATATGAAAATGGCGTTGACTGAGAAAACTGTTCATCTACAGATGCTTGCACATTGGCTGACTCCTGTTGGAGCTGATTATGACTTGCTCTCTTACATTTGCTTGCATTCAACTTTGCCTTCACAACATTCATTAAAATAAGAAATATTATGTAGGGAAATAAAAATAAAGTACATTGGATACAATACTAATAAAGCACATTGGATACAATACTAAGTTATAGTATACCTTTGTTTTCTTTGTACTTGACTCTAACGGTCCTTTTTTTCGAAGTTTCTTAGGAGCTCCTTTTGTTCTAGGGTGTTTTGGATCCCGTACGCTTTCACTACCCATATTTTGTCCATCAAAATCTTCACAAGAGATAGGTGCACTATTTTGTGTAATGGACAATTTTCTACTACTAGACCTTGTGATGGTAAGCTCTTTATCTTGAATTTCAAGCCACTCCATAATCACACAAGTTTGCTCTTCATCATCTGCAGCAAGATCTTCGATCTTGGCAAAATGTTGGCACATTTTCTCATATCTCAATTGCTCAGGGGGTGCTAACGAGACCATTATAGTTAACTGTGACCCTCGTGTGAGCCCTTGTGACATCTCGCCTCCATCTCCGTAATATATATCTTTCTGGAATTCTCGTAATGTCATTGCGGATCAAGACACATATCACGTGCCGACAAAGTATTCCTCGAAACTCGAATAAGTGACAACTACAGTTGACTACACAATTCTCCCTCTGTAATTCAACCAAAAAAACTTTCTTTCTCAAACGCTTGTATTGGATGACATCCTCTCGCACATCATAAATTGTGCCCAAGCATCCTTCCCGCGTTGAAACCACTTCACAGTAAACCTTCCCAGGGAACTCAGTTTGAAACTCCCTGAACTTTGAGATGGTGTACACATCCTGAAATTGCTTCTCCATTTCATATTTGGTTACACAAGGGACCATCTACGAATATGATTTGAAATCTACTTGAAATTCATTCGCCACTTTATGCCTCAATGCTTTCTAATATTGTTCGACAAACTGTTTCAATGAGGTCTTTGAATGGACATAACCATCAAAGAATGCATTCATACTCTCCCTGCGTTGAGTTGTTGACATACCCGCCCAGAAACTTGTCTTCAAAAAGCAGGGAACCCAACGATGTCTGTTCTCATACAAATCCTATAACCAGTAGCTATCATGCAAGTCATACGTATCGATCATTACCAACCAGCCATGCTCAAATTGAACGGGCACTTGTGAATCATACACCAAATCATGTTTAGCTGAAAATATGGAAATTTTATCCACGTGGTAGCCAAATTTCTCTGGAAATTTCTTCATTATGTGCCACAAACACCATATGTGTTTTTTGTTCGGAAATACAATCTCAATTGCATTTTGCATGGCTCTGTCTTGGTCAGTAATTATTCCATGCGACGCTTGACCATTCATACACTCTAGCCAAGTCCTAAACAGCCATATAAAAGTTTCTGTATCCTCGTTTGATAGCAAACCACATCCAAGAAGTGTTGACTGGCCATGATAATTCACTCCAACAAAAGGGGCGAATGGCATCTCATCCTTGTTTGTGAGGTAAGTGGTATCAAATGTGATGACGTCGTCGAACTCCTTATATGCTTGTCTAGACCTGTGATCTGCCCAGAATACATTCCTTAGCCGTGACTCTTCATCCAAATCCATACTAAAATAAAAACTCGAGCTCAATACTTGCATTTTTGAAAAGTAGGCTTGTATTGCTGCGGCATCGCCTTCACCAAATCTTAAACGCCTCACTTTTTCAATGTAGTTACAGAAATCCTTCTCCACATAAGCCATGTTCTCGTACCCACCCACTTCAACAACAGTAGTATTGAAACTTTTGTGCAATGGGATTCTAGCCATATCATTCACTTCAAGTCTCCACTTTACAGGTGCACTTAGTTCTCGATTGCATCTATGTAGTCTCGACTTTGAAGGACTTGTTTTATGATTGTGTTCAAGGTGTACTGCATTAATCCTCCATGTCCCATTACCATCTAAAGACGCAGTGAGTCTGGCTTTACAACCTGTCTGAATTGTTGCTTGCGGCTTCAAAGAAGTGCTTGTATTATTGCTTCTTCGCCCTTCACGACTACATGTTAAAGTAACATATCTCAAGTTTCCGTCATCGTCCTTCTTGGAAGTATTTTTTCTAACTGGGAAACCTATCTCATACGCGTATCTTTTGTAACACTCAAACATTTCATTTTCATCCTTAAACATCATACCGACTTCGGGAACTATCGCACGTTCTCCACTTAACATATCCTCTTCTATGTTCATATCCTCCATGACATTATCATAATCCGATTCATTCAAATGTGCACCATCAACATCCGAGGAGTTCTCATGTATTGCATCAAAATAAGATGCCATAAAATGCATAATGAAAAAGTTCAACCATTCACTTCTATTTCAACTGCAGGTAATTTACAGGGCAGAAATTAATGTTTCAATTGTTATCGCACTAGTAATTTCTTTTTTAATTTTGTATAATGGATGAACATTCTTTGTTAAGCTCAAGTTTTAAATTGCAATATAACAATTTGGGTTACTCCCAGCAATGGTGTTTCTTCAGACCAAGTATGTACATTACAACAACTTCAACAAATAATTTCAATCCCAGATTTCAAGATTAATATTTTTACGCCATTATGTCTCCTGATGGTCTTGTTTTTTAAACTGGATTAAAGATTGTTTTATATGAATTTCTACTATTTGTTGTACAAGGCCACCAATTGAAGCTGAATTTATACCATAAAATCCCAGAACATGTAAATATGAAGATGAAGATGTTAACACCTACCTTTTTCTGCCATACTAGAACAATGTAGTGAAGTAGGTCGAGGAGGGGAGCAGCTAATTAGGATCACAGGTAGTTGTCGTCGGAAGTCATCGCCTTCTTTTGTTCGTAGAGTAGTAGTGACGGAGAACGGAGACTCTTATTTTGAGTGGAGGGAGAAATGGCTGAAAATGGAGGGAGAAATGGGTCTTCACGTGATTTTCAGACTTTTATTTAGATTAAATTTAAACGAAAAAAAAATTCCAACTCATTCTATAAAGTCTCTGTAAGTCCAGCCCTGTACAAGTAGCTTTACTCCTCTTATGTGAGTGTTAGTAATCTTATTTGTACAAACTTGTTTGTACATATAGCATGATTCCAAAAATTATGGAATATTAATTGGGATAATTGTATAGATTATTTACTTTAGATGACAAAACCGAATTTTACTGTCCAATTTTTTTGATAAATACTTCACCGTTACTAAGAAAAATTGAGAAGTATCATAAGTATCATACTGTGATATAAGCATATTTGAGAAGTGTCATAAGTATCATATTGTAATACTTCAGGAGATTATGAAGTATTTTTCAGTTTTTACAATTTTATTACAACTAGTTTTCAAATTTTACGAAATTCAAATAAATTTCAATTTAATCCCTAAAAGTAGGATATTTATACGGACAACCCATAATAATTCCATAATGTAATTGTACATGGAACAGACTTTTACATTATACATTTCAAAGCTACAGAAAAAAGTTTAAAAATGCACACCTCGGGTGTTAAATAATTTAGTTAATATATTAAACACCAACCCACCCACCCACCCCCACCTATCGAACCACCCCTATCAAATTCTTACGTAACATTGTCTGTGTCTCTCCTTCTTCTCCTCCTCCTTGTTGTCACTACCACCACCCCTACAACCGTCATCAACCTTCACCGCTACCACCTCCACCTTACCATCGCATCGTCATGACATTTGACACATCGCCGCCGCCGCCTTCGCCTTCTCTGATGCACCACCACCACCACAAAAAAATGTCACACACACACACATACACACATAGAATTTCTGAATTGAAGTATAATTTAAACTTACCAGAGTTCTCGATTTAGGAGGACTGCAACAACGAGAATCTAAAAAAATATGACACAATGATTGTCCTAGGACCATATGCTCAACTTCTTGGATCTATGACTACTTGAAATTGATATGTGACCTATGTATATGACTAGTGACCTGAGATATTGTGGGTTAAAACTTATGAATTGTGACATCTGACCTCAAAGTGCGACATGTGACTTGAGAGGTATGAATTGTGACTTGAATATGTAAACCTGTGACCTGTAACTTGAACATGTGACCACAACTTGTGTCCACTTTCTTGGGATTGTGACTTGAAATGTGAAATGTGACCTGAGCTATGAATTGTGATGTGACTTGAATATATGACACGTGCCCCGTGACTTGAACATATGACTAGCGATCTATGACTTGAGCTTGTGGCTTGTGACTCGTATGTGTGACCTCGTTGAATTTGTAGTGAACATTAGTTTTCTTTTTGAATTACCTTACCTCTAACTAGACTCAGACTCTGATGCTTGAATAAATGACATGTGACATGAATATGTGACCTTTGACCCGTGATCTGAACATGTGGCTTGAACTTGTGATTTGTGACTTGTATATGGGACCTCGGTTGAATTCGTAATAAACATCATTCTACCCGTGACTTAAATATGTTACATATGACTTGAATATGTATACCATGACCCATGACTGGAACATGTGATCTGTGACTTAAACTTGTGACCTGCGACTCGAATGTATGAACCCTATTTAGCTTATACCTACTGCTGAATCTCAAACATTTGGACAGGAAACCACTCACTCACTCCTCCACCACTAACACCATCCATCGTGAACATACTACTTCTTCCAACACCAGAAACACTGCACCACCATCGTCACCACCACCGGAAAGACATAGCACCACTGAACCACCACCATCCCTTGACCCCAACAAACCCATACACGAAAATCTGTCACAGAAATCAAAAGGCAAGAAATGTAAAAATGAAATTTGTAAATTTACCTTCCACCATAAACACGCTGCACCACCACCATAAATGCACTACACCACCACCCCCGAAAACATCTGCACTACTGCCACTTGGACTCCGATTATAAGGTTGAGTGTAGCATGTTGATGGCGTCTATGCATAGCAAACACTATTTACCGTTGACACCTCATTCCTCAACACCATCACTGCACTATAACTATGCAACCACCGCACCCCCAGAACCCACCGAAACTCTCCCACCATGTCTAATGAAATTTGTGGCAATTGAAACAAGTCTAATGAAATCCTAATCTTTCGAACTTAAGAAATCATAACATCAATCACATTATAATTGGCCATAAAATTATATGATAATCAAAGTACGAATCAATTGCATCAAAACCATGAATTGCATAAAATAAATAATAGATTAAAAAATAGAGTCAAGAATTCAAAATTTCGTCACAATTTTAACACAATTAACCTAGCCTAGAAACATAATTGAATATAAATCACAAGAAAAATAAAAGGATGTGATGTGATCCAGACCACGGATACAAACCCGCACAAAGATCCGTTGAAGATCGAAGGAGGACCGATGACTCGATTGCAAACAAAGAGGACCAAGGAAGCAATGGACAAGTTAGTTCAAGAAACGATGGCCAAAACAATGTTCGTGTCATCAAAAGAAGTAATTTCCATGTTGGAAACTAGTCGAGACGACGAGTGGATCAACCTCATTCAAGCCGTCGAAGAAAATTGTGAAACTTCAATGTTACGGCCGTAACATATATTTACTCACGGCCGTAACCATCGCACTGCTTAAATTGATATTATGGGAAAAAAAAGGATTACGGCCGTAATGGCTAAGGTTCACGACCGTAATGGAGGCACTGCCTAAAACTGGAATTTGGATGATTTTGGACTTACGGCCGTAAGTCATATTGTCACGGCCGTAAGAGTGAATCAGAAACAAGGTTACGGCCGTAAGGAAATTAGTCACGGCCGTAAAAGTCGATACGCGTAATTTTAGGGTTTTTATTTATTTCCTTATTTTTAGGTATTTGTTTCCTTTTATAATTAAAACTCTTTAGTCAGGTTTTGACCCTATTTATAGGGATGTAATTTTCATTATTCATTACACAACTTTGATATTATAATTGAGAGGCTATTTTGCTTTCATATTCTTATTTTTCATTGAATAAAATCCGAACTTGCGAGTTATTCTTGTTTGTTCAAATCTCTGTGAGAATTATTATTGCTTGTGATCAAGAGGTCAATATATCCCAGTGATTGTATTGGTTGCTTGATTCAATTAATTTTAATTGGTTCCATAAATCGTGGTTCTTGGCGTTCTTGGGTCGATTTCAATATTTTTTGGGTTGCGTAGCTACAATTGCTACGTGGTTTGCATCAAGATATCACTCGGTTCATCTTCTTGTTCTTTGGTCTTCAATTTTGCTCTTGACGTGACATGGATCCCTCGGCACTTCGGTAGTGTTTTGACATGAAACGTGACAATTGGGAACCCCCAAAAATGTGCCTAAGGTTTGGTATTTATAGATTAGGTCGAAGTGTAGGTTACTTGGAAGAGAAGAATGCTGAAAATTGCATCCAAATTGGCTTCCAAAAGAGTTCCAACCGAATAAGGAAAGTTACCTTCGTGGGAGATCTTTTTGTCACTGCACAACATTCAGTATTTTGATCTTATCTTTCTATTCCCTTATCCGATTGAGATGATTCAAAGTGGTTTAGAAATATAACTTAAAGGGATACAATTCTTCTTGAAATTGTATTTTCCTAATTCGAACGTTTACTGCCCCCGAAAGTAGGTTTCAAAGTCTGACTAAAAATCTGCCTGAAAATCTTGTGTGATTGAAATTAATTTATGGTAATATTCTTATCACATTTCATTCCTTTTTGACTTCTAATTGCATTAAATTGACTCCTAGAAATATTTAAGTATTGTATCATGGTCCGAATCAATCATTGAGTTTTTGCAATTTGGACCTTCTTCATTTGATTTGTATACTTTAGTCCTTGAACTTCTAATTTCTTCTAATTTGGTTCTTTCTTTGACTTTTCTTCCAATTGGCCCTTTGATTTACTTCATCAACTCTTGATTTTCACACTTTATCTCTTTTATCATCTAAATGACTTGTTTTTGCTCTATTTGCTTTGCTTTCTTGACTTTTGGATTATTTCTGAAATATAAACAAATAATAACAAAATTAATAGCAGATATTCTTAAACAAAAAGATAAAATCCTATTTTTAGGATAAAAATAAGTGTATAAAACACACTTATCATGGTGCTACTCGATCTTGTGGTGGTGGTGGTGCTGCTTCTGCAACCACCACAGCCGCTAGAAGACTTGAGCATTAGGTTGATGGTTGGTTGTCACCGGATACTGGTTTTTTCATTCTTTTTTGGTATGGTGGTTGGTGGTGGTGTTGTAGATGCGGTCAGTTAGATGGTTTTTGCTGTTAGCAATTTGTCTTTGTGTCAATGGTGGTGGTGAAGTCGGTGAGATGGGACAGTGGTGGTCGTAGAGTAAGTGGTTGGAGGTGGCGGCAGCAGTGGTGAGGCGGCAGTTGCGATGGTTGTGGAGTGGGATTAGGATTGAGTTGGGTAGGGTAGGATGGGGATGAGTGGATTGTTGTGGCCTAAAAAATTAATTGCGACTCACAGTTTGTTAAATTGTGACCAATTAATTTTAAATATGTGACTAATTATAGGTGATTATGACTGATTAATAAATAAGTTGTGACTTGTTAATTTGAAATTTGTGATCGAGATAAAGTTGTGACCTACTAAATTCGATATTTTGTGACCTATAAATAAGGCGTGACTTACGAAATTTGTAAATTGTGACCGAAAAATAAGTTGTGACCACAAATTGTAAAAATTGCGACTCATAAAATCGAAATTTGTGACCGAGAAAAAGTTATGACTTATAAGATTTGTAAATTGTGATCGAAAAATAAGCTGTGACCAAAACTTTCAGGATTTGTGACTTCGAAAGATGTTGTTTCCTATAAAATTTGTGACTTGTCACCGAAAAGAGAGTCGTGACCTATTAATTTGATAATTTGTGATCGAAAAATAAGTTGTGATCTATAAAATTTGTAATTTGTGACCTAGAAATAAATCGTGACTAGTAAATTTGAAAATTTTATGACCTTTAAAATTTGTATCTTGTGACCATAAATTGTATAGTTGTGACCTTAACTATTTAATTACCAATTTAATTATATACATATTTTTGTAACAAAAACCTGATTTTTGAAATAAAAGAACAAGTTTCTTAAATATTAAATCTTATCTTTAAAATTTCTTACTTGTCCTTTTTACTATGTAATGGTTGGCTATACATCATTCATGATTAATGAAAGAGGAAATTACACCATAACATCTTTTATAAGACTCAAATTCAAAAATAAAATTTTAAACTTATCATTTCAAAAGTCAGGTCTTCATTTATTTTATATTATTAATTTTAATTACCTAATACTACATTTAGCACCCAAAGCCAAAGCCCAAATTACTTCAACTTCAACACTTAAAAAATTGTTTACCGGATTCATCCAATTCTCAGGAGGCACTAATATTGGTGATGACGGCGTACAATGAGGGTGATGCTTTGATTTTGATTTCAGTGGTGGTATTCATATGAATGGATTTGTTTTGGTGTGGTGCTGAGGTGATGTGTTTGTGTGTATATTTTTGTGTAGTGGTGATGACTTAACGGTGGTGCTGTGGTAGTGTGGCGGGGGGGGGGGATGGTATGGTGCAATCTTTCAGGAGAAACTTTTAAAAGCTCACGTCAACTGCTATGATCTTCTATGTACGTTGCTATCACCACCGTTCCTGTTTCGCATTTACGTGGGCCACTGATGTTGCAGCGGCACTATTGTCAAGCAGACGATGTGCTGTGGTGGCGGTGTGCGGTGGTGTGTATGTGCGCACAGTGGATGGGGGTTGTGCAGTGTACAATGGTGTGTATGTGCGCACAGTGGATGGTTGTGCAATTTTGTACGATGTGCGGTGGTGGTGGTCTGTGTTGGTGAAGGATGTGTAGTGCACGGTTGTTGTGCGGTTGTGCATGGTGGTAGGGTGGGGTGGGTTGGGGTGGGGTGTTAGCTGTCGGTCGGTGGGGGTGTGGTGGTGGCGGTGGCTGTGTCTGTGAGGTAGGGTGTTACAGGTGGTCATTTGTGGTGGTATTGATTGTTGGTCGATGATCGAAAATTTAGTCATGACCCTATAAATTTTTAGTTAGTGACCAAAAAATAAGTCGTGATCGAATAATTTTATAATTTGTGACTGAGAAATTAATCGTGACCTATAAATTTTGTAATTTGTGACCGGAAAATAAGTCATGACCTTTAATATTTGTGATTTGTGACCAAATAAAAATTGTGACCCATTAATTTGATCATTTGTGACCGAAAAATAAATTATGACATGTTAATTTTTACTTTGTGACTTATAAATAAGTTGTGACTTAAAATAAATTTGTACATTGTGACTAAAAAATAAGCTGTGACCATAAATTGTAAAATTGTGACTAATAAATCGAGATTTATAACCAAGAAAAAGTTGTAACCAATAAATAAGTTGTGACTTATGAGATTTGTAAATTGTGCCCCCGAAAAATAAGTTTTGACCTAAAATTTCAGGATTTGTGAACTAGAAAGATGTCGTGACCTATAAAATTTGGGACATGTGATCGAAAAGATAAGAGAGTCGTAACCGATTAATTTGATAATTTGTATCCGAAAAATAAGTAATGACTTATAAAATCTGTAATTTGTGATCCATAAATAAATCATGACTAATTAATTTGATAATTTGTGACATTTAAATGTCGTGACTTGTGACCATAAATCGCATAGTTGTGACTTTAATTTTTTAATTATCAAATATATATTTTTAAAAAATTCTTGATTTTTGAACTAAAAGAACAAGTTTCTTAAATATGAAATCTAATCTTTAAAATTCCTTATGTATTTTTCCCTAAATCAAATATGGATTTTGTTACAATTTAGGTTTCAATAACAAAATGAAAAAGAGTATAGTTTGTGGGATAAAATTACAACATTGTATTTAATTAAGGTAATATTGTTCAAATTAGGACTCTTTACATACCAACTAATCTACAATTTATGTTATTATTTAAGTGTATATATCAATTTTTCCCCCCCTAATATCACTTTTGATTTGAAATAGGTGCATATATATTTTACTGTATATAAAAGATTGAATATGCAATTGGCACTATTCATCCAATTCAATCAAATCTAATTGCAATTAAATTAGTACTATTCATCCAATCCAATTGAAATTAAACACTATTCATCCAATTTAGGCACTATTTCAATTGCAATTAAACAATATTCATCCAATTAAATACTATATTCGAGCAACAATTAGATGCACTATTATCCATCCAATTGCAATTAAACACTATACATCCAATTTAGGTAATATTCCAATTGCAATTAAAAACTATTCAAATTACAATTAAACATTATTCATCTAATTTAGGCACAATTGTAATTAAACACTATTAATCCAATGTAGACAATATTCATCCAATTAAACATTATGCAATCAACAATTGGATGCACTATTAATTCAATTAAACACTATGCGGGCAAATTGCATGAATTTTTCATCAATTTAAACATTACTCATCCAATTAAACACCATGCGTGCAACAATTGACTGCATTATTCATCCAATTAAACACTATGCGGGCAAATTGTCCTGATTTTTCATCAATTTAAGTATTATTCATCTAATTAAATATATGCACTATTCATCCAATTAAATACTATGCGGGTAATAATTGAATTTACTGCACTATTGGAATTGGATGCACTATTATTCATCCAATTGAGATTAAACACTACTCATCCAATTTAGGAACTATTCCAATTGCAATTAAACACTATTCATCCAATTTAGACATTATTCATCTAATTAAACACTATGCGAACAACATTTGGATGCACTATTCATCCAATTAAACACTATGATGGCAACAATTGGATTTAATGCAGTATCGGAATTGGATGCACTATTATTCATCCAATTGCAATTAAATATTATTCATCCAATTTAGGCATTATTCCAATTACAATTAAACAATATTCATCCAATTTAGACAATATTTATCCAATTTAGACATTATTCATCCAATTAAACACTATGCGAGCAACAATTGAATGCCCTATTTATCCAATTAAACACTATGAGGACAACAATTGGATTTAATGCAGTATTGGAATTGGATGCACTATTATTCATCCAATTGGAATTAAACACTATTCATTCAATTTAGGCACTATTCCAATTGCAATTAAACACTATTCATCCAATTTAGACATTATTCATCCAGTTAAACACTATGCGAGCAACAACTGGATGCACTATTCATCCAATTAAACACTATGATGGAAACAATTGGATTTAATGCAGTATTGGAATTGGATGCACTATTATTCATCTAATTGCAATTAAACACTATTCATCCAATTTAGGCATTATTCCAATTACAATTAAACATTATTCATCCAATTTAGACATTATTCATCTAATTAAACACTATGCGAGGAATAATTGGATGCACTCTTCATCCAATTAAACACTGTTGAATCCAGGCCCAAAGAAAGGTACAGTGATCCACCAGCGAAGGCCCAATAGTGGCCCAACGGATCTTGATCCACAGCTAAGGACTAAAATATCACCTTGGGATGATGACCGAGGTGGTACGTCAAGCAAACCCCTTTAGCCAACCTGATTAACGCCTAGCCGATGTGCTTTATATTCAGCCGGGGCGCTTTACGACGTTGACCAGAAGAGAGATTGAGTTAGTGATGAGACACTGCCTTTACCAAGACGTGACAGGCGCCCATCCCCTACGAAATGTAGCAATGATTACGGTTGAAAAGTAAGGTTGTCACCTCCATGAGCTAGGGTGATGACAAGTGTAAAGTACGCTACGTGTCGTGATCTGAGATAACAAGTTCCTCTATAAATAAAGCACGATTGTCTCCAAGTAAAAGGTCTGCAATTTAAGACTCTTACCAAGATATTTCTCTCACTCCCTTTTCTCTCTTTTACACACTTATATTTCCCACATCCAATATATATTCGCCACAAATGAGTACTGACTTTGGCACCGAAGTGCAAACGGGAGCCACCTCGGTTCTCTTTGCAAATTGATAGTTTGTCATAGTGCGCAGGAGATCCACGTGTTCAAGAGGGAGGAGCTGAGACGTGTTGGTCCAAGATCCAGCTAGATTTTATGGTCAACATTTTTGGCGCCGTTTGTGAGAAACCATACTGCTAACCACGAAAACACGTGGTAAAAAGCCACACATAGAAAGACAGTCCTAAAAAAAAAACAAAAGAACGAATAACTGCAAAGAGCTTTGAAAGATAAGCTGATTAACCTTGAAAAAGGCAAGAGATTTGAAAGATAAGTTGATTAACCTTGAAAAAAGGCAAGAGCTTTGAAAGATAAGCTGATTAACCTTGAAAAAGGGCAAGAAATTTGAAAGATAAGCTGATTAACCTTGAAAAAGGCAAAAGCTTTGAAAGATAAGCTGATTAACCTTGAAAAAGGCAAGAGCTTTGAAAGATAAGCTGATTAACCTTGAAAAAAGGTAAGAGCTTTGAAAGATAAGCTGATTAACCTTGAAAAAGGGCAAGAGCTTTGAAAGATAAGCTGATTAACCTTGAAAAAGGGCAAGAGCTTTGAAAGATAAGCTGATTAACCTTGAAAAAGGAAAGAGCTTTGAAAGATAAGCTGGTTAACCTTGAAAAAGGTGTAGAGCTTTGAAACATAAGTTCGTGAACCTTGAAAAAGGTAAGGAACTTTGAAACATAAGTTCATGAACCCTGAAAAAGGCTTAAAACTTTGAAATACAAGTGTATTCACCTTGAAAAAGGCATAACACTTCGAAATATAAGTTTAGTAGCCTTGGAAAAGGCGGGGAGTGTTGAAACGAAAGTCCACTCATCTTTGAAAGAAAAGATAAGATTAAGGAATTTCCCTAAACATGAACGAAAGTGATGGTGATGTTAACCCCCGTAGGGGAAGAAGTGGCCAACACAGCGAGGGCGAGGTTCCTCAAGAACTCCATGAAAACGCCAATGAGGAAGTGGCAAAACCTAACCCACCTCTCCGGCACCGAAATCGCCACATGATGCGTGACATGACATGCATGGCGACTCAAATGCTGGAGATGCAGCAGATAGAACAGACTGCTGCAATGAATGCCTTTATGGCCAGAGGGTATGTTACGAACGAACCCGTGATGCCTCAGCAGTACCCACAGCCACATTATTCACCATTCGAGGCGGCCACTGCCTCGTATTGTTATCAAGATCCACAGGCATATGCCGAGGTAGAATTTGAGCCCTCCTACGAGCAAGACCCGGAGCATGAAGCACATGAAGAAATAAACCCACTCCCACCTAGACACAGGGAGGCCTCACCCGCAAAATCCGGCAGTGTCTTCAGTCGAATAGGAGGATTATTCAGGGGCCAACGATGGGGGCAAACAGACCCAGGTCGGCACAACGCCGCAGAGCCTAGAAATAGGCGCGAGCAACGCGCTGAAGAAGCCTTGTCGCAGGGTCAAATGTATAGGGACCAACATGGTATGGGAGCGGAAAGGTTGGCATCAGCACGTGAGCCTAGGAATAGGCAGAAAAGAAGAGCCGAAGCAGTTCGAACTAATCTTCGTAAATAATTACAGAGCCATGAAAGGCAAAACTACGGCCGCGTTCCACCACACCAAAGGCAGGAGTACGCTTCCCCACTCTATGGCCAATACCATGATCCGGAGTATTCCAGTTATGACGAGAACAACGAGCTGCCGTCATACGAGCTGGATGACGAGGAGGAAGTAAGTCCCTTCACAGAGGGCCTCCGTAGATGCCTCGTACTTCATGACTTTGAGATGCCAGAAATAGCAAAATACTCTGGCTGAGGTGATCCGGATGATCACCTGCTAAATTACCGCGCCAGCATGGAAATAGCCGGAGCCACCCCGGCACTGAAATGTAAAACTTTTGCTCTGACCCTTGAGGGAAGTGCCATACGATGGTATAAAAAACTCTCTCCTGGCAGCATCCACAGTTGGAGAGATATGAAGACGACTTTTAAAAATGGCTTTGTTTCCTCCAGGCCTGGACAGCTCCCGCTCCAACGCCTTCAGGATCTGAGGTAAGGAAAGGACGAGTCTCTAAAAAGTTACCTAGCTAGGTTTACCGAAGAGATGCATAACTGCGAAAATATCACAGAAGCGGAGATGTTTTCCGCCTTAAAAGGAGGGCTATATATGACCAGCGTGTTCTGGAGGGATGTCCGAAGCAGGAAACCAAGGGATTACAATACCTTGGTAGACCTGATGAAGGAAGAGATTGTATCGGAGGAAATGGCTAGGGCCAGAGATAATCACCCCCAAGGGAGATATAACCTTGGATATTCCAATGAAGCGGACCTCAAGAAAGGAGGGAACAAGGATAGGGTCGGCGGTAACCGAGGTGGCGCACCTCGTCCATTTCCGGGGACAGGATCCAGCTTTGCAACGGAAATCACGGAAGCTATCCATCACTTGCACTCCAACACCCCTTCTCAAAATCCTCCCATGGCTCAAGGGAGAGTGGAAATTGGCCGAAGTGGAAAACAACCCATGATAGGGGCTTATTGCGCCTACCACAGATATTACGGTCACCCAACAGAGGATTGCAGGGATATCCACATGTTAGCTGACCAAAAGGCGCAGGGGAGAAGGGGGGTGATTTTCCCCCCGATACAGGGAGAACTCAAAAATCTGGTGGTCAAAAGTTCGACCGAGCTGATAGGAGAACTCCGTGGATGAACTCAACTAAGGAAATAATTGACAATCGTCAAAGAGACAGGAATAAAGGCCAGGATACCGCCCCGGTACATGCTAAAGATACACAGGAACCACCTGTGCCTGTGGCAGACCTCCCCATTCGTGAAATCGACACAATACTGTTAGGCCCCCACCCAGGTGGGAGTACAAACAACTCCCAAAAGAGGTATATAAGAGAGGCCAAGCAGCCCGCCAACGTGAATTATCATATCCATTCACATCCGGTTGGGATACCTCGGACGGAATCTATCACATTCTCACAAGACGATGCCTTTGGAGTGCACTTCCCGCACAACGACGCATTGGTAATCAGAGTGGTGGTCAGTCGGAATGGGCTATCACAGATGATGGTGGACGATGGTGCCTCGGTAAATGTGATTTACGGGGTAACTTTTGATAAAATGGGGATCAGCACTCCACTCATTCCAGTCCCTGACCCAATATACGGATTTACGGGGGATAGCATAACCCCCAGAGGGTCCATAACCCTCATAACTGAAGTAGGACAAGCACCGACCCTCTCCAGAATCCCTATGGAATTGCTGGTGGTTGAAAAAATCTCCTCCTATCATGGTTCAATTGGGAGGCCTGGTCTTATTGACTTGGGGGCCGTAACGCATACCAAATACATTTGCATGAAGTTCCCCACGGAGCATGGCGTTGCAACTGTAAGGGGAAGCCAAACAGAATCCTGGGCTTGTTACACAAATGCAATCCGAAAATTTCAAGATAGAAGCTTGAACATGATCAGTGACGTAGCCATGACCGAGGCTGCTCCAGACCCTAAAAGATTGGGTGAAGGGCTTTCGGGAAGTAAGGATGTTACAATGACACTAGAAGAAGACTTGGAAGATCTGGACCCAAGAATTGCAGGAGACAATTGCTCCACCTCGGCAGAAAGGCTAGAATGCTTCGGCGTAGACCCACGTGACCCAATCAAGGAATTGCAGATTGGTTTGGATTCACCAATTGAATACAAAGATCAATTGAAAAATTTCTTACTTAAAAATCGCGATGTATTCACGTGGAAGCATGGAGACATGGTTTGGATTGATCCTAAAGAGGCTTTCCACAGACTCCAGATTGACCCTCGAAGCCCCGGGCATAGGCAGAAGAGACGACCCATGAGTTCAGACAAATATGAGGCCTTGAAAGACGAGGTCACGAAGCTGTTGAAAAATGACTTCATCAGAGAATCCCGCTATCCGAAGTGGGTATCAAACCCTGTGTTGGTCCCAAAACACAATGGGAAATTGAGGGTATGTATTGATTTTTCAAACTTGAACCAGGCATGTCCAAAAGACAGTTTCTCACTGCCCCGGATCGATCAGTTGGTTGACTCAACAGCAGGGCATGAACTGCTGAGTTTCATGGATGCCTACTCCGGGTACAATCAAATCCCCATGTGTGAATCGGACGAGGAGCATACTTCGTTTATAACGGATAGATGACTCTATTGCTACAAAGCAATGCCATTCGACTTGAAAAATGCGGGAGCTACCTATCAAAGGCTGGTGAATCGCATGTTTTCAGAACAATTGGGAAACACCATGGAGGTGTATGTCGATGACATGCTGGTCAAGAGCATGGTCGCCGCGGATCATATCCACCATTTATCAGAGACCTTCGAGGTGTTGAGGAAATATCGAATGAAGCTCAATCCAGCGAAGTGTGCATTTGGGGTAGTGTCTAGAAAGTTTCTTGGATTCATGGTAAATAAGAGAGGAATCGAAGCTAATCCCGACAAAATCAATGCTTTGTTGAACATGCAATCACCTCGAAGTCCAAAAGAAGTACAAAGCTTAACGGGGAGAATTGCGGCCTTGAATCGATTCGTCTCCAAATCTACTGAAAAATGCTTGCCATTTTTTAAGGTCCTCAAAGGGGGAAAGCGGTTCCAGTGGACACCGAAATGTGAACAGGCTTTCGCCGACCTTAAAGCATCTTTGGGACGGCCCCCATTGCTATCAAAGCCAAAGGCCGGCGAGCCTCTCTACTTGTATTTGGCTGTATCCAAAGAGGCTGTCAGCTCAGTGTTGATCAGAGAAGAGGATGGGAATCAGTTCCCAGTGTACTATGTGAGCAAAGCCATGTTAGATGCAGAGACACGATACCCAGACATGGAGAAACTCGCCCTCTCGTTACTCACAGCCTCTCGCAAACATCGTCCCTACTTTCAAGCACACTCAATACGCGTACTCACCAAATTTCCCATGAGACAAGTGTTGCAAAAACCAAACGCATCTGGAAGATTACTTAAATGGGCGATAAAAATCAGCCAGTTCGACCTACATTTGTAGTTGAATTCAAACATCCCCCTGAGGTTGAAATGGTAGATAACACGGATGACAGCCAAGAGTGGAAATTGTTCGTTGATGGGTCCTCGGCTGATGGGCGATCCGGCGCAGGGATATTGTTAGTAAGCCCAGAGGGGTTTAAATTACACAGCGCAATCCGCTTCGAATTCAAAGCCTCAAACAATGTTGCCGAATACGAGGCGTTATTAGCCGGGTTAAGACTTGCGAAAGCCTTGAAGGTTAAATCCGTAGTGGCCAATAGCGATTCGCAGCTTGTTGTGAGCCAATTCAACGGGCAATTTTCTGCCAAAGAACCTTCTATGGTCGCTTACTTGAAGAAAGTAAGAGATTTGGCTGTGCACTTCGGAAAAATGGAGTTACAACACATCCCCAGAACATAAAATTCCAACGCCGACGCTTTGTCCAAATTAGCAAGTAGCAGCGATTCAGAGTTACACAATCTAATCTTAGTTGAGCGCATGTTGACTTCGTCTATTGAGCCAGGACCGGAGATTTTGGCGATTGAAGAAGAGGGGTCCTGGATGAACCCCCTGGTCGCATATTTGAAGCACCAGACAGTGCCAAACGAGCCAGAGGCAGCTCGGAAATTACAAAAATATGCTGCAAATTTCTTGCTCTTGGATGATCTACTTTATAAACGAAACTACACCTCTCCGTTACTAAGATGTGTGGGGCCTGAGGAAGGTCGATATGTAATGAGAGAAATCCATGAGGGCATATGTGGCAACCATACCGGGGCGTTATCGCTAGCCCGGAAAGCCCTCAAACAGGGATATTTTTGGCCTACTATGCGAAAGGATTCCCATGACTTCGTTCGCAAGTGCGATAAATGCCAAAGACACGCAACCATACCACATCAGCCACATCACAAGCTAACTGTGGTAACTAACCCTTGGCCTTTTGGAAAATGGGGGGTTGACATTATTGGGCCTATGCCTAGGGGAGCTGGTAACAATTGCTTCGCGATAGTAGCAATTGATTACTTTACCAAGTGGGTTGAAGCGGAACCTCTGATGAGAATCACCGAGGCCAACACCACCAAGTTCATTTGGAAAAATATCATATGCCGGTCCGGGATACCACACTCGTTGGTTAGTGACAATGCGAAGCAGTTCAAAAACAGAAGCGTCGATGAGTTATGCGACGATTTGGGAATTAAGAAACTGTTCTCATCTCCACATCACCCGCAGGCCAACGGATAGGTCGAAGCTGTGAACAAAATCATAAAAAATACCCTGAAAAGGAAATTGGAATCCAAAAAGGGAGCATGGGTAGATGAACTCCCACAAGTGCTATGGGCGCTTCGAACCACCTCGCACACCGCTACTGGTGAAACACCTTTCTTGCTGGCATATGGAGTCGAGGCGGTATGCCCCGTTGAAATTGGAATCCCCTCGCTTCGTCAAATTCATTATGACGAAGTTAGGAACGAAGAAGCGCAAATGACCGGTTTGGATTTCCTAATGGAAAAGCGGAGTGACTCCCAAGTGGTGATGGTCAGGTACCAGAAAAAGATGGCTCGATACTACAACAAAAGAGTGAAGAGTCGACGTTTTAATATTGGGGACCTGGTCCTCAAAAAGGTTCTTCCTTCAACACAGGAGCCAGGAGTAGGGACTCTAGGTCCTAACTGGGAAGGCCCTTACAAGGTCCTTGCCGAGGTGGTACCCGGAACATACATGATTGAGGACCTGTCTGGAGTACCTCTATGTAATCCTTGGAACATGGACCACCTTCGCCGTTACTTTCAATAAAACCAAATTTCTCCTCTATGATTGCAGCATTATCATGTGATTTTATAAAATCATGGATGGACTACGTTGAAGATTACATCAATTTCTAAAGACGATAAACATAATGGATAAAAGGTGTTAAAAAGCAAGGGACTTTTATCAGCCCACACTGCGACCTCTTCGTAAAAATTGAAAGGGGTCCATGCAAATTCGCTTGCATAGGTCCTACAAAATGTGATTTAAGAAACGTTCAAATGATTGTCAAAATCAGATCTAACTAGTACACATAAATGCCTCGAACCACTCAGATCTAAGGGACTATACTCGCCATGTCATGTCGCAATATAACACATTTTAAAATATTCAAATTTAGCCAAATATTGTCTTATAAACCAAAATTCTTGGTACGTTAAGTTAGTTCATACATACGGAGTGCTCTCTTGAGCGAAGTGTTGAACGGTTTTGAAAAATTGTTAATACTCCCATACATATACTTAGACAAAGCGTTTGCAATCAGGCATAAAGGATAAACATAAAACTCCTCGCACGTTAACGGTTTCAAATTTGAACACAAAATTTCTCACCCACTGCGACACTAAAATCAGATCTTAGTCAGCCTTCCGATCCTACCGTGCTTACAATTATGAAAGTACCAAAAAGTTTAAAGGAGCCAAAACGAAATGCAACAAATAACACAAAGCACACAGGAATCCTTCCCAAGTTGTACTGCCTCAATATAAGAACAATCACGTTTTTGCAAGGAACACAACAATGACACAGTTTTTCTCTGCAGGCCTTTGTGACTCTTGCCCAAGTAAATACGAAATTCGTTTACAGTTGACACCCCCAACTGCTAGGGTCAGATTTCAAGTTTTCCCACCAAGGAACTCTCCCAGGCTGCCCATGTGACTGCTATACAAGTGCTAATCCGAATTTTCTCGTGTAAACAGTTCTAAATACTTGTTACACTTACAGGAAAAATGTGGATAATTCATTTCATTCATAAAAATTAAGGCATTTACAAGTTGAATGAGTGTTACAATATCAGGTGCCGGGGTACTTACAAAAAAAAACTAACTAAAACTAACAAAACAATCAGCAGTAAAGCAAAGGCAGAAGAAGATTATTGTGGAGGAGGGACATCTTCTAAAGAACCCTTGTCAGATGCATCCCGAAGGTCGGCAGGAGAATCTTGGGGCTCGGGGTAAAAGGCTTCAATGGAGGACAAGTCCAAGGTCGGAAAAGCTTCCTTCACGTCCCCCAAAGCCATCCTAGTCCCTAAGTTCCCAAAGACCCTCTGCATAGCCTCGTATTCTGGGGTGTCTTCAAAAGTATCCTTGAAGTTCTGAATTACTTTCGACACTTCTGCGTCCAGCACCTCCTTCACCCTGGCCGCTATGGTACGCTCCAAAGCCTCAACAATTCTGGAGTCAATATGCTTCTCCAGGGAAGTATAATCTTCCTCAACCTTCTTCCTAGCCTCCAGCTCCCTCCCCAGTTTCTCATTGACCACCGCCACCTCAGTTTCCAGCTTCAACTTGGCTGCGTTAGCGACAACCAGGGCCTCAGATGCGATAGATTGTGCACGGTTGGAATCATCCAGCTTCTTGCACAAGACCGCCACGTATGACTCGGAGGCCTGGAGGTCATGCTTCAATTTGTCGTTGTCCTCCTGGAGGCGCTTCGCATTAGCCCTCTCCTCTGAGGAAGATTTACGGGCTATGGATAGCTGGGCCTTGAGGTCATTGATCTTCTTGAGCATATTGTCCGCGTGCCGGAGAGCAGTCTCAGCATTCTTTTTGTCCCTCTACGCCTCATTCACAGACGACTCCACCTCGTCAATAAGGGCCAATGCCCTGGCATTCATGGCCTTGGCAGTGAGTAACTTTCGGGACAGACTAACGCTGGAGGAGAAAGCAGACCAGCCCTTTGTCCAAAATTGCTCAGTAATAAAGGCGGACCGGGCTGGAGGAGAACCGGGGGAGTCAAATAGAGAAGGGCTAAAAGTGACATCTTTGGGAAGAACACTTGTTTTAATATGTTTAAGTTCTTCTGCCCCCTCCGGTGTCACCTCATAGGCCAACCCTGGAATGGGAACAGTTGGCTCGTCCTCCAGTTCGTCAACCATTGGTGGCGGAGGCGCAGAAGTGGACTCCTTGCCTTACCCCTTTTTAGCCTCTTCAAGGGGGTAGGCTCCTCCTCCAGTAGCTGCTCAGATATGACTTCGGACAAGATAGGTGGCACTGAGGCGTCCTTAGTCTCCCTGCCCCTCTTGGATCCGCCTCTATCCGACCTCTTCCCCTTCCCTTTGGCAATACCTCTCTCAGGGTCTGCCTCCCCCTCAATGTTGGGCTGTTGAGGACCCACTGACAGCAGAGTGGGCGGTGGCAATAGAGCTGGAAGGGGGCCCTGAAGTTGGGCAGTAGACTTCTCAGACACTTCCTTTGCCACCCCAACTTGCAGGTTGGCCAATACCACCTTCTGTTTCCTCTCAACTTCACTGCCATGGCGAAGCGCAGGGGGGGATCTTCGTATCCATAAGCCCCTTTAGGGAAATCTTTGGAAATTCCTTGGAACCTAGCAAGAAATAAAGGAAAATAAAGCTACAAGCAAAAGGCGTAGGATGAAACAGCAATAGGGAAATGAATTTACTCATGGCTCGCATAAGACCGTGTTTAACAAACAGCTTGTTTTGCTGAATGACCCCTTGAAAGGTACCCTTGTAAGCGAACAAGCGCCTCACTGTCGCTAGGTCCGCGTCGGGGAGGAGGTGAGCGAAAGTGTCCCCTACCGTAAACCGATGACATATTAGTAAGAAACCAAGAAAATTGAATGGAAATTAAAGGAGCAGAGGACGCGTGAAGCTTAAAGACTCTAAAACAAGTACAAGATTCACTAGGTATGGAAAGAGTTCAGGGAACGGTAATTTCTGGACTGGGGTCCACAGGGAAACTCTGCCACTCTCCAGAAACCCAGAACCACTGGTTCCTCCAGTTCTTTATTGAGGTAGGGAAACCGGTGATAACGGGAGGATAAGAGGCCCTGGGAGACAAGTAGTACCAATCCTTGACGTCCGACCTCACATCTCTCTCCATTCTAACCGATTTCTTCAAAGTATAGAGAATGTGAATGATGTACAGTGAGATCGGATGATCAGGGTTGACCTCTTGCCACACCAACCAAGTGCCCACAGCCCGTGTCCAGAAATTGGGGGCCAGTTGGTAGGGGCACAGGTTGTAGCTCCTAAGTAATGCCTTGAAGAAGGGGTGCAGGGGAAGCCTCATCCCGCAAGAAAGGGCATCGTAGCATATGGCCGCCTGGCCTGGAGGAGGACTGCAAGGTCGGAAAGATGGTGTAGGATGCACCAATTGGACCCCTTCTGGTAGCCTGAATTTTTCCGAAGCCCCGACTAAATCAACCTTTCGAATCTCGGTGGCGACCTCACTGCTTTCCTATGACTCTGGGTTTGGATCAGGATCGACGTGGTAGCCTGAAACCTTGTTAAATTGGTCGACCCACTCCTCTACTTGAGTAACCTCCTTTGCAGACAAACCCAATTCTTCCCTATGTGCCCTAAAAGGGGCCCTAACGGTCAAACCAAGGTCCTGGTGACCAGAAGAAGGGCCGGCCGTCCTTTCTCTCCTCAGATCCCTATCTCGTTTGCTCCGAAGCTCTGCCAAAGATGCCTCCTCTTCGGATGACAGATGAGCCATGTAAGTTTGATGTTTATCTTCTTCGCTGTCAGAATCACTCAAATAGATCATGCCACTGTTTTTCCTATTTCTCCTCTTAATCTGCTCCCTAAAGAAGTGGGAACTAAAAACCGATAAAGAGATGGGGGCAGAAACCTCTTACGGGAACCACCATTGCTAACATCTCCTGTGAACCCGTTCCCCCAACTCTTTCCATTTTTCTTTTGTTTTAAAGGTGGGTCAGACTCAATGAAAGAAAAGCAAGGTGCAAAAGCAAAAATTTTCAAACCTACAACAAAAAACTAAAAATAGAAAAATCTCGTATATACAGAGACCAAGAGGTTTACCTTCAGATGACGAATGCTTGAAATCGCGCACTGGGAATGAAGAACTTGCCGGTAAAGAAACTGTGGAACAGTAAAGGCCGACGCTTGGTAGAAAGCCCTTGGGGAGAAAACTCGAAACTTGCAGGAGAAAGAAAAAACGGAACAAGCTTTCGCTAGAGTATTGCTACGAAGACTCTTAGAAAGTGGTAAAAGGGGAAATAATGAAATGAAGAAGGATTTATAGGGATTCCAACGATCTAGGTTCATCGATTTTTGTGAGTCGTATTATTAATGTGGTTAACCCATGCTTCTTGGAGAATGGGCTAATCAAAGCGCCAGCCGTCAAAGGGAGGGACAAAACCGTTCAGCTACCACAGTGAATACCACGCGCTGCGAAATGCTACTCCCCTCCCATTTTATATATATGTATGTATTTTTCTTGGAAATAGACACCAATAGCCCTCCTGAATTAAATACGCCGCCTAAGGAACGCGCTAGTACGATCCCGACCCCATTTAGGAGGGAAGATCCGAGGCAGAAGATCGGCTATAATATGAATCCGAACCTTACATAAGGACTTTCATTATCGACTCCCTAAGAAGTTAATGCTGTGAAATCATGGCAAATCCTACACGACCATGAATGATCCCTTTAGATTTGAGGGACTAGTGTTGAATCCTGGCCCAAAGAAAGCTACAGTGATCCACCAGCGAAGGCCCAATAGTGGCCCAACGGATTTTGATCCACAGCTAAGGACTAAAATATCACCTTGGGATGAAGGCTGAGGTGGTACGTAAAGCAAACCCCTTTAGCCGACCTGGTTAACGCCTATCCGATGTGCTTTATACTCAGCCGGGGCGCTTTACGGCGTTGACCAGAAGAGAGATGGAGTCAGTGATGAGACACTGCCTTTACCAAGACGTGACATACGCCCATCCCCTACGAAATGTAGCAATGATTACGGTTGAAAAGTAAGGTTGTCACCTCCATGAGCTAGGGTGATGACAAGTGTAAAGTACGCCACGTGTCATGATCTGAGATAACAAGTTCCTTTATAAATAAAGTATGATTGTCTCCAAGTAAAATGTTAGCAATTTAAGATTCTTAACAAGATATTTCTCTCACTCCCTTTTCTCTCTTTTACACACTTATATTTCCCGCACCCAATATATATTCGCCACAAATGAGTACTGAATTTGGCATCAGAGTGCAAACGGGAGCCACCTCGGTTCCCTTTACAAACTGATAGTTTGTCATAGTGTGCAGGAGATCCACGTGTTCAAGAGGGAGGAGTTGAGACGTGTTGGTCTAAGATCCGGTTAGATTTTGTGGTCAACAAACACTATGAGGGCAACAATTGGATTTAATGCAGTATTGGAATTGGATGCACTATTATTCATCCAATTGCAATTAAACACTATTCATCCACTTTAGACATTATTCCAATTGCAATTTCAATTAAATACCATTAATCCAATTTAGACACTATTCATCATATTAAACACAATGCGGGCAAATTGCTAGAATTTTCCATCAATTTAGGCACTATTCATCCGATTAAATTTAGACACTATTCATCCAATTAAACACTATGCGGGCAACGATTGGATTTAATGCACTATTTGGTCACCTGTCCAAAGATTACATTTGACATCTTTATAAAGACCTTCTCATGTTCCTATTTTTATCGTTTTGCGTTACTTATTTTTTTCTCTTTAAATTAATTATGAGATATGAGGAGTATCAAATAAGAAATCATTATTCGAAACTTCTACGATAGGAAAATACAGGCAATATGCGTTCAACGCACGCACCAAAACTAGTATATATATATATAAGTAAAACAGTGGTTTAGTGTGAACACAATATATTTAACTATTTTATTAATCTTTATTTGGTTAATTAACGCATGTTTGACTACAATTTGGTTAATATTTATTTGATTAATGCATGTTTGACTATTTAAGTTTGTATTTGGATTATAATCGAACCAATATTATAGTATTTACCTAGATTTATCAAATATTTTACGCTTTTTAATATTTTAATATTTTTTTAATTTTTATTGCAATAGTTTTCTGGATGTATATTTTTAGATTTGTTTTCCCTATTATTATAAATATAAACAAAAATTATTTTCAAACTTATTATGTAATTGATTAAATCTTTATCTTATTTTAATTTGATTAAATCTTTATCTCATTTTAATTAAAAACACTTTCGCTTAAATATTCTATTTGATCTTTTTATATTCTGTTTGACAATTGTTTGTACTTTGTATCATTTTTACCTAGACATTTTAATTTTGAACGAATTATCAATTAATGTACAACTATTGCACTTAGATTATATTACATGTTGTTTATACTGTACATTCAATCCCATACAATATTTGCTTAGGTTTATTAAATTTTTGCGTTTATTAATTTTTTTTATTGTTGGTTTTTAAAATTAAATAGTTAATGTAATTTTGTTGAAACAGTTTTATGAATGTGTATTTTAAATTTTATTTTCCTTCTTTTATAAGTAAAAACAAAAATTATTTCAAATCATTCTCCATTTTCGTGGAATATTGGTTTGTTTGATATTTTATATTTATTTGTTTCATTATTTTAATGTCTAAAATACTTAAGTTTGAAATGCATTGTGATCAATTATGTGAGACTTTCGATTTCTTATTTTAATGATAAAAATCTTTATATTATTAGGTTAATTAATTAATTTAGTTGCTTCTATTCCTTGAAATCTCAACTGAAATAAATGAACCAACAATATTTGAGATAAAATATTTATTTTTACAAGGTAATTTTAAAGTCTTTTCACGCTGACCGAGATAATAATAAACGAGAATGCAATTATTCATTTTTTTGAATTGTACACCTTTATTTTAAGGCTTTCATTCACGTAAAACAAGAAACTAAATAATAAAAAAATGTATTATGGCACTCAAAAATAACACTCGAACACATTATGCCTTTATTTGATTTTCATTAATTTTTTCTCTTTTTTCTAAATTACTCAATCTCAACCATCCATTAAAATTCAAGCCCACAATATTTGACTTTTCAACCAAATTTCAACCATCCATTCTCTTAAAAATCATTATTCATTTAAAAAAAAACTCTTTTTAAACAATACCAAACACACTCTATAATTACAAATATAATTTAATTTCAATTGTGTCTAAAGTTCAAGCTTGAACAATTTGATCTAAATTATCTAATTAACTATATGAAAAATTTAATGCTTCAATAAAATATTATATGAAATTGGATAGTCTGCACATACAATTATTTTTCTGTACTTTATATTTATCATTCATTTTACCATTCAAATATGTTAGATGATAATAATATTTTTTTTTATAATTATACTTTTTTATACAATAAATGAACTAAAATAATTTTTTTAATGATCGTCAATTACCTTAGTTATTGTTTTTCATTTAAATACTAATCATTAGTTGATTATTGTTTAAATTATTCTTTTCTTTTTCCAAACTATAATATCATTTTATTATTCTTTTATTTATTTCATCATACATATGTTTGACATATGATCAATTTTTTTAAAAAAAATACTAATTATATGTTTCGACATAATGTCGTGCATCACATGGGTGAAACCCTAGTATATATTAATATTATATGTAAGAAAGTTAAAAACTTCCTTAAAAATTAGTAAAACCATCTCTGCTGCCATAGGTTCTCCTCTGGATTTGCTAGCTTCTTTTAATCAAAATATTTCAGGCCTAAATTGACTAAACAGCCAACAAACAAATTTCGTTTAAATCAAAACTCAAAGATTCAAAATTTGACTCCATCAAAACTTTAATAACGTGATTCAGGAAAAAATAAATAAAAAAAAGCATTGCTTAACCTCTTTCGATTTCAATATCGAAATGGAATAAAAGTGTTTTACTCTATCTTAACAAAATTTCGTGATCCGGCACCTTTAGAAATTGATAAAATAACAAGAGTAAAAAAAGAAGAATTCTGTTTTCGAGGTTAATCTTAATACAATTATTACTTATTTGGTTTAACTAAAAAAAAAGGGAAAAAATTATACCAAAATTAACATTTAATTTTAATTATACAAATCATGAAATCTATAAATTTTGTCAAAATTTACTAAAAATCAAATTTTTAACAAAATCGAAGAGTGACTAGAAATTTTTTAGCGATGACATACATTCCCGAAAAAGAAAAAAGAAAAATTCTAATAGATAAATTGAGGAAATTACATAAACGTCCATTTTTACATAGTCATTTGCAAAAATGTTTCAAATTAGTATCATGTCTATTTTGCTAAAATTCGAACTGAAATGTCCTTAATACAAATTTCAATTCCACCAAATAGACAAAGTTTTTTATATAACTATTAACTGTATTGAAAAATAAGAAATGGACACATAACCTATACTACTATTTTTAAACGTTAAAATGTCATTCAAATGCACTAAATGCTAAAATAGATTTGATTGTAAGTTATTAACCACCTACTTAGTTATAATTTTCTAGTTGGGTTTAAATATAATTGCATTTAGAAATTATTTGGGTCATTTGTGTTGGTTAACCCATGAAGATGGTTCCAACTAAGCTGACCAGACCCGGATGGTTTGAAAAAATAATAAATTTTTTTTTAACCAAACAAAATCTGATCAAAACTATCTCACTTCCATCAATTTACCCGTCTCTCAACATAAGCCATCTTCATCAATTCACTCTCCTCCTCCTCCTCCTCCTCCCCTCCTTTCCCAAAACATAACCCTTTGCCCCTTGAATTGCCGAAATCAACATCATTGATCTTCATCCCAAGTTTATTTCGTATTTTGCTATTACTCTTTCGCAATTTCGTGATTGAGAGGATGTTTGGTTTAAGTAGTTTTTGAAATTCTGGGAAATTTTGGGATTTTAGGGAGATGTATGGTTGAAAAATGATTAAAAATTGTGAAAAGTGGGGTTATGTTTGCATCGTCTAATCATGGCCCAATTAGGGCACTTATTGCATGTTTGTTTGCATTTCGTCGCACATCTAAAGAGTATGTATGTTCAAGTATGTACCTTCAGATCATAAATATGACTCAAGTCTTGATCTTTGATCCTCACACTAACCAACAACATGTGCTAACAACGCGACAAACTGTAAGAGTTCTGAGGTTCGACCTCTTAACCTTGATATGAAACTTCTCCGTCAAATCCTTTAGTTTTATGCTTGGGTGTAGTTGTTTCATCCAACTGAAATGTATTTTCAAGTAGCAGTTGATTTTGTTCATCTTGCAATACCTCAATATCAAGAATTGTTTGTGACTCTTGTAAGTAGCAAACGCCCATTTCTTAATGTACAGATACTACATCTTCTATCCTACATTTAGCTCTTGGATCACATTCTTCTGTAGCTACACTCAAGGCAGCTTGTGTGTGAACATAAATGTACCACTGCAAATCCTCATCGTTGACTACATCATTTGGTGGTATATTCACGTTTGGAGCTTTGAGTTTCAATTGAATTCAAAATTAGTTTGTCAAGATTGAGATTCTCAAACAATCAATTGAGAAGCTCATATTGAACGTCACTTAGAATAAAAATTGATGTTGTCCGATTTGCAAACCACTTTTAGTCGTCATCCAGGTTGACAAAAGTACTATAATGCAAGAACAAATCTCATTACATCCCCATGCATGCATGCCAGCAACGCTACTATGGTGAGCTTACACAAGAGATGTCAACATAAACATGCTATCTATAAGAATGTAGTTGAAATGATAAAGTTCTCAATCATTGCCAATTCATTATCGACATTTGGAAACTGTAAGTAGAAAAACATTCTAATTGTTAATCTCGATATTAATAAAGTGTCAAGAATGCTGTATCGAGATTCCCTCACCACATGCATTTATCATCTTCTTCAACCACCATTTTTCACAATTCATTCTCTCTATTAACGACATTGAATACAAAACTACTTATATTACTAACAAAGTTGAATAAAAAATGTGACAAAATTTGAGAGTAACACAACACAGTAATCATGACATTTTATCATACTTTGATAATCGCAAAAATTAGTTGAATTGATTATTTAAGACGATTAATGTCATTTTTATAAAATACATGACAAAAAAAAACAAGTTCTCAATGCAAACATAATTTCGAAAATATTACCCTCTTCCGAAATTTATTGTTTGCCGAATCAATCCCCAATTTGATGTTGTATTTTTCTCAAAATTAAATGAAATACTTTCCTTCTTTAAATCTTACAACTTACCCTCTGTCATTTAACACAATTATTACAATTTGTAAACTAATTTATAAACAATACAATTTCTTCAAACTATTTTTTAACAACACACATTTTCTTTCTCTATTTTTCAACCGTACATTTTACCTCAAAAATATAAATAAACCAATTTATAATTGCTACAGTTTTACCAAACAGAACCTTAAAATGTGAAATCATAGTCCAACTTCCTCAAGTTTTTCTTAAAGTTCAAGTAGTTTTTACCTATTAGACAATAAAATTTTTGAGACCATTAAACTCTTGTTTGATTCTCATTAAAATTTCATACATTTCTCTCATATACTTTTAACCACATACTTTTTAATACATTTTTTTCCCTTAATTTGTAACTATACTGCTAACACACAAAAATGAGGCCAAACTAAATAGTCCAAAGAATAGGGCTCATTTAAAGAGTTTAGAAAATATGTCCAAATGAACTCACGTGGAGGTCCAAAAGCAGAGCAACGGAGCGAGGAGACCAACGTTGCCCAAGCCTGGACAAACGCGGTGATTCATTATTATAAAATGGTAGTTATTAACCAGTTAATGAGCAACATTATCACATCCCCACAATCCAGAAAATTTGTAACGCCCCGAATTCCGAGGAGCGCGAGAACGTCACTTTTCTAAATTCTTAAATAAACTTTGTTGCGGAAAATAAATTAAATATTAAATATCGCATTTATTGGATATAAGTTTACCGATAATAACATAATTCTTACAAACTTAATAAAAATGAGAATTCTTGATAAATTAAAATGATTGTCTTGAAAATTCACGACTTTCAAAATAATATCAAATTATATCCTTCGCCATTGCCCATCACTCGCCACCGTCGCCGAAATCTGCAAAATTTTTAAAACCACGGGGTGAGCATTTCAAAATGAAATACTCAGTAGACTCATCGCCAGTAATTAATCTACAAGATAATTGAACACGTAATCATGCAAATAATGTAGTGACATTCTTTTCTTATTCATAGGCATCACATAGTGAACGCAAATGAACACATTCTTTCTTTTCTTGGCTAGCAGATAAGTTATGCCCAGCATAACATAAATTATTTATCTCAAAAGAGATATTATTTTCTCATGCAATTAAGCATAAAATCACACAAATCCACATAACACATACAATTATAATATAAATCAATTAGTGGGGGCGAGTCTACCTTAAATCCGACGAGTGCAAAGTTGAGCGGGAAATGACTTAAATCCTTTAAATCTCCATACGCCTCGTCTAGCCAATAAGTTAAATTAGTCTTTAGAAATTTATAGTTTAAAAATGATAATTTACAATTTGAGGACTAAAATTGATGTTTTGAAAGTTGAGGGACTAAAATGAATACTTTGAAAGTTGATGGACTAAAATAAATACTTTTGAAAGTTGATATTTATATATATATATATATATATCATTTCAAATCAATATGAACAAAATCAAAAGACTTTAAAATATGGGAGCTTAAATGATTGCTTTTAAACCTTTGGGACTAAAATGTAAATCTTTCAAAAGTTGGGTCGGAACTCAAAACGAGTATTAAATTGTGGGGATTGAGATAAGAAATTTTAAAAATGAAGGGCTTATTAAAATCATTTAGAACTTAAGGCTGAAATGATAAGTTCAAAGCTAAAAGGACTAATTTAAATCATTTACTAACTTGAGGACTAATTTGCAAATTCTGAAACATTAAAAATATTAAATCAAATTTTACTCTCTCTCTCTCTCTCTCTCTCTCTCTCTCTCTCTCTCATTCGTAACAATCTGAGAAGTAAAGCGAGAGAGAGACGAGAGAAACAGAGGAAGGGACGATCAGAGAGGGACTTCGTGCGAACTGTTGTCCAACCGGCGATTTCTCGCTGGCGGAACGTCGCGAAGTGCGGCGACGAGCGGTGGGCAGGGAGAAAGGGTCAGATTTTTGGGATCTAAGTGTGAGTTTGGGTGCGAAGATTGAGATGGTAGCTATGTGTGTGTGGAGTTGCAGGTGGTTTGGTGGACGGCGAACGGTGGCTGGGGTTATAACGACTTGAAAGAGATGAAAGATTCAAGCTCTCTTATTCATGTGAGAATATGAAATATATATACAACTGGTAAAAAATATAAAACTAACTACCAACAGAAACTTAAAACTAACTCAACAGAAATCTAACTAAACTAACTGAATCTGATCTTTTACACTCCCCCTCAAGATGTACAGAACATATCATGAATGTTCATCTTGCTGACCAAATAATGAAACTGTGCCGGATGTAATGCTTTGGTAAAAATATCAGCTAGTTGTTCTTGTGTCTTCAAATACTCCAATTTGATAACCCCTGACAACACCTTTTCCCTGATAAAATGACAGTCCATTTCAATGTGTTTAGTCCTCTCGTGAAAGACTGGATTCTTGGCGATTTGTATTGCTGAAGTGTTATCATAGAAGAGTTTTGTTGATTGTGTATTTTCCAACCCAAAGTCTTTTAGTAAAGAAATTAGCCAAACAACTTCACAAGTAGCAGACGCCATTGATCTGTATTCGGCTTCAGCTGAACTCCTTGAAACTACAGTCTGCTTTTTAGATTTCCAACTTATTAAAGATTCTCCTAAAAACACACAATATCCTGTTAATGATCTTCTAGTTTCATTACAACCACCCTAGTCACTATCCGAATATGCCTTGAGTTGAAGGTTGGATGATGCTGGGAATAAGATTCCTTGTCCAGGAGTCTTCTTGATGTATTTTAATACCTTGTATGCTGCTTGCAAGTGAATTTCAGCAGGCTTGTCCATAAATTGGGTCAAAATATGGACAGCGTAGCAAATATCTGGCCTAGTGAGAGTGAGATACATTAATTTTCCCACGAGTTGTCTGTATCTGGTTGCATCTTCAAGGGGCTGACCTGAATGAGTTAATTGATGATTTACTTCAATTGGTATGCTACTGGGCTTAGCTCCCAACTGTCCAAATTCTTCCAGCATTTCTAATGTATATTTCCTCTGACAAATGGAAATCCCGGATTTTGATCTTGCCAACTCAAGACCAAGAAAATATCTCAGTGTTCCCAAGTCCTTAAGCTTGAAGAAAACATTCAATTCTTTCTTTAATTCCTCAATTATTGAACTTTCATTGCTCACAATGGCTATGTCATCAACATAAACCAATAATGCAACAAAATCTGTTCCTGATGACCTGGTGAAGAGTGAATAATCTGATTTTGATTGTTTAAACCCAAGCTTCATTAGAGAATCTGTAAATTTAACATTCCATTGTCTTGAAGCTTGTTTTAGACCGTACAAGGATTTCTGAAGTTTGCATACCAGCTTTCCAGATTCAGGTTCTTTACCAGATTTATTTCGAGTCTCCCCCTTAATCTGGTACTCCTGAGGAATGTCCATATATACATCTTCATCTAGAATGCCATTGAGAAAGGCATTGTTTACATCCAGTTGAGCCAAATGCCATCCTTTAACTGCAGCAAGAGAAAGAAAAATTCTGACTGTTGTGTGCTTAACAACCGGACTAAAAGTCTCTCGATAATCAAAGCCTGCTCTTTGATTGAAACCTTTTGCTACAAGACGTGCTTTGTGTCTTTCTAAAGATCCATCTGAATTGTATTTAGTTTTATAAACCCATTTGCAACCAATGGCTTTATGTCCATGGGGTAATGTAGTGATAACCCAAGTCTCATTTGCCTCCAATGCAGCAAGCTCAGAATTCATGGCTTCATTCCAATGATCAAAACAAGTGGCTTGCTCAAATGTAATGGGATCAGGAATTGAAGATATTGAAAGAACAAATTGTTTAAATGAGGGAGATAATTTGTTATATGAAATGTGGTTTTGAATGGGATGACTGGTTACATTTGAAGAAGACGGGCAGTAGTCTTTTTCTTGGAGTTTTGTATGATAATCTTTGAGGTATGATGGAGGCTTGGAAACTCTAGAACGTTTCCTAATTGCTGGAGTAGGAGATGAGGTCTCAGAAGGTTGATAGTCAGTAGGTGATGTTTGATCAGTAGGTGATGTTTGATCAGGGCATGAATCTGTGATATTTGGAGCTAAGGAAGTGTTTGAAGAAGAATGATCAGAATGGTCAGACGATGAAGTAGAAGGAGAAGAATTTATATCTGTGATATGTGAGGTGGAATATTCTGTTGAGATATTAGTAATTGAGGGAAAAACAAAATTAGGAAGGGAAATTTCAGAGTTACGCTTGACTGTGGAAAATGGAAAAGTTGTTTCATGAAATTCAACATCTCTGGAAAAGAATACAGATTTTGAATCAAGATCATACAACTTATAACCTTTGATTGTGGAGGAGTATCCAATAAACACACAAGATTTAGACCTAGAATCAAACTTTCTTCTATGATGTGCAGTGTTTACTGCAAAAGCTAAACAGTCAAATGATCTAAGGTGTGAATATTGTGGTTTTTATTTGTAAAGAAGTTCATAAGGTGTTGAGCCATTCAATATAGGAGTTGGGGTTCTATTTATTAGGTCAACTGCAGTGAGTACTGCATCTCCCCAGAACTTAATGGGTAATGAAGAATGAAAAAGTAAGGACCTTGCAATGTTGATGATGTGTTGATGTTTTCGTTCAACAACTCCATTTTGTTGGGGCGTGTAAGGACAAGAGGTTTGATGGACAATTCCATGAGAATTATAGAAGGTTGGAAGAGAGAATTCAAGACCATTATCTGTTCTTATAATCTGAATCTGGGCTTTAAATTGTGTGAGAACAAATTGCTGAAATTGGGGTAGTATATGTGATACATCAGATTTCTGTTTCATGAGGTATACCCAAACGGCCTTTGAAAGATCATCAACAATTGTGACAAAATAATGATTTCCAGAAATTTCAGATTGGGAATACGGACCCCAAACATCAATATGCACAAGTTCAAACAACTTTGTACTTTTATTAATATGAACTGGAAATGATAGTCTCTTTTGTTTTGCTCGAGGGCAAGTAGTACATATAGGAATTTCATGATCTTTTACATGAGGAATAAACGAAGAAATTTTATGCATAGGTAAATGTCCTAATCTATGGTGCCACATGTCAACTGTCACCAGATGAACAGAGCTGCACTGGGAAGTCTTTTGTACGGTTGAAGGGATAACAGGTGAAGTCTGGGGCTGGAAAGATTCTTGTAGATAGAAAAGTCCTCCTTTCATTTTAGCCAATCCAATCGTCATCCATGAGGAAAGGTCCTGAATGAGACATTGATGAGACATAAAGATGAAGTATAGTTGGGATTTGAGTAATGTTTTACTAACAGATAACAGGTTGAAATTAAAAGAAGGAACCAACAGAACATTATGCAGAGTAAGATGTGAGTTTAAAGTGACATTTCCAACATGAGTGACTTGAATTTTGTTTCCATTAGGCAGGTAAACAAAGAAGTTTGAGACTGAGATATATGATTCGAAAAGATCTAAGGAGTTTATGATGTGATCAGTAGCACCTGTGTCAATGATCCAAGGTGCTGTGGTAAATTTTGATGTGAAAAGTGCCTGAAGCTTATGTGTATTTTGGTGAGAAAAGATGGATGAAATATCACCTGCGCAATTGACCAAGGATGTAGATGGATTTGAAGTAGGGGCGAAGCCTGCTGTGTTTTGATCAGAAATAAGAGCCATGAGCTTTTGAACTTGTTCCTTGGTGAAACCAGATGGATTGGAAGATGATTCGGTTTTATGTGTGTTCCCCTGAGGTGCAGAAATCTGATTGATGTTTCTCGAGTTTTGATTGACATTTTTATAGCTTTTGGACCTTGTAAACTTGAAATCTTGTGGAAATCCAATAATTCTATAGCAATTCTCCTTGATATGCCCTAACTTTCCACAGTGATGACACACTTTATCCTTATCAGGATTTTGCCCCCTCTTCACAGCCATAGCAACTCCTTCATTAAAATGTTGTGATTGAACGAGCTGACTTCTTTGATTTTCTTCTCTTAAGATCATGTTATAGGCTTGATCTAAGGATGGAAACGGCTTCATGACTATAATCTGTGATCTAGTTGCTTGATAGGATTCATTCAGGCCGTTAAGAAATTTGAACACATAATCCTTTTGAGCTTCTTCCACAAATTTCTTAAAGCAATCTTGATTACATTTTCCACAGGAACAATGTGGCAATGGACGAAGGCTCCTCAATTCTTCCCAGATACCATTGAGTTCAGTGAAATATTCATCAACTGATTTATTTCCTTGTGAAACAGAATATAGTAGACAGTGTAAATGACAGATTCTTGAATCATCAGGTTGAGAAAATCTCTGATTCAGTTTTTCCCAAATCTGATGTGCATCTTCGATGTAGAACACCGTTGAAGCAATGGAAGGTGATAATGATCGTAAAAGCCATGCAACAAGCAGATTATTACATCGAGTCCATGGCAAATATGAAGGACTTGAAGAAGCAGGCTTTGTAATTGAGCCGTCAAGAAATCCTACCTTGTTTCCAATTGAAACTGCCAAGAGAAAAGATCTTTTCCATGAGGAGAAATTGGTTGAAGTGAGTTCAGGTGATACCAAAACCGAGCTATGATTTTCTGAGTGATGCAAGAAATAAACGGAAGAAGGATCATCATTTGGATTTACAGTTGGAGTTGCCATTGATGATGAATCTTGAATGAATAGAAAACCGCTCTGATACCATATAACGAATTGAAAGAGATGAAAGATTCAAGCTCTCTTATTCATCTGAGAATATGAAATATATATACAACTGGTAAAAAATATAAAACTAACTACCAACAGAAACTTAAAACTAACTCAACAGAAATCTAACTAAACTAACTGAATCTGATCTTTTACAGGGGTCAAATGGTAGCATTTTGGGGCTGATTGAGTTCGCTATTTTTTTTTTCCGGCGGAGAAACCGGCGATTTAGAGGCGAACAGGGCGGCTGTCGAGGTAAGTGTTTGGGTTAAGTCTATTTCTTGGTTTCTTGAGTTTTTTATTGGGTTTGGGTTATGGATTTGGTTGAGGTTGTGCAGAGGAGGCGATGGGTTGTGCGATGGTGTTGCGGTGGAAATGGGTGGTGGCTGCGTTGGTGTTGATTGATGATGATGATGCTGGGTGTTTGATTTGGAGATCGAAAACGGGTAGAAACGAAATGGGCAGTGAGGTTGATGAGCAGTCTTAGCTATGGTGAGGTGCAGATTGGTTTCAGATTTATGTAGATGATTGGCATTGAGTTGGGAAAACGGATTGGAGGCTGGTCGTTGTGGTGACTGCTTGGCTGTAGTTGGGAACTGTGGATACTGTTTTGGTGGTGGCGATCGATCTTGGAAGGAGGCAGAGTGGTTCGGTGATGATGAAGTTTTCTGTGTGTGTGATTGTTGCATACTGGTTTTGGAGTCTCGGCTATGGCAGTAGTAACATTGCGTGATTGTGAGGCTTGGTTCTGACGGATGAATTTGGTGGTGGTTTTGTATACAGTCTGCTGGTTGTCTTCAAAAGGGTAGGTTAGAGTGAGGGGAAAGATTGAGGGAATTGGGAAAGAATTATGGGATTGATGAGTGATCAGTTTCGGCAAGTTGGGGAATGATTTTGGGGCTGAAAATGGAAATTAGGACAAATTTCTGATTGGGAGAAATTTCTGAGAATTTGGGGTGATGATGATGATGGGAAAGGAAAAATTGTGTGAATGTAATTATGAGATTGAAGTTGATTAAGATGGATTGAGGAGTGATCATAGGAAAGGGGAAAAAATGTGCTGAATATGAAAATGGAAGTTGGGGAGGAAATTTTGGGATTAAAATGAATAAAAATTTGAGAATGAATTTAAATTGGAGATAAAATAATTTGGATTTAAAATAATCCTAATTCCAAAAATTGAAATTGAACTACGATAAATTTAAATAATTTAAATTTTAACTTAAATTGGTTAGACGAAATTGTGTTTAAAATAAATAGGTAAAGTCATAACGACACGTTTTAAATAATATTTAAATAAGTCACAGAAAATTCTTGGTCGCTACAACCCTACCACCTTAAAATAATTTCGTCCTCGAAATTTAAAATTTTCTTAATTTAAAATAATTGGATACTTGATCAAAATTTCTTCTTTCCTGAACCAAGTAGTTTCATAACTACCAGGTCTTCCCCATTGAACTTTAAAAATGAAGGATAAAATTGGGACAAGTTTAAAGTCAAAATTTGGACTTAAAGATTTAAACGAATTTAAATTTATTTTCTTAAAATCTTAAAATAATTAATATGACTAGACGAGAGCGCTGATTTTGAATAATAATTGTTAAGGTTGGAGAGTCGTAGCGACAAGTTTGGTAAAACAAGTCTTTTAAGTTTGAAAATTTTTCGGTAGCGACAAGTTTGGTAAAACAAGTCTTTTAAGTTTGAAAATTTCTTGTCTTAACATTTGGAGTAATGACAAGGTTAAACATGACGATTTCTTGAAAAGTCATCCATTATGGAGAAAGTGGACAGTTGCAGGGCGATAAAGTGATTTACAAGCAGTTTTGGAGGAGAAAAATTGTTCAAGATGTATAAAATAGAAAAGTGAACATGAAAGAAGGGACCAATCAATCAACTCTCAAAAGAGAACTATGTAATTTACATTCATATTAATTTTCTTGTTAATTCTTAATTACTTTGTGTGCTTGCATCTGTTGGAGGCATTATCGCTTTCGTTGTAATCTTCTTCAATAAATATCTCTCGTTGAGACTTTGTCTCGAGAGGTTGTTCCTTACATATCGTCTGAATTCCTCTTTTAATTATTAGCTACTTCATTTGCACGAAACGCATACATTCTTCTTATAAACAATATTCTAAAATAAATTATCTCAAATTAATCAAATTATAATTTGTCTCAAAGAAGCACTGAATATTCCTGGTACTTGATGTAACTTCTCAATGAAGAAACTAACTTACATTGGGAATCAAACTCAAATGATAAATAATTTCTTTTTTTGTTTTGCAAAAATTATCAACATTAGACACATTTATTATGATAGCATGAAATAAGACATTTATGTATATTCCCGTAGATGATTCATGCACAGCCCATTTACCATTTCTAGTCACTTCATGCATATGGATACTTTTGCATTGACTTGACAAGGCTTTAAAATTGGATAAGATGCGTGCAAAAAACTTTTAAAATTTCTTATAATGGTCCAACATGCTTTTTCTAAATATATATATATATATATATATATATATATATATATATATATATATATATATTGCAAGGAAAAAATGAATTGGCCAAGATCACCTAGACCCTAAATTTGCCCCTCATAATATTCATCCTCGAATGTATTTTCTTTTCTTCCGGTGTTCTACATCATTAAGTTATCACATGCATATGGAGAATGGATATGGGGATGAAAGTAGGAGAACGATGATACAAGCTAGAGGTTTGAGAAGGGACAAAATAAGTCCCTTTAGTTTAGTTAAAAAGATGATAAAAATTTAAGTCAAATTCAACAATTGATTTTAACAATATATTTCATAGGATTCACAAATTAATTTATCAAATTAACAATCATAAATCTCATAATATTTTTATTAAAATCTATTAAATATATGGATTTTTAGTAAAATTAAATGAATAATGCTACTTGTACAATCTTGTTAACATCATGTTGGCAAAAAATGAAGTGACAAAATTGTAATTAATGTTAATTATGAAGATGATGGGATGTGATGTGATGCATGAAATAACATGCTCATGACACTTATGAACATTGTCAACCTTGTTGTCAAATCGATTGTAGATATAAATAATCCTCAAATTAAACACGGACTGAGTGAATTAATAGATTGGTCAAAGATTAATTATGCTGAGGAATCTGGTTCAATAAAGACCTATCTTCCCCATATCAGAGTTTCCCGATTATCTCACATGGGGTGGGTCCCACCCCTCACTATCGGAAATCCTGATTCGGAGAATAAATCTTTTTCATCTTGTTCAAATCTAACGACAACTTTAGACGTTACATTCCGTTCTGTAACGCAATCATAACAATTTATAAATTAATTTATAAACAAAATAATTTTTCAAATTACTCCTTAACCACTCTTTTTCCTTCATAACTTTTTAGTCACACATTATATCTCAAAAACAATAAAAAATCAATTTATAAATTGCTATTATTCTATGAGTTGGATGTATGAATTGAAAGGAAAGGATATTCCATGCAATATATAATCATTATTGCAGCATATTTCTTGCATTCCAATATATAGCAGCTTTCAGGTACATTGTATATCAAGAAACATGATTTGACTCAACCTTATAGAAAAATATTCTATCCAACGATTTGTGTCCATGGCATCCTATTATAGACAGACAGACAATACAAGTATTTCCTCTCCACTCGACTCTAACAAAGTACTTATTCCAATGGATGAGTTTAATCTTGAGAAACTGATGCCTGTTCTTAAGAATCCTGTCAAACTTGTTTGACTTTGCATTTTTGGCTAGCTGAGCTGACGATCGATGTCATTTCTTTTCACTGTAAATTATATTCTTCTTTAAAAATATGTATGAAATGAAATTAATAAAAATGGATTAAAAGAAAAACGTTTTCTCCTCAACCATCCCCTAGTCATGAGTCTGTGTACGTGTGTGCAAGAGAGATGTAAATATCGTGACATTGGAGTAGGAGCCAGGAATGGAAGCAACAATTGTCACATTTGGAATCCGGGGTAAGGCACATGCATGCCAACATATGGGAGTGATCACTAGCTAGTATTAGTATCAAGTGCTGAGGCTTGATATTTTATTTTAAAATGTAAGTTTTGCCTCAGTTTGATAAAGCAAATTTATAAACAACATGATTTTTCAAATTTTTTTATATTTTTATACATTAGAAATCAATATTGATGAAAGATTAATTTTACCTTTAACAACTAGCTAGTATGGTGGGGGTGGATTTTTATTTTTATTTTTTATTATGTCCTCGTTTGGTTTCCATTAAATTTTTCTCATTTTTTTATAATATTCAATTTCAACCATCCATTAAAAGTCAAGCCTACAACTTTTTACTTTTCAACCAAATCTCAACAATCATTTCTCCTAAAAATCACTATTCATTTAAAAAAAACTCATTTTAAACAATACCAAACACACACTATCTTTTCTTTTGGTCATTTCCTATTCTTACTCGTTGGAATAAGAATATAATAATCCTTTTCAAATAAAATTTGAACAATAGTTTAGTGAGTTAATTGTTCCGATAATATTCACTAAACTTATATATATGTCGTAGACTGGTCACTAAATTTTAAAGTGTCGAATTTTTAGTCACTAAAATTATGTCTTTATATTCGACCAAATAATAGAAACTTAAATTGAGTTTTTGTTCATTAAACTTATGACTTAGCAAGTGTTTGGAAAACAAAATAAATTGTTTTAAAAACTACACAATTTTTCTAACCACTTTTTAACAACACACATTCTCTCTCTAATTTTCAACTACTACTTTTTACCTCAAAATCATAAATAAACCAGTTTATAAACCACATACAATGTTACCAAATGGAAGCTTATTTGTTTCAATAATCACCGAACTTTTGTATATGTCTTCTACTAATCAGTGAAATTTAAATTATCGAATTTTGGCCACTAAACTTATAAAAATATTGAAAGTTAGTCATTGACTTAACTTTCCTCACGAAATTTATGACGTGGCAGACGGACTTGCACGTAGAGCTACGTAACTTTTAACTGAGAAATCACAGCATACCAAATTGTGACGCCATGTACACATTCGTCTACCACATCACAAATTCTGTAACAAAAGTTAAGTTAACGACTAACGTCCATTTTGATAAGTTCAATGATCAAAACTCGTTATTTTAAACTTTAGCGATAGTTCGATGGCATAGATATAAATTTAGTGATTTCTGGGACAATTAACTCATAATTTTAATGACAAAAAATTCTATATTAGGGGTGTAAACGATTTAGTTTGGACGATTTTTGATAAATTTTCAAATCAAACCATTTAAAACGGTTTGACGTTTTTCTAACTCAACCCAAATTATTTAATTTCCTAAACTAAACCATTTTTTGCGGTTTGGTATGTGTTCAAATCATGATTTGCAAACGAAATCATATGAAATTAATCAAAAAAAGTTTTCAAACCACGGATGGTCACAATAATCATATAAAGTCTTGTTAAGAGGCTTTTCACCAGCATAACATAGTAATATACTGTGATAAAACTCAGAGATAAGTTATATATTAATTAGGAACCAAACATTAAGAAGATTATAGTCGAAAAGAAATTGGGTCTAGATTAGCAGAAATGTGTGTCAAATCTGGAATTGAATTTAGTCTTTTTTTTTTTTTATTAAATCTTGAAAATAGTGAAAACAATAACACGTCTTCAACTTAAATCACATTCATACGCCTTCATTCAAAATGAATGCAGAATCAAAATATTTTAAATATCTATTGTCCACAGTAATATAATATGACGGTAGTACTACAATTTTTTCCCAACAAAATGACAAATCATACAAGAATCAAAATGACAAAAATGAATTTTGCGGGTTGACGATTTGAAATTGGTTTGAAAAGTAAAATCTAAACAAAACCATTTGAAAGTGGTTCGGTTTGGGTCAAAATCAAAACGTTGACGGGTCTGCGTGGGCCCAAACCAACGATTTCAAAATTGCGATTTCAATTCGGTTTAGCAGTTTGAAGGTTTCAATTTATAGCCCTATTCGACATATTAAACTTTAGTGATCAATCGAAGATATAAACATATTTTAGTGAATATCGAGACAATTAACTCATAAGTTTGGTGGTCAAAACAATTTAAATTAAATTTTTTAAGTCTAATTTTTTGCAAAAATTAAATTTATATAGACAAATATGTTGCTACTTGCGAACAACATAAAAATGTGTATGGAACTTTTTTTTTTCCTAGAGAACCCACTACTAGGTTCTTGAATAAGATTACACTTGGTGGCCAATGATTGGTGTAAGTGTTATGTTGCCATATAGAAAGAAGACCATGCTATTTCCAGGGAGAGATCCAAAATTTTTATTCATAATAGACGGATGTGGATCTTTCGGGAGTGGAGCCCTCAATTTTTTTTTTTTTTAACGAATAGGGCTAAAGCCTCAGATGTGGGACAACAAGGGCGGTGCAATCACGATTTTGAATCTCACATTTCACGTTTGGAACTCTGAATGAGAATTGGGTGTAAATTAAAAATTTAGATAAATTAAAATTAAGCCAATTATTTGGTTCATTTCAATTGTTCTATTAGATTAAAGACGTACTTGATTCAAAAAGTGGAAATGAAATATTTTTCATGTAAATGAGAAAATGTTTTCTGAGCAAAATAGTGAGAATTTTTTTTTTCAAGTAAATGACCTAACTTGTGCTTCAAGTGGTTGTATCAAGAAATTATTTTTTGAAGCCAAATTTTTCAATAACACAAATGTTGGAAATGATTTTTCTTAAAGTGACATTTTGTTGGTAAATATAAATCAATCAAACATAGCCTAAATGAATTTCAAAATTTAAAGGGTTGATAGGACAAAAAAGATTGCACCATTTCAAAAAAAAATAAAAAAAATTGGACTGATCCAAAGTCTAGTGCGGCAGATGCCTGCACTCGTCTAACATTGGGTCAGCCCATGACTATATGAACATAGAGGGTGCCACCTCAAGTAGAAAGAAAAGAAGAAACTTAGGTCCTAGTCATGCACAATTATCATATGAATTAAAGAAAATTCGCGGTTCGATGGTTCGGATCGAGATTTGGGTCGGGTTAAAAAGAGATTGAATCGGGTCAAAATAAATAAATAATTAATTAATTAAATATTTTCATAAATAGAGACGACAATGTTGTCTATAAAGGTCGTTTCAATTGTCCCGAAAGAAACAGAGACGACATAATCGTCTCTATTTATCTTCAGCTACGGGCCTACAGAAATGACTCATAGAGACGACTTTGTCATTTTTAATAATCAATAGAGACGACTATAGATCCTTTAGAGACGACTCTTAATATGGTCGAATTCACCTAGGGCACCCCGGGTACAAAGAAAAGAAGAAACTAGAGTAAGAAGTGACTAGTCGACACCATTTCCAAAGGAAGAGATAGATGCTACAAAACATCCATCACTATGACTGACTTCCATTAAGGGGAAAGGCCAAAGAATTCTGTTGCCATAGTCCACCTCTAAATCAGCTGAGAGAAATACTTACTCCATGTGGCAACTTGCTGTATAGATTCCATTATTTTCACATAAGCAGCTTAATTTGACTCCCTGTCTCTCCAACAGTTCCAGACTTGTAGTTAGTGATTGTTTGGCGCCGTTATAATCTGCTTTAACTTGTTAAATAGATAAAATTCAGAACCTTTGAAACGTCTGCCGTCCAATAAATTCATGAATGTATGATCATAGGATTAGGACGTGATTATTGTTGTCTGAAGTAGAAAATCTTAAACCAGTTGGGCCGTCGAATTCCCATCTTCCTATATAATATTATAATGCACGTAGATGCAAATTTGGAAAAGATTCGAAAATTGTTGGAAGATGAGCTAAAAAGAGAAGAGCAGGGCCAGGAATAAATGTAAAGGCATGGGGAGAAGGCAGGTGGAAATGATAAGTCATATATATTCTGCTATCTTCTCCATGCTTCCATGCCATCTCACCCACTTGCAATAAAATATATTTTGCATGCATATATACCTAATCTCATACAACTTTTTCTCAACCTTCCTTTTTGAACTCAAATTTACAATTTCTTAACTTAGGACAATTAAAAACCAACGTCTTCTTTTCCTTTTTCGAAATAAGAAAAAAAATGTGAAAAATTGTAGGTTTTGCAGAAATGTGTAGATGAAAAGTAATGAAAAAAATGATTGAGAGTATACAAGGGCTAAGTTGTACTACCAAAAGTCATTTTATTTATTTGAAAAATGTTTACTTATAAGTAGGCAATAGTTTTTAAAGTAAATAACATTTTTTTGTTAGTCCATGTTGGAAATAGTTAATCAAGTCGAAATCAACGTGCCGTACTGGTGCGCGTCGCGATACACCAAGAATTAATTAAATTTCCTTACTTGCCAAAACTCAAATTTAAATGTGATAGCGGAAGCAATGGTCGATCCCACGAGGAACGGGAACTAATTTAATGCCATGTCAATTAGAATTATAAGGGGGGTTTTGAATTGAAAATTTCAATTAATCTAAATAATCAAATAAAGCTGTAAAATAGCTGGAATAAAAATCAAATAATAAAGAATCCTAGTTCTCAGGTTCGGTTGTGTCCTATCATAATATTGTCATTCCCAAGCAACGCATGTACTATTTCCTTTGTTTTATTTATCACCCGGAATAATCAAAAAGCTCTAATTAATCCAATTCTTCCTTAATAATAATCAATTAGAATTAGCTCTCCAATCAATTTAGAGTGAATGAACAACCTAGAATAAGCTCCCTAAATTTAATTAATTAACTATGTGAAAACAAGAAGAATTAGGTGAACTAAATTATCAATTACATATGCTCGAATTGATTAATCTAGATTGGATTTTCATATGGAAATATAAAATTACCAATTGCTACTATGATTTGGATAACAAGAAAAATACGAATCCAATTACCCAAATTAGCAAACATCAACACAATAATTAAAAGACAAGACCTTAATCAATTAATAGATTGTCTTGACGAAATTAATGTTCATGAGAAATCCAATAAATAAAACATAAAAACAAGAACTACGTTACGAGTTTGAGGAATGAATAATAAAATAATATGAACACAACGTCCCCCTTGAACTAGGTTGAGAAGGCTAGCCACGCATTGCCATGAAGAACTCCCCAAAAATATTGTCTTGATTCACCTTGATTTTTGCCCGGAATTTCTTCTCTTCAAACCTTGATATTGGTGGCTCTCAAAAATATAATTCTTCTCCTTTTTGTTATGAACTTCCCTATTTATAACTTCAATTTTCGTGCCCTAGCTTTGGGAGCAAGAAATCCAAAATTATGGAAAGAATTGAAATAAGGAAATTTCTGACTTGAAGATTTACGGCCGTAAAGATTCTTTTACGGCCGTAATTCAGTCTCTGCTGATTTTGTATCTTTTGAAGGTTACGGTCGTGACATGTCCCTTTACGGCCGTAACTGTGTTTCTGCACATTTTTCACTCTTTGAAGGTTACGGCCGTAAAGATGTTTCTTACGGCCGTAACATCTTTTCTGCTTAATTTTGTCTGTTTCAATCATGCACTTACGGCCGTGAAGATTTTTGCTTGCGGCTGTAAATGTATTTGCACCTAAGTCCCCAAACTTCAGTTTTTAGTGCAATTTGGTCCTTTTTTCTTCTTTTCTCCTCTTTTAGGATCCTATACAACATAAAACATAAAATGCATTAATAATACTTAGATAGAATCACATTATGGTATATTCAAGGGTATAAGTACATAAAATAAACGTGAATATAACACTTATCAAATAACCCCACACTTGAACCATTGTTCGTCCTCGAACAAAGATCCAACAAGAAAGAAATAGGACCCAAACCACATAATACAACTTAGAGACTTGAGGTTGCAACCCACTTTTCCTTAACAAAAAATTTGTTCCATTGCATGATCGGGTTGTGTTAGTGTGTGCTAGAGATGCAACGCCCTTTATTCCCCATCCCAATCATGACTCGATATGGTTTATTTCCTTGCACCTCTCGTGTTTGATCACATCCCAACCATGTATGAGTGACTACGAGGAGAATAATTTCGCCCAACTCTAGAAGAAATCAGTTTCGTAAACCGAGTTGTTCATGATGTGAATTCAGTCAACACAGTACCCCTGACCACATTCATACCACCAACCCTAGACCAAGCAATTCAAACCACTCATAAGTAAATGTAATGGGAGTTAACACCCTCACAAGATGTTCCTCTCTTCGCACAAAGTGTATAAGGTGTTGAATTTTTCGCTCAGTTCTCTGCATGGATAAGTCCGTACCACAGATTGCCTAACTGTCATAACCGGAGCCAACAATAACACAAGTGCAAAGCGAAGGTCTTTATTTGGTTGTAACGGGGCTTCGAGTCAGGTAGGATAAAAGGATATATTTAGGCTGAGTCGAGAAGGAACTTCGCAACTAAGTCGATTCAAAATAACATCACTTCCTTCACTCTTATTATGAACTTTATTGTTTCCCACTATCCAACTTTATCCACACTTGACTAACTTCCTTTTCATTGATTTTTTTTTTTCAAGCTTTTTTTTTTTTTTCGAGTATAGACTGCAACTTAGGAAGTCATCAATTTGCACAAGATAGAATTACATTCCCCTGACTTCAGTCCATTATACAACCATCGCCCAACACAAGATAACTATCCCCACTAAATTAGACTTAAACCATAGCACAATCCTCAATCAACAAAAGCTTGCGAATCCCTTCTCAATGGGTTCAAAACAGAGATAATGCAAAAGAAAGGGTATTCGTGGCTTGTAGCGTGGTATAAAAATTCAAAGAAGGGCTAAGGCTCAAAAGGGCTTCTATTGGTCCATGTAGCAAGGTAGACTCTTTTAGCAAGTCAAATTTGGTTTAACCTATTGCCTTTGCTATAATTTGCACTTGAATCAAGAAGCTACAACGGTATGCACAAGAAAGTACATCCAAGTATAACTCAACCATGCAGGACACACATCAAAGAATTACGAGCTTATAAGTATTGAAAATAGCTCTTAGGTTCAAAAGCTCACAAATTATGGTTTTCATGTGTTTCTCCCATCCAATTATGAGTTATAGGTCATTGCTTGATCTACATTCCAATCTAAGTCCATTGGTCAAGGGTAACGGTTGAAAGCATTCAAACAATTACTACTCACAGAGGTATAATAATTTGGGACATTCAAGGTTATATATGAAAGGGTAATCTGTCTATTGTAGGTCGGGTTAACTCGGTTATAGGTATTTGACAATTTTACTTTTCATTTCCAACCTATTGATGAAGTATTGGACGAGATGATCTCTATGTGCTCAATTTATATCCAATTATGCAATGATTTTTTTTCAAAAAAATGCACCAAAAGTGAGGTTGCTCCCTATCAAAGTATGGTTAAGGATCTAAGTAGCATAGATAGGTAGCAAAAACAGCTAACAGGATCAAAATACCTTTTAAAAATTCGATTACAGAGAGAAATTGAATTAGATAAGCTTACAATCAAGTCAATTCCCCCCCCCCCCCACTTAGACAATTCAATGTCCTCATTGAAAAAGGACAACACTAAAAGGGAAAGCAATAAAAGGGAAAAAAAGGAAAGAAACTCCCTCGGGCTATTGTGGAGGTTGATCGTCTCGAGCTCTCTGCAATTGCCGAATCTGATCCCGAATGGCCCGCTGCCCGTCTAGTAGAAGCTGCTGATCTTCTTGCATAGCGTTCAGCTGGGTTTGGAAGGCTTGCATCATGCCCAGCATCTGAAGCTCAAAAGGGGTAGGAGCATTAGGATGTTGTGGCGCTTCCCGGGCTGCGGGCTCCTCGGCGCCCTGATCACCATCGGAGTCCCCTGATTCATCATCTCCGTGACCCCGCTTCGCAACGATCTGCCTGCGAGCATTCTCCAAACTCGCCTTCGTGAGGCGATTCCCATGCCCCAAGGTGTCGTCACTTACCGCAGCGGAAACTCTTTGAGCCCGGCATAAGGCGGTGATTAAACAAGGGAACGGCATGCCTCGCTTCTGTGGTATCAAGCTGGCGTAAGTGGTTATCGTATCAAAGATGTGGTGCCCCAAGTCAAACTTGATTCCCATGGTGATGGCGTAGTAGACCCGGAGGTAGCGAACAGATACTGTAGTGAGGCTAGTGGATGGGAAGAGACTCCCCGACCCCCACTGGTGCAGGTACCAGGCGTCCCACTGTAGATCCCGATTCTTGTAGTACGGAAGGATGACAGTCAGGGAGTCATGAAGTTCAGGCTTCAAAGCCCAACGGAACACCTCTTGGTCGGAAAAAAAACACCCGCATTAGACGACATGGGGACCGACCCAGTGTTATTTAACCCCAAATAATTATCCACCACGTCCTTATCAAAATTGATTCTCTTCCCCGCAACTCTAGTGTGGTGAAAGTCAAGGGAGCCCTCGTCACCAATGTCTTTGTTGAACTGGGTGTAGAATTTGTACACCAGCGGGGGGTTCCCAAACGGTAGATCACTCACGAATCTGACCCATCCAAATTCGACGAAGCGGGCCCAAAACTGTCGCGGGGCAATGACGGTGTCAGCGCTCCTCCATTCCTGAAAGTCTTCTGGGAGGAAAAGGCGTTCCTTAATACACAGTTTAGACTGGGTCTTCTCCTGGCGGGGCACAACTGAGGATTCCCCTGCCACCTGCTTTCCTTTCTTAGTCGGTGGGGCCATAGAAAATCCTGTGAAAGAAGCGAGGAGATTAGTCAAGCATGTATAGGGACGGAAAAGCAAATATGCGCAAGTCAATAGTGCGTGATGGTAAAGGCTGCAATTGAAAATCAAGGCTTTTCACGACCTGTATAATGTACACACAAGCAAGGTATGGGCGGAACCAAGTCGTGGGAAGAGGTGTATAAATAATTTTAGAAACCCCCATATCACACATCGGAAAATAGCCTAAGTACAAGGAACCTAACATGTGTTCGTTAGATTGCACGCATAAAGTACAAGGTCATGCTATATTTGTCAACTGTAAGAGACACTATCCAATATGGCAAACCAAAATGACGATGCGGGGTCACAACTTAGGCGATGCGAAGATAAAAGATGGAACTCATAACCAAAATAATCATGAAATGATAAGTAGAAGGGAAAGAGAACTATGCAATATGCCCTATGAAAGAAAAAGACCAAGCGCCACACTTCCCTACAATTATATTCCTATATGACGGCAATACACCCATACTAGCATAATAGGGCGGTTAGAGATGCAACGTGAGGCAAATAAACACTCGAAATCCTCCTAGCCATTACATCAAACACTTGGAGTGCAAGCCAAAAATGATGCCATGGTTGGTATAACAATCAAAACTAAACCCCAAATCACAAAACACAATCCCAACCAATGCAAAGTCGTTCAATGGACAGGGAAAAATCGAGAACCCATTGGAAAGAAAAAAAAACACACGACCACGCCATGAAGAGAAAAAGAGAAAGGGAAAAGAGAAAAAAAAAACATACCTTGAGGAGCTTGTGAGGAAGGAAGTTAGGGAAGGATGAGTGCAATTGGGATTCCTTAAGAACGAAAATGGGGTGTATAAATGGAAAGAGAGTGCGAAGAAGAGGGGGAGAGGGAGAGTTATGCGCGAGGTCCCCTCTTCTTCTGTTTTTAAAATTATGAAAAACAAGACTTACGGCCGTAAAAGTATGACTTACGGCCGTAAGTCACATCCTGAAAAAAAATTCAAAGGGACAATTACGGCCGTAAAAATTTTGTTACGGCCGTAATAAGGCTTCTGCATAAAAAGAATGAAATGGAGTTACGACCGTAAAAGGTGAAATTACGGCCGTAACGAGGCCACTGAAAATTTTGTAATTAATTTTTTTTTTTTTTTATTTTTTTTTATTTTTAGGTGTGACTAAATAAACCAAAATTAACCAAAATGAAAATACGAAAATAAAGAGTTGAAGGGATAAAGAAACCTCCCTCTCGGGTTGCCTCCAGAGTAGCACCTTTGTTTACTGTCGTTGGTTCTACTGAGTCCGCGCGGGACTAGTGTTCCTTGTTAGGGGTTTCTAGTGCAATTACTTCCAAGTTTTCAGTTTGGAATCCCTCATAATATGGTTTTAGGCGGTGCCCATTGACCTTGAACCGTTTATCCGTGCGCAAGCTCCTAATATCGACTGCTCCATGGGGAGATACATTAGTAACAACAAATGGGCCTACCCAACGAGAACGAAGCTTACCTGGGTGTAATTTGAGCCGAGAGTGAAACAAAAGAACTTTCTGGCCCTCACTAAAACTTTTTTGAGAAATGCGTTGATCATGGAAGGCTTTGGTCCGATCTTTATAAATCATGGCATTCTCGTAGGCTTCATTTCGGATCTCGTCGAGTTCTTGCAATTGAAGCTTCCTATGATCTCCCGCTACTCCCCAGTCCATGTTGCATTGCTTAATGGCCCAGTAAGCTTTGTGCTCGAGTTCCACAGGAAGGTGGCATGGTTTCCCAAACACCAATCGGTATGGGGACATACCAATCGGCGTCTTGTAAGCGGTTCTATAAGCCCATAATGCATCTTCCAGTCTGATACTCCAATCCTTGCGGTCTGGTCGAACTGTTTTCTCGAGTATAGACTTAACCTCCCTGTTTGAAATTTCTGCCTGCCCACTGGTTTGGGGGTGATATGCGGTGGATACTCGATGCAACACTCCATATTTCTTTAGTAGTGCCTCAATGGTGCGGTTGCAAAAGTGTGTTCCCCTGTCACTGATCATTGCCCGAGGTATACCGAACCTGCTAAAAATGTTAGCCTTTACAAAATCTGCAACAACCTTAGAGTCATTAGTACGGGTGGCTTTGGCTTCCACCCATTTGGAAACATAATCAACAGCTAACAAAATGTAATTGCAACCAAAAGACGGGGGAAAGGGGCCCATGAAGTCAATGTCCCAAACATCAAAAAATTCACATACAATTATGGGATTCTGGGGCATTTGATCTCGTTGGGATAGATTACCTGTTCTTTGGCAATTGTCGCAAGACTTACAGAATATGTAGGCGTCTTTGAATATGGTGGGCCAAAAGAAACCACTATCCAATACCTTTTGTGCGGTCCGTCTTGGTCCAAAGTGGCCCCTACATGCGTAGGAATGGCAGAAGGTAAGGATTGATTTGTGTTCTGATCCGGGCACGCACCTCCGAATGATTTGATCGGGGCATCTCTTCCACAAGTATGGATCATCCCAAATGTAGTATTTGGCGTCACTCCTCATTTTATGCTTCTTTGCCTGCGAAAAATGGGTTGGCATTAGTTTAGAAGTTATATAATTTACTAGGTCAGCATACCATGGGAGGTTCGCTTCAGTCGCGAATAAGCTTTCGTCCGGGAAAGCTTCACGCAGGGGTAGGTCGTCCTCGGCTCTCACTACCCTGCTAAGATGGTCAGCCACTACATTTTCCGATCCTGCTTTATCCTTTATTTCCAAGTCAAATTCTTGTAGTAAGAGTATCCATCGGATGATTCTTGATTTTGCATCCTTTTTCACAAATAAGTGCCTCAAAGCTGCATGATCTGTAAAAATAATGACTTTAGAACCCAATAAATATGATCTAAATTTTTCTAAAGCAAATACCACAGATAAAAGTTCCTTTTCAGTAGTGGTATAGTTTGATTGGGCCTGATTCAATGTTCGAGAGGCATAGTAGATCACATGGGGTGCCCTCCCGACCCGTTGTCCTAAAACCGCCCCCACGGCATAGTCACTGGCATCGCACATTATTTCGAATGGAAGATCCCAGTTAGGTGGTTGGATAATGGGTGGTGTAGTCAACCGCTCCTTTAATTGGTTAAAGGCCTCTTTGCACAGATCATTGAACTCAAATGGCACGTCGTTTTGCAACAAATTGCACAGTGGGGATGCAATTTTTGAGAAGTCTTTTATGAACCTGCGATAAAAACCTGCGTGGCCAAGAAAAGATCGTATATCCCGCACATTTGCGGGGTAAGGTAATGCAGATATGAGGTCTACCTTAGCCTTATCGACTTCTATTCCTTTTATGGACACTATATGACCCAATATTATCCCTTGATCCACCATAAAATGACATTTTTCCCAGTTTAAGACCAAGTTAGTGTCAATGCATCGTTTTAAAATCAATGTTAGATTATCTAGACATGCATCAAATGAATCACCCCACACACTAAAGTCATCCATGAACACTTCAATAATTTTTCCTATGTATTCAGAAAAAATGCTCATCATACAACGTTGAAACGTCGCAGGAGCATTACACAAACCAAAAGGCATGCGCCTATATGCATAAGTGCCAAATGGACAAGTAAATGTGATTTTTTCTTGATCCTCGGGTGTTATGGCAATTTGAAAATAACCAGAAAAACCATCTAAGAAACAATAATGGGAATGACCCGCTAATTTTTCTAACATTTGATCGATAAAGGGAAGGGGAAAATGATCTTTTCGAGTGTCGGCATTTACCTTCCTATAGTCGATGCATACTCGATACCCGGATTGCACCCTAGTCGGTACAAGCTCGCCATCTTTGTTTTCCACCACTGTCACTCCAGATTTCTTGGGCACCACTTGCACTGGACTGATCCATTTTCTGTCTGAAATTGGGTAAATCATTCCTGCTCCCAACAGCTTTAAGATCTCCTTTTTCACCACGTCCATCATTGCCGGATTGAGTCTTCGTTGAGCTTGCCTTGATGGTTGAGCTCCTTCCTCAAGCAATATCCGGTGCATACAGATCGATGGACTGATTCCTTTGATATCTGCAATTGTCCATCCAATTGCTTCTTTATGCTCCCGAAGAACCCGAACCAGCTTATCTTCTTCCACTTTGGTGAGGTTGGATGAAACGATTACCGGGAGTGTTTCTCCATCACTAAGAAATGCATACTTCAAATGGGCTGGTAGGGTTTTCATTTCCACTACGGGTGCCTGCAAGACAGAGGGTTGCAATTTGTTAGGATAGTCTGTCAATTGGATTGTTTTAATAGTGTACCTGTGCGGCACGGGTTCCAACGAGTCAAGTGCAATGATTTCATTTTGCAGTTCCCTACTCATCCCCACATCATCGTTATCAATATGACTCAATGATTCAGAAATAGTTGTTTCTAGTTCGTCCCTGCAATTTAGTTCAAACACTTTCTGCACAGTAGGGGTAATTATGTCAATAAAATATGCAGCATAAATATCATTCGGGTGTTTTATTGCATCATAAATGTTAAATTGCACCACCTCCCCATCAAATTCCATAGTTAATACCCCCTTCCTAACATCGATAGTAGTTTGAGAAGTCTATAAAAAGGGTCTTCCTAGAAGAATAGGGGTGGAATTAGGGGAATGGTCGTCGTTCATGTCTAGGACATAAAAGTCTGCAGGAAATACTAGGTTCCCTACTTGCACTAAAACATCTTCAACTACCCCATCCGGATAAGTATTTGAACGGTCGGCTAGTTGAACAATCACATTTGTTTCAGTCATATTAGCAAGTTTTAATGCATTGTATGTAGACCTAGGCATTACATTTATAGATGCACCTAAATCTATTAATGCACGATCCAGTTTAGTGTTACCTATTTGGCATGGTATAGTGAACATACCTGGATCCTTGCATTTTGGGGGCAGTTTCCTTTGGAAGAGTGCTGACACATTTTCCCCCATTCTTACCATTTCATTTCCCATCAGTTTCCGTTTGTTGGTGCACAGCTCCTTTAAGAACTTCGCGTATCGGGGCACTTGCTTGATTGCATCCAACAGTGGAATGTTGATTTCCACTTTCCTGAACATTTCCAGAATTTCCTTCTCCTTGCTTTCCTTAGTCGCCTTCGCTAACCTGCTCGGAAAAGGCGGTGGAGTTAGTTTCGCATTCACCATAAGTTCGGTTTTTACCTGAGAGTTTTGTGGAATGCTGTTTTTCTTTTCGACTTCATTTTCTTCAACCTCCTCCTCTTCACTCGCGGTTGGCTTTGATTGTGGCGCCTCAATTTATTTTCCACTTCGAAGAGTAATTGCACTTACATTTTTTGGATTCACCTCGGGTTGAGATGACAACTTTCCTCTTGTTTGTGCTTCCAGTCTGTTGATAGCTGTGGCCATTTGACTCATTTGATTTTCCAGGTTTTGAATGCTGGATTTGGTATCCTGTTGAAATTGTAGAGTGTTAGTGGCCAAAGTTTTCATCATTTCTTCGAGAGGCATACCTGATGATTGTGGCCTTTGCTGATATTGTCCCTGTGGATGGGAATTTCCTTGTTGTTAAAAATTCCCTTGAGGCTTGTTGGAGACGAAACCCGGAGGTTTGTTATTTCCATAGCTCAAGTTCGGGTGGTCCCTCCAGCCAGGATTGTAAGTGTTTGAGTACGGATTGTATTGTTGTTTTTGAAATGGGAAGCCTCCAGCAGCGTTCACTTGTTCACTGTTTTCCTCTTGGAGCACCGGGCACGCATCCGTTGCATGTCCGAAGTTAGCACATATCCCGCATGCTTTGACTTGTTGTGCACTTCCTACAGAAAGTTGTTTAACGAGATTTGTTAGTTCAAACAGTTGACTTTCTATATTGGAACTACTTACCTCGTTCACGCGGCGAACTTGCATGTCTCGGGTTGGGTTAATGCACCAGTAGTTGTTCGCTGATTTGATGATGGGGGCAGCTCGAGATGAGCTTCTTGAAGCGCTCCCAATATTCATACAGCGATTCACCATTGTTTTGACAAACCCCGCAAATTTCCTTCCGGATTGTTCCAGCCTGAGATGCAGGAAAATATTTTTCCAAAAATAGCCTCTTCATGTCATTCCAGGTGGTGACTGATCCGGATGGTAAACAGTATAGCCAATCAGTAGCGGCATCCTTTAACGAGAATGGAAAGGCCCTCATTTTAATTTGTTCCTCGGTAATACCAGTGGGTCTCATACTGTCACAAACCACGTGGAATTCCTTGAGATGCCTGTAAGGGTCTTCACCAGCATGTCCTCGAAAAGTTGGCAACAAGTGGATGAGTCCAGATTTGAGTTCAAAAGTTTTTCCCTCCTCCACTGTCGGAAAAGTGATACAGAGTGGCTGTTGAGCGACATCTGGAGTGGCTAATCGTTTAAGTGTCCTGTCGTTGTAGTATAGTGGTGAGTATTCCCGCCTGTCACGCGGGTGACCCGGGTTCGATCCCCGGCAACGGCGCCAAAAACTTGGTGCGCGTCGCGATGCACCAAGAATTAATTAAATTTCCTTACTTGCCAAAACTCAAATTTAAATGTGATAGCGGAAGCAAGGGTCGATCCCACGAGGAACGGGAACTAATTTAATGCCATGTCAATTAGAATTATAAGGGGGGTTTTGAGTTGAAAATTTCAATTAATCTAAATAATCAAATAAAGCTGTAAAATAGCTGGAATAAAAATCAAATAATAAAGAATCCTAGTTCTCAGGTTCGGTTGTGTCCTATCATAATATTGTCATTCCCCAAGCAACGCATGTACTATTTTCTTTGTTTTATTTATCACCCGGAATAATCAAAAAGCTCTAATTAATCCAATTCTTCCTTAGTAATAATCAATTAGAATTAGCTCTCCAATCAATTTAGAGTGAATGAACAACCTAGAATAAGCTCCCTAGATTTAATTCATTAACTATGTGAAAACAAGAAGAATTAGGTGAACTAAATTATCAATTACATATGCTCGAATTGATTAATCTAGATTGGATTTTCATATGGAAATATAAAATTACCAATTGCTATTATGATTTGGATAACAAGACAAATACGAATCCAATTACCCAAATTAGCAAACATCAACACAATAATTAAAAGACAAGACCTTAATCAATTAATAGATTGTCTTGACGAAATTAATGTTCATGAGAAATCCAATAAATAAAACATAAAAACAAGAACTACGTTACGAGTTTGAGGAATGAATAATAAAATAATATGAACACAACGTCCCCCTTGAACTAGGTTGAGAAGGCTAGCCACGCATTGCCATGAAGAACTCCCCAAAAATATTGTCTTGATTCACCTTGATTTTTGCCCGGAATTTCTTCTCTTCAAACCTTGATATTGGTGGCTCTCAAAAATATAATTCTTCTCCTTTTTGTCATGAACTTCCCTATTTATAACTTCAATTTTCGTGCCCTAGCTTTGGGAACAAGAAATCCAAAATTATGGAAAGAATTGAAATAAGGAAATTTCTGACTTGAAGATTTACGGCCGTAATTGAGTCTCTGCTGATTTTGTATCTTTTGAAGGTTACAGCCGTGACATGTCCCTTTACGGCCGTAACTGTGTTTCTGCACATTTTTCACTCTTTGAAGGTTACGGCCGTAACATCTTTTCTGCTTAATTTTGTCTGTTTCAATCATGCACTTACGGCCGTGAAGATTTTTGCTTGCGGCCGTAAATGTATTTGCACCTAAGTCCCCAAACTTCAGTTTTTAGTGCAATTTGGTCCTTTTTTCTTCTTTTCTCCTCTTTTAGGATCCTATACAACATAAAACATAAAATGCATTAATAATACTTAGATAGAATCACATTATGGTATATTCAAGGGTATAAGTACATAAAATAAACGTGAATATAACACTTATCACGTACTAGCTAAACCTAAACAATATAGGTAACTTTTGTACTTGATAAAAAGAACTCTAGGAATGTAATTTTAATCAAATAGTCTTAACCAAGTAGTCTAATGTTAGGTATTGTGCTCGTGTGACGTCTTTCCTATCAAAATGGTGAAATCGATCGGGTCTAACCCACACTTTAGATGCCCTACCTGTCCTGCCATTCCCTAGATCTTAGTGAAGGAGGTACAGGATATGCCTTCAAGGATGAATGGTGAAATGCTTGTCTTTTAACTTCGTTTACCAAAGACCTCATTCATATTTCAGGACTCGAACTCTCGCCATGACAGCTACAAGCTAGGTTGGAGACTTTCCACTTCTCCCTTTCACCACTTGGAGATGTGTTCGGGGTCGTCAAAATGGTGAAATCGTGTTTGGTGAAATGCTGTTGGGACCATGGATATTTTAATTTTGCCCAATCCCAAGCCCAAACCCCAGGCCCAAGTGAGGTTCCAACCCAAAACCAATTGGTAATTAGTGGAGTAGCTCACTTGGGTTATATGGTGGTTTATTTCCTTCCTCACAACCGATGTGGGATTGTTTGCATCCCAACAATCCCTCCCTCAAACAAGGCCCACGAGGTACACCTGACCCATCTAGAGGTGTCAATCCGGGTGGTCTGGGCTGGGTCGAACCCCAATAAAAAGCCCGGTAAAGGCCTGCTTGAAAAAAAGCCCGCCCGCTGCGGGTTACGGGTCAGCCCGCAATTTTTGAACTACAACCCAGGCCCGCCTGTTGGCCCATGCGGGTCGAGCCCATGCGGGTCGCGATTTGTTCTGATTTGACCCGTATGAATAAAAACATAGATTTTTTCATATTTATAACAATTTATTTGTCAAGTTTCTAAATACAAAATGATTAAAATGATAAATTCATATTTATACCATAAAATATTTATATAAAATTTAAAATTATAGTTTATGTTATATGAATTTCTTCTAAATTTGCAAATTTAAATAAAATATAAACAAATAACAATTAAATGATAAATGTATTTCTAATTACTATTGTAAAAAAACATTATTTTTTTAGTTATTAGGGAGAAAAAAAATAAGATTTTACTTTAAAAGTTGTATTAGAGTTTCTAGAAGAAAAGAGATTTTCAATGTTACCATATTTAATAAAAACAGTTTTTTTTTTTTTTTTTTTTACGGGCCAACGGGTTAACCGCGGCCCGCGAAAGTTTGACCCGCAAAACCCGCGGTTCACAACTTCTTGACCCGTGAACCACCCGTACGGGTCATGGGTCGGCCCGCGGTCCCGGGTCAATCCGGGCCGATTTTCACGGGTCTGGTCGGCCCGTCGTCTTGACACCTCTAGGCCCATCTAACCCTCCCTTAAGATAAATCCTATCACATCTCCTCATGTCCAGGGAGATCACCATTTACCGAGATAATCCACCATAGTCGCTGGACACTATGTTACCATGGATCTTCCATCTCGTGAGAAACCACAGGAATTTTTCATCTTGAGGCTCATCATCTCGATTCATCCACCGTTGTTAGGGAGTCACGTACATCCACTCGATCGTGCGTCCACCATACAATCTTTCCGGCTCTGATATCACTGTTGGGACCATGGATATTTTAATTTTGCCCAATCTCAAGCCCAAACCCCAGGCCCAAGTGAGGTTCCAACCCAAAACCAATTGGTAATGGGTGGAGTAGCTCACTTGGGTTATATGGTGGTTTATTTCCTTCCTCACAACCGATGTGGGATTGTTTGCATCCCAACAAATGCGACTCTGTAAGTGGAGAGGTTTGTTCATATTGTGACATGTGCCCTCTATGGTGATCTTTGAATTGGCTTGTTTCGAGACTTTTCTGATTCTTAACCTAATGGCCCAATGGATCATCATTCTAATTTATTATTTTTTAACTTCACTTCTGAGTTCTTAAGAGAAAACTGCTAGGATTTTCTGACTCAAAAATTTCATTCAAGATTTTCATTTTTTACACCCTTCTTTTTGTTTGATTTCTTTCGATCAGAGTAATCTATTTCCTTGATTGTTGAAACATTAGTTGTGGGGATGTCATGTGATTTTGGTGTTCTTGGTGAACAATAAATATAAGAAGCATATATATATATGTGTCTTGAAAGATAAGTTTTGGCTTGATTTTTTGTATATTCTAAACTTTGTAAATCCTAATTGTCGTTTTGGCCATTATATATAGTGCAAATCAAACTTTATCCACATTAGTGTGTGCTCAACAATATCGAGCTTTATCGACAGTTGAATTGGTCCGTAAAGCTCAATTTTTTGTCCAATTTTCCATTTTTCGACGAAAATTATCCTTCGAAAATTTGATTTTATTACACGCGTCAGTGAAAACTTTCTGTCAGTGTGTTCGTCGGTAATTTTCGACGGAATTTCTCGTCATGAGAAAATAACAAAAAAAATATTTTTATTTATTTTTGACCTGACCGGATTGTAACTCGACCCGAATTTCAACCAGACCCATCGATCCATGCATTATTTTTAATCTATATAATGAATTTTCCAATGGATGGGTTTGAACCTTTAACATAAGGGTTTAGTGATGCTCCAACAGTAATTGAGTTCTTGTGTTCGCTAATATATATTAGTTAATCGAACAAATATTTGTCTAAAAAATATTATTCATAATTAAATTCTACTTATAATTAAAAATATTAATTATACGAAAAAAATGCCTACGAAATTTTATTTCAAAATTTCGACAGAAAAGACAATTTGGTCGAAAATTACCGATGATGTTGAATTTTCGTCGATAGTTTCCGAGGGAATCGAAAAGATATCGAAAATTACCGACGAAATTTAATTCAGTTGGTAATTTCCGATGATCGCGACTGCTGTCGAAAATTATTCCATCGATAAAGCTGGATATTCTAGTAATGATTACTCTTGTTTGCATTTACTAAATATAAATAAATACAATTTTCCTCGCTCAATTTGTTTAATTGTTTTAGAGCTACCAAATAAGAAAGCGACTAGATTATTATGGAAACTAGTAATCGCACCTGTGCGATGCACGAAATAAATAATATTTATTGAATAAGTTGTAAAAATACAATGTCCGATAATAATAATAATAATAATAATAATAATAATAATAATAATAATAATAATAATAACAACTTGCATACACAAATTGTGAATAATTTGTAATTTCATTTCTCCCTATAAAATTTCTTACTTGAATGCATAAATTGTAAATTCAATATACAATCAAAATATCAAAAAAAATAAAATAAAATAAAGTTATGAATTGCATTTTTTTAACAAATAATCGTTCATTCTCTAGTTTTCTTAGTTTATTTATTCATATAGAATTGATTATTCAAAAATAATTTTTTTTTTAATGTTCATTCACAACCTCATATTAATTTAAAACTAATTTTTCGCAATTGCACATATTATTTTTTAACCACACATTCTAAATAAAGAAAATCAATTTTCAACCACTCAATTGATTGATTTGACAATTATTTTATTTTTTATACTACCTTATTTCACTTTCAATCACACATTTAAAACTATTTCTATAGCGTATATCAAACTTACTCCTATTCAATGGTTTCAAATACAACGTGACATTTTATTTTTCACCAAGTATAATATAAAAAATGGTCATGTTACACACAGACAGAGACACACAAAAAAAACTATTTTTTTTGCATGTTAAATAGCTGTATTGATCATATTTTATGTTTAAATAGAATAAGTTTGATAAAACTTTATATTTTTATTTTCTATAGAATTCAATGAATTAATTGTTAAAATCTGTAGTATATATTTTACAAATTGATGTTATTTTAAATTTATAAAAATTAAAAAATAGATAAATGAACAAAATGAGTAAATTTATAAATTAATTTCAAAATTACCAAAGAATTTATCAAAACCTAAAGTTGTAGAAATTAAAATGATTCAATTGAATTTACTTAGAAAGATCGGATATCTATTATTTCTTTTAATTTGATAAGAAAAAAGATTTAAAATTAATCATTTATGTCAAATTGAAGTTAGGTAAGAAATGATAGATATCATTTTATGACTTAAATGAAATAAATTAAAAAGATTGGATATTGGAAGAAGTAAAAAGTATAAGTAAAACTTTTACCTTTATTATTTGAGACAATTTTATGAATGATATATTTAGAGTTTGCTCTAATTTGTTAGCGTGTATTGAACTTCTCGTTAAGATCTTGAATTTGACACATATATTGCATATTTTTTGATTTCAAAATATTGCAATAATTATCAAAAGAATAAAAATAATATACAATTTGACATTTTTATAGATTTTTTATTTTTTACAAATAAATAAGTCATTTATTACATGTCACCTATAATTAATTTTGCATTAATTGAAGTTTCCTAATTCAATTATTAAAATCATTAATAAAATTACAAAGTTTCCTAAAATAGCAAGTAAAAATGACGGGAAACTATGTGTTGATTTATGTGACAGCTATGTTGTTATTATATTATTATATATATTAAGATAAGATATAACCATATAAAAGGAAATATATACAGATGAGGAGCAGTAATTATTTTGAAAATCTGGAATATTTTACAAAGCCGTCAAATGTGCTAATTAATCAACAGTTTCTAGAACCAGAAGCATAAAGAAAATGATTCGTATTGCACCAAAATTCTTGTATAAGGTTCTTATTCTAAATTCTTCCTCTCCAACGTTGAAGCTAATTTTTCCTTTTCGCTTCCATAATCATCCAATTAAGTTGTTAGAATGGTTGAGCATGATTAGTCAATGTCTTTACCAAAAGATAAAATTAGGGACCCAATCTTTGTAAACATACATGAATACACAGTTTTGCCCTATAAATAGAGAAGTCGGAGAAACCCTCAAATCACACCAACTCATTTTCTCAGTAGCGCCTTCTCTTGTTCCTATTCCTCGCTCTCCTAACCTACAGTAAACCCCCACCCCAACTTGCTTAATTAGGATTTTTCTTGAAATTAAGATGACAGGATGAAGTGTTGGTGATGAGTTGACAGAAGATAGAGAGCACAGATGATGGGAATACAATAAGTCTATACGTATCTCACTCTTTGTGCTCTCTAGTCTTCTGTCATCACCTTATGCCCTCACCCTGTTGTTTTATTTTCTTGTCATTTAATTTTCTACTAAACTATTCTCCTTAATTGTACGTTTTAATACCATATTGAATCACCTTGTCGATGAATCTAGATGAGATGTTCTCTCTTGCCGGCAAACACAGTGTGGAGCTGATCGTGTACATATTTTTAGAGTGGAAGGCAGTGAGAGTGTTGTTGACAGAAGATAGAGAGCACAGATGATGAAGTGCATTAAGTAGCTAGGCCTGCATCTCACTCCTTTGTGCTCTTTATTCTTCTGTCATCACCCTCAACCCCATCTTCCACCAATGCATTTTGCACTGTTTTTGTTCAAAGTTATGCTAATTCTTAATTATTTTGTTTCTGGGCTGCAATTCATAGATTAATTATATATTAATGCAATCTTTTGCATCAACTTGATCATTTTTCTCCTCCCTTCTTCCCAGCGAGTCCCTTTCTTCAAGATTGAGTTGGAGAGACTAATTCTTTGTCAAATCTAGTTAGGACTTAATATATATATATATATATATATATATATATATATATATCCCCGTCTTCTTCTACTAGCCAGCTTGTAGAATTGCAAATTGCAATATTAAACACATTTTACTATTTCATGTTTTATATTTATCTTCTAACTTTGCTGCTTGTTAATCTTTATTTTATACCAGTTCTTTCCATGACTGAAGAGGAGGTTGCTGCAGAAACATATTTTTGTAGGTTTAGTTAATTATTTTGTTCTAATAATCCGTGTTTAATCGATTCATCTTTACAAATCCTCCACATTAAAATAAAGAATTTGTTGGAGCTGGTTAAAAATTTCGCTATTTAAATTTAAAGATGCTCTCTACTATGTAGAATATACTCATTAAATATAAAGAGTCTATTAGAGATGCTTTAATGTTAATTACTGTTTATCACATGATATAATATTAATGATATAATATTAATTTGCACAAATGGTAAAGAAATCCCTACAATTTACTAAGTCGGATATTCATTTTCTCGAGGTTTCAATAAAACTCTAAACTAATATTATTTACAAGAAATAGAGGCTATTTGTAGCTACCCTTCAAGAAAAAATTAGCTTTGCTTTCTCTCTAAGAATATATTTATTTTCTTTATTAATTTTCAAACATATTCAAAATATTTTTCATCATGTTTGTCCAACAAAACTTGAAATTGGGTTCAAAATAAGATTGTGATACAAAAATAAACTTGAACTTCTGGTTTATAAAATCTGTTTTTCAAAGTTGCATTTCATAAACTCAAATTTACTTGAATTAATAAATCTACTTAGTTAGATTGGTTTACCCAATGGTTTATCAATTTTTGTGTTGGTACAATTATTGACGTGGCTGATTTTGAAAATGATGTATTGGGTAAAGTAATAGATATCTGTAAAATATATTGTAGGTATGTAAGAGAAGTCGGTTAAACTAATCTGACAACGTAGCATGACTCAATTTTCTATTCTTGGTGTTTATATCAAAGGGATGGATTTGAAAGCTGCATTTTTGGGTGAAGAGTGGGTGAGACCTCTTGTCTGCAGTCCACTACTTGAGGATTAGCGTTGTTGTCACTTGATTTATAGTGCAGAGTGATCGGAGCTCCGTCAACAAATATATTGTAAAGTCAAATTGTTTTATTAATTTCAATCAATTATTGCGGAATTAATACTCAAATGTGGAATTATGTTTTTCTCATATTGTTCGAACACTCGGCAGTAATAATTGAGGGTCGAACACTAATTTTAATCTTGTTTTTGAACTATGTGAATTATCTTAATCGTGATAATGTAATGAATAGAAAATAAATGATCAATAATTGATTGAAATAAAACAATTGTGTCTAAAAAATAACGTAAAATTGCGTCTAAATCTGAATTTACATATACCATTGATCGATCACATATCAATTATAATTGTCAAACCGAGCAATAATGTTGAACTAAAAGACTACTAACAATTTTCGTGTTAATTTTAGTAATACAATTAAAGAGTGAGTTTGACGAAATTCAAACAACTCTTTATTTTAAAAAGTTAAAATAAAAAAGTCTGTTAAAACCTAATTTTAAGATTTGAGTCTTTAAGATAATATTTTACTTTTAAATAGTTTCTTCGAGATGCTATAATTATTAATTAGAGAAGAGTCCACTTATTCTTTAAATTTAGTTTGAAAATTTTAATTACTTCGATAAAAGGATTTATCTAAAACATTAATACCATCAAATTGAAGTTCTTTAACGTATTGAAGATTACTGGGTGATTGTTCGTTTGTTGTAGTTTGTTTTAATATAGTTTTTATGGTTTTTAAGGTAAATATGGGGCTAAATAAATTTACCAAAAACACTATTAATGAATCAATTTTTTTGGGACCTTGTAACAAATCCATGTTCAATTTTTTTCACATTTATTATTATATCAAAAATATTATATAAACCATAGATTATTAGAATGTTAAAATTGAAATTGATTTTCTTTCCGAATTTTTCTCACCTGAATGGCAGATGAACACGTGTAACACAAGTCAACAATATTTTTTTGAACTAGGAACAACTAGTTCATGACGTGTTGTCGGTCTAGAAAAATCTCTTTATCCTATCACTATTTATTGGATTCTTGCCAGCTTTACTTTTAGGATTGTAAAGTAAACATCTACTGATAAACTAAAGGATGGCATTCAGAAGACGTTCACCTCCACCTCCACCCCCACCCCCACCCCCACCCCCGGACCCTTTTGCACCACCTCCACCGCCGCCACTGGCACGAGGCATGTATGCAGCCCCACCACCATCTCCACCACCGCCTCCACGATCTAAATATTATGCGATGCGATCACCACCTGGTCCACCTCCTCCAACTCCAGTTCCTTTACCACCTGGACCACCCCCTTATGTAACACTTCCTGGATCATTAACTCCCCCACCGTTGGTGTACACAGATCGACCTGGACCTGGACCACCTGGTCCTCCTCCTCCACCGTATTATGATCCAGATCAACCATCTCCTCCATGGAACCGCCGCCCTCGACCGCCTTACTAGTGACTTGACATAAGTGCTTAAAAGTTAAAACTCGTCTAGCTATATGACTTACGGCGTTTTGTAATGAAATCAAATAAGTATGTTCCCCCCCCCCCTCGTCTTGCTTGGAATAAACTAGAAATTAATTGTATTGTTTAATATGTACTAATTCTTATTACATAGCGTAGTTCTGGTGTTTCTTGTTTCTTTGATCATGAATAATATATATATTTATTTTCCTTGTGATTGTTTGTGGAATAAGATGGGAAAAAATAATAACTTTTTCAATTTTTGATTTAATTGATTTAAATCATCCATATTATTTTGAACTTCTCCTTCACATCAATGCATTACAAATGAACACGTGACTCTTCATTCTCCGGAACCAATTCAATCTGGGCTGGAATGGTTCCCTCAAATATCCTGTGTCTTGCTTCCTTTGCCTGTCGTATTTAAGAATTAATGAAAAGGTGATAAATTATACTAATAAAGTTGGAAATATTTAGTATGGTTAGAATTAATAGTTGAATTTGAACCTGTTTCTCCCAATCTGTGAGAATTGTTACAAGAGAAAATAAGAAAGATTGCAGCGTTGCCCCTGCTACCATTCCATTCCAATCCAAAGGCCTTTTCCTCTCAAATTGTAAATGATTCCCACCAGCAAAGCCACTGGAATTCCAACAAGATAGTATGCACCAAGATTCACATAGGCTCCTATTTTCTGCCACCCACTGCCTCTAGCTGCACCTGAATCCAAAAAATATAAAATGAAAAATGAAAAAATATGATGGTACAAGAACAAATGGATGTGGATTAAGGATATGTCCAAGTGGTTATATTGTCAGTGTCCTCTATTTTAGGTCTTTGGTTCGAATCCCCATCTCCCCTCCCCTACACTTTCCCTTTGTAGTTTTTTTTTAAATTGCTAATAAATAATAATCCCATCTGTTGTTTTAAGTTGAATATAAATCACCAGAGAAGATGGCTTGTAAACTGTCCATGATGATGGAGAGGCAAAGTAAAGGAGCCATTTCTTTTACATAAACCACTACTTCTTTTTCGTCGCTAAATGTATAGCCCAATATGTGGCGATAAATGAAGATGCCGGTGCTTGCTATGAAGAACTCTGCAGTTGACAGAATCAGCACATCATATAGAGTAAGTTAACTTGGGCTGCCTTAGGTTTCCCTGCTCCTAGTTCATTTGAAATTCGAGTGCTAAAATTACTAATTTCATCTCAGAATGTGGACACAGTATATAAGTAAAACTTGGTGTTATATAGTTTGAGAGAAGACCTTGCACCAGCATGGTGTGAAATATTGCAAGTGCACGATATTGTAAACAAAAAGTAAAAGTGAATTTTTGAGTCCAAGTTGTCGATCCCTCGAAGACTAGTTACTTCGTTATAAATTTACTTCGATTCTAAAATTTCTAGACTAAAACAAAAACTAACTAAGAAAATAAATTGTCAAATAATTCAAAAACGACAAATAATTGAAAATTAATAAAATAAACAATTCAAATAAAATAAAAATAAAAAATTAAACTAAAAAAAAACAACTAATAAAAGCATGAAGCAAAGTTGTGGATTTTCTAACAATTAAATGAATATTGGGACTAACGATTTCGAAGTACTATTATAACTTAATTTCTCATTTTAAATTGTTTTCTAAAATTGTATTTGATCGAATTCACGCATATATCTAATTTACTTCTCTTGAGTTCAAATTAAGCCTATTTAACTAAGCCAACCATGTATCTCTACAGCGGGTCAGAGTTCTCCTTAGCTAAATGCATTAAATTACCTAGAAATTCATAAGTGATCACAAGCAATCACAAATTCATATCTCTATCTTTTTGTTGAAATTATCGGATTTTATTACGTGATCTAATTGTTAACTCACCTCTCGGATTATGAAAACAATCATTAAATCATGAATTAGTGATCAAGCAATTCAAGGATTAAACACAATAATAAAATCAATACACGAAAATAAAGCACTAATTTGAGAATTAAAATTAAACTAAAAACATTAAATCTATATCATCAATCCCGATTATAAATTTAACTACTCATGTTCTTGAAATAAAAAGTAATAAATAATATAAACAAAACTCGAATTTTGAAGAGTTGAAGAATTGGCATCACGCACCACCAAAAATTCAGCCTCGGCCCTTTTTTATTGCCCAGCCGTGTCTTCTTGTTTTTAACAGCCAGCTGCCTGCCTTTCTTTCTGTCTTTGACACTTTCCAGCCTTGTATGTATATGTATATCACTAGCCCAGCCAATTACTCACCTTTTTTTAATCACAGCCGTGTATGTTCCACCAATTCAAGAATTAATCTCCACCGCCAACAGCCAACCACAAATAATTCTCCTGCCAACTTATGAATTGATCCCCAGCCGCTGATTTTTTATTTTATTTTTAAGTTGCGTCCTTATTCTCTCTAAACCAGCCACCTTTTTCTCCCTCAATTCAACCCACGGCTGTTTCTCTCTCTGTCGGCTCCCCACGGCTGCACACACTCACGACCCCTCTCCTTTTTTTTTTTCAGCCCTTTCAATTTCTCTCAGCTGCTTCCTTTTTTTTCCCACGGCTGACTTACTCTTATATTCAGCAATGTGTGTATATATACATATACACAAATTAGCCATAATGATCAAATCAAATAAATTCTCATTTAAGCTACTCAGTTTTTTCATATATGATAAGTTGGTCCTTGAGTCTTCAATTGTACAATTAAACCCTTGAGTTTCAAAACGTCTTCAATTAGCTCCACTTTTCATCCAATTATATTATGTATTTGCTTCAATTTCTCATTTTTCTTGATTTTGCTTTAAAACCTGAAATAATGACAAATAAACACAAACTAAGTAAAATTTATTCGAGAAAAATAATATAATATCCAAATTTCGATAGATAAATAAGTGTATAAAATACACTTATCACAGCACCAAAAGAATATGGTATGTTGTAGTGCAATGAAGAAAGTAGTAGAGATATATAGATAAAACGGACATTTCAAGTTGTGGATTAGGCAACAGTCCCGAAACAAGTATGATTATCTCAAATGACCACCATCCTAGACTGCATTTACAAAAGAAAGAGAATTGACACGTATGTAATTAGTATAAAGCACGATCAACTAAGCTCCTGTTTAGTTCTGATTTTAATCTCAAGTCAAAAGTCAACAATTAATATTAACAACGCATCTTATGAGATCCACAACTTTTCAATCACATGTTTTATCATTTTTTATCCAAATCTACTAAAAATCTTTAATCTTTATCATCAAACAGGGGCTAATGGAATTACCAAACCATAATAACAGAGGGGACAGAAAATCGGATGAACTACCCCATGGTTCGTAAAACATCGTTTGAGAATGGAGCACGTGTTTTTACAGGCCGGAGAATACTTCACATAAACCCCAAGCTAGATCACATTTAACCAGTATGATAAACCAATGGAAAGTGCAGCTCCACAATTCCCTAGCTTAAATTTGAACACGAGAATCCAACAAAGAGGCAGGTTGAAAAATAGAGACGCGGCCGAGCTCAAAAGCATTGGTTGGATCAAACTCTGAGTCTGCAAATACCTGACGAGCGACTGGAGAATTGCATAGGGAAATAATGCAGGGATGGGCCAAATCACAAATTTTCCAGCTTCGGCTGAGACTAAAGGGTCTTGCTAGAAAATATTATAGAGAGAATTGTTTTTTGAAGACCTGCATTTTCATTCACTTCACTGGTATTTATACAGGTACCACACATATACATACAATATTTACACAGATGTTTTACACTAAAAAATACTCGTGAGTCATCCCTGGATTCCTGCTGCTATACCATATTTGTGGTGAGTCATCAAGTTGGATATTTTTTTTGTTAAAGCATCAGAAAATCGTAGCCTCTAAGTCGTGCTTTCTTCTATCACGTTTTATTATTATTTAGTATTTGTCTTTCTTCATCCCTCATCTTCTGTAATTGTAATGATCCAGTCCTTCTTTTCTCTTTAACACCCCCGCTCAAGGTGGATAATCTAGGTATTATCCCTACCTTGTCTCTGAGATAAAGAAACCGAGAAGTAGCAAACGCCTTTGTCAGTAAGTCAGCTGTTTGATCAGATGAAGGAATATAGCTAATCTTCAGCTCTTTGTTAGCCACTTTGTCCCTTACGAAATGCACGTCTAACTCAATATGTTTAGTTCTAGCGTGATAGACTGGACTCGACGCTAGAGCTGCTGTACTTACATTATCGCACCACACTGTAGGACAGTTGACAAGACCAATTTTTAATTCAGCTAACAATGATTGAATCCATGAAATTTCTGTTGTCACATGAGCTAAAGCTCTATATTTTGCCTATATACACGAACGAGCTACAACATGCTGTTTTTTCGAGCTCCAAGAAACTAGATTTCCTCCTAGATAAACACAATAACCTGCCACCGAACGTCTGTCATCTGGGCAAGATCCCCAGTCAGCATCGCAGAAACCAGTAACATTAAGTTCTCGATTATTGTGAATAGTTATCCCAAAATGAGCTGTTCCTTTCAAGTACATGCACACTCTTTTCAGTAGTGACCAATGTGCATCAGTTGGCTCCTGTAGAAATTGACTAAGCCTGTTCACACTGAAACTTAGGTCAGGTCTTGTGTACCCAAGATATTGCAATGCTCCAACACAGCTTCTATAAGGAGTAGGCTGACTTAACTTGTTCCCTTCGTACCTTGAAATTAACTTGCCTGAAGTCATTGGGGTTGACACTGGTTTTAATGATTCAAAGCCAAATCTTTTCAAGAGATCTAGTGCATACCTCTTTTGACTGATGAAGAGTCCTTCACTTCTCACCACCTCCATTCCCAGAAACCTTTTCAGTTGTCCTAAGTCCTTAAGTGTAAATTGACAATTGAGTCTATTAACAAACTTTTGCAACTGTTCTGAACCACTTCATATTATAATTATATCATCTAAATATATCAATATGTAGATCACAAAATCCTGGCTTTCAAGATAAAACAGAGAACAGTCAGCCTTAGATTGTTTGAATTTCCAATCAACCAGTGTCATTTTTAACTTATCATGCCAAGCTCTTGGAGCTTGTCTCAGTCCATATATTGTCTTCCTTAATTTGCAAATGAAATCTGGTCTCCTCACATCTTCAAAACCTTCTGGTTGGTGCATAAAAACCTCCTTCTCCAGAACTCCATTGCGAAATGCATTATTAATATTAGCCTGTCTTATATCCCAAACTTTGTAAATCGCCAAAGTGAGCACAATTTTTAGTGTAGAAGCCTTAACCACAGGACTGAAGGTTTCTGTAAAATCGACTCCTGGAGTTTGGAGAAAACCTTTTGCCACTAATCTAGCTTTATGTCTCTCAACTTGTCCTTTGTCATTATACTTAATCTTAAACACCCATTTACTTCCTATGACTTTGTTTGCTCTGTTGGGTGGAACAAGTTCCCATGTGCCATTTCTTTTCAAAGCTTCATACTCATCTTTCATAGCTAACCTCCAGCTGGTACTTTTCAGTGCCTCTTGCACATTTCTTGGGTCTGATAGCTCAACATTGTGAACTTTGTATTTGAAGATACCATTCTTGGCCCTTGTAACCATAGGATGACCTGTTTCCCTTATGACTTCTTCTTCTTCAATTTCAGTACTGTCAGTTTCATCACCATCCAACCTTTGATCATTACCTCCTTCAGCAGCTACTCCTTCATCATGTTGCTGTGAATTGCTGCTGGGAGATGCTGGTTGTTGAGGAGACATAGGATTAGCACTATCTGAGATTGGAGATGAGTGTGTTGGGGAGTTGAAAGTCTGTGGTGTGTTAATTTGAGATTGAAATGTGGTATTTGAACTATTTGGATCACTTGGAATGAGTGAATAACTGAAATTGATAGGAAGTGGATAGGAGATAACTGTTGAGGTAGATGGATCGTGATGTTTATTTTGAAAACCTGATTTGAATGTAAAAGTATCCTCATCAAAAACAACATGCCTAGAGACAAAAATTCTACCCGTTGGACTCAAACATTTATATCCCTTGTGAGATCCACTCAGCCCAAGATTCACACATTTCTGGGAATGGAAAGACCATTTGTGCTTGTTGTAGGGTCTAAGGTATTGATAACACGCACATCCAAATACTCTCATTTGTCTAAAGTCAGTGGTTTTCTGGAATAGCACTTCATAGGGTGATTTAAGTTGAAGTGTAGGTGTAGGGAGTCTATTAATTAGATAATTTGCGGTTTGAAAGGCTTCTAACCAATAGTGTAGGGGCATTTGAGATTGTGCAAGTAATGAAAGTCCCATTTCAGTCAAATTCCTATGCTTTCGTTCTGCTCTACCATTCTGGGAAGATGTCTATGGACAGGAGTATCTAAGTTCTATTCCACTTTCTTCGGCTATTTTCTCAAATACTCTATACTCTCCTCCATAGTAACTCTGTAGACTTTTAATTTTTCTTTCAAATTTAGTTTCCATCAATCCTTTGAATTGTATGAAAAGACGTAGAGACTCAGATTTGGACTTCATTGGATAGATCCATGAGTGTCTACTGAAGTCATCTAGAAATAAGATGTAGTATCTAAAACCTTCAGTAGACTTCACTGGGGAAGGCCCCCAGACATCTGAATGCACTAAGTCCAAAGGCTTTTTGGCGTGTGAAAGAGATGATTCAAAAGGAAGCTTATGTGACTTCCCATATTGGCATGCTTCACAAAATATAGATGTTTCATTTGATTTGAAATTTGTAATGTGTGATTTCAGTACATGACTCAAGATATGGAAAGATAGATGACCCATACGTCTATGCCTGAGTTCTATTCTAGGATCAGCTATAGATTTATTACACTACTAGGTTAAAGAAAAAATAGGAAGGTTCAAGTCTCCTGCATAAGTAGAATTTTGGGATAGATGTTTGTTTGTCAGATCAATCTGATAGAGTCCATCTCTAAGCCTTCCTCGCACCAGCACCTTCCCTGTCAGCAATTCCTTCACAACACAACAAGTAGGATAGAATTCAACAACAACTCCATTATCAGAAGTAAATTTAGAAACACTAAGCAAATTTTTCTACACTTTAGGCACAAGTAATAGATTATTTAACTTTAGATACTTTTCATCAGAAGCAGTTATGTTCTTCCTACCAGTATGAGTAATAGGAAGCAGATTACCATCTCCCAATTTAACTTTCTCCACACCAGTGTACTCCTTCATGTCAACAAGGTTGGCTGGATTGTTTGTCACATGGCTACTTGCTCCTGAGTCAGCAAACCAAGCTGAATCTTCAACTGTGTTTAGAGAAGCATAGTAGGCAGAATAGTTGCTCAGATTGTTGTTTACTTCATCACCTTTGTTGACCACATAGCTCTCGTCAAAACGCTTAAAGCACCATCCAGCTTGATGGTTCTTTAACCCACGAATTTGGCAGGGAACCTTATATTCAGTGTGTTTTGCACCACTTCTACCTCTTCCTCTGTTCCTTCCTCTGTTTCCAAGAGACATGGTGTTTCCTCTGTAGCTTCTTCCACTAAAGCTTCCACCTCTATTACCTCTTTGACTGAGGTTAACCGATCCAACCCCAATCCTAATTTGATTGAGGTATTCCAGTCTACTCTCAAAGGTGAGTAAGACTGATGTTAACTCATGCCATTTTACTTCATCCTTGCTATTAAGCTGGACCAAAACTGGTGTGTATTCTTCATCAAGTCCAATTAAGACTTGTGTCACCAGATCTGCTTGGCTAATCTTTTTACCAGCAATCTCAAGATTGTCAGCGAATTTCTTCAAATTCTTGAGATACTGATCCATTGAGAGTGAGCCTTTTCTCATTCTCTGGAGCTCAGATGTTAGGAAGGTCATTCTAGCCTTATTCAGGACTCCAAAGCTTTCCTGAACTGCCTTCCATAATTCAAACGAGTTGCTGCTCCCCATCACCTTCATTGCAATTTCTGGGGTCATTGTGGCATAAAGCCATCCCATCAACAGTTGATCTGTTGCAACCCATTTAGAGTACTCTAGGTTTACAATCGTTTTGATTGTGGCGCTCTTAGTTCCTATCACTTGGCTGGTGATCGTTTCTTCTGGACATGTATTTGTTCCCAGAAGAAAACCTTCAAGGTTATTGCCTCTGATTACAGGCATAACCATGTTCTTCCAAAGCAAGTAGTTGTCTCTATCTAGCTTGATAGAGATGTTTTGAGTGAGGTTGAAAAATGATGTTGTATTTTGATTCATTGAATTTGATGACTGCAGGGTAGCATTGGTGTTTCCGGAATTGTTTAGATTTTCAATGGACATGGTTTGGATGCCTATGATACCAAGAAAATATTATAGAGAGAATTTTTTTTTGAAGACCTGCATTTTCATTCACTTCACTGGTATTTATATAGGTACCACGCATATACATACAATATTTACAAAGATATTCTACACTACAAAATACTCGTGAGTCATCCCTGGATTCCTGCTGCTGTACCAGATTTGTGGCGAGTCATCAAGCTGGATATTCTTTCTGTTAAAGCATCAGAAAACCGTAGCCTCTAAGTCCTGCTTTCTTCTATCACGTTTTATCATTATTTAGTATTTGTCTTTCTTCATCCTTCATCTTCTGTAATTGTAATGATCCAGTCCTTCTTTTCTCTTTAACATTGCCCCACGAATATCAATAGCTTATCTGTGCACATCCATAGAAGAGATACAGGGAAACACACCAGGAAGAGGCATAAAATGGCACCATAAGTGAATGTTCCAACCTGCTGGTATTGTTCAGCTCCATATGCTTGTCCACACGAAGTTTCCAAATGCACTGGCCATTCCAAACTGCTCAGGAAAATTCAGATGTTGGAAAGTTCAATCAAATCTATTTTTGTAGTTTCTGCTGTAGAAAAAAATAATAAAAATTTACATGCTTTTGTCACAATGGATGTCCTCCCTTGCAAATCCAATTTCTTAATTCAAATCCTCAGCATAATCAAATACTTTTATTTGATCTGAGACCACACCTTGGAGCCCCTGAAATTAACGCCTTCGAAGAGAAGAATCCAAGGATCTTTCTTTCTTAACAAGTTACAAGAAAATTGTAGTCAATATTTTCTATAAAAATCAATAAAACATTTTGAATTTGTCACCTTTATCCTGCCTTACCGATATTCTGACTCAAATTTCTAGAAATCTCTGGAAAGAAAAAAAGAGGCTTACAAGGAAACTGAATCCTGTAACATTGGCAAAAGATGTGGCGATCGAAGCACTCGACTGGGAGAGTTGATCAATATGTCCCAGCATAAACATAGGCGAAAGGCGCAAAACAAACTGAGATATAGTCACAAGTATCATGGGAAATGCTATAGAATTCACCCTTCTCACTTCTTGTACAAACTCCTTCACAGTAACATCCCCAATAGTACAACTCTGTCTCGAAAAATCTCTACAATTCTGAAAAAGCTGCATGCATTACCACCTTCTCATGGAGGATTCAAATTACAGGTTAGTCAAGTTGGTTTCTATTTCTGCAAAAAATGAGTGATATTATTAGAGAAAAGTGGAGTGTGAGTCAGTCTGGTGGTATAAGAATTGTACCCATTGGTCTAATCCATATATTAATTGTTACTTTTGGAGAGGACTTTGATAGTGCAGAGTGAAAAAAGAGAAATTTGTCCATATGGGATAAGTGGGAAACTAAATTTTGTTAAGCCTCTGTTTGATATACATTATTGTAAGAAAATGATTCCTTAAAGTTTGTTTCTTCAAACAATTAGAATTGCTGTTGAACTGGAGCCTCATTTCTTTTTAACTGTTTTTAGTTGGAATATTCAACTATATGGAGCTTTGGTTAGTTAGGTAGTTAATAACAATTTTTGAAACCCTTTTGTGCATATAAATACTTGTATTAGGTCCGTAGAAAAGGGGGAACTCGGGAGATTAGGAAGAGTAGTAAAACTCTTGTAAATTTGGGTAAAAATCTTTCTGATGAATTCTAGTTTGTAAATCATGTTTAGTCTTGGTATATAAAGGCTGGGAAGAGGATTTCTTCCTGTTTTCATTTCTTGCCTTCCTGTTTCTTTTCTTTCTTGTTTACACTATTCTATCACCATTCAATCCAAATCCATCTGGATTCAATCCCACAAAAGCACTATTCTATCCCCATTTAATCAAATTTTATCCGGATAGAAGTGTTTCCATTGGATTTTGGTCTTCTTTATTTTTCTTCCAGTAGTGACCTTCTTGATAGCAGATTGGGGAAGCCAAATCACAACAATTGGTATCAGAGCTTGAATTTTATTGGCTTGATTTCTTTTCTTTTATTTGGCCAAGCACATTTCTTGTGAAATAAAGATTCCTGGTCCGAATCTTTATCATGTCAACATTCAAATTTGAAGTGGAGAAATTTAATGAAAAAAATGATTTCAACCTATGGAGGGAGAAGATGATGGCACATCTTGGTAATCTAGGATTGGAAGAAGTCTTGAATGAAACTAAGGCTTCAAACCAGGCTGACACCTTGAAGAAGGCAAGAAATACCATCATCCTTAGCCTCTCTGATAAAGTTCTAAGGAAGGTAATCAAGGAGAAGATGGCCTCTGAAATGTGGAACAAACTGGAAGAGCTCTACTTGACCAAAGCTTTGACAAACCGGATTTACTTGAAACACAAGTTCTACAGCTTCAAGATGGATGAATAAAAATCAATTGATGAGAATATTGATGAGTTTACAAAGCTGGTTTCAGATCTGGAGAATCTGGAAATCAAGATTGATGAAGAAGATCAAGCCATTTTCTTGTTAAATTCTTTGCCCCCGACCTATGATCATCTAAGAGACACCATCAAATATAGCAAGGAATCCTTGACCCTTAAAGAAGTTGCTGCAGCAGCCTATTCAAAGGAATTTGATTTGAAGTTAAATGGAAATCTTGCCAATAGGAATGGAGAAGTGCTGAATATGGAAGGAAGAAAGGAAAAGAAAGTGTGCTGGATTTGTCATCAAGAAGAACACTTTAAGAAGAATTGTCCACAAAGAAACAAGAGGTGGATGAAGCAAGGAAACAACAAGCAAGATGGAGAGTGTGCAAATGAGTCTGAAGGCTATGAAGTTGGTGAAGTGCTTGCTGTAACAAATGCAAGCCAGACCAATGTGTGGATTATGGACACGGGTTGTTCATTTCATATGACACCAAGAAAGGAATTTATCATGGAGTACAAACTGGTTGTTGAAAGTAGAGTGATGATGGCAAATGATAACACCTGTGAAGTGGTTGGTGTTGGTTCTGTTAAGCTGAAATTGTGGGATGGTTCACCAAAGGTCCTAGGTGGAGTGAGGCATGTATCGTGCTTTGAAAGAAACCTGATCTCACTGGGAGCACTTGACAAATCTGGTTGTTTGTACAAAGCTCAAGGTGGAGTGTTAAATGTGAAGAAAAATTCAGTGGTAGTCATGAAAGGAGTGCTACAACAAGGCATCTATGTTTTGCAAGGAAATAAAGTTGAAGGTTCGAGCTTCATCTGTAAATTCACTTCAAGGAATCAAGGTAGAGATTGTAAGAAAATGATTCCTTAAAGTCTGATTCTTTGAACAATGAGAATTGCTGTTGAACTGGAACATCATTTCTTTTCAACTATTTTTTATTGGAATCTTCAACTATATGGAGCTTTGGTTAGTTAGGTAAATAACCATTTTTGATACCCTTTTGTCCTTATATATACTTGTATTAGATCCGTAGAAAAGGGGGAACTCGGGAGTGGAAAGTAAGAGAAAGTGAGATTAGGAAGAGTGGTAAAACTCTTGTAAATCTTTATGATGATTTCTAGTTTGTAAATTATGTTTAGTCTTGGTATATAAAGGCTGGGAAGAGGATTTCTTCCTGTTTTCATTTCTCGCCTTCCTGTTTCTTTTCTTTCTTGTTTACACTATCCTATCACCATTCAATCCAATTCTATCCGGATTCAATCCCACAAAAGTAGTATTCTATCCCCATTCAATCAGATTCTATCCGGATAGAAGTGTTTCCATTGAATTTTTCTCCTTTATTTTTCTTCCACTAGTAACCTTCTTGATAGCAGATTGGGGAAGCCAAATCACAACAATTATATAGTAAAAAAATTGTTTTGAATAGTGATTGATGCAATATTGTGTAGTTGAAAATGCAAGAAGAGTTTTAGATTTATGTATAGAATATTTTATTGTTAAAATTGAGCACCGTTGAAAAATGAGTTATTTATAATGATACTAATTTGTAGCTTCAATTATGAAATAATATATTTAGCTAGAGGTGGCAATGGGCCAAGCCGAGCCGGCTCGGCCCATAGCTCGGGTTGCTCGGCTCGTCAAACGGACGAGCCGAGCAACGAGCTCGGGTCAAACGAGCCGAGCCTGGGCTCGGCTCGTTTGACCCAAGCTGAGCTCGGCTCGTTGAGCTCGGTTTTTTTTTTTTTAATAAATAAAACGGTAAACCGTAAATCCCTCTACCGTCTTTTTTTTAAAAAAAAAAAAAAAAAAAAAAAAAAAAAAAAAAAAAAAAACTCCTCTACCGTCTTAAGTTGATTTAGTCGACAATCGAATCGATAGTTAAAATATTTGAAATCTTGAATATAATATTTAATATTATTGATATAAATTCTTAATTAGTTATACACTTATATTTATAAGTTATAAACATAAGTAATAAGTTATGTATTAAATAAATGATTAATAACTTAATTTTTTTTTTTTTTTTTTTGACGAGCCGGCGAGCGGCTCGGCTCGCCGGCTAGTCAAAGCTCGTTGGCACGAGCCGTTCGTTTACTTGGCTCGGCTCGTGGTTCGGAAACCGTGATTGGCTCGTGATCTTGACGAGCCAAGCCGCCCTCGGCTCGTGTTTTTGCGAGTCGCGCCAACGAGCGGCTCGGCCCGTTTGCCACCTCTATATTTAGCCCTGTTTGATAGAAATTATAATCTAGATTTTTATTAAAGGCAAAGTCAACTACTAATTTCAACCACATATTTTATAGGTCCCACAACTTTTCAATCACATTTCATCAAAATCTACATAAAATTATATGGTGCATGATTTTCCTCATGTAATTTTCTTTTTATAATGAGAATCACTCCAGGAGCATGCAAAAAACGTAGTCTCATATTGAGGCGAACCTCTGTAAATTTTGCATGTCTATTTTGTTTCTGCGATTTTATTGGTTTAGGTGGTATAGAATTAAGGTTTATCAGGAAACCTGAGAAATAATTACCAGTAAGCACAAGAATTTCAGTAGTATATGAGATAAAAATGAACCATATATATAATGATGTTCAATACATATCCCCGTTTTGTAAATATACTTAGGTGGTCATGCAATCAAGCAACATAGGATACTTCAACAAAATAATATCACATCTCGTTTGCACATCAATGCTTCACCTATCGATCTTGAAACTCCTCGTGTGCAGACAGACTTTAAGGTTTTCCTCTCCGAAATTCTTGGTTCATTTTTATCATCAATGGTTACTTGAGGCATCTTTCTTAATGGAATGCTCCCTGAAATATTATACAAGGAAACCATGATCCTCCAGGTTCATCATTCTCTCATACGAGTTCATTATGAGTTGGGATTTTTCTGTCAAATATTCTACGCCTCGCTTCCATTGCCTGCAGTATCCACGCAAAATAATATAGTCATCAACTTTTTATCCTCCTCAAGTGCATTCGACCGTACAACTGACAAAATTTTAATGACTAATCCGCCGTACTAAATATGTCACCCTAAGTGTGTCCAGAACCCAAAAGAGTAGCTATGATAGATACAAACCAATTTCATTAGAAGAAGGGACATTTAAATGGAACCTGTTTTTCCCAATTCGTGAGATATGTTATAAGTGCAAGCAGGAGAGATTGCACAGTTGCTCCAGCTACCAATCCACTCCAAAGACCTTCCCCTTTAAAGTGCAAAACAAATCCTAGGAGTAACGCCACAGGAATTCCGACAATGTAATATGCTCCAAGATTGACGTAGGCCCCGATATGCTGCCACCCGCAACCTCTGGCTACTCCTGCAACAAACAAGAAATGACTTACCTGATTCTCTGTTCTTTTGTACTTGTTATGGAAGAGAGAAATTGAGATTTTCTGAGCTACTAACTGAGATGCACAGTATAAATTCCCGAACTAAATAAAGAAACTTGGGAAAGATTACCTGAAAGAACTGCTTGTAGGCTATCCATGATGATGGAGAGGCAAAAAAATGGAGTCATGTCTTTGACATAATTCACGACGTCCATTTCATTACTAAATGCATATCCCAATATATAACGGCAAAAGAATATAATTGTGCCTGCTATAAGGAACTCTGTGACAGACAGAACCAGAACCGCACAGACAGCAACTCGAGCTGCCTTTGGTTTCCCAGCTCCAAGTTCATTCGATACACGAGTACTATAAGAAAATGTTACTTATCAGAGTAAAGAGATTAAGAGCATGTTTGGTAATGACGGTTTTGGAGGAATTTTGAGTTCTTTTTTGGAGAATGTGTAGTTGAAAATTGGTTGAAAAGTGTGAAAAGTCCCATAGAAATATCGGTGAAAATGAATTTGAGGGAAAAAGGAAAAATAAAGTCTGAGACCAAACAAGCTCTAAGATCAAACCTTGCAGCAGCACCAATAGAGTATTGCACCAGATAGTGCAAGGAAGTAATTGTCAAGCTGCCCATAGAGAAAAGTGAACAAAGAATTAAACAAATACTGACATTTGTAAACAATAAGAATATGTTTAGTACTGAACAATATAATTGTGACGTGATCTTAAATGTTCAATACTGTCGAATTAACCTTAACAAACATGCTTAAAATGTGCAGGAGGAAATAGGCATACCATATGGATAGCACTGACGTCTCCAGTTCTGGATTTGGTAACAGTCCACCAAGCAGTATCACTACCTCAAATGACCACCACTCCAAACTTCACATTTGAATTGCAAATATCAGGAACTTAGAACAAGTTCACAAGACTACAAGGTAAAATGTTCAACAAGGTCTACCAGTTTAATAAGGTTAGAAGATGACGGAAATTACCAAACCATGACAGCGGATGGGATTGCATATTGGAAGAATTCCCTCATAGTTAGGAAAACATCCTTTGAGAAAGAAGCTCGAGTTTTCTTACATACCGAGGAGTATTTCACATAAAGACCAATCAAGATCACATTCAACACATACGATAAACAAATAGCAAGGGATGCTCCAGCATTTCCTAGCTTTAACTTCAATATTAGAGCCCAGCTAAGAGGTAAATGGAAGCATAGAGATGCTAGTGAACTCCATAACATTGGAAGAATCAAACTCTGTGTCTGCAAGTAGCGAACCAGAGACTGAAGTATAGCATAAGGGAACAGCGAAGGAATAAGCCACATTGAGAATTTACCAGCTTCAACTGAGATTAAAGGGTCTTGGCCGATCAATATTAATAGCTTGTCTGTATATATCCATAATACCGATATTGGTAAACACACCAGTAAGAGACTTATTATAGAACCATAAGTAAAAGTTCCAACTTTGAGAAATTGCTCTGCTCCATATGCCTGTCCACATAGAGTTTCCAAAGCACAAGCCATGCCGAACTACAAGGAATATTCAATATTAAAAGTTAATCTTCATCTCTAACTAAATATTGCTAATGGGGTTGGAGATTTCAAGGCTATATAAACCACATAAAGGTAGCCCATACTACCAATGTGGGATTCAGAAACCCATTTTTCCCATTGGAAGTCATGACAAATCACCACGCTTCCGACTCGGCGTCCACATCGAGCAGGTGCCCATACACCCTAAGTGGTAACCGAGATCAGAAGATATGGTGTCTGCTTTGATACCAAGAAGAAAATATAAAAAAAGAATGCGGAAATAAATAAAGTACTAATTCTAATTCTAATTTTATTGGATGATGATGACCATGGGTCATAAACACTTAAACACAAATTGATTCCTATGTATAGTGAAATACGAATCACAATTCTTCACAATCTCTATAGATAATATTTATCAAAACGAAAGATAACATTAAATAATAACGGAAGTAACAACTTTAGTTGAGTAGGACTCTATTCTTTTCATCTCATTGGGTTATCTTCCAGTTTGAATTTGTCAATTCCAAGATTTTTGAATCTTCTTTTTTCATTTGATCTTCACCTTTCTTTGATAATTTTTAACATTAGCATGACATGGCATGGCTAAAGATTTAAATTTCAGAATCTGGTACTATGTTGAGGTATCCCTAATTAAACAGCAATTTTCGAGATTGAAATCTCATGATATTAACAATTTATTACAAATCGCTAAACTATTCAAACGTATGAATTGTAGCAGAGCAGTCATGGAATAACAAGTTGAGACAAGAAAAAGGATCTTACAATGACACTGAATCCTGTAACATTTGTAAAAGAAGTAGCAATGGAGGCGCTGGATAGTTCAAGTTCCCCAAGATGTCCCAACATCATCATCGCTACAACCCGCAACATGTACTGAGAAAGTGTCACCACTATCATTGGAAATGCTATGTTACTCACCTGATTCAGCTCTCTTGCCAACTCCCCCCATCTACTCACTACCCTTTTACTTTCCCTGTTTTCTTCAACAAGGAGTGCTTCTTCCGATTCCATTACTTGGTACAATACTAAAAATGCAAAGACAAGAGAGTTTAAAGGAACAATTGTGTTTCAAATGAATGTTGACTGAAGGAGATGGGCCTTTCAGAACATGGGCACAAAAAAATGGACCGTCACTATTAAAGACAACTAAGTCAAACAAGACACAGCGCAAAATTTTATGCTAATTTTCAAAATTATCTTTGACAGAGAAAAAAAAAATGGCATTAAAATTCATGGGAGATTTTTAATGGTTTGCATTATTATATAGTCTTCAGTAAAACAAGAAAATTGGTTTATAAATCAATTTGTAAAATACATAATTTTTCAAATCTTTTTTTAATTACACACATTTTTTCATTTCAATTTTCAACCATACATTTTATCTCGAAAATATAAATAAATAAATTTATAAATCACGTTTTTTTTTTTTTAATAAAAAAGAGGCATATGTAATTGTTACTTCCTCTTGTGGAAAATCTCATGGGGGAATCAAAGTTGTCTACGAAACTTATAATATCATATGCAGCACAATTTGATTACGTAACTTGGCAAAAACAATGATGGTTGATAAATTATATCACTATGAATGTTTTCGGCATTGTTCTGTCTTTAGTTAATTATTTGTTTGTCTTTTTCCTGACTTTTTATAGTAAATAAATAAATAAAACCAGACAATAAAAAATAATCTAAAATATTAAAGAATAAATTTTAGAAGTGGCAACTCGGTCAAACGACTCGTCGACACAATCGATGGATTGCTCATCTATGCATTTTTCTATCTTTAAATTCTTTGTTTGTCTTTTTTTAGTTGACAGAAGCTCTGTGTGTGTGAGAGAGAAGCTCTGATTCTTAATAATAACTAGTTCTTACCCGTGCGATGCACGACGAATGTAGTTCTTGTGTTTTATTTCAATAGAAAACATTATAAAATTCCAATATTGACATAATAATATATGTAAGTCAAAGATAATTTAATATGATAGCAGCGTAAGTCAAAAGATAATTAACATGATAACAGTAATCACTAATTAATGTTGAAAAGTTAACATATTTAATCTAAGTTCTGAAAAACTTCTTTAAAAACTACATTTGTGGTTGAATTTGTTGGTTGTCTGTCTTTGTCACAAATTAATATCTTCAATCCAGACCGATTGGTTACTCGAGAAACAGCTACATACAGTTGACCGTGACTGAATACTGGTTTTCTTAGATAGAGTCCGACATGCGAAAGAGACTGACCCTGACTCTTGTTGATTGTCATGGCATATGAAACAATCAAAGGAAACTGTCTTCGTTGGAACTTAAAAGGTAATCTCGGGTCCGATGGAGTTAAAGTCATTCTTGGAATAAAAACTTTATGCCCAGTAGTGCTTCCAGAAATAACCTTCGCCTCCAAAACATGATTACCAAGTCTTGTAATTACCAATCTAGTCCCATTACAGAGGCCATTCGAATGATCAATATTTCTCAATAACATAACTGGAACTCCAACCTTCAACTTCAACATATGATTAGGCACTCCTGAACATCTAATGCTATTCAAAAACTCTGGAGTATGAATGTCTTCAAGTATCTCAACATTTGAATCTGACTTGCATGTTGAATCAGAACTGAAATATGTCTTATCTTCTGTAAGGTTGAGAGATGACATATATTCATTAACTGATTCAACAATCTCGAGAGTTGGAGCAAGTATTGCTCTTTCTT